>OZ016501.1:14158735-14876235 GCA_963966595.1 Physocephala rufipes
ATTAATATATATAATTATATATATATATATATATATATATATATATATATTATATATATATATATATAATATATATATATAGATATATATATATATCCATACACCAGATGTGAGCTATTATCTCATCGACTTAATAATTTTATATAAATAAGTATTTTTTACTGAAGAGCTTTTTTATTTTCATCCATCCATCTCTCAGCCATTGAAGAAAATAACGAAATTATTTTCAGAGCGAAAATAATCGCCAGAGATAAATAGAAAGGACACTCATTGCTGTCAATTATAAATTCTTTATAATGGCCATTTTTATAGTCTGTTGAATTCACAGACATATTGTATGAGAACTCGTCCGATGTTGTTCTTGTTTGCTGTGCGTTTGCTAACGAGTAGTTGTCTTCGAACGTGTTGAAAACAATTTGCCCAGCTTCTATTTCCTTGTAATTTTCACCAAACGTAACAATAATGGTGGCTACATTCATAAGAATTATAAAGTGGCTACACTTTAAGAAAATCAATTGGGAGCCACGGACATAGGCGATCATCCAAATCAATACGAAATATATAACTCTTAAAATCTTAAAGGAAATGATAGAGATCACCGGAGAAATAATTGTAGTTCGGTTTCTCGTTTATTATAGAGGAACAAATGCTACCTGTATTAATTTTGAGTTTTTGAGTACTGAGTCCTAATATTTTATTTATCAAATGATTAAAAAATAAAAATAATATTTTTATGTTCACTGAATTCGCACAAATTTTGTATCGCTTTTCACCTACAACCCCCTTATAATCGATACTAATTCAAAAACGCATGTTCGAAAACGGCGTAGCTACAAATTTATAAATCCAGTGAAACTTGTACCAATTTTTTAAGAAACCTGTACCTTTGTGTGAATGTATGCCAAAAATGCGCATAAATGTGCTATCTCAGAGTGCTAGCAGTGTGCTATCTCTTTATCACTAGGAATAATATACAAATCATCTGGTATTTTCCGTAAAATGAGCTACATTTTACGAAAAAATAGCGCTAGACTTGCTGCCAAATATGATTCTATATTTACTGACGCTCCCGTCAGATTGCTCCTCCCATAAGCTTTTCATTGAACTGCTCGTTACTACCGGCTACCGCTACGAGATTGTCATTAGGAGGAAACGAATGTGTTTGATAAAAATTGCCTCACTGCTACACAGAGATATTTATCTCTGCTGCTACATTTGATCTCGGCATCTCGTAAGAAAGATCAGCATGGGTTGTTGATGTCAGGTTTCAGTGTTCCTGTGCTTTTGTTAACGAGTATAATGTCATATTTGCCATCGAGCGTGTTGAGAACATTTTGCAAATCTTCTATTACTATATAATTTCCACCAAATGTAAACAATAGTGGTAGGTTTTATTTTAAGAAAATTAATGGGCACTACGGACATGGATTTCCAAAATCTGTGAAATAAATACTTATTAAACTTTTACGGATGCTATAGATATGCTTAATTAACTTTTGACACTGACACCAATAAATATATTACCTTGAAATTCCTTTCGCTAGAAATCTAAAGGTGTCAAATTATAACGACTAAATAATTCTTATTTGGAATCGTAACGAAAATTACCCACAAAGAAACATACACCCAAATAGAAAGTGCACAAATGTAGAATCCCAATATATCGGAACAGCATTGTATTTCCTTCGCCGTGCTTCCAGTATATTGTGCAGCTGGTTATATCCCAATTTCAATCGTTTTAATTTTATTGCAGCCGTTTTAAGAGACGAATTGCTGAGATTAGTAGATCCAAAGTTTCATTTTCGAAGTTGATTTGACCACAGGCGATACCAACGAATATTCGAACAAACGTCACGTCTGATAACGGAGCTCTACAATACGCAATTGCTTGTGAGTGACTTCTCAACGAAACTGCAACTCTGGGTGTCATTTTTTATACAAATTTCCCTTTTGACAAAATAGTTGAGTGTCAAATTTAACTAGTGCTACTGCAGGCAGACGTAAAACTGAAGTCATATAAATTAATTCGAAAAAGGCTTATTTTCTTATTGGAATAACTGAAGGCTTAAATAAACTCACGTTCTCAGGCAAGAAATCATTCCCTGCTTTTTTAAATAAACCACACAGAAATCCAGAAGCTTACACAAGTCCTAATTACATAACCTTTTGATATCACCAAGAACGGAGATTTCGGCCTATCCGCAGTCCAATGGGCCTAGCAATTGTAGCGCATATCACCACAACTTGTTGAGTCATTATATAACCGACGATACAGACCTAGTTACTACATTAAACGTACAGAACTGCGTCCCTTAACAACATCACTAATTCAGGCTTTTTTTAATCGAATAAAATCCAATTGATTTCAATTTCAGAATGCTATCGCAGTCTATTTTATCCAGCGCGCGTATCCTTCGTGTTGAAGCCCGCCGAAATATAGGAATTATTGCTCCCGTCCTAAATAAAGTGTCAGATCCAATTCAGCAATTGTTTCTGGACAAAGTTCGCGAATACAAACAGAAGAGCGCGTAAGTTTTAATATACCCCAAATTGTTTCATTAAACTGTACGATATAGTTGTTCTGTCTGTTTTGTACAGAGGAGGTAAAATGGTCGATCCCAATCCAGAAATTGAGCGTGAAATGAAAAATGAATTGGAGCGAGTAGCGAAACAGTATGGCAGTGACGGTAAAACTGATATGACGAAATTCCCTGAATTCAAATTTCCAGAAGTCAAGATCGATCCTGTTACACAGACTAATTGATCTATTATAAACTAATTTCAAAAAGCAAATTATCTTATTGAAAATTTATACCTCTTGGCATTACAGAAAACATGATTATCATAAAAAGCTAGGAGAGAAAAATACGATATTTAATAAAAACAATTAAATATACATGTATTTATTCTGGATTAATAATATGCTGCACTGTTTCCCGAAGCAACTGCATTTTATGATAGTCAGCCACCTTCAGGAATGTCTTCAGCAAATTTCCTATTTCCTTCTCGCTTATTAAAGGTACAAATCCGCCAGCGCACGCACAAAACTCCGATAAATTTTCTCGTTTTATTTCATTGCAACGCGTGCATCGCAAATCTTGAAGCATAAAGGACATCATTTTGCGCTGTACGATATCAATAATACGCATTTCTATTTCTTCATTATCGTAAGCTACAAAACATTGCGTGCAAAGCCATACCGGTCTAAAAGAACAAAATTCCTGAAGTAACTGTATAAAACTTGTTAAAATCACTTCACTTACATTCCGTCCTTCAGAGCACGATGCCTATCCTTGCACAAATCCAAATCTCGGCAATGATTACAAGCTTTGCATATAACCTCGGCAACAGTATAGCTGTCACAAGGATCGACCCATTCAGCTAAATCCGAGAATTCACGCACACCCACAAGACGCAACAAATTACTTCTTAATTCGCTCAGATCTTCGGCCAAACTTTTGTCCACACTCAATACCTTTATAAGTGTACGCGTCAATTCTAAACCAGGGCTTTGTTTGCCCTTTCCATAGTTCTTATGTAGCTTTATTACAAAATCGAAAGCTCGATGTGATATGTCATGTATCGCCTGTTTAATTGTGCGTCGTTCGGCCAGTGATCGCATGAACAGAGTTATCAGTGTATCAAATTTTTCCTTGCAATCATTTTCTTCGGGCAAATGCTCGGCAATGGCCCAATTTAATTCCAACGAAATAGCTTCTTCGTCTTCCGATGGGGACAACTGATCCCCTATTGTTGCGTCTTCGGATTGCACATTCCCATCAGTACCACTGGGATTGCGTCTCTCAGTATTAATTAATAGGTTAGTAGTAGTATCATCAGAACCCTTTGGCAGACGTCCCTTTACACCGCCATAATTGGCATTATCTAACCACAAAAGAAAATCCCAGCATTGTTCGAACGACATATGGATAGAATGAAACAATTCTTTATTGCGTAGACTTTGGACAATATAGTCTACGTAACCGAGAGCATCGGCTACAGTTTTCTTGCCCGAATTTAATATTATCCGATTGAAATCAGCGTAAATAATCGTGGCACCCAATCGCTTAAACTCTGCCACAATCCTTAAGAACATTTTGCGCATAAGATTATTCAAGGAACGCCTTAAAGCCGGATCGTACATGTATGCTGTGCTAGAGCGAACCCATCGATAAAAGTGAACGATTTGAAAGTCCGAAAATATATTACGATTAACAGACACTTCACGCAGCCAGCTATTTACCATCAACCGCATAACACGAAAAGCAGCCGAACAAAGTGCTGATTCATCGTAACTCGGTAGAGTAGCCGCTGGTACGTTACCGATCATTTCCTCCAGCGACGCCTGAGGAATAACATCGAAAGTTATGGCTGAAGAAGCTCCTTCAATCTCTTGTATTTTGTTGGCTTGCAATAGGGCACTAACTGCCAAACTGTCCAAAGCCAATTCCACGCAAACATCGGGATAAAATCCGGGTCGATTCTGTACTACCGTAATGCTATCTTCAAATTCAGCCAGCAAACGACTATCGTCAGCTTCACGACCGCCTAAATCTGGACGTGTCGTCGCAGACCACCAGAGAACAAAATTAGTTTTCTGTAGCAAACGTGCATAAAACAAATCGGCACCGAAAAGTACTGTATCAGCTGGCATATTACCGATGGGCACATGAAAATATCGACATTGTTCCAACATCAAATCCATTACATTTAAAAAATTCAAAAAATGACGTACGACAGTGCGTGAACCTTGCCTCTGCCAATCCAAACCAGCCAACAGAGCTGCATCATCGGAAATATGAATTTGAGCCTGAGGGAAGTCCAATAATATTGGTATAGCTAAACTAAGCTTGGATGGCTCTCTTGCCGTTTGCATGCAAATTATGGTAGGACCACGTTTCTCCTCTCTATAGCCGGATAGAGCTCGTTGCAAATGTCGATACACTTGCTTAATATCCACTTCAATCATTATATCGAATTCCATAGCCTCCGGCGGCACCTTCTCTAAATCTTCGTTATTTTGCAAAGTTTTTAATAAAGCCAATCTTTCGGCGGTGTAGAGGTGCTTCATGTTTGGCATTTGATTTGTACGTACCGTATCCAATGCGATAATTAACGCTTTTTTACTGGCCAGCAGGAACAAACCCCATATTTCCTTCTTCGCTGTGGGTACGGAGTGTTGGAAAAAAAATATTTTACGAAGAGTCGTGCTCTTCCCTTCCAGATATTTCGTATATGACTGAGAACGGGCTTCTAATTGCTCTATGGAAAAGGATGTAATTTCCTTGTTCGCAGACTTCGCTAAACGTCTAGCCTCCTCTCTTTCCACCGAACAGAGACATCCCATATCCATGAGGGCACGAAATTCCAGACTCATTTGAGTTTCATAAATGCCTTCAATGTTTGGTGTGGCCAAATCGGCCAGCATGGCAAGACGATTATCTTTAAAAATTTGTTCCGGTACGCTATATCGATAGAGATTGAAGGTTGGCCGAGATCTAGGAAGCACTCGGTGCACTTTCTTCCACATTTGGTTTTCTTCTGGCGGTGCCGGATTACGTTGATTGACATAAAATATGCGTGGAATATTCAGCTTAATGCGATGCAATTCGTCACCAATTAGAGCCCAAACGGTAAAATTTCCTAATTCATCCAAAGGCAATATCTGCAAAATTTGCCAGACCTGATCAATCAGAGATCTCTGAGCGCGCCGGAGAAAACCACCCAGAGTAGCTGTTGAAATCAAACCTCGGGTATTTTGGTCATCAACCGGTTTAGTCGGATTCCCGCAAAACTCATTACGTGCACGCTTATTACTTTGCTTATAGCGTTGTTTTCTTTCCAACTGCCACGCCCATTTCTTTTTTTGGAATTTCACCCATACAATGATTTCGGCTCGAGTAGTGCCGATGGGAGGAGGTGGTCCCAACGCCTGCCTCCAAGTTGTGGCTTCCGTTGGTGCAGCATCTAAATTATTGGAATTCAAACGCTTCCGTTTCGTAACTGTCGGCCGTCCTTCGTTATGTGTCGTTTCATTTTTCTCAGAATCCTCACCCAGCACATCTTCTATATCAACCATTTCAGCATTGTTTTTGGAACTCGTAGGTTTGGCTACCGACGTAAACATCTCACTTATTCTTCGCTGCTTCAAGACATCGTTTTTTTCTAACATCTTTTTATGTAGCCAGTCAGGATGCGGAACCCGTGGCACTGGATTCGAAAGACCTTGCAATGCTGCTGGAATACTAACAATTTTTTGGATTGTTCCACCCAATCGTTCTATATAATAATTCCAATCCAAGATATCGCGAATATCTGCCCCACCCATCGAACTGTCCTTCAACCAACGCTGTAAATATTGTCGACGCACGTTTTCATCTGCCTGAAAAATAGCTAAAGGTATAGCCCGTTCTGTTACGGGAGATCCTTCGGGCTTTCTGGAAATTATATATTTACAAGCAAGTCCTGCATCCTTCACCATCTGTTCTCCCAGGAATTCAGCTAAACGTTTTGCCGTCGAGATGGCGGTACTCTTCTGAGCTCCATAGTCTTCCAATTTTTTAGACATTGATTTATTCTCGGCGATAAGATCGAATAATTCTGAGTCGGGCAAATTTTTACCTCGACTATAGAGCACGTCCAACCAATAATCAGCTACTTTAGCCACTGACGCATAGCATTCCTCCAAAGTACTGCCTCCCAGAAAGGCTTCGAATACCGAACTTTGAAAATTTTTAATCAATTGCAATTCGCCTCTTCGTTTCACTTCGAAACCTTTTAGTTCTGCCAGAGATCCATCAAAATTGAAGACAGCATAACGCTTTTTCAACTTTTTTCCTTCCTCTTTTGCCGCTGGCAGTACCATCGCTAAGTAAGGACCGTCTACTTCAAAAAATACGGAATTCTCTTCACGCACAATATATTCCGGTGGCTTCCCGTCGGATGGTCCCTTAACAAGTTCATGGTATTGATCATTTGTAAAGTAATCTTTGACCATTGTATTCAATACTGCATTTGGATACGATATATTAAATTTCTTCTTCTTTTCATGACTGGTATTAACAACAAACTCTTGTGGAAACGAACCGGGTAAAATGCACCAGATACCATCAGTGTCTAGTTCCAAAGGACGACCCACACGCTCAATAATCTCCCTTGCTTTTGTGATAATATTCGAACCCGTGAGGCACACTATACCAGCCATAGGCATTGAATGCCAGCGCGCTCCTCGGCGCATAACGTAACCGTAGAAGGAATTCAATATACATTTGTGTGCCAATTGAAGGGAATCATATAATACTTCGCGACTTTTAGCCGCTTTGATTTCCACAGCATCGCCTGAAGCGATTGCTGCAGCAACAGCACTCTTAGCCACCTTCGTTAGACCCTTATATTCATATCGTCTGTCGCGAAAGGCTCGCACTGTGTCAACATAGAAGCTATTTTCTTTCTGACATATCGTCGAACTGCGCGTTTCCAATTTGGTTATCTTAACCTTCTTATAGGCCTTGCGACAGTAGTCGGTAAGGCGTTTCTTCTCATAAGCGGCTTGATCCTCTTTGGAGAGCTCATGAAAGGCACGCTGAGGTCCGCCAGGAAACAAAGGTGGAAATCTCTCGGTTTCCAATTGCTGTTGTATCCGTTGGTATTCACTACGCGTCGCGGGCAACATTTCGCCACGCCATAACCATTCCATTGTTCGTTTGCAAACAGCTCCCGGCTTATTAAAATCACAAGCGGCACAATCCGTTTCAGACACCATGGCCGAAGGCTGTAGGCGATTAGTCAAAATGATATTCGGGTACATTGCACCAACATCCAAATGATAAATAACAGGAGTTTCCATACGATTAGGATGATCACTTAAACCTGGAGTGATATTTCAGAAATGAAAAGTTGGTAATAATTAGTTTAAGTATCTTTTCATCAGTACTTTTTAAAGCTTCCTGTATCGAACTCTGCACCTCGTCCAGGTTAGTAACCATTTCCAGAGGCACTTTCTCTTCAGTTTCAATTGCATGTTTGAGTACTTTATGAACATTATTTGCTAGCTGCTTGACCATATCTGGATCCAAACGAAATCGACAAGGAATGTCGGCGCGGAAAACCCCTGATTCGAGCGCTTCTACATGCCCGCCAACGTACGTTTCCGAATCAAGCACATGTCCATCATTGGATAGCTTATTGAGTTCGGATTGCTGTTTGTTCGGATATACGATATTTGCATGAAATGCTTGTACCATAAGTAGGGTCTCACAGAGAGTACCAGATCCTTTGCGTAGTATCTCATCTGGTTCCATAGGAATAATAGTAGTCAAAGCAAAAATGAAAGGCTGCACATATTTCATATAGAGATAATAGGTGGCCACAGCATCCGACACTGAATAATTAGAAAGTACTTGAGGTTGCTCAATGGCCATTCTGCACATTTCTTCAGGATCTAATTCTACAGGATCGTACCGCAGCTTTGCTTTAGCAACTGCTTTAAGGCCCTGAGCACCTACAGGTAAATAAGAATCCCTTTTAACCTAGAAAAAATATAAGATAAAATTAATTCTGAATGTCACCAAAAAAAGTCGAGGATTCTCTTACCCAACAAAGGCAATCCATATGAATAGCAGGACGACACAAATAGTTGCCATCTCGTAATTTTGAAAAACCAATTTCTTGTTTCATATCTAAATCATAGACGGCAGCACGTGTCTCAACAAAAGGCCAATCGAAGAAGTCACCATTGTATGTAACAAAAATATGTGGTCTTATTTCCATGATATGATCGAAGAACTTCTGTATGAGTTGCTGTTCGTTCGGTTCGTTGAACACTATGAAATTTCCCTCGAATTCTGGCTTCGGCGTGTACTCGAAATCGTCGACATCCATAGAGATTATTTCGCGATTTGTAATCAAATATCCCTGACCGTCGATCATATACGATATCATTATAATTCTATCAACCTGAGGATCCGGAAATTTAAGAGGCAGCTTCGTTGTTTCAATATCATATGCCAAAACAACAGGCTCTGGACGCTCGATTATATCCGAACGGACGTTTATAATTGGCAATTCGAGGCCACCGCTCCGACAACGTATATTATACCATTGACCACAGAATATCTTCAAATCAATAGACACTCGCACATGATAGGGCACATCATGTTCTCGTATATCTAAAATACAGTCCAGGTAATCCAATTGCTTTGTCCCATCTGCAACTCCCGCACCACCAGCCGCAGAAGAAGCCAGTGATGAGCTCAACATTTGCATGTAGAAAGTATTCGATTTCTCACGTTCGATATTACGCCGGACAGCGGCTGATATTTCTCGACGAACTTTTATCATCGCATTTTGATTAAGGAATGAAAGTTTAATGTATGGCTGTTGTAATCCCGATAAATGATTCGGTAAGCCTAAATCTTCCTTCATGATGTGATCGATACCAGCCAATTGGCCGGCATATTTACGACTTAAATAACGAGCTACTTCTAATGAACTCTTAGCCTCTGGGCGTATTAAAAAATAAGGTTTGTACGCCACAGAATATTTAAAACGGCTTCCGTCCATCTGAATAAAGAATAAATCAACAGCAGATACCAAGCGGCGATCGTCATCTAATAATTCCGTCTGAAATATAAACATTTTATAGACAATTGTAAAATCTACAATACAATGTACCGAATCTACGTACCGAATGTATATTTATGAGATAGCCTGTGCGCTCCAAAGTATCTCTAATGCGATTGAAACCATATTTGAAATCAATTTTATCATTTTCTTGTGATTGGCGATATCCGGCTTCATTGAAGACATCATCACTTTAAAACAATTTCAATTTCGTGAGTTCCTGAGTAATGTTTGAAATGATCCAAGTATGCGATCTCGCCTTACCTTTCTCCCGGTTTTTGTCGTCCGTCAGTTGGTGCGTCCATTATTTTTCACTTATCCTACAGCAACAATAATAACTATACAAGGTGCAATTCGATAACAAACAAATTGTTTTACTATCAATTGAGATGCATTTCAAAATTTCGCAAATTGATTTTGGCGCTAAAGCAACACACTAGTGACATACTAATGACATTTAGCACACAGCTGATTAACAACCAAAACAAACTCTGTCAAGTTCTCAACTCAATTTTTATTGAGCCAAAGACGTTTCACTTAACAGAATATTGCATATAACTTAACCTAACTGTGTAACGAGTTTGACATCTCCAGGGCTGTAAAGTTATTCCCGATGAAAACATATTCGTAAACCCCGAAAGAAACCCGGTTTCATAAACACTTCCGAGAAACTTTATTTAGTTGCTTGCATTTCTGGCGGTAGAAATTATCTCATTATATCTCATTGTCTAATTTTATATTATATTTCAAGGATATTCTAATGTCTTTATTAAATTAATGTCATTAGTATAATTATCAATAAAAATATGCAAGCAGTTTTAAATTAAAATATCAAGATATCCGACATTAAATAATTGCACTTCTAATGCTCTCCATGAACTAAATTTCGCTCAATTTGACACCACTCAATACATAACATTGTACTAAAATTTCAAACTCGATGGCAAATGTCATGTGTTCTAAGGTCCACGTCAAAGTCGTTTGGGTTTCGTACTGCTGAATTTTGAGCAAATTTATTTGAAGAATAGTGATTATTGAATTTTATAGGGTGAACACCTTAAAATGGTATCACTGTTAAATACAATTGACACTGGACATGAGGACATGATCCATGGAGCCGAATTGGATTACTACGGGTTGCAATTGGCAACATGCTCGTCAGATAGTTCGGTGAAAATATTCGATGTAAGAAATGGTACACAGGTACTGATTGCCGATCTTAAAGGCCATCAAGGTCCCGTATGGCAAGTTGCTTGGGCCCATCCAAAATTTGGCAATGTCTTAGCTTCGTGCTCCTATGATCGTAAAGTAATCATTTGGAAAGAGGCCTCCGCAAATGATTGGACGAAAATGTAGGTCAGAAAAATGGAACAAAATGTCAATCATTAATCGTATTTCTCTTCGAATAGGTACGAATATAACAATCATGATTCTTCCGTAAATTCGGTAGCATGGGCTCCAGCTGAATATGGCATGATGCTTGCTTGCGGTAGTTCAGATGGTTCGATTTCTATACTCAATTGCAACACGGAATGTGGCGTTTGGGATTGTAAAAAAATCTCAAATGCTCACACTATAGGTTGCAATGCTGTTTCTTGGTGCCCGTCTACTGTTCCAGATCCAGCTTTCGATCAACGCGTATCGGCACGATCGCCAGGAGTTAAACGTTTAGCCAGTGGTGGATGCGACAACTGTTTGAAGATTTGGCGCGAGGATAATGACCGCTGGGTGGAAGAAAATCGATTAGAAGCTCATTCCGATTGGGTGCGTGATGTTGCCTGGGCACCATCAATTGGATTGCCTAGATCGCAAATTGCTTCAGCTTCACAGGATCGCCATGTGATAATATGGAGTAGTACGGATTTGACCACTTGGTCATCCACTATACTCCATACATTTGATGATGTTGTATGGAGTGTTAGCTGGTCTCTTACAGGCAACATACTGGCTGTAACGGGTGGCGATAATAAAGTTACATTATGGAAAGAGAATAATGAGAATCAATGGATGTGCATCAATGATGATTCTTCAGCAACGACGTCACAACAAAACGATCAACGTACACTTTAAACAGTATATCAGAATTTTTTTAACTAATCGTGCGTTTTTATTATTTCTGAAAAGAGTCATCCCAATTTTTGTTACTTCTTATTTGTGTGCTTTCATCCTGCAAAAGCTGAATTCCATGCATCAGAACCAGAAATATTTTATGTATAATTCCAAAAATAAATCATAATTTTTTCATTTATTAATTACAAAGGCGTTCATAAACTGATAATACATTAATTCCTAAATCTAAAAGGAAATTTTATTTATAATAATCGAACTGTAAAGTAGTAATAATTATGAAAAATCCTATATCTTAAAATTTTAAAGTTGTATACTGGCACTCACTTCCACTTTCTTCAGTTTCCAAAAAGAGGTCCTTTATTTGAAATGTGCTAATTCCCGTCCCTTAAACTAAAGAAAGCCGCCAAAAAATTTATGAAACGATTTCATTTTATTACTAACCACTTCTCCTTCACCGCTAAGCTAAACTACCTAAATTATTGGTGGAAGTCAACTATTCATATTACACACGCACGTTATATGAAGGAATGAGATGGTCTTATGGTATTTTAACTTTATAACAAAACTCCCCTTAATTCTCATACCAAACCTCCATCCTCCCACACCATCATTTCCGTAATAGTAGTCCAGCGAAGGTAGAAATTGACCGTTTGCTTTACAAATAAAATCCTATGTGATGATGCAATAAATCGCGTGTAAACTCGCCGTCATCAATTTTTCACCGAAGGTTGAAAATTGCCAAACAGTCGTAGACGAACGGTTTCGGGGCGTAACATGTTATTAATTTTCGTGGGTCATTTGATTTCTTCGGCTGAACCATTGAATTGGCTAAACAAATGAACTCTACTGATTGTAGAGTAATTGAAGGAATGAAATATTTAGGATGTTTTAGATAAAAAACGGGAGGAAATTGTGCCATTTGAATAAAACTGTAATCAAATGAAAGCATAATATTATTATCTTGATGAAAATACAAATTTTGAATACAATTATTTTTTATAGTCTTAGAAATTTAGATTTCGATTTAATTCTTCGAAAGAACTTAGAACTTTTGGGTCAAATCTACAAAAAGCTACTGGTGGACATTATTGATATTAATAGAGAATTGTTAATAATGAAGGAGTGTTAAAACATGTTGCGTTTGATATTAATTTGTTGTTTTGAAATCGTGACCGATGAATTTTATAATTAAACATTTAATACTCAAGACGTCTTGAAGAACAATTCTGAAATGTCTTGTGCAGCCCCGAAAACAAAAAACAATATTTGATTATCTTATGGCAACAGCAAGTGATGCCAATG
The DNA here is from genome assembly GCA_963966595.1 of Physocephala rufipes. Taxonomy (NCBI): domain Eukaryota; kingdom Metazoa; phylum Arthropoda; class Insecta; order Diptera; family Conopidae; genus Physocephala; species Physocephala rufipes. The sequence continues at coordinate 14,171,729 of OZ016501.1, forward strand.
CAATATGCGCAATTGTCTCAAATCAAATTTGAACGCATACATGTATTGAGCAATAATATTGCCTTAAGTTTTATTTAGTATTTAATCCAATTAAAATAATCCAATAATAAAGTACTACTGTAAATAAGTTTTGTTTTTATTTTTTGTACATCAGTTTTAAATAAGAATATAAAAACTCTTAATCATACTTGAATGCTTTGATTGTGACTGGAAGTTACGTCTCTTTTCAAATAAGAAAAAAAAACGAACAATTACTTTTCCTTGTTTTTAGAGCTGTTTCCTCAATAAAATTAGAAGCTGATATTGTCAGTTGTCGTCAGAGTTGTCTGACCCAAATTTTAGCTATCATCAATTTATTTAAAAAAATCAAGGCGTTTGAGTGAAAAATCGCCCCTTAGGAAATGCACTTGATCCACTTAAGAAAATAATAAATTTCTAACGAAACCGAGTAGTTGGCAGTTTTAAATGGAAAATCGAATCGAAAGGTTAACTTCCGTTGGTCGAAAATTTCAACAAAACGAATAATTTGAAACAATAGATTTGACCAAAAGGGGGTGACCACGACCATCATGACCACCATCACCACCACTACCACCGTTACCGCCACCGCCATCACTTTCAACACATTGCTCTACCGCAACACCCACTACGATGTGCGTGTCTTGACGCTTTGATGGGCCAGCAGCAGCGTCTATTCCAAGTTTCGCATGCAAGTTCAAGCTTATACGAATTACTTCCTTACACCGAGACGGAAAAACATGCATCTGTTAACTGTATAAAGCGAGGAAGCAATTAAATTCACGAAGAAAAAACTCAGAAAATAGGTATTTGCTATACTTCCATTCCCCAAACGCCTTATAAACCACCGGGAGGATTGAGGAATGTTTTTGCTTTCTACACGAACCGTGATAAAATGTAATTCTGTCCCAAAATGTATCCACGGTATAATAATTAATCATTTCTAATGATTATTCAGTATTTTTAAAAGAACATTCTGAGCGGCGTCTGAGTTAGTTCCTTCCCTCCTCATCCTCCGTAACGCACAATGAAATTTCGTGAGAGGAAAAAATACTTCACGAAGAAATCGTTTTATTGCTTCCTTTTTCTCGATAAACATCACTAACGCGCTAAAATTATTTAATAATGCGTTTAAGGCATAATTTTTCCCGTTATAAAAATCATCACACTCCTAATTTGTTACCCCAAATTTCTGATGTCCGCATTGGTATCAACCGAATAATGTTCTCTAAGAAGTGTCTGCATCTCTTTCCTCGATCAGCGGTTTCTTAATTAATTCGTGACAGCACACCACCCTCCGCAGAACCATCGCTGTGCGTCTATGGAGTACGTGGTTATGGAGGAACGAGCAAAGATTAATGGTTTTCTAAATGTCTATATCTTTACTCGTTCCTTCGTAACCAAGTACTCCCTAGACGCATCCTGTTTTTGATTAAAAGCGAACCTATACCACGCCTAATTTTTTATGGGAAATTTGAATTTATTTATGTTTATTTCTTGGAGTGCGGAATAAATTTGCATGAATATTGCCAGGTCAAACTGCTCATATAAAAATACAATATAAAAATGGGCATGGTCTAGCCAGTGTTTAGAATTGAGAACAAAATCGTACTACGTGGGTGCACCTTCTTATTTTTATACCTTACACGCGAAGGCATAGCGCATTTTGACTTACTTTTGCAACACATGAAAGAAGGCGTGACAGATACAGAAATATATATATATATATATATATATATATATATATATATATATATATATATATATATATATATATATATATATATATATATATATATATATATATATATATATATATATATATATATATATATATATATATATATATATATATATATATATATATATATATATATATATATATATATATATATATATATATATATATATATATATATATATATATATATATATATATATATATATATATATATATATATATATATATATATATATATATATATATATATATATATATATATATATATATATATATATATATATATATATATATATATATATATATATATATATATATATATATATATATATATATATATATATATATATATATATATATATATATATATATATATATATATATATATATATATATATATATATATATATATATATATATATATATATATATATATATATATATATATATATATATATATATATATATATATATATATATATATATATATATATATATATATATATATATATATATATATATATATATATATATATATATATATATATATATATATATATATATATATATATATATATATATATATATATATATATATATATATATATATATATATATATATATATATATATATTCCTGCTCAGAAAAACCTTATGAGTCTATTTAGTCATGTCTATCCGTTTTTCCACCTGTCTGTCTGTGTATCTGTCTGTGTGTCTGCCTTTCTGTCTGTCTGTGGAAATCTCTATTGCAACGAAGCGATACATAGATATGAAATTTAGCACGAATATTCTTTATCATAATAATTGTCATAATAGTTGTCATAATAACACTTTTGGGGACTGGAAATGGGGTAAATCGGGCCCCATTTTCGGGAAATGGGGCAAATTTTTGCTTAGAATTTTATTTTTTGATTTATTACTTTACTTGTTTTTATGTATTTATAATTTTATTTTTATTTATTTATTTATTTAATTTTGTTTATTTCATAGAATTTATTTAATTTTTGACATTAGTTTTGTTTCATTAATTTAATGCATTTTCAGTTTTTTTAAAATTACTTTTTACCGAATTATATAAAATATATTTATTTATAGATTTTAAAACAGTCCAATTCTCTGCACCTTCATGCTTTCGCCATTGCCCCCAGACACCAATGACAGCAATAACAAAAACAACAAAATCCAATTGTAAATGATCCGCCAACCAGATTAATGTCCAGTAGAATTTTTATTTTTGGTAATTACTGAGAGTTATAGCCTACTTCGACTTTTTCGTTGTTACCATTCTTCATCTTCTTTACCGCTACCCGTCATTAGCATTAGGGGCTCGAATGGTTATACTATCGATAGATCTCGTTAGCGCTCTAACGCTAGCACAAATCTAAAAATCATGACCACAGGCTACGAACTCTGAGCTGAACGATGATGACGACAAAAACGTCACTGTGATTCTCCTCGTCGGTAACTTCTTATTCCTTTGCTTGAATGTATGCGTTTGCATAAAGGGTATACGTATGTGTGTGTTGGCCGAGGACGCCAACGAGGCCGTTTTTATAAATGTAATCATACATCGTCTCGGACACGACATACTCGAAAATCAGTAAAGACGACGTGCAAAAACGAAAAGCGTCTTGAATTTTGAGCGGTTCGGGTGGACGGTCTGCTTGTGTAGTGTACTAGAAGCAGCCTTAGCGGAGCTAAGCAGGACACAACGAAAGCAGGACTTAAGCATTGGGTGGCTTGTAAAAACGTTTATTTACTTCAGAAACGCGAAAGCAAAAGGTTCAAACCTAGAGCTCACTGCGCGCATAAGACAAACAGTTGATAAAACACATAAGTTGGAAATTCGAAAATAATTAAAAAGAAAATTAACGTATTAGAATATTTTCAAATTCTTCTTTTGGAAATCGCTTGAAAATTTTGATTAAAGGTGGTTTATCTTGATGGTGTCTTGATGGTTTCTTTCTCGATGAAAACAACTCAAATCTTTTGAATCAATGTGATCGCGTTATATCGCTAAATTCCAATAAAAAACCAATTTACTACCAATTTACTACCAATTTCGTTAACAAACGTTCGTTCTCGTTGTTCGGTTATAAAACTTCTTAATTTCTAAACATTTGCAAAAACGATCATCTTCGAGAAAACGTATTTGTGTAAGAATTTCATTTAACTTTTTTTTGCAAAGAAAAATTCTTAACATTTGCATTCCTCGGTCTCGTGTCACCGGAAAAGGAACTTGTAAAACCTTCATCGTTAAGCAGTGAAAATTTGAATTTTCCAACAACAGCAAAAACCAAACAAAAAAGGAAAATAAATAAAAATAAAAATAAAAATTTAAAAAAATTAAAAAAATGCAACCATTAAAACGTTTTACACAATGCGGCAGCCTTACTATGCTTTTTGGCGTCTTCATCATACTCTTCGGTGTCAGCTCGACGGCTCTGACAACGTTTGGTAAACCAAGCAACAATCCACCGCCAACTCCGGGACCAATAAGTGAGTATTCGCTGCAAACTTTCAAACAAGGCTAACAAAAAGTCCTTCACATTAAGAATTTAAAATAAGAATTTCTTCGCAAATGTTTTATTTTCTAAAGGAAATTTATTTCTAAAGTTAAGAATAAATAACGAAAGGTTCAGTTGGTCAGTCAATCCTTGAACAATTGAATGCAAATCGTCCGATTTAGGACAAAATAGAAGCAGTTTATTTTGTAAAATAAATTAAAGGATTTGTTATTTTAAGAGGTATTATGGCAAGACTATAAAAATATTCGAGAATCCTTTCACTATTTTAGAAAAAAGTCCAAATTTTCGATGGAAAAAATCGATTTATTTAATTGTGCCAAAATGGAATAACACGAAATATCCTTGACACAACCAAAAATATTCAATTTTAAAACATTTAGTTATTTTAATTAATTTTAATCTCATTTATTTATTTATATCTGCATTTGATACATAATAGCGCTAAAAATATTTTGAAAACTTTAGTGATCGTGCGAATCTCTAAGATTTCCAAAAAAATTGCTTCTTGAATTTAAATAAATATCTCGATAATTTCGTTATCATCATGAAATTCACGCCGCCCCATTTTTTTCGGATTCATTAACTTTGTTAAATAATCTTTATCTCCTTAAAAAACCGTATAATTAAAGTCGACGTCATGACAAATCACAAAATAAGGGAAGCTTTTGTTTTTTTAGAAGCGAATTTCTTTAATATTTTATAACAAGCGAAAATCTAAGCCGAAAATCGCTGCTTGCAAGCCTTTTATACAATGTATACAGTCTAATTAACCTTAATGACTAGAATAAATAAATAAATATTGTCTTAATGAATTTCCATTGATTGTTCGTTCATTCAAATAAACTGATACTTATCAGTTGGCAATAGTTCGGTTCATTAATTCATGATCTTTAACTAATCGTGGTTTTAATTGAGTAAATATATCACGTAATAGTTCAGAGCTCCACAAGACCTTTCGAACGATTTAACATGACAGTAAACGAGGCGTATTGAAGTTGATGTGAGATCTTAACTGACTACAATTTTCAACTAATTTATGGAATTTAAAGATACCAAGGAAAACAATACATCGAAGATTTAGGCAATAATGCGATTTGTTGTAAAAAGAAAGTAGGATTGCTGGAGTAACTATAATGTAGATACTGTTGAAGATCTGTTGGTTTATCGCTGTAGTACGTGCAAATAAATCGTGAGAGGAAGAAAAGAAAATCTGATATAAATGGTTTTTCACTGAAAAATATATCATTCGTTCCCCCTAAAAGATATACGGAGAAAAATTTAAGTTAAAGGAGTTTAAGAAGATTTTATACTTTACAAAATTATTTAGGTATCATATTCACTGTCAGTTGAGATATTTAGCTTACAGGATAGGTAAATTGGTATTAATTTTAGAGGAGTACGCGGAAGAGAGTATTCGTGAAGCTTCATGACAACGATTCTGCTTGTTCAATAGTTGTAGCTTTTGTCATCGGTGAGCGCATGATGGTCCTTTTTTAGAAACATCCTTTAATCTGATTTGGTGGACTTGGCACTAAGTTTTAGCTTCAAATCGTGATGACAGAAAATATTCATGACAAATTTCATGCCAATACCTCTTCTCGATCTCCTCGAATGTTGATTCCTGTCTTAGGAAATCGTCTCGGGAGGTGATGCAGAGCATCGTTTAATCTAATGAGTCGGTGGCGTCATGTGTGGGGAATAAAGAACATTTCAAAATTTCAACACAATCAGTAGCTACAGATCGGACAGAAAGCCCGATTTCTCTCATCCTGGAACACCAATTTTGTAGTCCCGAGTTCCAAGTGGGTTTCATGTCTTTAATGATATTTCGAATGAATTCACTACTGTTGAACTTTTTAAGGAAGAAGAACTAATGCATTTAAATTGCACTACTGCATACATTTGATGTGAATGAATATTAACTAACAATTTTTTAGTTTTTTTATTAATTAATTATTAATTAATTGAATTATATATTCATTATTCAAATCTTTTCATTAAAAAATTCTTTGAAAAACGCGTTCATTAATAAAGCGCAATTTGTGTTCAAATCGAGGTGATGCAGGATTAATTTTTTGATAGAGTCCAATTTTTTTTGAATACAAACAGATATATTTTATGCGTATTGCAAGTATGTAGTTAAAATATTTACCTTTAGGTTTGATAAATTCATTAAAAGACAGATATTATTATTAATTTATTATTATTAAGTATTATATTTGCATATTTTATGCAATATTTCTTTCACTTTCACTTTCAGTAAAAGCACGTGAATGCCATACGCACGATGATTGCAATACAATAGAAAAATCGAGTTGTGTTAAGGATACGAATGATTTTAAAATGCGTTGCCTCTGTGGTGACGATTCCGTACCGGAACATGAAACATGCCCAGATGTCCTTAAAGGTAAGAAAGTGTTGTCTGATAAATTATTTTGATTGTTCTTCCAGAAAAAACCAATCGTCAAGAAATTGTTTAGGCTGCAATGAAAACGATTAAATGAATGATTGTATTGCTTAATATTTATAACGTATGTTTATACTCGAAATTAATAAAGTGAGACACAATACAAATAACTAACGCATGGTAGATTTTGTACAGGCTCTAAAATCATTTAAATTGGGAATATTTAATAATTTGAAATAATGTATAGAATAAAATTTAGAAGCTCATAAATTGATCCTTCAAAGGTTTTTTTAACAGTTTAGAGAGCCCGATATTTAATCCTTTCCATGCCTTTTATTGAGCAGCTTCCTTTCTATCCCCCACACCATCATCGTCGTTAGTCACTCTTGCTCTAAATTAACTCATTAAGATCTTAATGCGTCTGTATATTCGCCCATTCGTCCGCCCATCCTTTTTTCTGCGTGTCCGATCTGACATATCATGTAATTATAATTACATGGTAATAAATAAGTTGTGACGTCATAACATTTGCCGCATACATAAATTTTGTGGGGAGCCAAGCGTGTTTCTCGGGAAAATGGCAAAACATTTTCACTAATGCCACGCCTTATTATTGAAGTTGTAAGTAATTAATTGAATTTTGAGAGCTTTAAGGGTTCCCTTGATTTGAACTTGTAATTAATATCGAAAGTGAAGCCTTTTATTACCCACCACACCCACTATAATTCTTAAAACTGGCTTCTGAAATAAATTTCAAGGTTTCAAATTTATTATCTTAATTAATTAGCCATAAATGATAAATAGGAATGACCACCATTAGTTGGTTTTATTATCTTTCTCAGATATTTTTGTGTTTTGGATTCAGGCAATTCGAAACCACCTTTAAAGACTTAAGAAAAAACACTTTTCTTAACCATTTGTTAGTAATTTTGGGCACAAAAAGAATTAGTTACTTTATTTAATTTTTTTATATCGATTAATTCCAGTTTCGTGCCCTTCGTACAAGGACACTTATTTTCCTCAAACGAAAAACGACAAATTATATTTACGTCTTAGCGCCTACTTTGCCGCAACAATTATTTAATACCTTAATAATTATTTATATAATTTTCAAAACTATATATTTAATATACACACACACGCACACACAGATGTGCCTTCCTATACAAATAAATTCATATCACAAATTCTTCGAAGGAATGAAGGAATTTTTTGATGAATTGAAATGTATGTGTGGATGTGTGTATGTGTGTGTTTTTAAGTTAGTGAGAATATGTTTCGTGCCTAAAAACAACCGTTAATAATAATTTCGTTTTAATTGCCTTTACATTTTGCAGGCTTTTAGAAAAAATGTTGTTATTCTTTTGAAGTTGTATTTGTTCTAAACATGAATAATTTAAAATACTTAAGTTCCGCCCCTTCTTTTCAAGAAGGAATTGCTGACCTACAAGGCCTACAGAATGACACTAGCAATCTAACACACACACACATGGACATGCACACATACACGCACCCACACATTCGCACATATATCCTTATAAACATAAACATGTAACCCAATTATCCGTTGACTGTTGCGCCATGCATTTCCGTTTAATAGTTTTCGGTGCAAATGAAAGTCAAATAACGGCAAATTATTTCTTTTTTCGCAATGAACGAACTTTATTTGTTGATGTGTTCGTTTGTTTGTTTATTTATTTTAAGTGTTGGTTTTATTTACAATTACATTCTCGTTATTATTGTTAGTCTTGTCGACATTTTAAGCAAAAAAAAAATAAAAGAGAAATTGCGAGTTAGGCTTGATTCATGCCGTTGTTGTTAAAGAATCCACCGAGCGTCGTTGGGGGGGTGAGTGTTAAGTCTCAAAGAAACATTGAATTGTTTAAAACAGATTTCGTGACGGACAAAAGTTCGAGGTGCCAATTTACGACATTCGTAACTACATTCGCGTGCACGCACATATGAACAAGTTTACATACACGAAAGTTACATGAATGATACACGAAAATTCTACTTTCGTAGAAGAAACATTCGTTCTATCAAAAGTCGGGAGTGCTTTGATTGAAGTTTTTCAAAAAGTTCGTAAAAGTTAGATTGAGTGAGTGGATTCTAGTGAGTGGATTGAACGAAGTTAAGATCTCTTAAGTTTTTTAAAATGCTGGTGGGGTAAAAAATTAAAAAAATGTTTTGTAAAGCTTTTTAAAAATTAAAAAATTAAAAAATGTTTTTTTCGCGCCCTGTATTTATTTCTTGCTATAAATTTTAGCTTATGCAAATGTAGAAACTATTTTCTCGGCGTCTATTAATTAATAGTGATTACCTGTTTAGGAAATTTCATCCTTTTCGACTTTTCCCTAATGTATCACACAAATATATCCCTAATGTATCACACAATTATTCTGGGGGATAGTCAAAATCTTGAAATCAATGATTTAAAAATTCCATGCGACAAAATCCCCAAACACATAATTCTGAAACGACAAAATCACGAAATACTAAATTCACTGAGAAAATGTGACATTATTTTTATCATTTGCTCAATGACGGTTGCAACACCTGCCGCAATCGAAGGCTCCCACTCGCAACAACACTTATTAGTAGTGATGCTGAAATATTGCCTCATAGTGATTAAAATAATTACAGCGACAAAAGGCCGCCACATACAAATCGTTGCGGTTAAAAAATACTGTTAGCAATAAAACAGAAGGATATTAGAGCTTATTAGTTATTTTAGAAAGATTTGAAGAGAACTATAATTTAATATTTTGATAGTATAATAAGAGATAATATAACATAATATATAACTGTGGTAAACTTATATTTGCATATGTCGGTAAACACCTTTAAAGTCCTCTCGGTCATAACAGATTCCACGGTATCATTCCATCTTATCTGACCTTTAAACGTCCTTTATTTTTTGACTAAACGGTCACCATTTAACCCCACTAATCTTTAGTATTCTCTATAATCCTTTATTTCCATTATAGAATTCCAATGTAATTCTTATGTACAAAAGTTTTGAATCTCGAAAAGTGAACAAGCTAAATTTCGAACATTTTTAGAATTTCATCATTTCGACAATTTGTCGTACAAGATTTTGTCATTTTTGAATTTTATTGCGTGGACCAAATTAATTTCTTGCTTTATAAGAAACAATATGAATGTAAAACATAACTTAATAAAAACCGTTATTCCGACTAACACCGCAATATTCAATTCGAGAAAACCAGGGGAAAGTTTTACCGTCTGACCGAAAAATAGAAATGATCGAGATGATATTTCCTCGATTTCCTCGAAGTGAAATAAAATGTTTTTCTTGCTCTCTTTAGGACTTCGTCATCTCTGCAATAGCGGCAATGACTGCGAGGATGGAATGGTCTGTCAATTCGAAAATGCCAATCGCACAATCGGCGTGGCCAAATTTATGTCAACAAAAACTAAGCTATGTCTCTGTGATAATGAAAACGGTTATTTCGAAGATGTTGTTCATGATATTTGTAGCGGAGGTAAGTAATTATATAGAAGCAATAATCTAACCCTCTATCACTCTCTTTCCCACACTGTCTCTCTTCCTCTCTTTTGCTCACTCCTTTCTACAACTTCCTTTATCCGTGCAATACTTTATTTATATATAATTCTTTATCATTTCAGTCACAATTCAAACTCTGGCTAACTTTTTTGTCATCTTGACTGCGGTGATAGTACGAAATTTTATCAATGAAGGTCTAACAAAGCTATTCTAGAGAATACGGAGACAGAAACAAAGCGAAACTTTTGACCACATAATGAATCTTAAAGATCATCATTATCGTTCAATATAGGTGTAATAGTTAATTTAAAATTAATTAAATAAGAATAAAAATTCAATTGTTTTTAATTCTGACTTCATTAACATAATAATCATCAAAATTAAGTAGAATAATAATACAAAAAATATTTTAAAGAAATCTATAATTATCCATGCAATCGTTATTAATCGATATTCTGTTTAATCTTTAGACAAATACTCAGTTTAATTCTAATTTACTTCTAATTGAAATTCTTGGACCACCGGCTAAAAACAAACGCTTTCAACACCAAAAACTTTATATAATTTTTAATACGAAAAACAAATTGTTCTTCGAAAATTCAAATATTTATTAGATAAATTCGAAAATACGAAAATTCGAATAATATTTTACTAAAAATTTTTATTAAGTCACAAATGAATAGGATTCATTAGAATTACGATGCAATATTTTTAGAAATCTGTAGTGCACGCAATTATATTTAGAACATTTTTGAGAATGATTAATTAAAATTAAAGAGATCATATTTTGAGAAATGAAAGCACGTAACGTGCACTTTCAATTACTGATACAATGAAATATTAAAATTTTATTATATATAATTATATAAATGATAAAATATAGATTACGAAAATGTATTTTGTGAAAGATAATGAAATAAAATTTTGTCGTAGAAAAATTCAACAATTACACTAAATTTAAATTTCTTTCATATATTCTAGAGATAATCATCTCGTCCATTAAACGAAATTATTATTGAATATCTACAATTAGTATTTCAAATATTCAAACTGACTTTAGCACTTTTCCTCTAAAAATTCTTCCAACCTTTCATTAAAACTTTCCATGAGTTTTCAGACAGATAAAATATATTTAAAAATATAAAATATATTCAATTATCTTAATCATCTTAATTACCTCTAAGGATGCTTTGTACGAATGGCATATTTGAAATATTTGAGTATATATCAATTTATTATATTTATATTTTATTTTCTTTTACTCTTTACGTATTCTGATTAGATTATTAAAAATTTAATTCATATTTAATTTATTTATGGACACATAATTATCATTAATTACTTGGAAAATGTATTTACAATTGTAGAAAAATGATATTGTTTACTAATATTAAATTGTCAATTTTATAAAAAATATTATCTTCGCAAAAATTCTTTCTATTCATTACGAAACTATAATAAAATTCATTATTTTATTAAATTTTTTTCCTGTATTGCTTCAATTATTATAATAATCATTACTACTTCTTACTACAAATTCGATACTAAATAGAATATTTTTGACAAAAATGTACTTGAATATAATCGATCGAATTCAGGATTAGCCCTATTCCGGCGAGCTGTGACACAAGTCACTTATAATAAATACGTTATAATTTTTGTTATACAAATTTGTGATCGGTATTCTGGTTAAGAGGTGACAACCGGAAAGCTCCTTATATTCACCATTGCTATCACTTATCTAATATTCGATTCGTTCTATCCCATTTGCTTTTTCCGGCTGCTTCTCAACTATTTCGCATAGTTATACTTGGGAGGATATCGCTCATTGTAGTATTTAAAAGTTGAAAGACAACAGGAAATTTTAGACGAGACGGAATGATTCGAACCTCGGATAAGCACGTGTTCTATTAATTTTGACGTATAAAAAAAGCAGCAGGTATTTTGAAATAAACAACTTTTATGTATGAATTGCTTTATTGTATCGGTCGGATTGGCTAACCTATGCGTGCAATATAATTTAATATGAATACAGAAAATGTTAGAATAATGAATACAAATATTATTTCATATAATTTCTATCATCGCAAGTGATTTTTTTGATTGCAAAACTTGATTATTTTTTTGTTCTCTGCTTTTGAGATCAAAACAATTAAAATGACAAATGTCATCCGGGTAGCTTTTAAATTTTAACCCGAATAGCTATTTGTGACATAAGTCATTGACTTGACATGTGTCATTTTGAGTTGAGTTTTGTCCGTCAACCAGAATGGGAGGGGGGTTAATTTCATACGTGCGTTATTTCGTCCTATTGAGCCTTTCAATTTATTTAATCAACACAGTTCACCCTGTATCAGAACAAAAGCTTTTAAGCAATTCTGTTTGGGTAAATATTCGAATGAATCGATTCTTTTTTCTAATACTTTTTTTTATTCTTATGGTATATAAAATCTTAATGATGACGATAATAATGACATAGTTGATTGATTATATGAAAAAATAAACAACTTTCTCCCCACATGAAAAATTTATCAGAAAATTCATAAAAATTAGATTGATGTCATTCAATTATTTCACTATTTATAACATATTTTCTTAATAAAAAAGTTTTTCATTCGAATATGGCTTGTATTTGTCAATATTTTGTAACTTCAAGAAATCGTAAAGATTTTTTATATATGAACGAAACCACTTCGATGCAGCCGCCCACGAGCGCAGATGACGCGAATAGTTCTGAACCGAAGTAAGGCAAAATTTTACATGCAATACATGCAATAATTTGAGATCTCTCATAATGGATCGATTTTAATATTTCAGAGCTATTCAAGATTTGGCCAACGTGGAAGTTTCTGCATCTCAATTGGCAGCAGCAAAAGCAGAAATTTGGGTGCTCAAGAAAAATCTTGCCGACGCTCAAATCAATATCGAAAATTTAGAAAATCTTGTCAAGACGATTATTAATAAACAGAACGAAATGTTAATCGAGATTTATGATATTAAACGTCAGAATGTCGAGATGCAAAACGAATGTCGGTTACAACGCGATTATCAGACGATGGAGAGAAATTCGCTGATGAGAGAAATACATAATATAAAAACGGTTTTGGGTGAGCGAACCAAACTTGTGGTGCGTAATGATTATAGAAATGGTTCTTCGTTGATTCATTGATTCATCAATATTGTGACGCGAGGGTAGTCCCAAAAGTAACCGATCCAATATATTACCATCAACAGATTTTGAAAGAGTTTTTAAAATCGTTCTAACTGTTAGGACTGTAGAAAGAAAGCACCAGCCCCTGGAAAAATTTATCCAACCAGACATCAAGAGTGAATGTTGTCTTTGGAGGTTATTCTCCCCTTACAATCCATTCTTTGGACTATTTGTCAAAAAGGCCTGAGAAAACTGTTGACGCATATACTCGTCTTTATTTCTATGAAACACCGCTAAATGTTCGACTAAAAAATCCTCAAAATATTGCGTTTGCTATTATAGGGGCGGCCCCTTTTGGATGAGGAGGGGAGGGGGTGTGCAAACGCAATTTCTTGTATGCAAATTTTCATTAAATATATGTTGTAGAGGACTACTTAAAATACCTACCATATCAATAAATCCGCTCAGTTTCTTCGTCGACGATCGTTTAATACTGTTGTGTGGATTTCCCCCCCTCCCCACTTCTCACTCCACATCATTACAACTTATTTGCGATTATTGAATCAATTTGACAATTCTCACATCTCGTTTAAATTCAAGCACCAAATATATTATTATTGTAAACGGATAAGCATAAATAGAATTTACTAAATGTTTTCATATTTTTGACGATTACTTCAGAGACTACCTTCGCCAATTGTCCATCACCTTAAAATAGTTTCTCATTACAGGAAGAGACTGTTCTAAAGAATACAGAATTAACCACTGCTTTACAGGATGCAAATGAAAAGATCTACGTAATGGGTATGAAATTTCTTAAACTGAAATCATCTCAAGCCAAGCATGCATCGGATCATTCGTCGTCTAATTCAGAAAAATCGAATTGAGATTTATCCTCTTTGAGAATGTTTTCGTGATAATACCAAAATAAAAGTATCACCAATAAGAATTGTTTGAAGGTTTTAATTCCACAAGAAACGACAACGTCAACAGCATTATCAAACGGCATCACCAAGCCGGTCGGGGTTCTGACCTCCGGCAGTCGATCGAATCGGTTTGTCGAATCGAGGAAGACAAGTTTTGAAATAAATTTCCTTCAGTTCACTTTTGAGGGACAATGTTGGCAATGATATTAAAAAATCTCGGGTCTTTTAACTTTTAGGAAAATTGCAATTATTTATTTCCAAAATCTAAAGCTGAACAAATTGATCAAAAAGAAAACTTTTTCAGTTTTACAATTTCTTTCCAGGATTCAATCCCTCCTTGTCATCCTCCTGCATAAGTCTACGTTTAAAATTTTCCATAAACTCTTCAAATTCCTTTTTTTCATAATCTGTTAGTCGTTTTCTTTTAGAAAATTGTCTAGCATCACTTCTTTGGATGAAACTACAGAAGACGCTAAGGAGACCGATAAGCAGGATCAAAAGAAATTTCGGAGACATTCTAACCAAAAGATGCAAAGAAATATACAAAAAAATGGTTATCGTCATAAATAACTTTTATGGAACCATGCATTTATTCCAAAAGTCATTTCTACATTTCCTTGTCTTGTCTTTCCAGTAGCCTTTCAATTGTTACAGAAAACAAGGCGTCGTCTGATGCAAACAGTTGAAATGCGGCTGGGAAGGACAGGACTATACATGAGACTGACGTTTGAAATAAGCGCATAATTCGCCTTTAATTCTGTGATTCTTATATAAAATTATACTTACTCTCGTAATACTTTTTAAGACGCTTTAAAATTTTTATAAAGTTTACGATCGTTAAGATCAGCTTTATATACTTTACTGACTCCACGTAGTGAACTATAGCGAAATTTTGGACAGCTGTACTCAAATTATCAACTATTTATTCAGTTTGCAAACAATTCGAAAAATGTCGTTTTCTGAAAGTTTTTTTTATTTGCTTAATTTACGTGTAAACAAATTGTTTTATCAGCTGGTTTCAAAACGATTGAAATTATTTTATCAGAACTTCTTTATTTTGTCCTTGGATTGTTAGAAAGGTCTTTAGCAAAGAGCCCTCCTAAGTCACCTACGCTAAAAGCATACGAGTAATAATTATAAACACACGATCTGAGATACCCAGACTCTAATATACTTTATAAGGTCTAAGAGTGGTTCGATGTTTGCCAATGCCTCGATGTCCGCCGTATGTGTGAGTATGTGGGTGACGTCTTACACAGGGTCCTAAAAGAGCTTCACTTTCCTGCATGACATTACCAAATACGCCGAAGAGAGCAATCAAGAGGAATAGAAGAAATTTCGGAGACATTCTACGAAAAAAAAATACAAAATCCAAATTTTCATTATTCTACGATAAAATGAAATCAAAAATAATTTCATCTAGTTTTAATATGATTAATTTCAAATTGACATTTGAAAAATATATTTTACTCACTTTTAACGCTTTCACGATTACTTTAAATCAATTTTTCAATTTTTGGTCAGCCCTATATACTTTTCTCAAATTTCACTGCAGGCAGAAAACAACAATAAAATTGTAGGCGTCTAAATAGCTGTTTGAAAACTTTTGTTTATTCAGATTGAAATTAGTAACTTTTAAAGTTATTTTATTTGTATGTTTTACGTATTGACACACCTAAATAGACGAAAAATATATTATATTTTACAAAAGACAAAAGATTTTTAGAATTACGTTTTATAATTTAGCCTTTATTATCATGAATTTGAATATACTTTCGTACTTTTCAAATACAACTAACTTTTTTATACAAATTAATACAATTTGTTACCCAGAACAGAAGCAAAAGCTACGAATGAATGCTATCTAAATTTTCGTATTAAAATTTTTCATTAAAAAGATGTAATCTATCATTATAAATTGTATTAACATAATTTTCTTAATAAAACTTCATATTTAGATAATGATTCGTTAAAATGTATGCTTATGGTAAGAACCACATTCGCAACTCGCATCGTGTTTCCAGTTGTTTTGTAACTGTTTAGCAGTTCACGTCGAACAGTTGAAAAACAGCTGGAAGGGGAATAAAAGATTAATTATGATGACTTGAAATAAGCGTGCCAGTCTGTTTCCTTTGAGCGTCTTTTTCCAGTTGCTTTCCAACCGTTGAGCATAGCCTTGTCCCAAGTGGTGAAACAATTATAAGACATTTTAAAAGCAACAAATGGGTCGTGATAATCACCAGAGAAAACACACCAGTAATTACCAGAGAAAAGACACAATTTTCTCTGTTATTCTTAAAATTTTCTAATTCTGATTTGCAAACAAGTTTAAATGTTCTTTTATTTTCATCACTTTTCAAGTTTATTGCTCTTTTCTGTCTCAAAATCGCTTATTTATAAATTTCAAAAATTTTACAACGCTCAACATATTTGCAGATCGCTAAATTAGTTTAAAAGATATTTGCATATTTACAGATGGGGGGGGGGAGTATATTATAAACTTTTATTTAACTAGAGTTTCATAAATCTATTCTGATTGCATTTGCGTAAATGATATTTATGTGGTAAATATTTGAAGATTTAGTTCATATACAAATATGTATATATAATTGAATATATACATACGTTACATGTGTAATTACATTATTCGACTCTATATTGAATTGTCGTTTTTCTTTCTTGTAAAAAGTATTGCAATTTAATCACAATTAAAAATTTCAACCATAATATCTTTTCTTTATATTTTACTAAAAATCTCCTTCCCCATAAAGCTTCCAGTTAAAAATAAGCCTGCCTAATTGCAGCACTTGTTATTAAAAATGCCGATCCAATCAGAAGAAACGTAATTACTTTAAGAAAACTCGGTCTTCCGGAAGAATCTAAAATAAAATAAAATAAAATCAATAAATAAACAGAATAATATTTACTAATATATCTTAATTTCAATGGCAAAAATAATACTTTTGCTATTAATCAGAACCCGAGCACAGCTTCCTCGTTCGGGCTGATAACCGAATTTACATTGACATAATGAGTTCCGACATTCAACAATGTCAGGATTTTTGGGTACATAACACTGGCTCGCTCTAACGCAATTTTCTCCAAGGCCTGAAATATTATAAAATATTATTTATTAAGAGCAAAACACTTTCTTTAAGGTGAAACGTTTATTGATGTAGCACTTGCGTCCAAGTGAAGCGACCAAACAGTTTGAGTTATACTGTAAACAGATAGAAAACCGTCTATGACATTCATGAGAGCGACATGACAAAAAATCTGCAATTGTTAAATCGATGAATGTGTTTATTTCAAGCTTGATATTATCTCGTCTCGTCTAGTCTTTTCTACAGTCGCCTTTTAACTATTCAGGGTAGTTACAATTGGCAACACTGCATCCTAAACAGTTAAAAAAACAATCGCAATGACGCAACGAGACGAGACGATTCAAATATTAGAATGAGCTCGTAAATTTGCTTGAAATATCAAACATGATATTTTTCTAACACAAAGGAAAAAGAAGAGAGGCGTCGGCGACCAAAGTTTAAGCAGACAGAGCAGCGGCGACATTTTCTCTATTCTCGACACTCATAAAAGCTTGTGTTATTTTGACATGTCGCTGCGATCAGAGTTACGAGCGATTTTCTCTCTATTTACAGCTTTATTTAGCACGATTAGGCCACATAGTCATGGCATCTATCTAATTGCATTGCTAGGTGAAATTATTGAATTATTATCATATTTCTAACCTTTGTTGTCTTCACATTGTCCATTTTTGAAGTGCTGATGCTTTAGACAATCACATTTGTTTTCAATGCACGTCCCCAATAAAGGTTTGCACTGTTCCGATTCCACACACGGATCTTCGATTGCTTCAGCTGTTGAAAAATAAATTGTATGTGCACATATTTTTAAAATTGCAAATATATATTCTTGAACATCTTGTCCTGTATATCGCACCTTCTTTTAAGCATTCATCTCGGAAATGCACGAAACCTTTACGGCATTGACATGTCGATTGTGATTGTGATTGTGACCGCGATTGCGATTGTGATTGCGATTGTAACTGCGATTGTGATTGCGATTGTGATTGCAATTGCGATTGCGTTTCCGATTGCGTCAACAATTGCGATTGCGTCATTAATTCCGATACACCTTTCGAGCGTGTCTCGCACACACTATTCTCCACTTTACAATCATTATCAGTATCACATCTGGCGCCCACACCTTATTCGAAAAGACAACGAAAACGACCAATTAAAACATTTGTTAATAATCTCAACCTCATGCCTTAACTCCACGATAATACCTGCTATGCACTCCTCATTCTTCTCTAGGTAATTCTCCTTACAAACACAAGTATGATTCGATGAACATTCGGAATTCTGTATGGCACAGTTTTCGTTGCTTTGACACTTCGCGCCTAAAACTTCAGATTTGAAGACACATAACTGTTTCGACTCATCATATTGTGCGTATTCGGCGCAAGTGCATCGTCTGCGGGTATCTCTTCCACAGTATGCTGCACCAAATGGACTGCACTGACTATTCGATATACATGACAAATTGAAAGTAATAGCTAAGCGATGAGCACGTGGCCGAGAAAGAAACGAAAGGGGACTTGTCGGTTAAATAAGCCTAAAATTCATTGTCTATAAGGTAAATACTTACGTTTTCTGCAACTACGCAAATTTGGTTCATAAAAGAAGTTCTTGCGGCACAAACAACGTTTAGACGTCTCATCGAAAAAATTCTCGCAATCGATAGCGCTCACAGCGATTTCACCAAGCTCTGAAAATGGTTATTAATTAAATGGTTATCACTTTCACATATTGTATCGTCTTTTTCCAGTCAGCTTGCAACTGTTTACAACCCCATTACGATTGGCGAAGTTCTACCAAACTATTGAAGGGAAACTGGAAGATTTTCACTATTGGTTTATGATCCACGAAGATTTAGTCCAGTTTGTGTGATTTTTACAAAGTTCGTACCGTCTCGTTTCTTTTTTCCAGTCGCATTTCAACTATTTAATTCTCGGTAAGTCATCAGCCAAGGTATCATCAATCAGTTGAAATGCAACTGTAAGGACAAAACGAAGCAAGGCGATTCGAACATTGCAACAACTTCGAATCATCAAATTTTAGATTTCCCTTCTCTCGAAAGGTCTTCCACTTTCTCTTCACTAAAGTGTAATAATGTATTTATATATTTTCTAATTCTTTCTTTCCTCTACACGTCGCAACCAACACTAACCCGCAAAGCATCTCGATTGGCCGTTGGCGTAATAGCCCGGTTCACACAAACAAATATTATTCGAACAGATCGAATGTGGCAAACCCTTGCACGGAACTGCATTTTGTGTACACGCATCTCCGTCTGTAAACATACGTAATGGAAATTACATTTCGAAATTACTCAATCGTTAGAGAAATTCCACACAGATTCCACACATACATTTTTGATACGCGGTCTCAGCGTCAATGTCGGCCCTTTCATTATTCGATAGAGTTGAATTGGATTTACCGTCTGCCGCATTTTCGCGCAATTTTAATAATTGGTGATAACGTTTAAAAGAAGAGGCGTGGTGGTAGCGAGGATATCTGAATGAATGACTATTGTTAAAATTCGTTAAAGTTCCGACATCTTTAAATTCTTGAGATATATTCGCAGACAGTGGTTTTCGTGGATCCCATGATTCGAAACTGGTTTGAACTCCTACCCCTTGAACATCGGTATATTCATCCGTTTGAATTTGTGCATCAGTGTAATCACCGCTATGACCATTCACGGGCCGATAGAAGACCGCATCAAATGGATCAGAATTGTTTTCTGAATCGCTAGAGAAAGTACTTGTTTTTGGTGTTGCTGTTGTTGTTGTTGGTGGGGTTTTTGTTGTCGTCGTAATTGCTATGGTTGAGGACGAGGAAGAGGAGGAGGAGGATGTAGTCGGTACTGACTCGTTCGAATTGTTTTTAACAACTTGACATACAAAATTCACACAGCGAACATTCTCGCCCAATTCACTACAATCGGTATTAACGATGCAGGCATCATCAATTTCTAAATAGCAATAGATTTATCATAAAATAAAATATATAAAAATAATCTTACTCACTTGTTGATTTACGCCGACAAATATTTCCATGCCTTTGATAATATCCATTGGCACACATACAAACGTAATTCTTACAAGACACAGATTGTCGATCGTAGCCGAAATAGCAATCTGTATCCTAAAACAAAATTGTTAGTTATAACTCTTTCACAAATGGTTTTTATGGAATTATCAATTATCGATAGCATAGCCATAATATATAATAAAAAACCTCCCGTATATAGGATTTTCCTATTGGTGCATAACATTTTTGTAATAAATGGCATTTAATGACATTAGAGTTCAAAGGCGTTCACAACATTTGATTTGAACAACTGGAAGTTACTAGCGCAAATTTGAAAATTACTGGAAGGTACTAGCGCTTTGATTTTTGTAATAGTAACCCTATGAGTTGATGAATTCATTTAAAAATACTAAATATTGAATATTTCCGTGAGCTTTTTCATTGGCTCACATTTTTATAAGATTAACCAAACTTAAGAATGAATCCTTTCTATAGTTTCATGGGGCTTATTTTATACATTTATCATATCCTAGTCGGAAAACTCTTTGCAAAAATAAAAAATTGTATTTCAATTAAATACCGTTTTGCATGCTTCATGCAAGCCATTTAAAAGCTTACAGCGTCCTTGAATATATGTCTGTCCATCGGCACAATCACAGGCACCCGATTTACAAATAGCTCCAGATGGCATAAGATTGCACTGAGAAGTTTCTTGACATGTGTCACCAAACTGTGACGTCTTGAGACATTTTGAAAAATCACTGGAAAAAACACTATCGAAGTCTTTACATTTACATTCACCAACGGCAATGGAGCATTCCGCGTTATCAGCAGAACAATCACTATCGGCTTTACAAGGCCAATATGTACCATTAGAACCTGTAAATAGAATTATTAATCTCTCTTACACTCTCTCTCTCTCCCTCTTACTCTCTTTTTATTAAGAACTAACAGCTATTCAAGAAAATGTCTCAAGATGTTTAGAGAATAATCAATTTTTTATAAAGACAATTTTTTAAATAAATAGATATTACTTTTATTAATTTCGGGATACTTTTGTACCTTTTAATTTAAAAACGGAGAAGAATATTAAAAACAGCAGAGAAAAATATATCTTCATTATCACTCAAAAGTCTCAGAATGAAAAGTTAGCGAATTAAGTGTCACCAAAAATTCAAAACGTAGAAAATAAACGCCAAACAAAAAATCGCTAAAAAAGTCACCAAACTAAAGGTCACCGAATAAAAATTCACGAATTGTTTTTGAAGAAACTGAACCGATGGTCTAAAGGAATTTAGTTAAACTGTCAGTTAAAAAATAATTTTGGCTTCATTCTGTTTTTGACTATATCTAATCGCATTCAGAACCAGGTGTTCGATTCTGATTTTAACTTTATCTAATCGAATACTATTACTCATATTAATCGTTAAAATTATTTATTTTGAAAATGATTTTTTTATTTTGCTTAAGCAATTGAATTGAATTTTTCAATTTAAAAAACTTTATTTACCGTAATCCCAATCCAGTAACTAAATTACAAGACTTAATTATCAAGTGATTACTGATAAGTACCAGACAGTCGCAGCAATGCCAATGGGGTTAATCTCAAACAACAAATTTTATGAACATACAATTTTTTTCAAACCATTTGTAGTAATCATTTAATTATTTTTTAACAATTTCAATTTCAAAATTCTGTAATCTAGATCAGAAGTTTTCAATTGCATAGGAAATCTTTTAATGCTCACCGAAATGAATATTGTCTCGTCATGAAAACATTTAAAGTCATGTCATAAACTTAGTTTTGAAAACTAAGCAGATATAAAATTGAAAATGTCAATAAAAAAGTAAGTTCCAGCAGATCGAAAAGGTTGACCCTTTCACCAAGAATGAAATTTTAACAAAATCGAAAACCTGATGCTGGCAATGCATAATGTATTCGTAAACCTAATCGTTTGTAACCAAAATTAGAGGCTCAAAATTGGTTGTAAAACCAGTACAAATTAACAAAGATCTCAATCATAGACGCCTAACAGTTTTTGAGTCGTCTGTAATATTATTTGCCACACCCTTTGGGAAAATGATCCTTTGACGCAGTTCATTTTAACCAAAATCGGAGAAACAGATATCGATACAGACATACTAAAGCAATTTAAAGAAAGGAAAAAGTAAATGTTAAATTAAATTGAATGTAGCACTTAATTCAAGGAATGTTGAATGTTGTTTTTGAACAATGTTGTTCATTGAATGTTGAAAAGTACATTGAGTTGAAAAAGAGGTTTCGAGTCATAGGAATGAAAGGAGTGGCATTGTACTTATATATAAGTTGTGGAAATGTCCTTTTGCTTTGGGCAATATCGATAATTTTCAGTAATTTATGCACTCTATATGCATTAAAAAATTTGTCCTATATGTTTTACAAACACAGTAGTAGTCCATTGAAGTGCCGTTGATTACCATTTTAATGCTTTACAATTTTTTTTACAAAGTTGCAAATATGTTGGCAAAACAAATAAGAACATCAACGTCGGCCTGGCCGAGACTATTATGCCCTACATCCCTTCAACCGCAATATACAAATTTATTGTTTAAATTCCATAATCCATAAATCCCATAAGTGGGCCCAACACGATCCTTTTGATTGCACTTTAAGATTGAGAAGTTTCTTGTTTCATAAATTGCCCATTTTCGATACTATTTAGTTTGTGATGACAGAAAAAAACAAGCCAAATTTCATAACGATAGCTCTATTCGTTCTCTTGTGATCGTGATTTCCACAGACGGGCGGACAGACGGACTGACGGATAGACAGACAGACAGACAGGTGAATCGATATGATTAAATCGACCCAGGTGAGGTTCTGAGTAAGAATATACATAGTTTTCAATACCTATCAACACCCCTCCCCCTCCCTTTTCCCATCCCAGCCCTTCCTCATTAATAAAATCAAATGTTATCACGCTCATTAATAATGCTCATTAATAAAATGTCTCTCCCCTTGGTAGAAAACTTAAGTAAACTGAAATTTGTTATCAATATTGAAATTCTCTATAGCCCAACTAAAGACATAAAAGTTCAAATAGTGTGGTGGGACGGACCGGACCCTCCCTGAAAAAACAAAACGTAATGAAAACTCGAAAGAATTTTTTAAGGAAATTTTCCACTTTTTCTATTTTCTTACCGCCGAAAGGAATTCACTTTGTACTTCCGTTTGTAATGTATTAGAGGAGCTCAACATACGAGCTCACCACCTAATGGAATGGATGGTGGTCACGATCACAAGAGAACGAAAGCAGCCACCGTTATGGAATTTTGTAAATAAATGGTTTTCCATTGGGACTAACTGCTCGTGAAATTTGAAGAAATAATTATTTTATAAATTATATATGATATTCACTAATTACGAATGAACAAAAACAAAAACCCAATAATTTCAGCAAACGAAATAAATGTAAACACAAGATGTATACTTCTTTTGTACCCTGAAAGCGTTGTCAACCTGTAGAGTCATTCAATGTAAACGGCACAACTTGAACTTAATCGAAAGTCAAAAGAAAAATTTTCTATTAAAGCTTATAAGCCAAGGGGAGCATTACAACAATTCAACTAACAAAAAAAAATAACTCATTACCGACTTTTACCGCGGCCAAAACTCATTATCGACCTTTTTCTTTATGCTTTTTTCTAAACAAATTTTTGTATAAAATAATACTGGAAGCTTCGATAAACGCAATTGTAAACCAAGTTGAAATCTAATTTAGGCCTCTTAATTTCACAACAATACTCTTCATTTCTATTTTCTACTTTATTTCAAGTACTGCCTATTAGTATTTTTAACTTTATCAGTACCGTGGGAGAACCTTCTGAATGGGTCTGAATGGACCTTTTGGATTATACGATTTCACATCGATCGACTTTTCGAAGTGAAATGGCTCTTTAAAATCGATGTTATGTCAACAATTCCATATCAGAAATTCGTTTACATTAGGAAACATTGTTATATTTGTTATATTTGCCATTACTTAAAATGGGTTCGAAAATAAATTGGAAGGTTTGTATGTCGGAAATTCCTTGATTGTTCCTTGTTTAACTATTCCTTGTTAACTAAAAACCAAAATTTGAAATCAGACTCAACTTTAAAGAATTTCCAGTCATAACTGAAGTGCCTAAAATCATTCAAATTATCTGTATCCTAAGCTAACCAAATAAAAACCTAAATTTTAAATTAAAAAAACATATCTTTTGACATTACCAGCCATAACGTAAACGCATAAAGTCTGTCAAATTATCTCTATCCTAGCAATTTAATCATGCAATCAAAAATCGAAACCTGAAATGAAACCCAGCTTTAGGGCATTGCCAGACATAATTAAAGCGCATAAAATCTTTTAAATTATTAATATTTTTAAAAAATGTATTACAAATGAACTAAAATACCGGAGTATTAAATAATGAAAATAGTTACGAATATTATATGCAAAGAAATTTCGTTACCTGCTAAAAATAAACTCGATTTCGATGTCTATTAAAAGCAAACACGATTTCTATCTATTAATAATAAACCCGATTTCGATATCACGTTTGTATCTACGATGAATTGTAACAGAATTCACTGATGTTTGACTAAAAGTCACCATCTGCAATGGCGATATTCAGACAGATTTACCCAAACAATAAATTTCAATATCAAAAAAATAACATTATCGCGTGCCTGAAGTTGGCAGCAGTTTGATGTCGATGTTTATTTTTTATTGTTATTGTTTTTGTTGCGCTTGTTTTCGTTATTATTCTTGTTTTTATTGTTTTTCTTTTTTGTTGTTAAGTTTTAGTTGAATTTCATTTGGTTTGTAATCGTTTTATTCTCTTTCTAATATTTAACACATAGAAAACCAAAACAACTCCGTAAAACGAACTCTGACCTCCGTATCCGTTTTAGTAATTCGATCAATAGCCATTAAAATTTCCAAAATGCAGTAATTATAACTGTATTAAAGATATTTAGCTATTTACGTAAATTTTTTTATATATTTTTATGTCGTTAAGACTCATATTTTATCCTTTCCATACCTTTTTTTTGAGATAATCGTAATTTTTTCTGGATATCTAGGAATTGAATCATATATATGAAACAGAAATTATATATATATATATATATATATATATATATATATATATATATATATATATATATATATATATATATATATATATATATATATATATATATATATATATATATATATATATATATATATATATATATATATATATATATATATATATATATATATATATATATATATATATATATATATATATATATATATATATATATATATATATATATATATATATATATATATATATATATATATATATATATATATATATATATATATATATATATATATATATATATATATATATATATATATATATATATATATATATATATATATATATATATATATATATATATATATATATATATATATATATATATATATATATATATATATATATATATATATATATATATATATATATATATATATATATATATATATATATATATATATATATATATATATATATATATATATATATATATATATATATATATATATATATATATATATATATATATATATATATATATATATATATATATATATATATATATATATATATATATATATATATATATATATATATATATATATATATATATATATATATATATATATATATATATATATATATATATATATATATATATATATATATATATATATATATATATATATATATATATATGTATATATATATATATATATATATATATATATATATATATATATATATATATATATATATATATATATATATATATATATATATATATATATATATATATATATATATATATATATATATATATATATATATATATATATATATATATATATATATATATATATATATATATATATATATATATATATATATATATATATATATATATATATATATATATATATATATATATATATATATATATATATATATATATATATATATATATATATATATATATATATATATATATATATATATATATATATATATATATATATATATATATATATATATATATATATATATATATATATATATATATATATATATATATATATATATATATATATATATATATATATATATATATATATATATATATATATATATATATATATATATATATATATATATATATATATATATATATATATATATATATATATATATATATATATATATATATATATATATATATATATATATATATATATATATATATATATATATATATGTGTGTATTATTTATTTATAAAATATATATAGTTTATTGTATAAATTATTACATATAGATCACGATCAACACAATTTAAATTAGCTTTACTCAATATAATATTCTAAATAATTTTAATTATTTTAATTCACGACTAAACCGAAGAAGGTTCAGTTTGGACAATTAACACAATTGACTGAAGTCAATCGTCTTTTCATCTCATTAATAGACTCCATGTCTGCGCGCGATGCAATACGTTTTCCCCGTCCGGAACGACCGTTGCGATTGCTTTGAGTTGGTTCACTATTTTTCGAACAATTCAAATATTCTGGCTTTTGTCTTTCTTACCTTGCACTCTTCTTCTTATTATTATTAGTCTACTTTTTTTCGTTATAGCTAAAGCAACAATTCTTTCTCTATCAAAGTACTATATCAATAACAATAACAACAAAAATTAGTACAATAGCAATAGTACAACACTATTAGTACAACAACAACAAGAACAACAGTACCTGCCACTAAAACTAATAACGACGACATTACGAAGCAACAGCAATATTGAATGTACCGTAAAGTCTCCTTGTCTCGTAAAGTCGTTAAAATCGTTAGTCAATTATGAATAAAAACCTTACGGTAAAAATAATGACCTATTGAATTATTGAAGACCGAATTTTACTGATATAAATAAAACTAAAATTAAATTTTTGTGAAATTTTTATTTTAAGAAAAATTTATCCGAAGGAAAAAACCGAAATTACTGAAATTATTACTAAAAGGATCATATTTTTCGTCTTTTCCTTACAATTTTCTTTTTTCATTTTCGTCGACTTTTACAGATTTTGGTTCCATTATCTTCCCTTTACTGTACACGATATTCAGAATAAGGTCAGAAAAAATGAAAATGGGCTTTGCTCTTCCTTCCATCACGCAAGCACATAATGGACACTCTCTGCTACAAACACCGATGCGTCGTAACGATACAAAGTTTTAAGCGCTAACGTAGAGTAAAGATTAGATAATGCATTACTTTCCTAAGTAAGACCAAAGCAGACCACTTGTCAAAACTACGATAAACCCTTTTTGGTTATTTCATATTATAAAACTTGCGATAATATTTTACAAGTATCAAAATCGATTTCATCAATTTTTAATTCTCTCAACTCCACATACGTTATTTCATAGCGGGTAAAATACATTCATATTCAAATCCTTCCATGCTCGCCACCACTGTTCCGTCGTATCGTCACTAACGTGAAAATATCGATTATAAAACTAATGTGGGCCAGAAATGGTAACTTTTACTTTAACGTAAACGACATAGAATTGTAAAAAATTAGCTACCCTCTTCACCAATCTTTCAACCACACACACACCTCGTTGAAATAGAAATTGTTAGTAATAAACGAAAAACCCTCCTGGGAGCGATTATTAAATTGTTGATAAACAAAAACCGAAGGTATCCATATGATCGACCCCCGCAACCCCAGGCTCATAACACTAACCTCAAAATACATCTAGAGCCATAAAATATTCGTAGGTTTTCGATTTAAATAAGACATGTCACTGCATCAAAATATATAATTTATAACTTATGGTAGAAAACAATGAATAACGATACATGATTTTTAACAGCGTCATAACATTGAGTGAGTTGTTTAGTAATCCGTTTTTTCATCACCCCCGCCGGTGGGTTAATATATAACGAAATACATAAAAATATTTTCCACTCGCTTTAAAAAACCCAAAGTACATCGAATGCGATTTAGATCAAACTAACCGTTAGTTGTTTTTTTTTTATGAACAGCCTTTTTGGGTTGGAGCTTAAAACGAAAATTGCTCCATATGCTTCTAAAATAATAACGGTTTACTTTTAGAACTGTTTGTTGCTCAGTCACCAGGGAGTAATTAGTTTTACAGATAACAGATTATTTAATTATGGCACGTTTCGTCATGTGAGTATGGCTTATAGCCATATGCGATTATTATTGCTTCTGATCTATGAAATGATTGGCCATCAGATGGTTTCTTTTCTTTCTTGCTATCAAAAAAGCGATTGAATATTTTGGTTGAATATTTCCTAATGATTTATGTCACAATAAAAAGTGTATATCCTCTGATTAATTCTGTAAAAGGACTTCAATCAAAAAGGTGTCTAATTTGAATTGTTTCATTACCGCGAATGGGAACCAATTTCAGACAAACGCATAGCGTATTTAATAAATTGCACGCGTTTCATTTGAATAATTCTAGTTACTTCAAAAAGTAACGAATTTTTTTTTGTTATTTTCCGAGCGTGACAAAATGACGAATTCTGTAAAAACGTGCTTGATGTCGTGCTCTTTGTATTGAGCGTAATATTTTGCTAACCCACTCACTCCCACCACACGCTTCTGTCGAATTAACGGCAACTGAATTTAGTACCTGAGTAAACCTTGAACTGTTAAATTCATCATCAGTAAATTCGAAATGTGTTGCTTTTGAAGAGGAAAGCGTCTACTGTGTCTCCTGCGTCTACTTCTTCTTCTTTTCCGCCAATTATTTTATCTATCATTATATCATTATATTATATATTCTTCGTCTTCGTTTTCGTCATCATTATATTACATTAGAAAAATCATTAATTTGCAAGCCGATAAAGTGTGTATGAGTGTTAAATAATGGTTAAATCTTCTCCTTCTCCGGAACATCAGAAAATAGACGATGCATTCCATGATGCGAATGAGGATGCGCATCCGTCTCTTGCCATACAATCGCCACCCGGTCTTTGGGGTTCTGTACGTCTTACTTATGCGTGGTGTGCGTTTTTTGCGATGATTCTGCATTTATGCATGCGCAACGCTTTAAGCTTTACAATTCTTTGTATGGTCAAATCAAATTTTAGCCAAAGCCACCCGTCTGCTAGTGCAGCCAAACTAATTTTGGATGAATTCAGGAAATGTGGATCCGTGGAAATGAATACAACTCATAGAATAAGTGAAGCAAGTCAAAAATTGCGGCATTTAGTTTTTTCGAATTAATTTAAAATATTTCATGCAAGTAAAAAACAAAGCGTAAAATTGTCAAAAAATATGAACTGGATACGATCTCGAACATTTTTAAAGTCTGACAATTTCTTAAAATATCATTTTGTTGAAGAGATCTATCCATGCTTTTTTTTGTTTCAGTACTATTGAATCCATATTTTTTTAATTGGCTTTTTGTGCGTTCTGCAAAGCGATTGTTTTATAATTATTTTATTTTATTTAAACATTTTAGTTTGAAATTAAATATTTTTTTAGTATGCCGAATTCAATTGGACTCGATCCGAACAGTTTTCACTTCTTGGTTGCTTCTACTACGGTTACCTGATCGCTTTACCCATTGGGGGACGCTTGTGCGACAAATTTGGAGGAAAGTTATGTTTCATATACTCAATAACCCTTCAAGCTCTAGTATTTATGCTTTCACCAATTTTTGCTCGTCAAAATTACGTTGTAATTTTCATGATGCGTGTCCTCCAAGGATTTATAGCGGTAATTGTTGAATGTTTGAATTGTTGGTTTGCGTATTTCTAAAAATTGTCTTTCACTTCTAGGGATTTGGTAATCCAGCAATTTATCAACTCTATTCAGTTTGGGCTCATCCAACCGAACGTGCGGCTCTAATTTCGTTTGGCTACGGTGGTTATTCTCTTGGTTCTCTATTAGTGCCGCCACTATCCAGTTTTTTATGTCATTTCGGTTGGCCCATTGTTTTCTATGCAATTGGGGGCGTATCTTTAGCTTATGGTCTGTTGTGTCAATGGTTAATATATAATACTTTAGATGATCATCCACGAATAACCGAAAGGGAATCGCAATACTTAAATTCGGGCAATACTCACACAAAGGTAAAATTTAATCTGCATATTTCATAGTTCGGAAGGTTTCGTCTTTCCAATTTCCTTTCAACTGCTTGACATTACTACAGGTGAATTGAATATAACTATGCCAAGCAGTTGAAAAGCAAGTGAAAATTCGAGACAAGACGAGACATTCCGAACGATGGAACGAAATCATAAAACATTATTACATAAAATCATCGATTTATTACTCCATATAAATTTGAAATCTATCAGATATATTCAATCCCATGGAAAAGCATTTTGACATCTGTACCTGTTAATGCTTTTCTCTTAACGCATATCTGTCACACATTTGGCATAATTGTTCTTACGCTATTATTACCACGTTTCCTGAATGAAACTATGCATTTTGATCTTAAAGAGGTAACTAATTTGTATACTATCCCTCCGAAGCTGTCATCGTCTCGTTTGGTCTCATCTTTCCAGTTGTCTATCAACTGTTACAACTAGTTACAGTTACCCACTGACATAACTGTGCTCGACAAGACGTCACTAAAAGTAATATCACACAGTTGATAGGCAACCGGAAGGATGAGACGGGACTTTGAATTGTTTTGTGATTTTAAATGTGATCTCTAAGACTTATGAGAATATTTTAAGACGGGAATGTATTCATCGGTACCATTTGCTGGGTCATGTCTATCCAAAATTCTGACAGTCGGGTTGTGTAAAATATTTCAAACCAGATTTGATAACAATCTTACGCTCTTTAGGCGCTGCATTTACGCTGGTTGTAAGTGAAATAATAATTTCCAGCTTATGAGAAAAATTTATTCATATTTATACCTTAATAATTTATACCTATATTCTCCTTCCATTTCAGGTAATTTTCTAACCATGGCCTTTTTAACAGTTGTTATAATTCTCGATTGTCATCATAAGTATTTAATTGTTCTTTCGATCCTATTCATGGGCATTACTACCGATATAGCATTTTCTGGTGCCTACTGGGTCAGTTTATTGGATTGTGCACCTGCGTTTGTCGGTCTTTTATCCGGCATTTCAAATTCATTTGCCACGTTAGTCGGCTCTCTGGCACCGTTAGGCATATCAAGAATAATTATTCTGGTTAGTTAGTCAATTCAAAAAATACTCATTTTATATAGTCTTTTTTCACAGGGTTCGAAATCGGAGTGGAATATAGTTTTCCTCTTAATGATTTGTGGATATTTTTTTGCTGCCATTGTTTACGGATTATGGGGAAGTTCTGATACTCAAAAGTGGTCGAAACCAACACTGAGGTCATTAAACACAGATCCTACCGTCAATATATAAATCATGCTTTTAATATTTTCCAAAGTTATGTTTTAGTCAACGATTTTATTATTGTAAATAATTGTTTTTATATTTCTCCTTTTAATTGTTTAATCTGTTGTACATTTTATTTTCGCATAAGAAATTAATTGAATTCCAAATTTAATTAAAACAAATGCTATTACCAATTCAAAAACACTTCCACTAAAAATATAAATAATAGCTCGAACAATAAATTATAATGGTTTACACCGGTACTCATAAACACGTTTCCCCCCCACTGAAAAGCAGGAAACATGAAACCGTTCAACATTTTAAATAGAGAATACAAAAATATTCATTTCCCTTTAGAAATAACCAAGGGACGACGTCACAATAAGTTAACGGGGCGGGCGACTCAGTGATTAAAGAAAGTGTCAACAAGTGTAAATATAGTTGAATTTTAAGTTCGTTTAACTGGTCGAGACGTCATTACAACTATCTTACTTTATTTCTTAAATCTTACGTAGGAAGTATAAAGAGCGGAAATAGCCATATGAAAAGTTGCAAAGTGACAGCGAGCGATCAAATTTCAACAGATTCGTACAAATGGATACGTTTCGAATTCAGACATCTTACACTGGCCACGGTAAAGTGGGTTGAAGAGGCCACATGTCACGTTATGACAAGTCCGCTTCCTTCGTAACAGTTATTATTGTGGTGTGTGGCTCTTCTTAAACTGTTCGCATCGAATTATCTCTCCGGTTAGATTTTTTGTTTTATATTACCATCCCAAACTGTTTGAAATCAACTGGAAATACCAGAGGAATATTGACATTGTGAGCTTTGATAATATTGTTCTGGCAATGCTCTAAAGTTCATACCACAAGTATCATACAACTGGTTTAGCTCCCAAATTACTATTATATGAAAGTTAGTGAACGTGTCGTACCTCTTCAACCCACTTTACCGTGGCCAATGCAAGATGTGTGAATTCGAACCGTGTCCATGTGTTCAAAAAAAGGAATAGCTGGTGAAGGTATTTGCAATATTTATATTATTATTTTGAAATTTTAACAAATTAAACTTACAGTATTAATATTTAAATTAATTACTTAACACAGTTTTATGTAATTAACGTAAATAAATTTTAAATTATATATATCTCATCATACGTATCTCTATAAAAAAATTACGCCCCTCCATTGGTAACTCTAAAAGAAACATTGTTGAAACTTAAAATCTATTACATTTATTTCAGTCTTCTTTAGTGTAGTATCGTTTCGTTTGCCAGAAATCTTTTTTTGATTTGTTTAGTACGTCTTTCGTTTTTCACTCGTTGGTGTTCGTCACTCGTACAAAAAGGTTGTTGTTTGTACTCATTGGGATTTTTAAGTATTCAATCAAAATTCTTTGTGTTTTGATAAATTTTCAGTATTAAGAAGATATTACAAAATTTTCAGTGTATTTTATATATAAATTGTTTTCTAATTTGGCAGTCGACGCGATACCGTGCATCATAAAAAATTAAACGTAAGTCACTAAAAATTTAAGGTCAAAAGTTAAACAAAATGGATAAATTTGAGAAGAAAATTGGAAGGATTATATGATTTTATATATATGTATATGCATACATAACTGACTGAAAGTGGCAAGATAGCTTAGACGAAACTATATTGTGTAATTTTGGATAATATGCATTTTTTGGCATTCAATATAAACAAAATCAAATTCAGATAATACAAAGAATACCAAATCTCATGAAATACATAGTATATTCTGTTGAGGGAATTAACATTTATTAGTCTAGTCTTAAAAAACTGCATCCTATGGGGGATATTAATTGTCACGGACCCCATATTTTGCCGAATATAATTTTCTATTTTTAGATATTTGACCTTTGTGATTCATTTAAATTTGTGTGGAATTCTAATTGTCTGCTAAAAGAAAAAAGAAGAATAAAGTTCTAGATTCCGCCAAGAAAGGCACCTTAAGGAAATTTAGCCCCACAAAAAAAGTATAAATCTTGCCTTTTATTTACATCTTCGCACCACCTCCAAGTTTTTATAAACTTCTTTGGGAGCGGGGCTGAGGCCTTCTGAAATCGGAAATATCGCCAGTATCTTCTAAACCTTGACGAAAGCTAATAGAAAAGAGTTTTTTGCGAGATAAAATTTCACTGTTTTGTATATATATTAATAGTTTTGGGCAATTTTATGTTTTACTACTAATGGTCCCTATTTAATGCTATTTTTCAGTATTAGTAGTAAAACATAGAATTCCGTTTATTTCCAAAACCTCTAATATTTCGACAAATTAAAATTAAATTTCATTTCATTTTTCGTTTCGGTTTAGTTATTACTCTTATTGATTTTTTCCCTTCATAATTAGATAAGTAACGCTAACTTCGAACGCCCGAATCTTACAACCGTAATACAAACAAACTGTTTGTATTACTCTATTAAAATTGTATAAGCTATTAAAATTGCATTTCTCTTTTATGGATTAATTCAGAACTACTAATTCGTATTCAATACAATATTTGTCAATATGGGCATGTCCCTCCCGTTTTTTGTATAGTGGCAATATCTAATACTAACGCCCCGGCTAAAAAAATACATCCCGATAGCATGTAAATGCTGAGAAATCGACCTTTAAATGGGATTTTGAGTAAAAACTATGATTTACCCCATTTTCCATCTCAATCATCCTATGAGAATGAATGTTCGTGCCAAATTTCATATTGATGAAAACATCCTCCGTTCGACTGCAATCATGATTTCCACAAACAGACAGACTGACAGGCTAACATAAAAAATAGACTCAAGAGGTTATTCTGAACAGGAATATATATATACATCTATAAAGCTGCCACGCTTCCTTTAATGCGTTACGAACGGAGAAATTAATTAAATACATCTCCCTTCGGGTGTAGGATATAAAAATATTCTGCTTACCTTGATTTCAAGTATTGGCCTCTGTGTTTGATTGAACAGGTAAATGTGCAGGTGTTTGTGAATGCACCACAACTTCGGTCTAGAGACAAATAAAGTGTGTGTTCACACTTCTAACAGCTGTATTTGTTGTATTTTGAAACAAGAGAAATTATTACGAAAGTGATATTATTGCGCAGTTTTTAAAAATTGAAACCTGATATAAACAACAATTTAAAACTTTGCCAAAAAACCTAACTATTGTTTGTGTATTGTGTGACTGTGCTTTTTACACATATCCATTTATTTTTTATTACCTTTATTTCATTTGGCTTTGCATAAGCTCTCAAGCTATAATCTTTTAACAATGCGTAATTATCGTCAATTTATTTTGGATAAGGTATGAATACCCGATTAATTTCCTGTAGTAATGACCTCTATAAAGCAAGTATTCGATACTAATAATATCATTCCTTAGTCGAATTGATTACTTGATTTGCTAAACATAAACATAATTTTGCAAAAATTAATAATTTATTTTAATTTTTCAATGGTTTTAACATTTTCTCGGTTATTTCGATATTTCGATATAACAGTTATTTCGATATTTGTTTATATAATTGATAAAATTCACATTCTTATTAAAAAATCTTTGCAGTAATATAGTAAAAGTAATAATAATAAAAGGCGAACCGACGGAAAGGTACAAGATGATTATGAAAGTTCCTTCCAATGATTGGTCAGACCAATTTGAATATGTTATCGAAGAAGACGATTCAATATCCGATTTAGAGGATGAACAAGATTTTTCAGATTACTTATGGATGGAGAATGAAGAAGAGTTTGATAAAAATGTTTGTTTCCACGCATAATAAATGTCGATATTATTTATTAACTATTATCGATATCCTTTTAACAGGAACTGCAGCGTCTTGAAGAAGAAGATCTCATGAATGAATGTATTGAAGCAATGCTAGAGGATGAACTTGAGGCTGAAATTAATCAATGGAAAGAAGCACAGTATGTATGATATACTTATTGGTAAATAGATTGAAAAAAATGTTTAACCGATTGAAGAATAAGATAGTAGTTACACCCCGTCGACACTGATAATGATCTCAATCTTATTTGGCCACGGAAATGGCAATCGTCAATTGAACGCATAGTATAAGAATTGGGCACCACCATCATTTATATACTTCCAACTTCATTTGGAGCTGTTTGCCCAATAACTAAAATAATAACGTAACATTTAGAGGGTGCTTCGGAGGATCTGTAAATACGTATCTACGGTTGTGCAGCACATTTTTATCTAATTGGAATCAGAATTCTTGCTGGTTCTAATTTGTTGTTATTGCTTTACATAGAAATATTTATCTCGGATGAAGATCAGTTAAGTGGTGGCGAAAATGCAGCTAATAATAAAGTATATTCAACGAACGTTAGCTTAGCACTGCATAAGATATTAATTGTAAATAAGAAAACAGAAAATTAAATTATGAAATATTTTGTGGCATTTCTCAAATCATGGTCTCGTTTCCTTCGATCAGTCTATTGGAATGAGTTCTAACTAGCAACAACAAATTCTTACATTGTAGGTGTGTAATGCTAATTTGAATTCATCGCAACACATTTATAATTCTCATATTATTCGGAATTAAACAAATGTTTTACATTTTCTAAATGACGGCTTTCAAACTATCAAGCCTATACCATTTAAATTTCAATTCACATTTCATGGGAGTTAAGGCAAAGAAAACAATATAACGGTAACTGTAAAAAAGTTTGTTATTGCTTGTCAGAACATTTGTTTGTGCCTTTTGTAGTTATATAGTCCTAACATTTTCGGGTAGTTTTTTATTTAAATATTAGAAATGCTTATATTTTGAACCATTTCCTTTAATTGGATCATGTAATTAAAAATTATATTGTTTTATTATTTTAGAGCAGAAGAAATGAATGCTACTCTTTCATCGATGGAAATCAGCAGTTGTAATGTTGAACATTCATCATTAAATCCTTTAGCCGATGAATTTATACCACAACGTTATTTCATAGACTTAGGCACCTCATAAAAACAACTATATAGAAAAGGAAATAAATCGATCAAACTAAAGCAATTAAACCAATTGTCTGTCAACTGAAACCATTCATTACGACGCCATATAATATAAGAAAAAAACATTGCTTTCGCCAAACGAGAAGTATATTAAGAAAACCCAACCAAAAAAATTTTTAAAACTAATGAAAGCAGAAATAAAAAGCCAAAAACTACATAATTTTAAATTACAATAACATTTTCCGAATCTTGTATTTTTCTCAAAAGAATTTATTAAGATATTTTGTATGATTGTTATAATCGAAATCGTACGATCGCACTTTATGTCTTTCTTAAAATATGACAATTTATCAATGTTTCTACAATTTTATACATGTTTAAATGTGATAATTTTGTAATAAGATGCCATTGCGCATTTTAATAAGTTTTTTATTTGTACATCATCTTTACAATAACAGCAACATAAAATTTAATGTAAAAAATGTACAATAATTTTTTATATAAACACAGAATATTTTACATTTTCTGAAGTAGTAGACAAAAACCAAATTGAAACTTCGTATTGAATACAAAATATTTGTTGTACATAAACTCTAAATTTTGTTAATCTTTCGTTATAAGTTTGAACATAATTCGCTTTTAAGAAGCTTTTCGTATTCGGAACTGTAAAATAACTTGTAATTTAAAAACAAAAAAAAATAAAAACTATGTAAAGTATAAAAAAATAATTTACTTAATCCTTACTATATGTAAAAAAACCTAAAATTAGGATTTGATGTTGAATGAAATGAATATGTAGAGTTTCTTCTCTTTAATTGCATTAGACATTTTATGCTTTTACTATATATTAAATATCCTAGCTCTGAGAATTTTAACGTTTGCATTAATATAGAATTCAGTTAAATATCCTAAGTGATTAACTAAAAGACTTGTAAAGCTTGAATATTCACTTAAAAGTGATATCATCACTCTTTATTTGTAATTTTCTTTAAAAAACATGAAATCAAAGTATGAATTCAAAACTTTCGAATAATTAAAGAAACTATAGTATTCAGTCAAAATAGATGTCTTTTTATTTTTCATAATAATAAAAAAATATTAAAAATTGCCATCGCCACATGTATGTATTAATTTCGCCGAAGACAGTGTATTAAGTCTCTAGGAGTTAGTACTTTAAAAGAACTTCGTTACAAGGAACTTTTCAGTCCTGGAGCTGGTGGACAACATCAATATTTTTTCAATACTCAAATAAAAACTTATTTCGAAAAGATTTTTTAAGAAATAAATTATTTTTGTTTTACGAACAAATTTAGTTTTATTATGAGTTTAGATTAAAACTATTTGCCCGCAATCTCATGCAAATTCTTCACCTCATTTTAGTTGATAGCCATCGTATGGTAGTTAAGAGTCTAATTTCTCCACACACAAATTGACATCGGTTAATACTCGGATGGAATTCGTTTCATCAGAATTTCTAACAGCGATTGTACCCTTATTTGGATCAAGTTTATTAAAAATCAGGTCAGGAAATGTATATTAATATTTTTAATTTACTGTTTGCAGCGAAAGGGAATTTTAATGCGCCAAAAACTTGGAATTCATATATGAGGCCCATAAATTCGTGGACATAAATAAAGGATGCCAAACAAATTTCATGAATTGCATTCTCATTTGTAGGGAATTTACCTGGCAATACTGCAAATTATTTAAAAACAATTAGAAACAAGTTTGCCATCATCTTGAATTTCGCTATATTAAAATTTTTCTTTTTTTGAGTTCAATATCGATGAAACCTGAAGCAATTATTTGTAATATGTTTTCTTTAATTTTGCAGCAATATCTAATAACATTTTTCAACTGAGATGTAGAAATGAAAGATTATCTTCTGCTGAAATACAAAATATAATAAAAGTAATGTTTTTCTATTAAACCATCTCACCGACGAATTGGCAACTCTAAATAATGCAATTTTACTTGAAATATGGCGTAGGAACTGTCGAAAATATTTTTTGGATAATTTTAGTTTTTACCAGTATGCGTGCATCGAAATTTATTTTTTTGGGTATTCAGTTAGAAAATAGGCTCAAAAAGAAAACAAATAAAATGACAAATTTGGCCTGTCAAGGCATGTGCCTTGGCTAAAAAATATTTGCTACAATTTAATGAATACCTTTATTAAAAAGAAAATATTCAAATTAGAAATGAAATATCTTGACGCTCCCAACTGGATGCTGTTAAATTGTGATCAAGTTTCGTCGTTTGTGATGTATTTATAATAATAATAATAAAGCCTTACGTTTGATGAAAAGCTGTGAAATTAAAACAAATATATACCGCACTATCTGCGTGTGGCATCCATGAGTGCTTCATTGGCGAATGCAGCTTCCGGTGGGGGTTCCGCAGCTGATAGTCTGCGTGGTTCCTCTATAGTTACGAATAGTCCAAGTAGCGTTTTGATGTCTAATTTATCCACAAATGCAGCACTTTTCAGGGAAATACACAAAAATACGTGGCTTAAGAGACTTACTGCTGATGGAAAGAGGGTTACAGTAGGTCCAAAGGTAATTTTATTGCGCTACTATGGCTAAAATTTTTAATTTGATATTTAATAATTTAGAAATCCGAAAAAAGTTGGGTGGTTTTTTGCGTTCATGATGATACACAGGCTCTATTGGAAGGGTACGCGGAACCACGCCAGGCAGCATCACATAATCCGGAATGGATTGTTTCAATGCAAGGAACGCAACACATTTCTCATGCACTGATTCCCAATTCGCACGAATTCGAATTTGTTGTAACGCTGCATAATGAAGTTGTGAGGTTTCATGCGATGTCATGGTAATGTGCATCATATTTTTAAATATTGTTCTCCTCGGTTGATTCCCTATTTATACACATTTTTAGGGAGGTAATGCAAGAATGGGTAGAAACATTACGATCAAAGTTGCGTGAGATGAAAATTCTTTCTCCCCGAGAAAATCTTTACACAAAGCTACCTGAAATAAGAGCTCCATTGCTGCCAACGAGGGATCCCACTTCACCATTGCCTGCTCCACCACCGGTCCCTGCAGCATTGGTGCCTGGCATTGAACGCGTTGTGCCACATAGTCTACACCATTCTCCGGATGTCACAAACGCAGATTTATTTGAAGATACAAATGTGGAGAGAACTATAGCGAGTGGTTCGTCGTGTACAATAATCACTACCAGCACAACTACCCTCACTCAGTCCACTCCAAATTTGCCACTAATTTCTACGTCACAATTTTTACAGACACCAGTAATTTCTTCAATGTCAAACACATTAACACAGAATCTTCTAAATATGCTATCAGACCCCATAATTGCCTATAGTGAACAACTTCTAGAAGATGATCTAGATGTCCAACCGAATTCTGGGGATGAGGCAACAAATATCACAACTATAGCAAATAATTCATCTATTTCAAATTTAGAAAAACAATCGAATGATTGCAGACTGGATCTAGTATCTGAAAGGGAAGTTAATTTTGATGTTGGATTTATTGGAAGCACACATTTTGGTATTTGATCGATTAAATTCCTTTTAAGTAACAAATATTTTGATGCCTTTGATTTCAGATCAAAATGAGAATCTTGATGATTTCATTCTTCATGAACGACTAATTCCACGGTAAGCTTTAATTTTTAATATGTGGACGTTTAT
The DNA here is from genome assembly GCA_963966595.1 of Physocephala rufipes. NCBI lineage: Eukaryota > Metazoa > Arthropoda > Insecta > Diptera > Conopidae > Physocephala > Physocephala rufipes. Next base: position 14,212,292 of record OZ016501.1, read on the forward strand.
TTTTATTTAGCATAAACATAGTTTTAATTTCAATAACTAGAGCAAATAAAACCCAAGAAGGAAAAAACCTCAAGCTTAAATTAAACAAAATTTTAAATACAACTCTTTTTTATATTCGCAAGTAGGAAAATATAATCGTTTTACAGATTTGTTTAACACAAGGAACTAGGAAAAACATATTTATGTCGCATGACATGTGTTCCACTTTGTCTCATCAAAATATAGGCATCAATTTCTGACTAGAAAGAGCGTAGTGGTCCTCAAATGGATATTAGCTCATAAGGAGTTTTTGGTAGTGTGGAAGCTGACAGACTGGTTAAATATAATTCAAAAAATAATCCTAAAGAAGAATAATGAGTATGGGATGTTATCTACAGGACAGAAGTATACAAAAGTATTTCTACCCGATCACACAATCACTGGATCCAGGTCTCTATTGAACCTAGATGAAGGATGTATTAGAGTCCTTGTTGATTTTAATGTAAATTCCAATCTCCAGTATAGATTCCTATTGAGACTAAATTCCAAATGTAAATTCCTATTGATACTGAGTTCTAGAAATCAGCCACAGCCAACTCACTAAAAAAATAGTACTGATACAACTATTGTTTATATATCTATTATTTTTAAATACTATATAATTAAAGAATATGTGAGTTTAATTTTTTGATCTGAAATCTGTGTAATATGGCTTACGACTATTTTTGTTTTATATCCTAGTAATATTAATTATGCCAGAGTGCTTATGAGATTATTGAGTTAGAAGTTAGGTTTCAATAACCACAAAAAACATTTTTATAAAACGCGGTACCGGCAAGGGAAGATTTATTAGATTATTTAAGTCGCTTTAGAAACTGTCCTAATTTTGTTCCAATTTATAACTCAGTTTCCTTTGCAAACTTCATAATTATCCTTTATTGCAATTATTTTAAGAATTTTCAGCAAAATTTTTTTGTGCATAGTAATTATAATTATGGAAAATAAACAATAAATTAATAGCAGACTCTTCAAAAAATAAATGTTCATTTAAAAAACTGTATTTTTAGAGTAACGTCTGTATTTCCTCGTTTTAAATTTCATTAACAATACTTTGATATTTCTCTTCCAATATTTTTAGAGCGTCCAACATTCCCTCTTTGGGATTATTTTCATTGGTTATAAAGAGGTGACGCAAAACTGAAAAGCATTTTAATTTCACCAGCTTTAATTGCAAACTATGTGCCCATCCTTGAATCCGTAAACGTCGCTTATATCTCTCTTGCATTTTTAATTTTGACTTCCTAAATTTTCGAGCAATATGTCGAGCTATAAAATATTTCTTAATTTTGTATTTCTTTTCTAATTTCTTTTTAAAAATTTGCTGAAATGTGTCGTCATAACCTCTGATTGTATTAAAGAATTCAAGATCAGAAGAAAACTCTTGAAAAATGTGTTGAAAAATTAGCAAAGGAAATATTTCTTTGTCAGTTTTCAATCGATTTAAAAATGTTTCTATATCTTTTAAGAAGTTCGCTTTTAGATTATCGAATTTGGTGGTATTTTTATCATTCTCACATTCGTATTTTGCAGCTATTTCTTTTAATTTAACATTTTCAATTTGTTTCTCGGTCAAATGTAAACGTAGCGAATGTAATTCTCGTCGCAAATACACATTCTCGGTCAAAGTTTTATTATCCATATACTCATTGATGTTGATGTTTTTATTGACCGGCTCACTTGGATTTTCTCTGTGTTCCGTGACTTTTTGACAATTTTTAGAAGGATTGCAATGCGAAACATGTGAGGTAACAATCGATTCATTCTGATCGCTGGTAAATGTCTGATTGTCTAATTCATGTAGGACACTCTCTAAATTACGATTGCAATTTTGTAAATCTGTAAATGGTTCATTCAAATGACCGACTTCCTCTAACTGATGTTGCATAAGAGTGCACAAACAATTACGTGCCACTTTTTCAGATTTCGAAGTTTTGCCGAATACCTTAACCCACTTGTGACATAAATCAATATCCTTCGTTTGATTACGTTTTAGAACTATATCACGTAACGTTTGCAATTGTTCGGCATACAATTTATCCAATGTGTCGCTGTGTGCTTCATAATCACTGCTTTCATTGCTACAGTTTATAGAGTTATTCATTTCTTTTTTTTTTAATTAAAATTTGTGATGTTTTTTGACACTTAAGCGGAAAAATTTTTGATTTTATTTTCAAATACAAAATTACTTTAAAGTATCCAGAATTTTTATATTTTATACTCAGGAAATCAGTATAATAGCAATTAATACATGAATTCAATAAATAATACTTATTTTGAGCTCAAAAAATTATCATATGTTCTAAAATAATATCGTTAAGCTTCATATATTAAAAAAAGACAAAAAGTTTACTTATGGAATTAAAATATTTAAAGTATAAAGTCTTCTCAAAGTTTATCCTATAATATACCGAAGCCATTTAGGTGCCTTTCACCAACAATTTAAAAAATTATTTTAATTTATTTCTGTTCTATTTCTTCTAAAGGCCACATACTTCTCGATCTCTTTCGGCTGGTGCTGCGGATCAGGAATGCAGACAACTTGCATATAAATCAACATTGAGTCAAAACAATAGCAAAACATCAAAATCTACCAATATAAATAATATAACAGAATTGGAAATTGGTGCAGTTGACGAAATCGCGAATAAATCCCACATTGACCACCTATCCATAAACGCCACATCAACATCAACAGATTCATTATCAAATGTAACAATAATTAAATTAACTAATAGTAATCACGAAATTAATTCGCAAGCGAACTGCGATGTGATCAATTGTCCTAATAGTAAAATGAAATTGGATGCAGGGGTTGGAGAAATATTTCGATATCCAGATAAATCAATCATCAAACATGAAGATCAATATAAAAGCAATGTACAAATTATTCCGTCCAGTTTAAATAGCAGTACAATTCAAGTAGTCAGTGGATTAAGCACATTTACAACATCTGCAAATCAACAATACTCAACTCCGGCAATGAAAAACAATGCAATCCAAACCATTCTTAACACAGATGATGCTGCAACGATTGCTACAACTACACAAACAAGCACTTCGTCGCCACGATCACATTTAGAAAATCATCAGATTACCACGGTGCATGTTGGTTCCGACAAAAGCTGCACATACGGTTCCTTGTATGGTACCTGTTTCAGCAGTAGTGAAGCAACAACTCAACAATTTACCAAGTCGCCAATACTTCCAAATAAAATTATAGTCCCAGCGAATTCTTTAGGTGTAACGAACATCAGTGTGAATAATGAGGAAGAGAAGAATTCGTGTGATTCCATGCCGCAGAATAGAAGAGCAACAAATGACAATGACACGAGACAGAATGCAATATCTTCTGTCCGATATGAAAAAGTTTTTCTGTCATCCAGTACACCACTTGTTACTAAGGATAAAACCCAAGCGCTTCCATCAGGGAAAGAGAATACGTCACAAATTGCAACACGCATGCCTGCATCGCCAAAATTCCCATTATCATCACAACAACGTGCTGAGGTTAGTCCAGTTTTCTTCCTTTATTTTATTTTTCGAATCCACTATTATCAATGCGCAGAACATCACTAAAACTGCTTACATTTTAGGCTACTACGATTAAATATGAAGGATCCAATCCTTTATTCGAGACACCATCATCATCATCATTACCGTCATCACCAATACCAAGAGTATCATTCTCGGGCGCCGACACAAAAAAGCAAAAACCAGCCCAACACTCCGCGTCACAAAATTCCACAAACACTTCCGATGACTCTCAACAACAGAAAGGATCAAGATCTCTAAATAAGTGTAAGGAAATGAACACAGCCTTGCTTCGCAGTCCGGCAATGCAACGTAAATCAAATGTAGCTGTCGTGTCAGCGGGCGGTCCGTCGTCGTCGTCATCAGTGCCTGCGCCAGCTGTTCCCATACGTACGAGATATCTTACTCGTGGATTAACCGAAGCTATAATTACTACACGTCCTAGTCGTAAAGATTTGTGCCTTCTCAAGACATCAACCAAACCGAAAACGGAAATAAATAGCAATAGCGCAATTGCTGTATCCAGCAATAACAATATCGAAGATATTACGTCCAGTATCAGCAACTCCGCAAATCCATCTCAAATCGAAGTTAATTCTGCGAGATCTGAACAACCACTGGAACAACGCCGACGAAGTTCATCTACTTCAGAGGCACAATCTCAACGAGGACGTGCTGTAAATAATAATGAATTCATAAGCAACCGTCTTGGAATGAATGCCGTCGTACGAATGCAACCGCCACCACATTCTATCGCACATACGAGTGCGGCTGCAGCGGGAGCGTCCGCGGCAAAGCGAATGACTTTACGAGAGCAACAAGTTATGCAATTGCGTCGTGAAATCATGCATCCGGGTGGGGTACGTTTACAGCTTAGACGCAAAGATTGTTTAGGATCTGTTGCATGGGTAGATGCATTCGGAGCAGTTTGGTGCGTCGTAAATAAACATGTTTTTTCCTCTTGGTTTGATTGATTTATTTCAAACTTTTTTCTCTCTGCAGGATTGCAGGCTGGAAGCAAAAAGAACATCCAGTGCTTTATAATGCATTGCATATAGGTGATCAATTAGTATCAATTGCTGGAGTAACAGTTTGTGCAGCTGCGGACGCTAATAAAATAATACGTAATACTAATACACTTTTTGTAAGTTTTATCTAGAAAAGATCTTCCAATTTGCTTACCAGGACATTCAATTTTTAAAAAAATGCTTTCCGGGATGGGAATTTATTTTTTAGGTTGAAGTCGTAATACGCAGAATTCCTTTAGGGCGTGGTTATGCCATTCGTAGAGAGCGTGAAGGCCAATGTTTGGGATTAATACGCGATGGAAATACAGCGACTATTGTGGATGTGGTGCCCAACAGTTTGGCGGCTCGACACGGTCTTCCTCCAAAGGTAAAAACAAATATATTGCAAATACTATTCCGAAAAAATCTTTTAATTTATATTGCGTTTCTACTTCCGTTTTTTTTTTTAATAAAAAAGGGACAACTGTATTACAAACTTCTTTTTCACCTTTTTAGGCACAATCATGTGATGGCTCAACGCTAACATTTTGGGTGCTGACCGAAATCAATGCACGACCATTGAATTTATTTTTTAAGGAACATGAAATACGCGATCGTCTTAATTCAGTAGGACGTGATATTTCCATTTTGGTGCAACCGTCTGATCTAATAGTGAAACTGAAAAAGCAATTGAAGTCCCTACGAAGCTATAAGGACTATCTTGTGCAATAATGGTGATTAAGTAAAAACATAATATCCATATGTACCTATATACAGTTTATATATATATATATATATATATATATATATATATATATATATATATATATATATATATATATATATATATATATATATATATATATATATATATATATATATATATATATATATATATATATATATATATATATATATATATATATATATATATATATATATATATATATATATATATATATATATATATATATATATATATATATATATATATATATATATATATATATATATATATATATATATATATATATATATATATATATATATATATATATATATATATATATATATATATATATATATATATATATATATATATATATATATATATATATATATATATATATATATATATATATATATATATATATATATATATATATATATATATATATATATATATATATATATATATATATATATATATATATATATATATATATATATATATATATATATATATATATATATATATATATATATATATATATATATATATATATATATATATATATATATATATATATATATATATATATATATATATATATATATATATATATATATATATATATATATATATATATATATATATATATATATATATATATATATATATATATATATATATATATATATATATATATATATATATATATATATATATATATATATATATATATATATATATATATATATATATATATATATATATATATATATATATATATATATATATATATATATATATATATATATATATATATATATATATATATATATATATATATATATATATATATATATATATATATATATATATATATATATATATATATATATATATATATATATATATATATATATATATATATATATATATATATATATATATATATATATATATATATATATATATATATATATATATATATATATATATATATATATATATATATATATATATATATATATATATATATATATATATATATATATATATATATATATATATATATATATATATATATATATATATATATATATATATATATATATATATATATATATATATATATATATATATATATATATATATATATATATATATATATATATATATATATATATATAAGAAAAAAACAAACAATCAAAACAGGAAGCGGTTAGCGTTTACCTCTTATTTTATTGTATAATTATGATATTATTCTAGACCTAAACAATATAAGCATTCCATTTACTTTGTTTATTTATCTTATATTGGAATATATATAGTACACACACATTATCACTTAATCCATTTTTACATTTTGAAATATATATAAGATCTATAACTCCGAAACATAAAGTTTCTAATATTATATCTTTTATATAGAATCATTATATAAACTTTTTTATATAACATCCTATATATCTCACTCATAAATACTAACACACATTTACTACTATAACCACTTATAGCTTGCTAAAATTTGAAAAATTGTATCACTCGCACTGTCATTTGTTTTCGTATTAGATGTCTTTTCTCATTCAGTAAATTATATCTTGTCGAATTTACATTTGCATGAACGCATTGCAGGTTTCAATAAAAAGCAGTTTTCCTTGTGATGCAAAATATTTTAAAGAAATTGGATTAAGACGAAAAATAATTACTCCGAAAAGTATCTACTATAGGGCTGCACAAGACATATTAATTTGTCATTGGTACGAATCGCTCTTATGCATTGTAAGCGTAATCTTTAGTTCTCTATTTACGAATCATGAACTAAAGAAACCACTGAAGGATTATCTCACCGGTTTCCATCCTTTCAAACGCTTTCTGTGTGAAAAGTAAATCGTAAGGTTTAACGTTCAAATAAAAATTCATAATCCATATATGATCACCAACGAACAATCAATCGTGTTACGAATATGATTTCGTAACAACAAGAGAATAAATAACCGGAAATTCACAACCACCTGAAAGCTTATTTAATCTTTTATCGGTCCCTAGGAAAAATGCGAAAGGAAAAAAGCAAACAAGTTAAATTCGGAAAACTGAAATTATGCAGGAGTCAATATGAAGAATGTGCATGAGATGGTGCTCGGATATTTTGGTATTATGTTTACGTTTACAAACATTTTATACTAAAGACCAAAGACTTAATAGGACATATTTATAAATTAGTAGTTGGTTCTTCACTGCGCCTCATTGAAAATTGAAATCGGATTAAAAAAGGAAAAGATCTTTTGCAAATGAATTCATTCTTCATCGATTCTTAAATTGTTTCCATTACACACCAATACTCTTTCGCCTTCCTTGAAGTCGGCCCCGACCCTATCGACTACCTTTGCTCCATCGACAACACAACAACACATCATGACAGCTGAATCAATACATTCGTACTTCCATTATGTTTTTATTTGGAAGATTTTCTGTCGATATTTTTAACAGCGAAAACTCAATTCCATTCGATTTCATTTGATTCATTTTCAAGGTATAATTTGTTCATAACAAAATATGGACACGCTTCACGAACTTGAAATATCTTTTTGTTGGCTAAAAGAGAAAGTCTTGTGCAGCTTTATATTGTCTAAAATTTTGTTAAGAAATTGGCTTAGGAGATCGAAAATAAACATCTCACAAACGTACTTATCAAACTATTATGTACTCTAATAAAAAAATGCAAATGAAGCGACAGCGAAATTACTGCATAATAATATTTAAATTTACATGCAATATTTTTAGTGCCTAATTATTAATTAATTATCTTACTTAATATTCACGATTCAAAAAAATATGCATTTTTTGCAAACGTATTTAAGGAAAAAAGTTATCGTCTTGACTGAAATTATAATTTATATTTGAAATTTTATTGGAAAATAAAAGCAATATATCTTAAATTTATTTAATCACAAATAGTATTTTTAATAGCATCGGTTGTTTTACGCTTCCAAACGCGGAAGTTTACAACATTCGGATCCAAAGAAGAATAAATATAAATTGGCATAGAATTCGTCATAAGCCACATTGTATTTTCATCATCAATCTAAAAAGAATAATAATAATAAATGAACGAGATAAAATTCTCATTAAAGTAATAGATTTCTTTAGAAAAACCATCCTAAAACTTTTTGAGAATTTCTTCAATCTATGAGAATTCTTACCGTTAAATCACTAGGATAAATCATACGTTCAGAATCCTGAGCGACAGTGCCATGATTTTCTGGTGAAAATTTATTATTTGTATTCCAACAACCAACGCCATTACGCTGTATTTCAGCATAGAAAATCACACCAGTCCTCGGATCGTATTCGTGCATAGTCGACTGTCGCATCGGCCCACGATTTCCCACAAGCATAAAATCATTTCGGTGATCAGAACGCTGTGAATTGGTTTCATTGCGTAGAACCTCCGTGGATACCATAAATTCATTAGTGCTAGCCATTGCATGGAATAGAGCTATCCTGAATCCGTTCGACGTATAAGGCCCAAGTGTTATCGAAAATATGCCATCATCCCAACGAAAACGTTGACCACCAACCGTTAAATCTCCACCAACGGGATCAAAATTAAAATAATTATGATTGAAGCGCCAAATTCGGTTCTCTTGAAGGCTGAAAATTTTTGAACTTGTTTAAAATTTTAACTGAAACTCGTAAAATATTTCTGGTATTGATTAAAATTCACGTACGTGTGTGCACGAGTGTCAATTGCTGAAAACGCGATCTTAATACACAAGCGATTGTAAATAATTATAAATAATCCCTAAACAGAAGCGAAAATTGCGTTGTGATTGACGAGTATTAAACAAACGAATAAATTGTTTTAAATTCGATTAATAATAGCCAATCGTTCCCTAGAACCATTTAAACAGTCGATTCTAGAAAAGATTTCATTAATGATGATGATGATGATTCGTTTCGAGAAAGACAGCAAGGAAGAAAAGTAAATTGTACAAACAAAAACTATCTTAAATTTGAACAATTGCCAACTATTTGCCTTGCTCGTTTACAGTCATCTCGTTTCGAACACAAACGAATTGATCGGAAATCAACAATTGCTCGGTTTAAATGAACTTTTAATGCTCTCGCTAAAGTTTGTTAATAATAATCCTAATTCCTACCTGTACACATATAACTTTGCATTCAACAGATCAGGAATATATGCAAACGCCTGATCACAATTGTTTTTTGTAACATCTATCGTTATGCTTGCCAAACCTTCACCGGTTGCAACGATTTCTTGCGGTATCACAAAACGATTAACAATTTCATTTGTCAACAAATTGATCGCCCATATTGAGGGACGTTGTATCTGCTGTTTATCACCTACAAAAACAAAAACCAAACTCAATTTCTCAATTTTATATTATAATTAAATATTAAAAGGAATCAAACCTGGATATTCCAACATGCCGGTATCAATAAACCACAAACGTTTGCAAGCATCAACAGTTGTTCGATAAACTGAAATCAACTTCCAACTAGTAGTTGATGGAGAATTTTTCTAATCGAAATAAATTAATATAGTTATTGATATAATAAATTCATACAAAACGCAATAATTTGCATCTACTCACATTTAAAGAATTAATTCTGTAATTCGGATACGCATGTAATTTCGGGCTTGGATTATTCTGTTCTCTTTGGATATCAATATAATTTAGAGTCGATGGAATACCAATACGCCTTCTTGGCATCGTAATAAATAAGCGACCATTGAAATGTGTCACACCCATGGGTACATTACTATATGGTATATACGATGATGATGTCTCGATATTATCATTATGCCCTAAACGGCTTGTAATTCCGACTGGGTCACTTCGTGAAGTAATCTTGGGAAGATCACGTTTACTCTTTAGTAAACGATACGCATTATTATCGGGAAAAATTATTGCTCCTGTAATAGAATGAGATATATGCTATACAATATAGAGCAGTGGTTCTCAACCGCCGTTCCGCGGAACACTGGTGTTCCGAGAAGCTGTCCCAGGTGTTCCGCGAAAATTTTGAATATAATATAATAAGAAACAGTAAATTTTTTTATTACTATAAAATAAATACTACATAGTTTTGTTAATTATTTGAAATTTAGCAAAAATATTCAATATTATTCTAAATATTCGCGGAACAGTCAATAATATTAACAGTGTAATTATCGAACGACGCAGTTACGTCGTTTGGAGTTACTCCGGGGAATACCACTAAATTTCTAGTGTACTCGATAACGCAGGGAGCGCTACGTAGTGTTGATTTCGTGCTGATTCTCTTTCTACGTACGTAAATAACAAAAGCGCAATTTCGATCTGCGGTTCAGCCATAATTTAATATAAATATCTAGTTTTCGTGAGTGTGTTTTTTATTGTATATATATATTTTATATTGTTGGAAATTGGTAAGATGAAATGCAAGTTGTGTAGTTTTAACAGTATTCTTATCTTTTTTAGTTGCTTATTTTAGCATTTATACAAGACTTTTAAATCTGAAATATGGACAAATTTTTGAAAAGAAAGACTGAAAGTGAGGTTAATGTTGGGGCGAGTACAAGCAGGTCTTCTTCAATTGAAGGAGATATGCAAGGCAACAAAAATGCCGAAAATAAACGTAAAAAGATATCCGAATCAGTTCGGCATTATTCGGAAGAATATCTGAAGTTTGGTTTTACATGGAGCGGTAGTCAAGATGTTCCTATTCCGAGATGTATTGTATGTGGTGAAAAATTGTAATTGCTAACAGTGCAATGGTCCCAGCTAAGTTACAGCGACACCTTTCAACAAAACATTCTTGTCTAACTTCGAAAGGTAAAGATTATTTCGAAAGATTGCTGAAAAATCAAGAAGTGCAAGCAACATGCTTTCGAAAGAGCGCTACAATTTCGGATAAAGCGCAAATCGCTTCTTATAAAGTGGCAGAACTAATTGCATTGAAGCAAAAGCCGCATGATATCGCAGAATCGCTAATTTTGCCCGCATGTTTAGAAATTGTTAAGATTATGTTTGGCAATGAAGCGCAGCGAGACGTCCTAAAAATTCCCGTTTCGGACGATACGATAAAAAGAAGAATTATAGGTATGTCAGGTTTTATAGAGAACGCAGTGACGGCGAAATTAAGTACAAAAAATTTTGCGCTGCAAATTGACGAATCCACTGACATAAGTGGCAAAGCCCAATTAATCGGATTTATTCGCTTTGTTGACGACACTGAAATAATAAATCAGTTTTTATTCTGCAAGGAACTTATTGGTCACGCAACTGGAGAAGACATATTTAATTCAGTATCATCTTATTTGGAAGAATGGAAATTATCCTGGGAAAATTGCGCAGGAATCTGTACTGATGGAGCTCCAGCCATGCGTGGCAGTATTAAGGGATTTTGTAGTCGAGTTAAAGCAATAAATTCAAATATAGTCTCTACTCACTGCTTTCTGCACAGGGAATCTTTGATTTCGAAGAGTCTACCAGCAAACTTAAAATCTGTTTTGGAACAAGTCGTACATATGGTGAATTATATTAAATCGAGACCATTAAAAACCCGTATGTTCAAACAACTTTGTAACACCATGGAATCCAAATATGAATGTTTGCTTTTGCACTCTGAAGTGAGGTGGCTCTCAAGAGGAAAAGTGCTAACCCGAGTTCATGAGTTGAAACAGGAATTGCTAGTTTTTTTTAGACAAGAGGGTAATGATGTATACGTAAAATATTTGGAAAATGATGCATGGTGTACTAAGCTAGCATATTTAGCCGATATCTTCAGCTACTTAAATTCAGTCAATACATCTCTTCAAGGAAAAAATGAAAATATTCTGACATCCACAGACAAATTGCTAGCTTTCCAGAAAAAGCTTTTGCTTTGGAAAAATCGTATTGCTCAAAATCGCAAATTTGATGTTTCCGTTATTAGCAACGGAAAATATTGTTAACATTAACGAAATGATTTTAAATGTGGCAGAGCATTTGTCAATATTGCAAGACAAAATAACTCATTACTTTCCATCTTTTAATATTGAAGACTTTGATTGGGCGCGAAATCCATTTGGTGAATTTGATATAATGAACCAAGATTTTTCTATTCAGGAAGCAGATGAGTTTATTAATATATCAACGGATCGAACGTTACAACTAAAATTCAAAGAAGAAGGAGTGGAAAGGTTTTGGATTTTTATCGAGAATGAACATCCATTTATTGCAAAACGAGCGTTGAATATCTTGTTGCTCTTTTCGACGTCCTATCTGTGCGAACTTGGATTTTCAACTCTAGCAAACATTAAAAGCAAAAAAAGAGAAAGACTTACCAATTTAGAAGAAGAAATGAGAGTAGCGCTCTCTTACATAAGACCCAACCTTGAGGAAATTTGTAAAGGTCGTCAAGCGCAAATTTCTCATTAAAATAAGTTACCATGCAATATATATCTTTATTTCAATTAAATATTAATCTTCCAATTATTTTGTGTGATTTACATTAGATTTACAAATTTTATGATAATGGTGTTCCGCCAAAATCGAGACCACTTAAAAGTGTTCCGTGATCCCAAAAAGGTTGAGAGCCACTGATATAGAGCGTCTTTACCAAAACTCCTAAAATAAATTTTAATTTGGCCAGAGAAATAAAAAAATGCACTAGAGCATATCAATGGTAAAATTCTGTATTATCTTAACGATTAAGATTCAATCGTTAATGAAACTGTTGTCATTACTTTCCATATCGAGTAAAATCATTTAGATTGAATTTCTTAAAAAATTTCCATGGGTGCAAATCTTGTTTCAGTATTTGCTAAATTTTTTTTCCTTTGGAAACTTTGTTTGATTTATATTAGGTATATTGCTTGCAATATTATTGCAGTTCGAGTAGTACGTTCGTTTGTGTTCAATTTCCTAATGGGTTTGTTTTTGCCTTATAGCATATACTTTTCTTTTATTCATGATGTAGAGCTCCACAAGACATCTCGAACAACTTGCTAATTGAGAATATTAAATATTTCGTTCAAGTCGCGTTGTGATGGAACGTACTCCCAACCTTATTTACGCGAATTTGAAACTACACTGTTAAAAATAATTAGTTTTTGTAAAATTTGTTTAGCTCGCAAAAGTTTCCAAGATCATTATCTCGTAACTACGTTCGTATGTATATGACAAAATCATTTCATGAGCCATCTAGCAGAATTTGAAATCTTTGGGACTGATGTATATATAAAGAACTTGAAAGACCAAACATTCAACTGTCTGCAACAGATTTTTAATAACGGCAACGCCTTATTCGATCTCGATCGAATCTCAGATCGAATACAGACACTGAAGATGGCACATAGCCGAAACCGGTCTGTCTCCAAATCAAAATCGAATAGGGATGAGGGAAAATCGCTCCAAAATATATAAACCCTATCGGAACACTCAACGGATATCAAGAAATTTATCGTCATTTTCATGCCTGACAGAAATTTCGGTTTTTAACATTTTTATACGATTTTTACAAATTAATTATTGCTCTTTATATTATTTTACACGGTTTTCACAAAGGCATGCAGCTCATTTTGCTATTGGAAACGTACCCCTTTCTACACGGATTTCTGAGGAACTACATTGATGCAAAATATATGGAAATAGATTTATATTATTACTGGCTTAAGAGAGAAACGAGAGTATCAGATTTTTTGTCATAAATGTCACAGGAAAAGTGGCAATTCTCTTCCTTTATTTTATTGTTCTTTTAACATTTTATTTATTTTTTAAAAGAATCTCTCTGGTGAATCTTGTTTTAGGTGAAAAATTGTCCATTTATATTGATACTTTGAAACTACTGCAAAACTGTATCAAAAGGTTTATTAAGGTGATAATTCAACATATCTTGTACAGCTCTCTAATTCGTTAATCGTTCTTTCATTAACGAATACAATAAATCAATAGCGATGATGATAATGATGACGAATGTCAGATCGTGATCTTTTAAATATTTGTATAAACCGCACATAGCCTTTTGTAATCTTAATTACAAAGATAAGCATTGCATAATTGATGACATTTCTTATACTATTCTAACAATAATATTAAATTTTATTATGGAATATTTCGAATATAATCTTTTACATGGGTGTGAGGTGGGTAATATCTAAAATTAGACACTCTTTGCTCAGATTTCGCATTTCAAAGTTTGAAATCGTTATGACTTTAACTTTAGTGTACGAGAGGGTTGACCTATGATAGGTGGAGGAGGGGTGATGTGGGAAATGTAGAGGAGGGTGGAGTGGGGTTTGTATGCGTGTATACACGTATACATGTATATATGCATTCATATGAATAAATGACGTAATTGTCTTTTGCAGTATTTTGTAGAGTTCTCAATCAAACCGAGATTAATCTTCACTGATTTATTTATATTATATTAAAATATAGAAAACCAAGCAGACAATGCACGCGACCTATTCGAAGTTCGGATACCCTATATTCATTATACGCATATTTTACTGAATTCTCTTAGTCTAATAACCACGCCTATTTTTTTGCTAATACACATTTTATTAGACGGTAAATTCGTAGATGCAATCCAGAATCTATGTCGGATTATTTTCTAAAAGCTGAGAAATACCGAAGACTATAATTGTGAGCTTTAATAAATATTTCAGTGGGGGTGACGCTATTGCGATGGAGCTTATTTTCAACGCCAACCAGTCTAAGGGACCAATAATATATTCTTATATAAAATGAATTATATTTCATGTCGATGACATTGCTTCTTTTCCTGCCAATAAAATCTTCATGGTCAGTACGCGGTCAGTAATTTTCATGGTCAGTAATTTTTTTATAATGTATTTTTTATGTTTTTTTTATTTATTAATTTATTTATTTATTATTTTTTTTATTGGCATATATTTTTGCTTTAGACCATAAAGCCGAATGTAAAAGTTTAGATTGAATCTCAAGTCTGGAACATTGAGACGATCAATTGATATTGACTTAAAAAAGTAGGCTAGGATTATTTTCATCTATTTTCAACATCAAACAGTCTACAAAAACAGAGATGTAATCATAAGAGTATCACTCCATTCGTTCTTTTGTAAACTTGATTTCACAGTAATTTCGTCTGTCATCCATTTGGTTGTGCAAATCACGTTTACAGAAAAACGAATAGACAGATTTGGCTAATTCCATAGCGGAACATAAATATACTTTACTATCTTGAACTTGAGCATCTTTGATTTTAGCTCGTATATCTTACCAGTGTTAAGAGAATCTAACATATTCGATGTTCCCGCATTCTCGTTCAAATTCTCGTCATTTCCTCGATTATAGAAATCCATTTGTTTCCAACGAAACACTTCTATAAGACCATCAGCTTGAATATATTGTATCAGGACAATAAGAAACATCATCATCGATAATATAAATTGTTGACTTATTAAAAACATTTTGCTAATTTTTGTTTTTACAAAAAAAGAAAGAAAGAGAAATTCTATTCGATTCCGTTAGTTCTAACCGTGTTAACTGATTACCGAACACTTGAGAATACAAAACGAAATTCAATGGGCGATTAATAGATCGCAACCTATTTATTCATATTCAGAAACCTGTTTATTTGGCAGAAATTTTAAATGATCTCTGTTTAGATAAGCGTCTCTTCTCTGTTAAATTTTAATCTGTGTTCACTCTTTTCCGCCGGTACCGGTTTCCGATGTTATCTCACCATCTGTTGATCAATTGATCCTTATACGTGTTTTATTATATGAATGGATTAGTAATTGTTTATTACTATGTTATTAAAATTAATTAATTATTTAATTATATTTGACTCGACTCATTTAGAGACTCAGAAGATGAATTTGGTGGTAAATTTTAGTTCCTTTATAGGCGTGACAGATATAGAAAAGTATACTTACTCCTGCCCAGAATAACCTCCTGAATTGATCCATCGGTGCGTCCATCGGTCGGTCTGTTTCTCTGTCTGTCCGTCTATTTGCCTGACTTTCTGTTTGTGTGTCTGCTCGTCTGTTTATAGAGATTACGATTGCAGTCAAACGGGCGGGTGATCTCGACATGAAATTTAGCACAAATATTCATTGTCATTATAGGCTATTTGGTATTTAAAATGGGGTAAATACGACTAGTGTAATGCCTAACTAAATCTACAAAATCTTTTAAAAACTTCTTTTAAAAAAAATTTCAGTTTCTATATAAATTTTCAAGCTAGAATTTTATATCCGCGATTAGGTATTAGATACTCTCGCTCCGCATAAATGAAGCATACCGTCATTATCATATATACACATAATAAAAACTTTTTTATTTGATAAAGATTTGATAGAAGATCTAAACTAATCAAAAAAAAAAAGAATAAAAGTAGTATTAAAATCGGCGTGTACCACCCACTGATTACTAGAAGCAGGCTATGAGTTTATATTACGAATGTAGGGTGTATCAGATTCGACCGGGCCGAAGTTCTTACTTGTTTTTCTTTAAATTTTATATTCAGGTCATACATGTGTAATAGAGACAAACCTTTATCAACTACAAAAACTTTATTCCTCTTTTAAAAAACATTTAAAACAATAACTTTTTGCTTCTTTTCGGATTTTTTGGCTTTGTTTTTTAGTCTCCGCAGAAAGACCTATTAAATATATATTGAAATCTTCTGTTTTCGTGGAACCTTTCATTTCATTTGAGTAGTTGTTAGCTTGATAAATTTCTATCGTTATGAGTCCCGAAACTAAAATAATGCTTTGATAATAACTTCAAAAGTTTACTTATGTTTAATAAAAATCTCTTTCTTCTATATTCTGTATTTGTTTTAGACAAATTAATTTAATTGTTCGTAATTTCTAGCATTGTTATCGTTAAAATATTTCATATTATTAAGATTGTTTCCATTAAATTAGATCAAATTATTATTTTGAAGAATTTATCACATTTATATGTGTTCGTTGTTTGTTTGTTCGCTGTTTGCTGTTGTTTGTGTTCTTTTTTCTTTGCTTATGTGTTTATTGGTTCGTTTATTGGTTTGCTTTTATGTTTGCTGGTTTGCTAGTTTATCTAAAAATTCTGCTGGAACGATTGATCTTATGAACTCCTAAATCCTTTTGTTTGCGGAATTGCGGGATGCATTTTGTTTTAAATGGCCTTAAACTAGACTATACAATATTCTGAAGATTGGAGGGCAGTGTAGTGAATCCTTTTATGGAGGCAGATTGTAATACATGTTCTTATACTTCAAGTGTTTTTTATCCTACACCCGAAGGATTAGGACGTATTCACTTACCTCTTTCCCTCACAGCCCATTTAGGGAGACATGACATGTATCGAAAAGTATATATATTCTTGCTCACAAGAATATCCTGAGTCGATTTAGACATGTCCGTCCATCGGTCTGTTTGTCTGTCTGTAAAAATTATAACTGAAGTCAAAGTCATGATAACGGAGATATCGACCTGAAATTTGGCACGAATATTCATTGTCATCTCATGGATCGATTAAAAATATATCAACGCCACACCTTCATTTCATATTAAATATAATTTCATTAATATTTAGAGAGGAATTTTGTAATCTCTTAAGCAAATACAAAGCTGATTTTATATTCCCGTGATAAATATCCATGAAATATTATTTTGCAAAGAGGGCATGGCCAGCCCACTGAAAGCATAAATCATTATTGCAGAGAAAACGGTTGGGTAGGGTCTTGGAATTTGGCGGGGGTGTTCTCTCTCATCAATGAGTGAGAATACCCCTCCTAATTTTGATTTATTCTCTTAGTTTATGGTGCAGTTTTGAAGGTACAATTTCATTACTAAGGTAAACGGCTCGGATATTTAACATACCACAAAAAATGAGCATGCAACGATTACTGATTATTAGGATCAACAAATTCTAAATTAATTCTCAAATTAGGTTTATAAGAATAAGATGAATATTTAAGTATGCATTAATAACGCATTTTCCGCTAAGATAGCAGGTGATATAAAAATCCAAAAACAAAATCGAGAAAAAAGAACAGAAAAAGTGCTGGCGGAAACCATCAAACCAATCAAAGCAATACAAGCCTACACTTAAAAAATTTTTGAGGGCGTACTTTTTAGGTCTTACAATAGTGCTTCAATTGGACAAAATTCAATATACTTTATAAATAGCTAAATGCTAAACAAATTAGAACCATATTCATCTTTGGGTAAAAATGTTTAAAGTTTGAAAGTAGTTGAATTACAACAAAACAAATAAAACCGATCGCAACCTCTTTAAAATAAAACGTTTCTATCCTGAGCAATACGTATATTTTAAGATAAAAATTATTGGCATCCTCTATTTCAATAATCATGTTCAATTTTGGCGAATTCCAGCCCCCGAGTTTGTTGTCTCGTGAAAATTGATGGAATGAGAAGTCACCTGCTATGCTGTAATCGGTGCAAGTATTCGGTACGAAAATTCAAGAGGAACTAAAATAATAACATATGCTCTTCTAGGAAACGAGAAAAAATAAAATTTCGGTGGTCCTTGCATCGACGATAACAAAGAAATTGGCAAATTTTTTATTTTTTGGTGAGTGTGGTTGGTCATCTACTTGATTACGTTGTCTTAAATTTTCGCACCGAATTTCCATGTACCACTTTTTATTAAATATTATCAATAAAAATTTAAATATTATTAAATATATGAAATCAAACAAAAACAACCATTTATAGCCTACATAGGTAGTAACATAGCAGTCTAACCAGCATTTCGCTATAATTGCTCGCTAGTATTTTGTTGTGTAGCCGTATGTTAATTTCAAGTTTTCTTTGAACGATCCCCACAACATTCAGCATTAGGAACTCAACATATAAATTACGTCACGAAATCGTCAATTATCAACAGCAGTTTTGCTGTAAATGAGTTAGTCTTGAATTAATATTTAATTTAATTTAAATTTTCCGTGAATCTTGAGAAATTTTTCAGAGTTAGAATACAGGCAGCTGCTGTCTTAAGTTTTAGCTACGGTCCGTTTAGTTAATAGAACATATTGTAATTAGAAATATATTGGAAATGAAAATGACTATGGGCTTAGCGTTTCCATCACTAAATGTCAAAAGCAAATAATTTTCTGACGATTCTAATTAAATTCCGTAATTTTTTACAAAACAGATAATTCTCATGTCGCTTAAAGTGCCGATGTGTTTAATTTGTAAACTATTGAAAGTAAACTACGAATCGTTGAATAAAACAATATGACGGGAAACGAACAATCGAATCGGAAAGCAGCGAAAGAAAACGAGTAGAGAATTAAGTAAAAGAGCAAATCCACACTCACAAGAAAAATAAGAGTTCAATAATAAGAAATTGCAAATGCAACAAATATTTAGAAATTTTCTTCTGTATACAGATGTTCTATTCCAAGATCATTTACGAGCTCACTAATATATTTTAATAGACGAGCTCATGGTATGTAAGTGAAAGTGCCGCGGAGGTTTTACTCGCTTTTGCTTCATCCAACCTTTATGGTATCGTAATTAAGAGATTTTGCAATATATTTAATTTGGTAAGTATAAAAAAGAGTAGTCCTAATAGAAACAAATGGACTGATATTTTTGTTCCATTTAGAATAGAAAATTTATTTGATGGGCTCGCATTTAATATAAACAAAATTCCACTACAAGGTTTTCACTGACGAGTTAAATGGAAACGCAAAAATCAAACGAGTTACGCGTCAGACTCCGTAGAGTAAAATCTGCAACAGGCAAGCAAAGATGTGATCTCGCTGCCGTGTCCAGTACGATTCATTCATCGCGATTGGAGGGGAAATCTGATACGAGAAAGGATGATTTCGCTACAGCCCATTTCAAACTTACTGCTGCGCTAGAAGCTGCTGCAGCACAAGCCTCGGGATTTAACTTTAATTGGTGCAATACAAAAAGAAATTCTGCTGCTGATGATGCTATGAAAGAATCCAAGAAAAAATTAGAGGGATTGATTGCACGACGAATACAGAAGATTGTGCAAGGGCCCAAATTAGAAAAGGATGGAATCGAAGAAGCACAAGCAGCAGGATTTATAGAGCTGATAATTTCTACGCCTTTGGGTAGCAGTTGTCCCAGCGATGATGATGAGGATGTGGAACAACAGGAAGATGGCTGTACAAATATTTTCACATCGGCCCGCTGTGATGATGCATCCAATACATGCACACAACCAGAGTCTCCTAACGCGAAGGATAAACACGAAAGATCTCCGTGTAAAATGGAAGCATTATTGGTTGCACAAGATTCAAGTTCGTCTGATATTGTTGGCTGTTGTAACAAACAATCAGCAGCAGCGGGAGTGCCAAGTATACTTGAATTACCACCTTTCGATCCATGTGCGCCACAATTGAAAGTGCAATTGATTATTAAAAAGATTGTTTCATTGGCTCAACTTAAGCAAAGGATTGTAGATAGTTCTAAAGGTGCAATTAGTAAAAGTGGACCAATTCCTGAGTGCGAAGTTGTAGCCGAAATGGTATGTAAACTTTTTCCATCAACGCAAATAGGACAACGATAAAATCGAATTGTTGATAATTTCAAATGCATTGCAGTCCAATTTTCAGGGATTTCAGTTTAAAGAAATTTTCAAAAAATACCTGACAAGAAGAGTTTACTTATAATTATTTTAATTTCCTTTTTATATATTGCTAATCTATGATACTTTAATCGACTTACCGGCTTTATGGAAATAGTCGCTTTTTTAAATTTCAAATATAATTGCTAATTGGAAAAAAATGTTCTGAAAGGATTGTATTTATCTGTTAGAAAGAAATTCGACTGGACTGAAATATGTCTTACATTCAAAGAGTATGTATTTACAATTTATAGAAAATAGAATCATCCTGCTCATAAAATATTAACATTATATTCAAAATTATAAACTGGTCTTATATTGCATTTTAATTAAACAACTTAATTACTAATCTCAATCTTTTTCTCGTATCTAATTAATATATTAATATATTTTCTTACATATGTATTCAAGGAATTTGCAAATATTCGCGTTAAACATGATTTGGATGAATTTCTTACGTTTTGCTCCTGTAAGAATTGCCTTGTCTATCGGGAAATAGTTGTTCATCTTATGGTGGATCAATTTAAGGCTCAACATATGGTAGTTATGTTGGTTAATGCACTAATTAAAGCATATAGTCCAATGTTAAAGTAAGTTCTGCGTTTTTAAAAAAAGACCAAAAAAATGCACAAATTAAATATTCAAATTTGTTTTTGTTTAATTTAAAGAAATGCAACAGCCCATAAAAAATTTGAAAAACTATTAGATGCAAATAGAGAAATTTATTGGATGACTTGCGGTTACATTTTCAACAAAATGGTTGAACACATGTCCTTCATTTACGATGAAACTCTATCGGATAATATGATTCTTGTTCTATTTAGTGCAATGTAAATATAAATATGTATATATCTGAAATATTTGATTTTCTTTAAATATTCCATCAATGTTTTCTATTTATTTATTTCATCTCATTTATTGTTTTAGTTTACTGGTAAATAATCCTTTGCTGTTGCTTCAAATACTTTCATTTCATGTGACTTGTATTGTCAAAGCGTATGCTGAAGGCTTTATGGAAATAGTCGATCCTGATAATAATAAATTCCCAGCAGAGGAAATGCTTACATGTATGCTCTCACGTGCTCTCTGTAGGATGTTTCATAAAAATGATCTCGTTTTTATTTCAGATATTCTCGATGGTTACGATGATCTGTGTCGTATCTCGGAAAATATAACTTGCTATCTTTTCGCCTTCGAAAATGATTTCCTGCAGAAATTCTTATTGACGTGGACGTTCTTGTGTCAGCGTTTGTATCAACAGCATGTTTATCTAAATCTAACTGATACAATGTTAGCGTGTATAATTACCGTAAGTAATTATCTACACAGTTTAAATTGTATTAAATTTAAAACATTGTTTTGTTAAACGGTCTATTATTTTAGCTGAAAGAAGATGTTTTAAATTCACGACATTCAGCACTTATTAAAAAATATATACGTTTCGATGATAAAATGCTTTCCATTGATAAACGTTGGACGATTATATGGATGGAATTAAATAAATTCATTTTATCGGAAGGCGAGCGTAAAAGGCGAGCTTTATTAATGGATGTGTATCGTATTTTTGATGTTGTTGTACAGGATGCTATAGAACTTTCCTTACGCGAGAGCTGTGATGATAATGATTTCTATGATTTTCAAAATCTTGAAAATCGTCAACTCGCATGGCAAAATATTATGGCATATATGAAAATGAAATGCCCCGATGGTTTCTTCGAACCCCCGAATAATGAAGTTTGCGAAGCAAAATGCAAAAAGTGCAATGTCCTGCTTGAATATCATGCAGAGTAGGTATCATCTTTATATCTCTCCCATTAATTTTTCTGTATACATTTCTCTGCGTGTGTGTTTGTTTGTTTGTTTAATTGTTCATTTGTTTGTTGTATAGCGGAGCATATATACATTTATTCTGTTGCTCTCATCACTTTTAAACATTATGTTTGTTTCAAAATTAATACCTATGTAGAAATCAACGAGTAATTATTCATTTTTTCAATATACGATTTCATTTTATCAACAATAAGAACTGAAGAGTTCTTGAATTGTAAATGGAGTATTTGGCAACAAATATATGTTCTAAAAATAAACTAGTTCGACATCAGCTCGCCTCACTCCTATATTATTTCATTGACCCCAATTACTCTCAAATAAGCTGGGCAAACTAATCTAAACGTAAAGTTCTTCAAGAATAACGGATTGTTCGGGAGCGTAATTAATTTTTTAAACAAAATCCTTAATTATAAGCCTATCAGAAAATAGATAAATGCTATAATAAATCAATGTAATATCTATTACCAAATATATAAACGCCATAGTTTTTTCGTATTAAGAAATTATTAAATAAAAGAAGTCAACAAAATCTTCTGTTAAATCAAATTTTAATTTATTTTTATTTTCTTCTATTAAGCTCTTGCAAATGCATCACTTGCTCCATAGCTGGAGGACCAACTCCGCCAAAACGCAATCCTGACAATACGTGCTATAAGTGCTTGGCTTTACAATTGGTTGAAAAGGAAGTTACCTTCTATGAATCAAAAATTCTTAATGCCTGCGCAAGTGATGACTTCTTATCATTCGTTAAAAATAACGAAAAACGCAAACGTAATACATTGGAAGAGTTTCGTGTTGATATTTCTTCAAGCATGGCAGCTGAAAGTAATTCCGCTCTTAATGATCATCAAGATTTAGATGCGGATGATGATGATCATGGCACATATCATTTGGCGTGGGCTGTATTTAAACATCTCAATAGTTTGTGCTCTTAGGCTTTGTAAAAAGTATATTATCATTAATAAAATCTTCTCTCTTTTCAGATCGCAAGCGCTTTAAACATTCTAGTATTGAAGCGAAATACTTTTGCAATGATTGTGAATTACAGGCATGCCATCTGGCGCGTAAAATTCTAAACAATGAGATTGCATTAGCTTTATCCTTACACCTGATACGCTATTATCAGCCTTTTACGATGAGTCGTGATGAATTACGTTCAGTCCTGCCAAATATTATGCTCTATAATAGAAAAATGATCTCCTCTAATTTCGGGCTGGATCTGAATGAAGTGCATGACTTAGTACTCAAGATCTATTGGACCTTTGTCATATCAATATATGCAACATATTTTATTGAATTCGATTCTAGTTGTCCGTTGCATCTTGACAATTTTGTGTTGGCGAATAATGATATTAAATTATGTACGGAAAATTTGATTGGGAACAAGGACGATAATAATTTTGTATTATTTTTGGACAAAATCAAAGGGTAAGTTTATATCAACTTCTTTTTAAAATTCTACTTTAATATATTCGTTCATGGATTCCCATATATTTATATATATATATATATGTATAGCTTATCTTGTGAGAAGGATGAAGTAGAGATCGAGTGAGTTCTAATCAATTTTATAAAACATTAAGGCAACCCGTTTACCTTCTCATTACCTGATCAATCTTTCTTTCCTTATTTTATTGTTTTTATATAGAATGGAGAATTCAGAGGATGATAATACGGACGAAATAAAGAAGAAATTAGAGGATATTCTAAAAATATGTGAAAGAACTGAGTGAGTTTAATTTTATTTGAAACTTTTAATGCTTTAGACCTTTTTGGTAAATGTTTTGAGAGTCCTTGAAAATGTTTCCAATGTCATTCGTTACTCCCTTGAACTGAAGTATTTTTTATGATTGGTAATTGAGCTAGAAGTGCATGCGAAGCCATTATCATAGACTAGTTAATCAATGGGATGCTTCTGACTGAGTGTTTTCATTTACTTCAGAGCTTATTTATTTTTTAATTATTATTTATTATTTTTTAAAAACGTTAATAAAGTTTTTATCTTTATTTGAATCAAAATTCCACTTTCCAGTCATCCACCATTACTCGAAAAGAATCCTTCAACGGAATCATCGAGTTCTACTAGCGGAACGACCGGTACTACAGAAAACAGCAACAAAAAAAACTGTAAAGACAAACAAAAAAAATGTAAGATATTTGTAAAGTTTTCTTATTTGTTTCAATATTTCTTCAGCATCATCTATTTTAAAAGGTTGCTTCGATCATCCAGATTTCGGAGATCATTGTAAGGAGAATCATTCTAGTAAGAAACGTATTAAAAAGGTTAGTACTAATCCATCATTATTCATATACACATATACATACAGATATATATAACCATTTCGAATCACTTTCGTTGCAGGAATGCAATCATGCTCGTATGAATGAAACACGCGATAGATTACGAAAAAAACTATCACAATTAGTGAATGCACGAAAAAATATGAAAACAATTGTCGACAAACAAACTGCTGCCAGTCAACAAACTACAAAATTGAATGCATCAGCCAAACTGGACACCGTTGAAGTAGAAGCGCCAGCAACGAAAGAAGCCAAATTGGAGCCAGACGATGACAGTTTAGAGTGCCTTAATACACTATGCAAACGCATTAGTCATTTGAGTACTGGTCCATCTGAAGTAGAAGAAGAAGCGTCAGCTACCGTGACCAATAGCACTAAAAATACTAAACCAAATGCTCCATCAATACCATCGTCATGCCATTCGTCTGCTAAAAAGTCCAACGCAAATGCTTCAATATCAGAAGGGCCTAACGGCAGAATTCATGCAAATAAACCAACGCCAGCTCCCTTAACCCAAACACTAGAGAAACGTTCTAGCAGTAACGCAACTACGTTTAGTTCCACTACAACCAATGGTTCATCGTCGACATCTACAAAGAAAAGCAATAATGGTTTGGATATGGTTAATGAAATCTACGAACTTCTCGGCTCCTATTCCAAAGATCAATCGAAAGTGAAGAAATGGATTAATGAAACACTTAGTTATATCGAAGGCTCGAATGGAGGCTGTAACGGGAAGCAGCAGCCTCAACCTACCAACGCCAAGAAGGCTGCAAAGAAAGCCAAGCAAAAACAGCGCAAAGAGGAAGAGAAACGCATTGCCGAACTCAAGGATTTGCGAAATCAGTTTCATGATTTATATTTTAAAGAGTTTATGGACAAACATGAACTGAAAGTATCAAAAAGTAGCAAAAAGCGCGATAAAAAGAAAATCGCCGAACTGGAAACAAATATTAAGAAACTTCAAAGAGCTAAAGCTAAAGTCGAGACTGCAATACTTGAGCTCATAGCGACCGTAAAACAATCCAATACTGAATTTAAATTTTCCTATCTACCGACAAAAGAACAACAACAGGATAAGCTGAAGCAATTTAATTGTGTTGGCGATGCAATAGAAGAAGCTAAAAATAAATCTACAATTTTAACAAATGAAGACACGCAGCAGTCACAGCCATTCGTAATTCCTTTCCCATCAAATTCAACTAATCATGAATTGAAAACATCAAACATTGCCTCCAGAAGCTATAGTTTACCATATGCTCATGCAAATAATTTTCCATGTCATCGTATTGGTATGCAAACGGGCATTGCAACCACTCCGCCGCCGCCCTTTGGTAGTATGATTCATCCATCTCCAACACCAATGTGTTACGCGCCTCCGACACGTCCTCAGCTTTCACAGGATGTGGTTGCTGCCATGGCAGCAAATGCAGCCTGCAACTCTTCAACGGATCCTTCTAAACGTATTGTCACAATACGTCGCGTCAATTTGCCCAATGTTCCAGAGCCTCAGGTAACTGTGACGGCGAAAGGAAGTTCACCAGACAAGGATAAGCTTCTCTACACTTTTGTCAATGGTCAGCTTCTTCAAAATGGAACAAGTTTGCCTCCAGTGGCTCAAATTCCTCGAATCCCTTTACAAATGCCAAATGTTGCCGCAAATCTTGCAAATAGTCACCAAGTAAATTCAGCACCACCACTTCCAGCGCCGCCACCTCTTTCAAAGACACAACGAAAAAAAGAACGCCGTCGGCTAGCAAGAAAATTAGCTGAAGACGACGCTAAGGCTGTGATCAAGTCGGTAGGGCCGAAATCTTTGGAAAATATCGAAACAAAAAAACTTGAACCTGCCGCTATTGAGACAAACAAGGAGGCAAAAGCACGTGAAAGTAATGTCGATAGGAAACCAAAGGTCCCAGAAACAGATATAAAAACTTCTGTATCAAAAGTCAAGAAAAAAAAGAAACCAACAATCAAATCTTCCCCATCTGAGACATCAATTTTGACAGCAGAGGCCGTTGATATTTTGGCACCGTCTACCTATTCGGCTTCATCGTCTCAGCGGCGCTCACCGTCATCACACTCAGCAGCCATCCCCTCGTCGGGCGTATCAACAAGCAGTCAAATAAATACACGCGACAATTCAATTTCAAGTCAGAAACCGAAAGGTACGCCTGTTCAAAATAATTCCCAACAGAAGCAGGAGAAGAGGAAAGTAAATAAAAAACTATCAACTGCGTCTCCTTCAACAGCTACTCCTCATCCACCTCCTCCTCCGACAGTTATTCAAGAAATAGAGACAACTAGACCCACGGAAGCGGCATCCTCCAACAGTCAGAAGAAAAATGTGAAACGTCGGAAATTTATTGATAATGGACAATTTGATAACAATCCTTTCAAATCCCTCCATATGCAGGATCTTTCATCAGATTCGGAAATGTGTTCCTCTTCTAGTGCTGCAGATGAATGTGATGTGACCCCTTCTGTTTATAAAATAATTAAACTGCAACCTAATAATAAACCGATAGACTCTTCACAAATACCACAAAAATCCGTGAGAAGTAAACAGAAAAAAGAACAGACTAAAAGCGATTCTCTAGAGAAAGTTGGAAGCTCTAAGCAAGAAAATAAAATCAAACATCAGAACAAATTTTCGATGTCTCAACAGACGACACTTTCAACAAATGCACTGAACGATAAACGAAACGAAATTTCATCAGTAGTGAACTCTCAAACCTTATCTCGGAATGTACGAACTCCTCGAGTAACTAGAAGCTCCAAAAAATCGTCGCATCAGGAAGAAAAAGTCAAGGAAATGGCAGTTCCATCTGCTCTCGCAAAAGACCAACAACGACGGCGAATTAAGAATGGCACCACACAACATGATACCCCCCAATCTCATTCGTTAACCAACAAGATAGATCAATCCTCTCGCTTTGAGCGCACTCACAATCAACGACAGACAATCGATACATCTGGTAAAGATCAGGTGATGGTGGTGGGAGAGCATAAAAATAGTGTAACTGCCAGAAACTGCACTCGTGCAGCTCCGGCTTCGGACCATTCAATGAATATTTCTTCAGAAGCTTCCTCGACAAAACCGCTTTCAAAACGTGCCCTAAAACAGGCACAGCGCAATAAACATAAGACACAGAAGCAACAGATAAGCAGCGATCTGTATGCCGGCATACCCAACAATATGGGTTACTTTAATCCCAGCGATTTCACCGTCCCTTCGCCACAAATAAAGCAACAACAAAATCAATTCCATCAACTAAAGCAATGCCAGCAACAACAATACAAAACCATACAACAACAAATGCAGAACCTGTGGATAGACAGTAGTCACCAACAACAACAACAACATCAGCAGCAGCAGCATCAGCACCGTCAACATCAACAAAAAAATGGCCAGCAAAATAGCTTACTAATGTCTGCTGTCAATCCTACTCACCGCTCGTTTCCTGTGGAAAGTAATATCGAGAACTTACATGTCAATAATCCCTCCAACGTGAGTATTATGGACCAATTAAATCGAGGCGTTCAAGTTGAGAATCTGTCGTTGCCACCGGGAATAACATTAACCAAAGTCGATCCGGTCAAAAGTGAACTTTTGCGTAAGAAATCAGAATCAATAAAAAAACTAGCAAAACCTTTCCACCAACAACAACAGCAACAACATCAATCACTAACGCAATCATTCCACTCCGGTGCTACCATTATTGCCCCACCCATTACTCCCGTTAGTCGATATTATGGCATCCCTTATGCCGGTGTAGCTGCAGCAGCGGCATTAGGACAAAACGGTGGAGCCGGAAATGTCATCATGCTGGAAACATTATCGTCTAGCAATTCTGCAACGGCAAACCATCAAGAAATGAAATTAAATGCCGCTGCAGCGGTCTCGGAAACAGCCACAAAATCGAAATCTAAAAATCGCAAGCGCAGAAATAAATCGAAACTTGTAAATAATTCAAAGCAATCTGGTAATAATGCATCCGAAACGGATCAGGTGACGGCTAATGGACAACCCAAAATGATAACGTTACGAAATCCAATGTTTCACAATGGATCGTCAGCACCAGCGACAAATATGTTGCAGCAATCATCTTTAATTGCAGGTGAATATCATACTGACAAATGGACGAGGCATGATGTGATTTAATATATTTTATACTCTCATAACCTCACAGGTCGGTCAGTTGCTGGTTTACCGGTAGCAGCACCATTACCAATGGATCAACCAGCTTCTATCATTAAAAATGAAAATGGCATGTTCACTATACGAAATCCTGCACTACAACAAGCTGTAGCCAACGGTCTTGCTATGGGCGGCTATCGTCAATTCGGCAATGTAAACTATTACACACCACAGGAAGCTGTGGCCGAGGCTTCTAGAGCCAATCCAAAGCAAAGTACCGCCAAAGCAACCGCCGTTCATCCGTCACCATCATCTGAAATTTCGACATTTTCCTATTTTTCAAATTCCTCAATGTCTGAGATTTCACCTTCGCTTCGGCAAAATAATGAAGAGGCAATTATCCGCTGTCTGGAGAATGTAGGAGGCGGCACAGACTCAGTACGGTCCGATGCCACTGTTAATAATTCTTGTCATGAATACCCACGAAATGCACGCCATAACAATATCACGGGCATGAATTGTGCCCGTGAAATTAATTGTGTTAACAACAGTCTCAACGGAGATGCTGCAGTTATAGCCCGCCCTCTACAATCCGGAACCGGAAAATGTATTTCGGCCATCGGTAGTGAAATGAAAAATGCCCAACAGCAAAAGCAAAAATCAGAACATCAATGGATTAATTTCGGTCAAGAGCTTTCCAATAGTGTCAGTTCATCCGATGCCAGTAAGAATGCTTTAATTTTTTTTTTTGTTCAGAAAGTTATGTTTCTAAAAAATTTGTAGCAGATATTTTTTGCAGAACAAAATTCCCTTTAGAATAGTCTAAAGCAGGGTCATCTGGGATTGTTTTTAAAATGAACGAAACTGCTTTCTGAGCAACCTAATTTAACACATTTATATTTTCATTGATATTGGTATTTTTTACATATACGCTTTTTAAAAGTTTGCAGTAATTTTCCAAAAACGAAACATAATTAGACTATATTTATCAGTCATCTCATTGAAAAATGTCTATCCTTTTCAAATTATCACAAAATGTACTTTCAGTGTCTGGCAGCAATTCGTCATATCTTGGTGCAAACGCTTGCGGTGCCATAACATCCTCTCCTGTCCAGGATAAGTACCAACAATCGAATTACTATAATGGATTCGTCGATGTATTTCCAGCGAATTGTAATAGTAATCAGATGTCCATACGCGGTGGACGGTCGAGTAATGCTGGATCTTTATTTGATAATTCGGATTGTCACATGAATCATAATTGCGATGATTCACCTCCGCCTACCATAACTGGATTCAATCATTATTTGGAAGGAATTCCCAACACGGGCGTTATTCGTTACGATGACGCGACATTCTTGAAAACACTTATGCCCGGACAAAATCTGAATAACGAGGTTTGTCCAATTCAATTAGTGATTTTTTTTCTTATCAAGGTGAATTAGTAAACTATTTTTAAAATAGGTTTCCATTCACAACATTAACGAGGCCAATTTTGCACGTAATAACACCTCTCCATTAGCGCATCGAGTAGAAATCTCTCCCGTTTATGCAAATCGGCCGAATTCTGAAAATATGTACGAGCACTGTTCTAATCCTTCATCGAACTATCGAAATAGTTTAAGCGAATACGGCAATGGTAAATTTAAATAAAATAGCCTTTATAATAATCTATAAAAAATTATCAAAAAGATATCGGTAATTGTACAATTACAATTTATTTAATTACAATACTTTAATTACGGTACAATTTTTTAATTGTTTTAAATTTATTGAATTTTATCGAATAAAGCCATCACACCGCGTATTGTTTGAATTTTTATAGACTATTTTTTAATTCTAATGGAAAAATTTTAGTACATTTAGTAAATTAGATTTTTCAATTTTTTTACATTACTTGATATTATTGTTTTATAAATTGTTTGCTCTCGCCATAATCTTTTATATTTATATTATAATTAACTCGACCGTGTAATCGTAGCAAATTTATTTTAAAATTATATTTCTAATAGTGCTTTTATGAATTACATATTATGGAGTTTATTCGAATCTTTGAATGAAATGTCTCAAAGAATAAAGATATTATTCTTTTGAATAAAGAATCTTTTCTTGATTTTATGGTTATTCATAAAAAATGTCTACACTCTTCCCAAATGTAAATAAGAATAGTCTTAATTTAAGTTATATTACTCTTCATTGACATGAGAACGAAAGATACGCAAATGTGTGCAGATCCTGTGAAAGAGAGAATATTTTATTTTAACACGAATGCGCTTATTTCCTGCCGTTAATTAATTAATATGAATCTTTTTATTTAAAACTAAAAACACTTTTATAAATCGAAATGAAATTCCATTCATTGGTAAGGTTGTTTTCTATTAAAATAATCTATCAAAATTAAAGTATGCATTAAAATAAATTTTAAGCAAATTATTTAATTAGTTAGAAAAGAATTCGTTGATATTTTAAAATATTGTATTCTCATTTTCATTTGTCTTTCGTATATGAGTCTTATTAACAATTCTATTATCATTTACATATGAAAAAAATCATTTTTAATAGACTTATTAAACGGACGTATTACCGAACATTTATATCGGGCGTAATTTTAATTTGCAGTTGAAAATGATCTGGAAAAAGTAAACCTTTCGATTTTTTTTGGATTAATTAATTTAATTTTCGGGGTTATCGAATGATTGCAAGTCACATCATTAAGATCATTAATTAACGATTAAAAACCAATTGTTGGTGCTATATATAACTTCATAATAATACATTACCTACACTTATTATATATCTACTCAATCTATATATTTATTCTATTCATCAATAGGTGGCAATATTTTTGTACCTAACAATCTAATTAATATAACTGAACTGGAAACTGTTAATCGTGATGTAGATTCCTTCAAGCAATTCAACTACGAATTTGAGCAGGAGAACAACGAAAAGAGAAAGGTTCACATGAATCTAGGTGATTTACTGATGAATAATAAAGCATCTTCTTCAAGTAATCGAACTTCACCGTATATGGACGAGAATACATTAGATACGTTTGTTCAGAATATTAATAAATTGCAATTATCACCAACAGTAGTGCCAGCGGCTGATGAGCAGAGCTCATCTCAATTGAGTAGCGGTGGTACGGGCAATGGTAATGGCACTAACAGCAAATGTGCAGCAAATGGTGGCTGGTGGTAAATAAAAACCATATCGTACAATAGACTAGATTAATGAAAAAATTAGATTAGAAAGATTTCGCCACTGCTGTTTTCAACATAACGGATAAATCGCTTTTAAATATATCTAATACAAAAAAAAAAGACCAAGAAGAATTACACAGCGTAATGTTCTCTGATGGTTTAACTTAGTCATTCACCGACCAGTTTGAAATATGACTTTTGTGTGTCATCATCATCGTCATCATTATCATTATCAGATAAATACAAATTCAATGAAACAGTATTTTAAAAATAAGCGTTTTGAAATTATTTTAAAACGCGCATTTGAATGTAAACGAAATGAAAGAAAATATAAAGTGAAGAAGATTAAGAAATGAATTATACATAAACATTTCGCTTTTTATTTAATATGTGCTGCTTATAAACGGATTGCAAATAACTGAATACTAGTATTTGAATTATGTAAATAAAGAAAAAACGTAGATTGTAATAACATAATTACCTGGGTTTTATTGAAAACGAAAACTAATTAGAAATTTGTGGAGGAATAAGAATGTATACAAAATACAAATGGAAGCATGTATGACATACGAGGTCTGTTCAAAAAATATCGCGTAGTTCTGTTTTCAGTTTTCTTTGATTGCAGGAGCGTAATACATTGCGAGATATTACCACATGAAATATATGTCAATAAAAAGAAATATAGCCTGCAAATTTTAAGCATAGAACAAGAATTGGCTTTTGCACCACGATAAACGCCTCTGCTGTTGCACGATGATAAAGGCCCCATGTTGTTACAGTGGGCAAATTTTTCCTAGACTCCGTATTTCCAAGATCTAAGGAATAAGTGAAAAGCATGGGTTCCAACATGTCACGAAGAAATTGAAAATCGAATATACGTATCTCGAAGCTTGTTATCTCGGAAATTCTAAATTCGCGATAAGATTTGAACAGCCATCGAATATGGTAACCAATGGGGTAAAAGTAATTAGTAATTTAAAAAATGTCCATATAGAAAAAACATTTCAATAAATTACCTCCCACCCTCATTGCGTTACCGAGAGCTAATGAATTACTATAAATGCAAATTGGAAATATTTCTTTCAACATCGGACATCAACGCACAGTGAAACAGATCAGAGATGTCATCTAAAAATCATGGATCAATAATCATGTTCTGCTTTACAACCAATTTAATCTTTTTATATATTTCTCCATGCGATGGAAGGAACACACGTCAGATTCATCTTCAGCTGTCTTTTTTCACTTGCTCCCTCAAAATCATCAAAGTTTATGAGCATTTTATACCATTACGTTCAGACTAACCTATTCTTCAAGAACATACTCTTCAAGAATATATTTTTCCGGTTTCTTTGATATTTCTGATTTCTGATCGTATTTTTACATAAATGTTTCCCCGAGAGTTAGTTTAGGAATGTCATTAATCAAAGCTAAGCATTTTATTTGCATTGCGCACAAACTTATTTGTTTTTAAAATGAATAAAATACATAATATAACAACTTTCTGAACACAAAGGTTATGTGTGATACTTAAAATATTGCATCATCATTATTAGGATTCAATGAGCAACGAACCGGAAGCGTAACTAACGCTTGAATCGTTCATCTCTCTGCATTGACTACTCTGTGCATATTTCAAAAATTTAAAGCTCATCGTGTATCCCTTCTTCTGCAGCGCTTTAACAGCATTTAGCATTACACCGATTGGATGACGTCCACATATTGTGTTATTATATTTACGGAGATACTCGGTAAAAGCAGAGGGTTCAAGCGTTTCGATTGCATCCATCCCCTGTATATCAAGAAACATTTTATAATTTATAAAAAACTTAAATACATCTAAAGAAATTTTCTAAGAATGGTTATTTTGTTAAATATTTTCTTTACTTGTTTATCCAATTTTTCGATCGAACGATATATATGACCACAGGAACGATCGTAATATGTATAGCTAAATCGTTGACCCCAATGACAGAAGTCTGATGATATGACAAATAGATTTTGTGGATCCTTCAGATAATTCGCTAATAAGTTACCATATAATCCTTCCTGGTCGGAATTTAATGAACCCACCAGTATTGGTACAATAGTGAAGTTATCTTTAAAACTATACAATATAAATAAGAAAAACTCATTTCTATTCGTTTTTTAATTAAGAAACATTAATGTTTTTCTCATACTTTTCCATGACTTTCGCAATATACGGCAAATGCATTTCGATACTGTGTTCATCTTCATCGGTCCTCATATCCATCCATGAGAAATGACCAGTTTTTTCCAACGCACTATTTACTAGAATTTATTAAATAATTAATATAATTGTATAGCAGTTTTTCGATATATTTAATTGCAAATTACCTTCGGCATCAATTTTGAGATCATATAATGGTGTTTTATATTTATTGGCTATAGATAAAGCACAACCACGTAACCGAACATGATGCGATGGACCCAATATAAAAATACGTTTCCTAAAACAATAGTAAAGTGCACTTTTTTAAAGAAGCGAAAAACAAGTATATAGATCGAGAAACATACACTACGGCTGGACTAACTTGACGATAGGCATGAGCACCACACGCACCACAATAAGTATATCCGGCGTGCCTACAATAGAATAAGATGGATTTATTTGTATTAAATATCTTTCGATAATTTTTATTTCGTATTTACGGTGCTATGATGGCCCTTGCCGGGCCATGTGAAAGCTCGGCTGCGCTCAACCAACGATCGAGTTGTCTAGATAATTCAGAACCTAGAAGTATGCATATTATGTTCGTCAATTTATTAGAGTCATAATTTTCGGGATTAAAAAGGAAGTTGGATTTATTTTTAATAAATTCCACTGACCCACTGTTTGCTTAAGAAGAGAGGAAGAAAGGAAGGATCCATAATAGAGTACACCGCTTTTATTCAAAATTTACACTACAAACTACGCACAAAACCAAGAAATATTTGTACAGTTCACATAAAATGTTTGAAAACTATTAATTATTAAGGTCAATCCAAAAGACGCCGTTTTTACAACGTCCTTACACAACCAATTAGAAAACTATTAAAGCCCGCCTCCATAGTAACCAAAATAACTAAATTCAAATTATGATATCTACAGAAGCTTTTTCATCAATTCATTTTATCGATTATAGCAAACTGATTACGATTTCTTTTATAGAAATTTCATTTCTTTTACTTCTATCAAATATATTTATGAAAATTAAACTTTTCAAAATGCTCAAGGCAGATGAAGATGCAGATTTACTCTATACGAAAATCAGAGAGGAACTAAATTCAATTATTGCTCAGAGGTAAAATATAATATTATTTTCTATGAATATTAACAATTGGCTAATCACGGAATTTATTAGTAAAATAAAAAAAGAAGTTGATAGCGCAACAAATAAGGCTGAAAATTCTTCTAAAACACCTAATGCATCAACGCTTAAATCTACGACATCAATTAAAAATATTGAAAATTTGAAGGAATCAAAAGATAATTATAATACTGAAACCTTCAATCAGGAATCCTATATTGAAACTCACTTACGTCACGAGATTGATAATGATATTAAGAAAATGCAGATAAATTTACAGAAGAGTCTTGAATTATTTCAAACAATAGGAGACAAATTCGAGAATATAAATTTTTCTGGCTTGAAAAATCACATCAGCGATTATATGCATATAAATAATGGTAAGAACGCTTTTAATATTGACCGAGCATCTAATCAAAAACTACGAGGCATTTTTGAAGAAAATTACATTGGTAATAATTTAAATAAGTTAACTACGCAAATTAGCGAGAATTTCAATAAACATCCTGGAGAATTTGGAGACATTCCCGAATTAAGCACATTCTTCCAAACATGTTCCCAATTGAACCGTGGATTGGAAGATATAACACGGCAACGATGTGATTTATTTGAGCTCGAAAAAAAGGTCAATAATTCGGCTGAAGCTTCTTATAAACGCATTAATAAAATGGCCAAATCGGATGTTCGTGGTAAAGGATTAAAAAATCTGTAATTTTTGGATACATAAAACAATTTGTCTGGCAGAACAATTAGTAATCCATCAATAAATTAGAGCTTTATAATTCCGAGACAGTTTTATCAAAATAAATTCATAAACAATGCAGATTTTGACATTACCCAAATTGTTTGTCGCAACTTTCCATTATATAAAGTTCGATTTAGAAAAATATTTGGCCGGAAACAATTGCATTTTTACTACCTGTTTTACGCAAAGATCAGGGGTCTGGAGCCTCACAATTTAAAATAAAAGCTGTAAATATTAATTAGTACAGAGAGATAAAAACTAAATTAGTTTTGTCGCATTTGCCTCGCGACAATCAAGACTATATAGGGTGACAAATAAACTGACCTGAATCCGAATACCAGCTGCCTGCATGACAGGCACTCCTATTTACCATCCTTTGATCAACTTGTGTTTGGATTGTTGACACTACACACAAATCAATATATTATAAATTCCTCACTTCTAGGAAACTTTTTAGGAGAAAAATATATACCTTCTGATTTGTGTTTAAGAATATTTAAGGAAATTAAGTAAGATGTACCAACCCACTCCAATTGAATAGCACAGAAAAGGTTGAGAAATATCTCGGGAACTAATCGTAATAGAATTTCCAAACGCTAACGGAGAAATGTCACGCAATTAGTTGCCAATTCTTCAATCAATTTGCAAATCTTGATTCGTTATAGCTTAAATTCGCCGAAAACTATCTCGGATCTGTGTTGAGTCCTTAACACAATTGAACACATCTAGTATCCATTGTATTGTGTCTCTAGCGGAAAAATAGCGCACAATGAAATCCAAGCAAAAAACATGTTTTCGTTTGTTACGCTTGACGAAGTTTTATTCATAATACATAGGATAACACACCGAAAGTGGGAAATTTGTTTCAAAATAACGTCGTTTCCTTTAATTGCATGGTTTTTAATACCATTATGCAATCCGCATTTGATGAAAAAGAGAAAATAAGAAAACATATTCGACAGTTGGCAAACTGATGTTTGTCGCCAATATCCTAGGACATTCAAAGAGCTACAAGCTGCAAAACACTAAAAGTAAAGAGCTCGGTATATTCAAAGAGAATATCAAAAAGAATGAGAAAGAGAAAAAATTAAAATTAGTTTTACGCAACGCGAATGTGTGATGCCGATGCGCGCCTAGCGAATCAATCGAATGAAATGCTTGACTCTATTTCGTTGACTTTCGTTTGTTGTATGCTAAAATCAAAAACGTTTTCTTAACTATCTGAAACTTCCTCATTTCTTCCACTTTGAAGAACAGGAATTTAAAAACATAGTTTCACAAAGAAACTGAAAACAACTTTAACAAAACGAAAACCAATACAAACAAATATTTAACAAAAACAAAACAAAACAAAAACAGATTAAAAAGGTCAGAAATGATATTCATTACAAAATATCCAAAATTTTAATTCACTGAATACTACCTTTAAAAAATATCAGATATGTAACCCACCGAGAAACTGACTAGCTTTCATAGGAGCCTTCTAGGCACATGTCCAATAGTCTGCTATTGCATTATAAATATTTGATTGCCAAACTGTCAAACTGCTCTCGTATTCTGTAGAAATGAGAGATAAAAAGTAGGACACTCTCAATCCACCACTGGATAAAGTGATTTGACGTCTATTTTTTATACTTTGTTTACATCATGTATAACGTGAACTTGTACTACATCGTAGTTATTGTTAGCTTTCATCTAGTTTCCAAAAAAAACAAGAACATGTTTCACCGCGTATTACTAAAATGTGATTTCTGCAATGATTTTAGCGGGTTTTCATAGAGCACTACCTCCCTCAACTCAATACCAAATATTGTCTTTTAAAAGCTTGAGAAAAAAAAACAATATCCAATTTTCATAAAATTAAATCCCTTTTCATCGTTGAACTATTTTTTAACAATCCCGAAGCAAATTTTATGAAAAAAAATTAATCCATATCCTCAGAAGGCTCCACTATATTCACAAAATTTTGGGCGCTAAAAATCCACTCACCCTCTACTCGTGTTTTACTCGTGCTCATGTGTTTTATTTTCGTTGACGCGAGTACGCTTTTCGTAAGAAATAAGTTCCAGATTCCAGAAAAATTTGTACAATTCCGTGATTGTATAGAGCAAATGAATGTGTTTAGCGCGAAGTGTCCTATCTCTTTATCTCTGGTAGAAATATATCAACTCTCTTGAAAAGCATGAAGAGGTTATCACTTGGTATAGCAATCAAAAAGTTTGCTGTCCGCAGGAATAAATTTTAATAAAAACAGTTTTCCCTCTTGGTTAAATAAAGTGGTACCTGTGTTTAGTGGGGAAAACGATAGAAATGAGGACATTA
The DNA here is from genome assembly GCA_963966595.1 of Physocephala rufipes. Taxonomy (NCBI): domain Eukaryota; kingdom Metazoa; phylum Arthropoda; class Insecta; order Diptera; family Conopidae; genus Physocephala; species Physocephala rufipes. The sequence continues at coordinate 14,251,042 of OZ016501.1, forward strand.
TTACAAAATTCACACACAGAATTTCAGTTTCTGATTAATTATGCTAAATATTTATGATCGCATAGGGCCCAAAAATCTGTAAATACTAATAGCTTTGAAAGGACGTCTCTAAATGTAAAAACAAGATTATTGCAATTAACAAATTGTTTATAGATCTGCGGTAAACTTCCCGCACGAAAACTGTTTTGTCCATTATTTTTACTCAGAATTTATTAATTTCAGGCTCAAACCAATTAATCAATTGTTAACGTTTTCCACAATTAGTTCAAAATTTTCAAACAATATGAAAATGCGGAAATGTGTAAAAAATTTCTATACAGATTGGCGCTCAATTTGCATTGCAATTGGTACATTGCAATGTAACACGCCAATTCGATTAGGCCAGAGAGTAAAAAAGTCTAATTATTTTAATATTTTGGGCCATAAAAATATGTAATGCAACACGGGCCTTAGCAATTGAAGTGCATTGATTCTAGTAGTTTTCGGTAGTAGTTAGCGATGTTTTCCTTCAAAAATTCTATGCTACATTGTCATTAAATTGAAATTCGTCAAAAGCACTTGTTCAATTATTCATTAAAAACACCAGGTCAATAAAAACGAACAAATAAACAATTCGTCATTATATTTAAATGAAATAAAATAGAATTGTTTTACCATCATCTTAATTTTTAAGTTTTGAATTTTTAAGTTTTGAAGTTTTTGAATAAGATTAAAATTTAATATTGTTAAAACCGAATGCAACTGTAGAAGTGTGTATTGGGCTGTATATGTGATCCTTAATAACAACTCTGACTTTAAATACTGCGCCATGTTAAAACGCCGCTCGAGAACCAACGTGTGCTTTACTAGTTACTCTCCATTGGATATGTCGTGAATATTATTGGAGCGCATTGGTAATTTTCTAAAATATTGTGAATTTTGGATAAAAAATCTATGGGAGTGTGAAGTCGTTGTGTAATTAAATATGGCTTATGGTTATATTTACGGTGATATCCGTATTGTCATAATAAAAGTTTAATTGCTTTTCATTCCAAAAGTGAACCATTAAAATTTCGGTTGTACGTCAATTTATATTTTGTACTCGTTTCTAGATTATAGAATGTAACATCGCGTCACTTCTATACTGAATTCGGTGTATTTCTTTTTCCGCCATTTTGAAAGTTGGTTAGTGTACAAGTCGAAAATTCACATTCGTGAATGAGTCGCTTTATTTGTAAAAATCGAAAAGGCTTATTATTGAACCCTTAAAAGATAATTTTCGGGAAAAATCGTATTTGCAGGTGGAAAGACCATAATTAAGTGTTTTTGAATCATTTAATTCTTACGGTTAGTTGGATTTTTCGAGAGAATTTTTGGCCACGATTCCCAGTTGAAATTATTAAGCAGCACATCACACGCACAAAATTCTTAACGATTCTAAGGAAAAAACAACCTCTGTTCCTCATTGACTACTTATTCATCAATAACCTCAATTTTTTAAAAATTTATGCGGAAGTTCTGTAATTTCGTAGTGTAAAAATTTTCTACAGTTCTTAACAAAATGGTAAGTCAAAATCAAGTAATGTGATAAAAGTGAAATTGAATTGCATTGGCGTCATTTACATATACATCGTTATAAGCGGCAGTCATTATAAAATAATACATAATTATGCGCAAAAATTTTTTTCGACTGTTTCGACTTTGTTTTTTTTTTTTTTTTTGTTGGCAGACATTTCGCGCAAGGCATTCCCTCAAAAATATAAAACAACGAGTAACGAGCACGATTAGAAGTGTAATGAATTTTGTCCTTTGAAATTCATATTTTTTAACAATTGTGTGGAGTATAGTAATTTTGTGATATTCTATCACTTCCAAAAGCATTTTTTTGAGAATGATAAGTTGAGAGTCTTCGTGTAGTTTGTTAAATTCAAAGACAAAACGATACTCTTTGCTCTATTTTGGTTTTGCAAATGGGTTAATTTTTCAATACTTTTTTCTATACGAGATTTTATACAGTTCAAATGTCCATTGGATTTTAATATAAAATGAATAAAGTGAAGAGGGAGTCTCATAAGTATGTAACATGTAAGTACTCTGAGTTAATTAAAAGAGAGCTGTTGCTTTCAATAATATGTGAAGACACTAACCTTAATCACTAAGGATTCCGAAAGGGACGAGAGGCCTATCAAGTTGTTGTTTTCAATTAATCCTTTGTGTGTTTCAGGAACAATCGTGTAATAATAGAAAGCAAACGGGAACGAGTTTTTGTATTGTTGTTTTGAAAGATTTTTATGAAATAAAACTTCACAATCTTTAAACATTAATTTTCTAAAACAGTTCACATGATTTCAGAGCTTCTATATTTATCTATTTAGCATTTCATTTCCAGCGTGGCTTGTTAGACAAAAAAAAACGGACTTGATTTGTATTTAACTCTCCCAAATGAATGCTCGTAATTATTCTGGCTATCTTATCTCAAACTTTGTATTAATTACGTGTTGGTAAGACCAATAACGTAATCGTATAATCGTCTACGCCTATTTGTTATCTTCAAACTCGAAAACAATTTTTTTACTAACGGATGGATGTTTTTATAATATAAATAGGAACTATTTCTTGCCTAAATAAATCAAATTTTAAGCTGGGTGTTGAGTAGTTTAGGAGATATTGCCTTATATCTTCAACTTTGAATTGATGTAGCCACGCCTCAAGAGAGAGAGAGAGAGTTAGTGAGTGAACGCGACAAAAACAGCAATAATAATATCATCAATTTTTTGGAATTAGCATAAGAAACAAAAACATTTACCAAAATATCTGAGGTCGCGCGACTGTAGATTTTCCAGCTTTTTTATTATGTTTTCATTTAGTGTCATGTTTTACTCTATGAGCTCTCATCTTCTTTTATTTCAGCTCTTGCAGTTTTAAATTGTTCAAAATGAAAGAGTTCGCAACCAAAAATCATAAACTGTTTAATTGAAAGAAGTTATACACTGAGTGCAAACCAATTACAAGATATATTTAATTTTACCATCACAATTAATTTTAAGTTCAAACCATTTGAAAACTACAGTAATATTGATTAGTGAACATAACACTAGCGCCATCACCACTAACAACAACAACAATAATAATAACAATAGCAACAACAACAATAATAACAATAGCAACAACAAAAACCGAGCAGGAGTATACCACGTGAATTTCACAAAATTGGGAAACAATTCATAAACATAACGGCGCGAGCTGAGGATTAGGCACAAAATATGGATAAAAATATGATGTTACCAAAACGTTCGCGCTTAGATGTGAAAGGAGCATTTGCGAATGGTCCATTACAGGCACGACCCTTAGTGGCACTTCTGGACGGACGCGACTGTTCTATCGAAATGCCAATTCTTAAAGATGTTGCAACAGTTGCTTTTTGTGATGCTCAAAGCACATCAGAAATCCATGAAAAGGTAAATAAATGTTGGTTATTTTCGAAGGTCTTTTCAATTTATGTTTTCATAAATATAAGAAAAAGAATAAAAGACAATGACAATGAAAAAAAAACATTGATTACTAAATTGATATTCTTGACTTTAGGTTCTTAATGAAGCAGTTGGTGCGCTTATGTGGCATACGATCATATTGACAAAAGAAGATTTGGAAAAATTTAAAGCACTGCGTATTATTGTACGCATAGGCATCGGTACAGATAACATCGATGTTAAAGCTGCCGGAGAATTGGGCATTGCTGTATGCAATGTTCCCGGTTATGGCGTCGAAGAAGTTGCGGATACAACAATGTGTTTAATATTGAATCTTTACCGAAGAACCTATTGGCTAGCAAATATGGTGCGGGAAGGAAAAAAGTTTACTGGACCTGAACAAGTGCGAGAAGCAGCTCATGTAAGTGTTGCCATGTTAAAGAATAAAAAAAAATAGGAAATCTAAAATCGTTTTGGCTTTATAAATTCTTATATTAGGGATGTGCTAGAATCCGTGGAGATACCTTAGGACTTGTTGGATTGGGAAGGATTGGTAGTGCTGTAGCTATAAGAGCAAAAGCCTTTGGTTTTAATGTAATATTTTACGATCCTTATCTTCCGGATGGAATTGACAAATCTCTTGGATTAACACGCGTCTACACTTTACAAGATTTACTATTCCAATCTGATTGTGTTTCGCTGCACTGTTCGCTCAATGAACACAATCATCATTTAATCAATGAATTCACAATTAAACAAGTAAGTCTATGGATTGATTATTAAGTTTGGCTTTTAATTTAACTTTCTTTCTATCACATAAATCATTTTCATTATCCTCGTTACAGATGAGACCTGGTGCATTTTTGGTAAACACGGCACGAGGTGGACTTGTTGATGACGAGACTTTGGCGCTTGCTTTGAAACAAGGCAGAATAAGAGCTGCAGCTTTAGATGTTCACGAAAACGAGCCCTATAATGTATTCCAAGTGAGATATATTTTTAAGTTTTTTTCCTTTGTTCTAAATAAAGAGCTTCCATTTAATTTCGTAAAAAAGTATTGGTGAAGATACTGCTGTAATTGTACGATGCAATTGACTGTTAGTTAATATGGCAGTCAATCCATTTAAATTTTGGCAGTTACTTATTTTACATTTAATTTAATGGTGACAAAAGCAACTGTTTTTTTAATTCGGTAAATTCTTTTCATTTATTCAAGATCTGAAGGTCTAATTCATTAGAAAATTATGTTGTGAATTCATTGCTTTTATAAGTACAGGTAGAATATAAATGGTATTTTATTAAGAAGAGAATAATGTATTGGGTAATAGTAATAGGGTATATATAGAGTTATAAAGCTGATTTTTCAAAATTATGTTCATAGTTTTGTGCATTTACTAGATTTAATCAATTCTATTGATGACAAGAAATTTTATAATTTTTGGTGATGATGCAAGGTGAACCATGAATATTTATGATTTCCTTCATCTTCTAGTAAATCGTAATTTATTTGATATTTTCTGGTGTAAAGAAAATTATTTATTAACGGATTATAATATATAAAGCGGTATATAATAGAAAACTGTTTTTCGCGAATATTAAGTTGAAATTCTAATATTTGCAGTTTATTTAAATAACTTGCACGTTTTTCATTTAAATCGGTCATAAATAAAATATATTCATGTTATATACTTTGTTAACATTTTACTTTGAATTCATTATTTCTTCTATTCCAGGGAGCCCTGAAAGATGCTCCAAATCTTATATGTACACCACATGCAGCCTTCTTCAGCGATGCATCCGCAACCGAATTACGCGAAATGGCAGCAACGGAAATCAGAAGGGCAATTGTTGGCAATATTCCAGACGTTCTAAGGAATTGTGTTAATAAAGAATATTTTATGCGAACACCAGCATCAGCTGTCGCTGCGGCTGCCGCGGCAGTATACTCAGAAGGTAAACTACAAATATTATCCAATCCAGAGAAGTGAAAGTGAAAGCAAATATATTATCTAAAATTTACGATTATAGATATACTCCAGCATAACAATATAAAAAAAATAAATGAAATAGTTAAGTACGATGATCACTTAAGCATTAACAGAAACTTAATTTCATGATAAAAAGCATTAAAATTGGGGGAAAAAAGGAACATAAAAAATAGAAAAGAAGGAAAGGAGGAGGAGGAGAAAAACAGAAATAATAATTTTAATTTATTATCGATTGATAATTTCTGTTTGATTTCTGTTTTAATTCTCGTTCAATATTTCCAAACACACGTTTGCCTTTATCTTTGCCTTTGTCTTCTTTTTGAAATCGTCTCGTACGGTTTAACGTTTGCATATTTGTAGAATTTTTGAAAATTTTTTCAAATCATTTTAAGACGAAGCTTTAAAAAGCATTTTGTAAAGCGTTAAAAATGCCATATTATTTTTTTTCTTTAATGTATTTTTTGGAGTCTTTTTGAAAGCTTCAATAGCCTTCCATAATTCATGAAGAACAAATCAATTGAATAAATAGAATATTTCCATAATGAGCCCAACTACAAATTAGCATTTTTTTAATATAAAAGTAACTAAATTTATATTTAATTGGTTTTTTATTTATCATGAAGTAACATTCTAAAATCGTGGCCCTGTTCATAAAACAAACTTTGTTGTAATTTGTGAAATTTTAATATTTGTAAAAAATTATTGACGAGTGGTGGTTGGTTGTTTCAGTAAATATCTTGTTTTAATACATTTTCTGAAATTATGGCATGCATTAGAATGCTAATTAATTTTAAACGATTTTTGTTTCTCTATGTTTGATCGGAACTCATTTAAAAACTTATCCAATTCGTTTCATAATTTCTTTCAAGAAACGTAAAAACGACACTCGGATTCTTAATCGTGAGCGTAGAAGAAACAAAAGCGAAGAAAAAATTCAACAGCAAACAAACAAACAAAAATTTCTTAGACACAGAAAGCGAAATAACGCGAATGGGTTTTCATTTACGTTTTAAAAGTATTTGGAAAGCTATTTGCAAATCGTATCAGTAATAAGAAGATATGGACCAATATTGTGAATTACGTTGTCAAATAAAATCAAGAGAGAATTAAGTTTTTCAAATTTTACACATTTTAAATCGATCTTCCAAATTTTAAGAAAAATTCTACGTCTAATTCTACGTGTAAGAAATGTTTGCCGTATTGATAGGATTACTGTGATTTCTACGATTCGCCTTCTGTTTTCTAATGATGGTGTGGCTTTTGTTAATTCCGTAACATATTGGCTTTTAATTCAATTTGAAATTAGCAGAAAATTGTCTTTAAAACTATCAAAGCAAGAGGAGCAATTGCAATAGCTCCAGCTAAATAGATGCTTAAGCGATTATGATAAAATATTTTTATTTTCTCCTCGGTTTTTCTATTTGGCTTTAACGTACACTTCTCTAATGAATATTTTCTAAATTATTCGAAGTTCGTAATCAAATTGAAAATGTAGTTTCATTTCAATTTAAAACGTTTCGAAAAGGTCGTATTTTGTTGAGAAAAATTAAAAATTTTGAATAGTTATTTGTAAAATTATTGGAATGCTGTGTCGCATTGCCAGCAGTTTCTAACTGCGATTGTGTCATAAAAATTATAAACGAAAGAATTGGGAAGAACGTAACAAACCTAAACGCAAAAGTAATTATTCGAAATCTAAAAGCTGTTAAAAAAGGAAAATTATTGCAAAACAAATACCCTGCAACGACAACGGCATAAGAAATATTAAAAGGTGAAACTAAACCAATATTGATGATTATGTTTTGTTAATACAAATGAATACATTGTCTGCGTTTAAGTGCATTTTTAGAGCTTTTTTGATTAAGCGATTCATTGTGTTTTGTCGATATTCAGAAGATGATAAAAGTACTACGACGGTCTATCTTACTTAAACGTTCGTAAAATTTGCTCATAAATAGATTTGCCGGGATTTCTAAATTTCTACGAGAACCCTACGAACCCTAAATTAAGATCTTTTAATCATTTTTTCAAATCCTTAATGTTTTTATTGACGTCATTGAGGTTGAAGAAGATGTCGTTGTTTTCAGTTTTCAGTAATCGTTTATTTCTTATAAAATCGTTCGTAACGTTTTTATTTATGACATTTATGTTATAAAATTCATCGAAACCGTTTATAAAAGTTCTACAATTTTAAAATTTATGTCTAAATAAGCCTTAGCTTATCGTCGTTATAGAGGAATTGTATGAATGAAAACTTGGTCCAGTTTAAAAATCAAATTATAATTTTTATGACAAACAAAATAAAATTCGTTTGCACAATATTTGTTAAATAAAAACAAACAAACAAATATTACTGACTTTCTTGCAAAAAATTACTAGAAAAAGAAATTAAGAAAGATTTTTATAAATAATTATATGTTGCAAATATTTTAGTAAGAATAAAAATTATTTCACAATAAATAGCAAGTAGCACCAACCATATTTGTACGAAATGAAACTGAAATTAAATATTGCTCTAAAATGATCTCATCATCCTCGTTTAATTTCGCCTTTAAAAATTTAAAAAAAAAATTAAACATACATTTTCCACAAAACAAAACAAAAAAAACAACAAAATTCCAAGAATTATAACAAAAAACGTTATTGAACTAATATTGATGAAACAGTATTGATGCAGATTTTGATGAAAATTAATTAATTTAGAATAATTTATCTAGATTATGTACGTTATGAATGATAATAATTAAAACAAAAGTTAAATAAAATTGTATATGTATATATGATACACATACACCATCATATCATATCATATATATGCATATGGTTGGTTATATACACTTAAAAAATGATTATCTAAAAAGAAAACAAAATATTAATAATGCAGAAATTAAACAGAAGAACGTTTAACGAAGTTTATAATAAAATATGACTAAACAATAAATAGAACAAATATTTAAAAAAAATCGCAGGGTCATCTTGTGATCAGTCACTCAGTTTCAATTGAAACTACTAGGATGGAGTGAACGAAAACACACAAGAACATAATTTGAAAATTGCCCGAATATTGATTTCAGTAATCAAGGGCGGTGTAGGAAATCTTGCGACAACAACATCTAACAAAGAATAATTTTTGGTTAATTTGGAATGAAGTGTGGAATCCTTTCAATCGGGAATTGAGAGATTTTGCTACTCTTGTTGCATTTCTTCGCAGAATATGCTGCGTGCATTCTTTGCTGGACAAATTCAGAATATATTTACTAAACGAAGTAATTATTAAAAAACATATATCAATTTTCGAAATTTGCTCGGACACACACATGCAGACACACACACAGAAATAATAATACATTTTATTTTCTGCTTATAATTGATATCAGTCTTAAGTTAATTGTAAACAATTGTGTTTGTTTCTCTTAATTTTAATAAAATGAAAACAATTGAAATAAATTATTATAATATATATTTGTGTTAGTAGTAACTTACATACACAAAAATACACCACGCTTACAAACTGATTAAATATTCTTTAACAAATAAAAACACCCTATCCCCTCCGGATGTAGGGTAATGTGGGGTATAAAAAAACACATGCTTGAGTAAATATTCAGTCGGAGAATTTGAAACGTAATTTTTAATTTCAAAAACATTGCTTCTAAATAAACAAATTCTAGAATTTAGTATACTGAACACAAATAAGAAAGTTTTAAGAATTAAGTAAAAATCTGAAAAATAAAAAGATATAAAAAATCTTTTATTTTGTATTGTATAAAATATTTTTATTAACTGTGAAAGCTAAATGAAATAATTTTTTTTCAGATAACTGAACAAATAAATAAAAACTTTAACACAAACGCGATTTGTCTTTTCTAGAATGAATATAGTTTAGCAAATTTTTAATATTTAATCAAATTAATAAATTCTCTATATAAAATAAATGAATATTAAACTGGGATGATGGAATCATTATAAAAAGAGCATTTTTGACAAAAAGCAACATTTCTTCAAAAGAAAATTCAAAATGTTAAAATCGTGTAATTATACATTATTATTTATTAATAATGGCTAATCAAAAAATATTGCCGAAAATATCGAATCCGCAATTGAAATTGAAGGAAGTCAGTAAAAAAACAAATTCCAACGCAATTAATAATAATAAAAAAGAAATGAATATATTTCTCTTGTTATTCATAAATGAACGGCACATTTTCATTTATTTTTTCTTTCACGTGCCTGACATCATCTCATAATAATATTCCATCATTCCTTAATATTTTTAAAAGCATACTCAGTAGAATTTCTTTGGTTTAGGCGTCGTTGCTTTCAGAATTTCAAATATGAAATTTACCTTTTGAAATGTATTTGCCTAGAAATCGGCGAATATTATCGGTGTTAAATATAGAAAGGGAGAGGTGTGTGCCAGTGTTAATTTTCTTGAGGTAGAAGAAAGTATATCCTTTTACTCGATTGGGGTTGTTGATTTAATTCCTTCTCTCTATTTAGCTTTATGTCGGTGGGAATCAGATTTACAAATGAACGTTTAGGAGAGATGTATTGAAATGTAATTTTGTAAATTTACAGAATATTAGAGGAGAAGTGGTTGATCCAGTGGGTCGGTTGACAATTGAGTCTCGTCTAAAAACGTCTAAAAACTTGGAATAAATCCGAAAATAAAATTAATATTGAACATGTGGAATAAATGATCGCCTTTGTAATTCAATCGGGAATCTTCGGTCCGCCCTTATGCGATGCCCTCTTCTTTTATGAGAAAGGTTAAATAACAAAAACAAAACAAAAAATTAACCATCGGTTCGCACAATTTTTTAATGTCAGATTTAGGATCGGAATTTATCAATTTATTACACTTCGAATTTTCTCAATTCCCGCTTAAATTTTTTTTTTCTTTTTAATTCTTGTGCTTCAAATAGATTTCAATTTGAAATATTTGTTTGTGTATATAAATACGTTAACGATCGTAACTCTGACGAAATGTCGAAAAATATGGAATTTTATGCTTAATTGTCTAATCCAGAGGTTTATGAGAATATACTTAAAGTAGTATTCAAAGTATTTTTAGAGGCGTGAATTATATAAAACAAATGATTTTAGAGAACCTAAAAATCGATTAATTTTAGATAATTATTCGATCTCTTTGGAATAATTTATTATTATTTCCGTAGTACGAGTTATAAATAATTTGCAAAAGAGTTCCAATTTTTCAGTTTTTTCGTGTCAGCTTTTATAGATTATATACGAAAATATTGAAATAATCTGTTGTAGAATTATAGTTAATGTCACGCCTTTTGTAATAGAAAATAAAAAACCTACAACTTTCTTTGATAAGTTAAAGTTTCGCGAATTTGGTTTGAACTAATAGTACCCTTATACTGAATTCGAGATAAAGTAGATAGTTTAGTCTTTTATTAAGTAGTTCATCAATAACTAGATACATTTGCTATGACGACATTACCTTGAGGAGGCAGTTCTCAAAGAAACAAGACATCAATTAATTGAAATCGAGCAAAGAGAAGATTCGAAGTTAAAATTGAATTAAAAACCATTGGTAATGGTTAGTTAATATTCCATTTAAGGTAAGTTATCTCGCGCAAATCTCTCAAAGTAATTCGTTTAAAAGTATTGGAAAAGATTTAAATTCACTCAGGTAACGATATTTCTTTCTATTTGCTTCGCGTAGTTTGTTCCACAAATCAGACTCATGTTTTGGGGAAATTGATTTTAGGTCCATATGATTTTTCCTTTTCCTCCGTGAAAGTCAACTTTTTTTTGCTAAAAAAACTAATTATTACGATTTACTTAAATGTCTGTATGGAATTTATTTATAATAAATTTCCTTAAATTATTGTTAGTTGAAAATCGAGTCTCGTAATTAAGGACAATCGTAATAATCGTAATTACAGTTCACGATTAGCAAAATAATTCAAATAAAGCAAGTAATTAGTAATGAAAAGAAATTAAAAATTAAATTAAAATATAAAATTATTCTCAATTTCGAGTATAATTTCAGGAAAAAACTGATATCATCAATAACGATTCTACGCAACACAAAATAGAATTTTCGAAAATGTTCGAATTTTGAAATATTGTCCTGAAGGTATTGTTGGTTTTGTGGAGGGGGGGGGGGGTGGTAAGCTGTTTAAGTATCTAGGTTTTAAAGGAAAATAGAATGATTTTTTATTTTTGATTGAATGATTTTTCATTGAAGTTAAAAACGAAGTTGCTGAGTCGCTGAGGCTTTTTCATCAGCTTGTGTTATGAATTATTTTTCAAATTAATTTCATTTTCTCTTCTGGAACTCATTTTTACATTTCCTAATTCATTCTTTTCGAGTAATTCAAACTTAATTAATCACATTTTGAATTAATTTTTGAATGGAATTATAATTTTTTTTCTCAATAAATATACTAAAGAAAATGTAAATGAAAACATAAGTCCAGCCAGATCAATTGTGTTTTATAAAAGGATTTAATGAAATGGAATCTTAATATTAATTTTACTATAAATAATGTGCGACCTTGATCTATAATTCGAATCGATTTTCAATTATAAATTTAACGCAGAACAGCCTCGTATAAATGGACAAACATACAGGACTCAGAAGTTATTTGGAAAAGGGTGGGTGGGTGATCGATATATGATACATATCCTTCTATATCGAACAAATATTTTTACTTAAATCAAATTGTTTTTACACTCGCATTAGAAAATATCATTCAATAAGAAATTCCCAACTCATTTTTCAAAAACTTTTGCTTTGCTCATTTTTAATTTTTTTTCATTTTTCCGAAAACTTGTATTCGCATAATTTCCGAATTATTTTTTTCAAAAATCATGAACGACTAAATTTTCAAATCGCAAACATTTCCTTTCGATTCGCTTTACATTTAACAAACATTCATTTTATTCAAATGATTACGACCTTATTGCCATCCGAGGCAATTATTTTAAATGAAATATGTAAATATATGTACAAATCATAAATTAGTTTAGTTTATATTACGTAAGAAAACGAAAGAAAAAAACCACAATTCCGTTATGTTTTAAAATATGTACAAACAGGATTAAATGGAGGATATTATTCAGGCCCACTGCAACAGGCTCACAGCACAACAGCACACGAAGCACCACATACTGTAGGAAGCGCTCTTGCTCCACCACCACCTCCTCCTTCTTCAGCAGTCAATCCCTCGCCAGTTCCTTCGGTTCCGCCAGTACAATGTGTGCCACCTCAGGTTGGATTGCAGCTCGGACTTGTGAGTAGTAAATCGGTAGGTAGCACAATTCTGCATTCTTGTTGTTGATGTTGTTGTTACCGTTGTTGTTGTTGTTAGTCGTTTGTTGTTAGTCGTTTATTGTTATTGTTGTTGTTGTTGTTGGTACGTAGTTTGTTAGTTTCGATTTTATTTAAAAAAAAACAAAATTAAATATTTGTTTCCTTCGTATTTCCTTTTTTCGTCATGAATATATTATGTCATGAGAGTGTGTCTGTGTGAGTATCTATATATGCTTAACATATGCACATACACACACACATACTCAATCTCACTCAAGTGCATTTTTTGTTTTATGGAAAGAAGGCAGCCTTCCTGCAATTTGTGGTGTTTCTTAAAAATAAATTGCTTTTGCAAGACAAACGATATACCAAGGTCAACCAATTGGTATAGCTGATTTTTCATTTAAATTTTCTTTTTTAATTTTTCAATGATCTATGCTATTTTTTTAACACCCACTAATTTCCAATTAAAACCATAGTAATAAATATCAGGGTAACTCTTTGAGGAAATTTAATTACCAAAAAAATAGGTGAAATTTACTTCTTTATATTTTATTTCCTTATTTCTTGAGATGAAATTATTTTTACCTTTAAATGGAAAATCTTAATTTTCTTCTTTTTAATACATTTGTAAATTTTCCCAAATATACAAAAATAATTATTGTAAAAATCGTTTTTAATATAATTTTAAACAATAATGATTTCTTAATATCAATTTTTTAAATAGTAATATGTCTATTAAGAAGTATTTAGTACTAGAAGATACAAATACTTTAGAGCTTTCAGCGAAATCAGTTTTACTGAACTTTTTATCTAATAATGAAAAATATATTTATATCGTTGTTATCTTTGTTATAAGAAGACATCGTTCTTATCAGACGTATATTGCTCCGTAATTTAATCATTTTATCATAATTACAAAATTAAATCTTAAACACAATCAAATCACTCGGCAGACAGAAAATGATTATAAAATCAGATAAAAATTTTTATCTCGCCTTTAAAAATAGTTTAATTAAGCTTAACAAAGTAACAAAAGACGCGACTCGCGTTTTAATCTCGATCATCGCGCGTGCTCTCTCAATTATTTACAATTGAAAAAAAATAATTAAAAACAGTCAAAACAAGTCGAAGTAATTACGAAGTTTATTTTGAATTTACGCCAAATTTATGAATGAACGAAAAAAGTTTTTTATTCAAATTCTTTCAAATATTACGATTTTTTTAAAATAATCGATTGGCATTAAGACGTCTTCCTTATAATTAACCAAAATTAAAGTTTTTTTATTTACAAAAATATTGATTTGGCAATGTATTAATGATTGCTAATATTCTTGCTGAATCTCGCTATGAAGCCTAGATTTTAAAATTGTTCTCGGGTATTACGATTTGGAATCTTTCTGAACTAACTTACAAACAAAATTTACTCCATCTTGGGAGAAAGAAGGGAAGGTTGCAATATCGACGTTCAAAAAACGAAGAAATTGTGTTGGGAACTCTCTGGATTGACATCAATATAATAATATAAATATAATTTAAGATCTTTAAATTGATGATCTTTCTCCCCTTTTAAATGGATTTTCGAGTTAGTACGTGTTTGAATTTGATTTAATTAACAAAGCCGAAAAATGAATGGAATGGCATGAAAATCCATTTCAGAAGCAGTTCCAAATTATTCGAAATGGAATAACTAGATTAAATAGATTTTTTCAAAAAAAAAAAAAAAAAAAAACAAAATCGATTTAAACAATCTAAAAAAAGATAAAACAATATTTATTTATTTTTTTAAATTAGTTTTAGGGGCGGGGTTGACCTGTGGCTTTCATGACCATTTGGCCATTCTTATTTCATGGAATTCTATAGAATGTTTTGAAAATGCTATTAAATGCATATAGGAAATCCTTTTGTGAAAGCTATATTCGTAGTATTTGCTCTTCCTTTATTTTATTATGATTAAAATTGAATTTTTGAAAGTATATAAATATTTCAGTAATATAATGACGTTGATAATCAATAATGATCCGCTTATAGTTTCATGCATTAAATTTGTTCTTTTTTTAGAGAGAATATAGATTCTCTTGTAGATTAATTTATCGATATTTTTTTGATTTTAATTTGTATTTTTATAGATTTTAGTCAATTATTTATGATATCAAAGAAGAACATAAGAAAACAAATGTGGCAAATATTTAATTAATTTTTGTATTTTTTAAAAAATTTTCGTTTTAGCCCCTGAATGCGCCAGACCCTAATAATCATCATTCATCTAGTAAGCCGGAGCCCTCAGAAGTCCAATAGTTTCAAAATTCAAGCCGAATTCAATAAAGGAGATAGAAAGGGGGAAGAAATCAGCCACAGAAACAGATGAACAACATAAGTCCACATGAGGAGAATTAAGAAGGAATACTAACATTTAATACTATAAAATTTGTAGAGCCTCGTAGAATCAATATTTACAATGTCAGAGATCCAAATTAGTATGAACACACACGCAACACACACACACATTCATACGTGACATTAACTAATTAGATAATATTCACAAAACACTTTCAACAGATAATTTAAATAATTGATATAATTTCAAACACGATGATAATGATAATGAGGATGCATTAATCCACACCATAACTTCTCTTCCTTGCTCTTCCTTTTTTAAGTTTATTACACTCAATTTTGAAATGGATTTTCAGATTTCTTTTAAAAACTTCAACAAATTGTTTTTTCTCATTCCCCTACAATAATTTCTTGATTGAATTGAATTTACTTCTCTTATTTATTCGAAAGGAACTCACTGATTCTCATGCAGCAAAATAGATCTAACTTCAAATATAGGTTATCTCTATAGGTCAAATAGATATGACATAACCCCAGATTCTACATAAATTTAACACAGTAAATTAAATAAGCATAGAAACATACATTCTCATATATATCCTTAGATCAAACCTCCTACAAAACGTATATAAATATGCATTCAAAAGGTTTTCTAAATGCAAGAGATTTGATAAATCAAGGATCGAAAACTGACACAAAAAAAGCTTCATCCTGACAATTACTGTATTAAGAATAAAGAATGCTACTTGTAAACAGAACAGAACGATTATAGCTTCCCCTACGACGCGTTCCTCGAAAATTATATCATTGTTTTATTGGATCTTGCATTCAAAACGAGAAACCCAATTTAGAGAGATACTTTAGAATAATAGAAAAAAGCGTCACCATAATCTCAAACATGGTATAAATTTTATATTGGAAAAACTTTTTTCAAATTTCTTTCAATTTCTTTTTATAAATGGATTTGTTCAAATTTAGGCTGAAGATTTAAGAACTCTTTTTGTTGAATTAAAAAACCTCGATTCAGACTTGATTCTGGTAGATAATAAGATATATAAAAAAATAAAATAAAAACACTAAAAAGCAATGTTTTTTAAAATTTATTTTATATCTGATATTTGCAGCTCCCTGTCTGCATATTCTCTCTTATCCTTCGATATTATCATTCCGTTTTATTGTCGCGTGTGTTTTATAGTTCCAGAAGTTTGCAGGATAGGATGACTTCATTGCCGAATTCGTTTGCTTAATGGATTGCATTTCTATAACCATAAATGGTCTGATGGCATTTCCATATTTTTCCAAGAATCGCTTGTTTTTAATTTGTGAACAATTTTTTTTGAACATTTTAGGCAGCAGAGTTGCTGGTGCCATGTCAGAGTATCTCTGAAAATCTCCAATAAATGAAACAGTTCACAACATATATTAATCAGAATAATAATTACAAACGAAGTAGAAAGCATTAAGTTCATTTTCTCTGTAGGTAAAATGTGTTCATTTATTAAATTTCAATATTTGTCTCTCCCAGTATTCCGAATTATTACAAAAACTCAAAACGAAACGTAAATAATTTATTGCTATTTTTTTGTTCATTCAAAACCGTTTTAGAAATAAGTAGGAAATATATAAATTTATATTTATGTATATTTACATATAGGGTCGTATTATGCTTTTCAAATTAAAAGAAACGTGAAAGACGTGGCCGCAATATTTTGAACGCTCCGAAGAGTGTCAAACCAATCAAACCATATTTTATGGTATATTGACAAATGCGTGTGCTTATGCTAGCCGGTGGAATTTCCATAATAGCAGGAATCATTTGCGGATCAACACGACCCCAATTCCGCGCAATACCATTTGCATGACCAATACCCACAACACCAACAACCCGTACTGGTCGCATTATATTTGAACCATCAGCACGAGCTTGTGGCAAGGCCGCCAATTGGAGAGAATGGCATAAAAATAAATCTCGTTCCTTAATAAAAACATCTGAAAATCCTGGGAATTCACCAGCCATTTCCTGCATAAGTTTCTCTAGGAGATCCCTTTGCTTACACTCCTCTACCTCTTCGAGGCTAATCGTGTCCTTCGATGTCAATTTCCACACTAGTTTTATTGTCTGCCACAGTGAAAGAGCACGTAATGCTCTTTGCAATGTAATACGTATTGGACGGTCGCCCAGATGCAACATACATCCGGGAAGTTTATGAATTTCTTCGAAAGCTCTACGAAATTCACCACCTGGAGCCATGCCTAGATCTTTAGCAAACTGTGCACTCATTTGAAGCAGCAATATGGAAAATATACCATTAATATAGCCATTTGTTTGAATCAGACTCCGGATCTATAAAGGATATATTTACGCGTCAATTTTTTTTAAATTAAAAGACAATGACAGATACAAACTTTAGCAAAATTGAAACTTTTTGCTTCTTCCAACAACGTTTTCTCATCGAGCTTCAGGATATGTATGCGAGATGGGCACAATTCGACCATCACCACATCCGGACGGACATTACGTATTACCTATTGTCAAAGCTAAAATTAAATTAATGTATATATTTTTCATTGAAATTCTGTTTACATAAGACACATCGTCTTGTGATTCTTCGCTAAAATGTGCTGTCCCCACTAAATAAACTTTACTGCCGAAAGGCGTATTCAGGACAGTCACAGTCGGCGGTAAATTCTGTTCAAACTCCTCCAGAGTATCGTGAATAATAATTTCTCGTTTTCTTTTTGATTTTTCTGCTTCCGAATTGATATTGCCGTTCACTTCGCTTTTAATCCCACCAACTTTCGTGTGACAACTAATCTGATCTAATGAGGGTTGTCCGGCTGAAACTGAATCCAGGATTTTATTATGCATTGGTTTTTGAATTTTTGAGCGTGAGCGAGACTTATTGCTTATTGGATTTTCTAATTTGTGTATGCGGTTTTGTAGCGAAGTCTCTTCTGTTTTCTGTTCAGACACTACTGAAAATGTTTCAGTTTCATCAATTGGTTGTTGCGTTTGCAGCTCCACAGAATTATTTTCAATTGGTAATGATGACGATGACTCCATCATTATTAGAGTTTCGGAGTTTTCCTTTTTATTGGAATAATCATCGCTTAAATCTAGAATTGACTTTTTGTGATTGACTGCATCAAATATTAAATCCTTGACAGGCTGAGATTCTGAAATATGTTCTTCAGTAGGTGAACGAAGGGTGGATTCATATTTTAGAAATTCCAAACTGGAATTTAAACTCGTTTTATCGTCGTCGTTATCAGTACTATTCAGGGTCTCATCAAAATCGGTGGATGTTTTATTGTGTGTACTATCATTTTTGTTGCCTTCTATAAAAGATTTTTAAAATAACAATAAAAGGAAATAAGCAATTTATTTTTAACATTGGCTGGATGGCATTTGGAACTACTAAAAAAATTTCAAAGGGAACAGGATGACATCTAAGACTTTTGAATACATTTACTCATTCATAGGTACAAGTTCTTCAGACCATAAGCTTTGCTTGGTTTTAAAAATATGCAATAACTTTTACACTTAGATTACAGAAAGAAAACAACTTGCGGAAAAATAGATTCGACTGGTCTCATTTTTTTAAGAGGAATTTGAGCCTTTATGAATAAGTCTAGTTTAGCCACGCTTAAAAGCTATATAACCACCAGCGATTATGTCCTAATCGTAGACTCATCGTCTTAAAAGAAAATTGAGGCAGAGTGATACAATAATTTCCATAAATTCCCCAAGAACATTACTTTATTTACCGTTAAAAGAAGTAAATGCTGGTAAATTTCCTAATGCACTCTCATAGATGCTTGTGGTGGTCGTCTGAAAAGTTTCTTCCGATGGATCTAACTTTGTTGATAAATTGATTGATGTGGAAGACTTCTCCAGGATATCAGATGCGTTCATAATTGAAGAAAAAAATTTCTATAAATTATCCCCAAGCAAAACCAGTTTCCACTTCGTTTTATTTGTTCTGCATTAGACGATATTAAAACAAAAAACTTATTAGAGATTTTGATAAAAGAAAGTCACAATTATATCAAATAGTAAAGTCCTTTTTTAATTAAAACGGTATATGTTGGAATGTTAACTAAATTAGTATTTATGTAAATCAACTTAAAGATTTTGCCTTCGTCCTACATACACAAAATTTCCCTTTTGTGATATGTGTTATTTCCTATACATTTTTTTGTATTTAATAAAATAAAAATTAAATGTAAAATTTTAAATGAAAAACCGAATTAGAATTCTTCCTTTGATATTACTGTTCTCTGTTTATGATTTTTAATTTCCAGTTGTCACGTATGCAATATTGAAAATTGTCAAAAAAATTTGAAAGACAGGAAACCCAACGTTGTTGCCAACGTAGACTATTGTCTATTCAATGATAAACTAATATATGCAAAAAATTCATAAATTTTGTTTCATTACTAATTTCTTTCAAAATACAATAAAACTAGGAAATTTACATCATCTTTCTTTCTGGTGTCTATTTTTTAATATCACAACTGGTCCAATCAGTCTACACGTAACGTGGCGAGATGTAGTTCCAGTAAGGCAGTGGGACGTCATAGCGATTAGCGAATCTATTACACTAATAAGTATTAATATGGAGATAAATTTTATGATCATGGTCAATGCGTAGTCGACCCAAAGCTAAAGTATAAGTAGCCAAAAACGCTGTATGGAACGCTGTCATAACTTAACGGAAACAAACCAAATTTCAGTAGGTTCGTAATTCCCGACTCGTGAGTAATTGCTTCTAAGGGTCGCGGTAAGGTAGGTTGAAGTAGCCATAACTGGACTAAAATAAGTTATGGCGTCGGCGACTTTCTATGCAGTATAAGAATTTATGCGATGTGGTGTCACCTTTACATTTTGTTCAATTTCGATAATGTGAATTTTCGGTATGTCATCGCAGGCGCTAAAATTGAATTTATTAAAGAGGAATCCGCCCCATATTTTGTTTTTAAATCTTAGGACGTGAGCAATTCATATATTCAAATGGATGAAATCGGTGACCAAATACATGCATTTTCTAAAGAAATTGCTAAAATGGAAAATTTTATATCGCTCTCTCTTAAGCGCGAAAATATTACTAATGAAGTCGCAACGCTATCAGCAGATATCAAAAATGTGCAAAAAATGATGTTAACATCCTATCAAAAACTCAATGAGGAGTTGGAGGCACTGGAAGTGGAGCACGATGAACTTATGCGGCGCATGCGTCACCAGCAATCGTTAATCTTAAGCCATTTGCTTAAGAAAAAGAAACGTGGATTAAAAGAAAAGAATTTGGATGAAGGCGAAGGTCTCGAAAAACAACCATGTAATAAGATCTCAAGTGCTACGAAACATATACCATCTAGTTCTACACGCCAAGGTCTTACTGAAAGTTTATTGAAGTTAAAATTAAATAACGTACGTTTCTATTGCGCTATTTGTATATACGTAAGAATTAAATGAAACGTGATTAAATTCCTAGGTCGATACAACTCCTAGAATTACCATCGCCGAATACCAGGTGTCTCCATTTGTGAAACGATCGCGACCCACTCCCATTCCATTCAGTTTTTTAGAGTTTGAAGTACAGGTGACTTCAGAATTATTTGATACAATTCCAAAGTAAGTTTCAAGAGAAGAAGTATATTGCCCAAATCGGTCTTTTATAATTATAATTATTTTCTTGTTAAAAAGATATATGCGCGGGCGCGAAACTCTGGAGCAATTAAACGAGTTCTTAGAAACCGTTATAATACCTTGCTTTAACGATAAATATAAATTACTACACCGACAACGGAATGCTGTGCGGAATACTAGTGATTTCGAATTATGGAAACTTTATAATGAGCAGGCTTCGTATATTCCAGGTAAGGCAGTATTCGGATCATTGAATTTTTTTATTTTAGCATACTTTATAGGCAAGTACTTTATTACACCTGGAGATATTTCTCGGAAAATTCAAAAAATGATCGATAAGAAAATGCTGAATCGGATAACGATGCTTCGTCATATAGGATTCCTCCAGGAAAAACGTGTTTCCCAAACCATTTGTTACGTTTGGGCAGCACACATGAGGCAATAAAAGCATTTTTTCTTAAGTATATATTTTTGCAATAAAACGTAATTATGTAAAAGATAATATTTACGCGGTTTTTATTAAAATATTAAAATTCAACTAACAATTAATGATTACAAATTTCAGTTACAAATATTTTCAAAACATTCTAATATTACACCATTCAAACAATAAAAACAAACAGAAATTATATATATGAATTAATTTCTGCTAACAAAACAAATTATGAATTTATTACAAAATTAATCTATTAAAGCTAACCAACAGTTAACAAATTAATTAATTAAATCGTTGCATTCAAAATTCAATGTGTACAATTAAGATATGTGCAAGTGTGTACAATTAAGATATGTCCATTGCTTTAAATGCACCGTCTTCGTCTATATCAGGAATTATCGATTCAAACATACTCTTCGGAAACGCGACATTCCCAATTATAACCACATCATTAGTATCTGTATTTTGTTCTTCAACACCACCAACAAGCGTATTTAGACTTTCACCATTGGGTGTAATCTGTTGTTTTTGGACTTGCGCTTGTGCTGCGGCTGCTGCAGCAGCGGCAGCGGCCTCCAACTGTAATTTTTGCATTTGCATCATTAGACGAGCATTCGCATCCAAATGTGAATGACGTGCACGAATATGCTTATCGCGATCTCCGCGTTGCCGAAAATTCTTAGTGCAAAAAAGGCAGCCGAAAGGCTTCTCGCCAGTATGAATGCGCTGATGATTCTTTAAAGCATCAGCACGATAAAATCGTTTACCACATTCCTCACATTCATAGCGACGCTCTCCACGGTGAATTAGGCGGTGCTGATAGAAAACTGAGCCTGTGAGAAATCGTTTACCGCAAACAAGACAATGATAAGGACGCTCGCCAGTATGACACTTGCGTATGTGATCATTTAAGTCGGGACGTATAGTAAATTTACGTGTGCAGCCAGGCTCCTTACAAGCAAATGGCTTGACACCTATATTACCAGGCAAGATATGTTTTAAAAATGTAAATGAAAGTGAAATTAATATTCTGTTAGATACCTTGATGGAACCTCAAATGTTGCCAGAGATGACTGGATTGCGTGTAGGACTTTCCACATATGTCACATAAATATTGGCGCGTCTTGCCAGACGATCCAGCTCCGTCCTTATCACGTTTGTATTTTTTATAATGCTTCTCTTCATAGTGAGCCACACATTCCTGCGCGTATTCAAATACCGCGTCGCAATATTCACAGGGTAATTGCAATACGCCAAGATTCTTGTGCAAACGTGGAAAGAAGTGATAAGCTGTATAACTGAGTAATAACACGATTTAACGTAAAGGGGATATTAAAAATTAAAACCGGTATGTAATATATATAATATTTGGCCAATAACAAACCGATGTTCATGCAGTTGATCCAATGATTGAAATTTATTTTCGCAAACATTGCAAACAAAATAGCGTTGTGTAGTTGCCTGGTGCACCTTTAAATTTTCTCGCATGAAAACACATTCAGCCTGCCAGTGCGTGAAGATTTCCTTGGACGTACGCATGCAGATATCACAAGAGAAACACTCGAATCGACGCTCCGGTAAATGACAAGCCGAATGTACAAATAAATAAGACACTTCAGAAAATACATAATCACAAAATTCGCATTGTAATATGCAGCTGAGTATAACCATTTTTAGATAGACGGGAGTTTTATCCTCCTGGAATGGTGAAGAGCTTAATGTGTTCGCCTTCGCCTATAAAATTACAGATTAAAAAACATTAAAAACGGTTGAATTGGATAATACCTCCATTCTAAGAAAGTTCAAGGCATCATCCACATAACTTTCATACGGAATTTCAGCCGAATTGTCCATCTCCGACTCTTCTTCTGAGCCGCCAGGGAAGTGTCCACACAAGTGTTTGTATGATGTAGACAACTCAAAAAATATACGTCCACAAAGTGTACACTTGATCACTAAGCGCAACCCGTTGACATTATGCAATGAACTTGATACTGAAGATGCTTTTGTACCGCATGAACCTAGACCAGGAGTTGGTATCAAATCCATGGCATGCTTTTCCATATGACGCAATAGACCAGAAGCATGAACAAATTTTCTCTCACAGAGAGTGCATTCATGTGGGCCGTATTGCTTTTTGTTACAATTAGAAACATTTGGATTGGAAAGCATCGAATTTTGTCCATTACTACAGTTGCTGTTGGATATTGAGGCAGCGTTTACGTCGTATTTTAGTTCATCTTTGAGAAAACGCCTAATACGAATCTGATTCTCGCGTAATAATCTAATACAAGCCGGTTCAGGCGCCAATAACGAATCATCCTTCGGTTGTTTGCTGTTAATATGGGCAGTTGATGCTAAAGATGGCATTATTAAATTATTATGCTCATCGTAATCACAGACGTGTGATTGGAATGATATAATATCGAAGAGACAATTACAATTTGAGCACTTTATAATACGATATGCTGAAGATGGAAGTTCAGACGGCATACATACTTTATTTTCTGAAAAATTATAATCGCAGTAAATTATAAAAGGTTTAAAAAAGTCAAATAAATAAAACTGACCACCTAAATAAGTGTTTTTCGATTGAGATTCCAAAAATTTTAATAACTTCATTTCTTCTTCGCTGGCATCGAAACTAAGTGGCGGCTGAGTCTCTATTCGCATTGCAGTTTCGGCATTTGCCATATCCAACAGCGCGTTGCGGTCACTATCTTTCTCCATGAGATTGCTTAAATCCAAAACTTCTGTATTTGCTTCGAAAATGTGCGGCGAATCTCTTCTTAATTCTGGTTGAAAATCTTCTAAGCGAACCTTTATGTCGGCATTAACGTCCATAGATGGACTTAAATTTTCGATATTGCCATTGGCTTTGTAGTCAGAATTAAAATCCTTTAACTGAGCAAATAATTGCTCTGAGAGCCACGCATCGGAATTTTGAAAATCTTCAACGTTTCCAAGGTTTGTGGAATTCATCATAAGTTCTGATTTATTTTCTTGCTTTTTCAATTTATATTTTTAAATTAATCCGTTTTCCGCTCTAAACTTTTTTAAAGTTCAATATGGCGCAATTTGAGGAAATGGGAAATTTTGAAAGCTTTTCCAATTAGATTTCGTTAATTTAAGAGTTGTCAAGGTTTACTTAAGACCAGTGCTTTTAGGCGGTTAATTACTTTAGAGTTTTAACACCCTGAGGGCATTGCTTACGAAGCGTTTGCCATTATTTTGCCATCTTTTGACTTTACCGGCAGATTTATATGATTTTGCTTACTTTTGGTTGTTGTCAATTTGATTGTTGTTTTTTGGTTAATCTATGAGATTCTAACGCCATTCGATGTTTAGATAACATTAATTTCCTGTCACATTATTTCAGGTTTTTGCTTACGGCGAGATGCCCATCTTTTTGGTTTCGTCGTGATCAGATTGTAATTCTCTCAATAGGCCATTTGCGTGTTCGCACTGTCATTGTTCGACAGTTTCATATTCGGACTTCCTATTTGTCATGGGGGATATCATATGATTATGTAGAAATAAATAAATACGTATCAGTAGCTGGAACTTAAATCAGCGCATTTTGGGTCAGGTTACTGTAAAATAAAATAGGAATACGTAGTCTTATGGAAATGACAAAGAATAAACGCACTAACGCAGAACTCTCCGAATTCCCGATTGTTACGGTCAGTTAAAAAATTGGTGGTGAAACTTTTATGCGAAGAAGAGTTGAAAGCTACCATATGTTGGCGCCGGGTCTGTAATTCAGCTAAGCTTATCGTCGAGGTGAGAAGAAGAAGCACTGCGAAGCACCTTATCTAGATACAAAAGAAAATTCTGTTATTAGGATGTTATCTACTAATTTTCCGTGGGGAATTGTTCCGTGATAAATCATTATTTTGGTTCCCATTATATTTTTAGGTAGCGTGTTTATTTTATAGAAAATCATAAGGTTTGATATATTCAGATAAATTAATAAAATTTGCACAAGTCAGGAATAAACCATAGTTTAACCTTTATAGACGTCATTTCAAATTGTTTATTTCTTAAGCAAGTTAAATAAATGAGCCAAAAATTCATGCCGTTAATTAGCAATATGTAGTTTTTTTTAATCAAACTTTTCTTTTGTTAATTTTTGAAAAATAATATCCAATACTTGCCAGTAGTGCAAATTATTCGCACTTAACTTCCCTGCTATTCCCGTGGTTTGACAATGCAGGTTCCGCAATTTGTATCTCTAAGATCGAAGTTATCAGCCTTATAATGTATCACGATACGAAAACGTAATCTTCGATTTTCTTTTGCTATTTCCCCGCTTTTCTTCGATTTAACGAAGAAATGATGAAGAATAATGCCAAAATAACGATAACGAAAACGTAACGAACACGAATCGAAAACTAGATTTTTGTTGTTGTTTTTTACATGCATTCCCGTGTTCGATTGGAAATCACTTAATAATGTATCACGAATACTTCACGAAAGGGTTGTCAAAATTGACGATAACAAAAATGCGATCGTCAAAGCAAAGAAGCATGCTGCTTATGATTGCAAGGAGGGGAGAAGTGGTAGGAGGTAAACAATCGCACATTTTCTGTGGATGCCAACAACAATAAATTGGAAATGAAACGAAGTGAACGAAGAGGTTTCATTATTAGAGCCTTCGTTTTTGTTTCGTGTTCGTCAACGTTTTCGAATCGTGTTCGTATCGTGATACATTATAAGGCTGTATGTGTTTACATTCATAAAAACAGCTCAAAATATGCACAAGGGAATGGGATTTCGCTATTTGTCAACACTGGGCAACACTTTTCTTTCTGATAGGTTTAATTACATAGAAGTTCAAATATTGTAGGGTTCCAAATATTGTTGTAAGTTTTTACTAGATTATTTTAGAAGTGAATTCTGCTTTAGGAGCTGCTTTATTTCGCCTGGTATGCAACGTATTGCTGTAGTTGGGGGAACCGGCATGACCGGGCAATGTGTCGTCGATCATGCTTTACAAAAAGGTGAGTCACTTATTTTATCTATTTATGCAATAGAGTTGTATTCCATTACTGGCAGGCTTGAATGCCCGCCTTCTCTATCGCTCAGAAAGCACTGTTCCAGAGCGTTTCAAAGGAGGACGTGTTGAGTTAATTCAAGGGGATGTTTTGAATTTAGACGACTGCAGACGTTTAGTTAACGGCGTTGGGGGTGTTTGTATAATTTTGGGAACTCGTAACAAATTGGAAGCTACAACAGATCTTTCTACGGGCACAGCCAATCTGATTGCAGTTATGAAAGAAGCAAATGTTAATCGTTTTTCAATAGTTATGTCTTCATTTCTTTTCCGCGAAGCCGCTGAAGTCCCAGCAATGTTTCATTTATTAAATGAAGAACACAAACGTATGCTAGATCTGACCAAAAGCTCCGGCTTAAATTATACCGCAATTCTTCCACCACATATTGCTGATGAACCATCTTCTGAATATACTGTTCAACATGATGATTCACCGGGGCGAATGATTTCAAA
Source organism: Physocephala rufipes (assembly GCA_963966595.1). NCBI lineage: Eukaryota > Metazoa > Arthropoda > Insecta > Diptera > Conopidae > Physocephala > Physocephala rufipes. Next base: position 14,277,699 of record OZ016501.1, read on the forward strand.
ATATGATTTAGCCAAGTTTATTGTAGATTGTCTCGATGAAGAAAAACATTTTGGAAAAGTTTGCGGTATAGCTAAAAAGTTAAAGTAATGTACAAGCAAATAATTTTCTTATAAGAAATTTTCTTATAAATTTCAAAGGAATTATAAAAACAAAATAGACTAATGTACTTTTTATGTATCATAAGGTGAGTAAAACAATAGTATATTTTCGATATTACCAATACAAGAAAAATGACAATAAAAATAGTCTATGGGAGTTTTTACTTCATGGTTTCTTTTACTTATATAAGAATTCGTACTTCGAAAAAGTTTTAACTGTCCTTGAAACATAACTTAGAATTCAACAAGTGAATTCCAAACAATATGTAGTCTGAGGGCTAACTGAATTTGTAAGTTTGAAAGTGTCAAAACGATTGTTAATTTAATCGAGTTCTACAGAGTATTAAATCCATTATTGATCATTAAATTATTCGGATAAAAATGTAGCAATATGGGGCAGCTCTTTCAATTATAAAACGTAAATATAATTTCAGAAAAATTCAAAATGTGATTGAACGGTCAATAATAAAAAGCATAATCGCATGATGCAAGTCACATACATTTCACGTTAGTGTGGGGAAGATAATATTGATTGTTTGTTAGAGGTCTGTACAAGATACATTGAATTTCCTCGACACTAAGACTGTGGTTTCGACGAAAAAACCGTATACAGGTTTTGATCCACTTTTTGTAATCGCACTTGTTTTACTCCAAGCAGGCATTTGTTAATGTGGACACTACTTTGGTGGAAATAAAATACAGTCGAGAAACATGCTTCGGAAGTTATAATTAATTTAAAAAAATAAGAGGTAAAGCGAAAAGTTACTCAATATAACTTTTAGCCTGATCCTAATAATTAGGGGGAGCACGTCCCTTTAATCCTACATTTATCTTTTCTTCATTAATTTAGATGTAACTCATCTGCAACACAACCTTTATCAAAAAGGACTCAGCAGGATATTGCGAGCAGGAATATATATACCTTTCTATACCCCTTAAATGCGTTACAAACAGGAGGAAGTGAATATAGCTTATCCCTTCGGGTCAGTTGTATAATGTACATTTTTCGTTTAGGTAAAATCATTCTTTTTTGATTATACCAAAGAAATTGTACAGACCTCTATTGTATATCAACAACAACGACAACAATCTAATCAGTTTTTATACGGACATTAGAACTTTTTTTGCAAATCATTGCGTTGAAAATTTTATTTGTGTGCAAATTATAATTAAATTGAAAAAATTGTTTTAGCGAACGATATTTTTAGCAAAGACTTTGAACTTGACAAACGATTTACAATGGCATTGCTATGGCCTACGAAGTTCAAAGATGCGATGGCTGGCACTGCAAAATAATTTCGTATTAAGAATGTATTTCCGCTCTAAGGCAGAGATTTGAAATACATAAATTAGTTTAAAGATGCCAAAAAATGTGCAAGAAAAGAATTTTGAGATATGATTAATCTAATCAGAGCTGTATATATGGTAAGTAATTAATTTAATTACTAAATATATATATATATATATATATATATATATATATATATATATATATATATATATATATATATATATATATATATATATATATATATATATATATATATATATATATATATATATATATATATATATATATATATATATATATATATATATATATATATATATATATATATATATATATATATATATATATATATATATATATATATATATATATATATATATATATATATATATATATATATATATATATATATATATATATATATATATATATATATATATATATATATATATATATATATATATATATATATATATATATATATATATATATATATATATATATATATATATATATATATATATATATATATATATATATATATATATATATATATATATATATATATATATATATATATATATATATATATATATATATATATATATATATATATATATATATATATATATATATATATATATATATATATATATATATATATATATATATATATATATATATATATATATATATATATATATATATATATATATATATATATATATATATATATATATATATATATATATATATATATATATATATATATATATATATATATATATATATATATATATATATATATATATATATATATATATATATATATATATATATATATATATATATATATATATATATATATATATATATATATATATATATATATATATATATATATATATATATATATATATATATATATATATATATATATATATATATATATATATATATATATATATATATATATATATATATATATATATTTTTTAATTAGATTATAAAATTGTCCGTTATAATATGTAAAGGAATAGATAGGCTGATACATATTCCCAATGTAGTTTCGAAAAGTTTCGAAATGTAGTATTTCTAAAAACAAAATTCCATTCCTTTAAATTTTTCATTTTCCTAAAAATACGTTTATTTTAAAAGTATCGCAATTTGTACTTGCATTAAAATAAGTATAATATAACAATCATATATATTCAACGATTTGTTCACAAATCTTTTAAAAATTTTTATTTTTATATTGATATTAGTTAATTTTTTATATTTTTACAATTGGTTTTCAAATTTTAAAATTTCTTTATTATCATTAAACAGTAAAAATGTCCGATTATTTATAAGTGATATAATTTAAATATTTGTCTGCATTATAAATATAATTTAGACTTTTCTTTATAAAGCTTTTTTCATGTATTTCTTTTTGGCGTTATGTAGGCTTGGTAGCTCACAGTGACGCGGTCCATACATTGATATACGTGGACAATATTCATAACCAATGCGTTCATAAAATCCATCCTGATCGATAGTTGATAAATAAATCATTTTCAAACCTAATACAGCACGGCAATACTCTTCAGCGAATTGCATAATTAGCTTTCCAAAGCCTTGACCCCGACAATTTTTATCGACCACAACTGATTCGATGAAACATGCCTGTTTCTTTGATGAAATTCGACTCAATTTGCAATGGGCTATTACACGTGCCATAGCATCCGTAGTTAATACTAAACTTACTGGTAACTTATCACATGAAGCTTCCAAGGACCGCATTCGAGCGGTTTCACTGCGTGGCCATTCTGAATTGATTAATGCACATGTATCCTTCATTAAATCTGGATATTTATGAATGGGAACGACATTGAATGGGCTGCCAGAAACATTGTACGGTGGAAGACCCTGAAGAAAACGAGATATGTACTTATTGATATGTACTTTATATAAAGCCAGCATAATAATAATACTTAATTTCAACACAATTTTATTTACATCACGATAATATAGTTTAATTTTAATATAATACCTCATAGTATGATTGCAGCTTTCTATACCTCATGGTAAATACAGACTAAAATCCCGATACGTTGGCCTCTTGCCAATCGGATAAACAACTACTATAACTGAAAATACGTTAATGTGAGAAATAATTGCTATTGGTGTTTTTAATGAAGAGATATATGAAACTATATATTTGCTGTGTGTTCTTAATTCATAAAATTTGAATTTTTAAGCATTGAAATGGGAAAGACAAATAACTTCATTGGGCATAAATTACTTAAATTTCGTAGGTGATTCATGAATGATATACATTTGTCCAGCAAGAAAAAAAGATATATATAATATAATAAAAATAGAAAAAAAGATATATATATATATAATTCATTTTTTTATTTTACAAATTTTGTTTTTTCTATCTTCTTGAATATATTTATAGAGATACATTTGTAACTTCTTATGAATTTTTTTTTTTTGTTAAAAACAGCTAAAAATTTTTATACAATTAGTATACATTTTTTTTTAAAGAGAAGCATCGTTGAGTGGGCTTATGAAGAAAAAATACATTCAAATTTCAGCGTTAACATTCATTTGTTACACGTAGAATTTTTAACACCTCCTGCCCCTTCTCAAAACATAAAAACTTATTCTGATATTTTGATGTGATGTAAAACTTGATGATTTTTATGATATGCCGTCATGTGTACGAGCGATTTTTACATTTATAACACATCCAATGGATACTCTCCTTTGAAACTGGAATATTACATTTATGTACAATATGGTTTGACAAAACTCTAACTAACATTGAATGTAATCGGATCCATTCATCAGCAGAACACAATTCCTTAAGCTTGAATTTGGCATAAGTTACGAAATAATAAAGTTCACACATTTTTTTGAGCTGCTCAAATTCATACGAGCTATACTGTTTGGTCGGTCATCCGCGAGAATTCTGACACCATCGAAAAATTTAATATTTTTCCTTTATCCCTAAGATCTACTATATTCTAGTCATTAGATTAGATAATAATTAGAGTCTATTCTAATTATTGATTTCTAAACTTCAGTTTCTCTTTACCATAATTACACGTTATCCTTGAGACACTTCCACTAAAATAAAGACAACGAATTGAATCCTCCACCGTTTATGCCCGCGTAGAAATTTCTATTGTTTTGTAAATATTGAAACGGATTTATATATTTTGCTTCTGCATTCTTTGAAATCAATAATTTCAAGAGTTCATAGAGATCAAAATATTCAATGTTTTATATTAATTTTTCACATGCGTTCACTCTATTTTTATATTATCTCTTATGAGAAGCAAAATTGGAATACATTTGAGAGTGTTTGCGTATAATTTTTTCTTTCGTTTATAACGAATGCTCTGTGGAATAACTTTGCCAAATAATTGTGTCTTCATGGTTAATTTTTTTCTCCATGAAAATGACATAATTGACGTTTGGCCGTCATGGAAATACCCTAATGGAAAATCATAAATTCACGTAATTTATGACGGAACGACATATGTTCCACTTTCTTGTTTAATCATGTACGCTATAATTTATATGACCATATTTATACATCTGATAGGCTTCTTGTAACATTGCATATCTCTGCTCGCATTATATCAAGGGATTACTTTAGTAACTTTGTTGCTCCATTTCGACATAGGAACATCTGGAAACATCCGAGATTCTCTAATGTAAGCTACAAATTCAGCAATTAAATATTTGTCTTTTACTACTACATAGAAATATTGTTTTCTTTCATGTAGAAATTTTATTCATGAATTATTAGTAATATCTATACGAATCAAGCAGGAAGCTGATATATTTTCCTTTATTATTACTTTCAAAATGTGGGATATTTTTATATGTTTTATATGGTCCTTAGTCTTTCAGCTGAGGCTTTAAAATCTATTACGAGTCCGCGCAAGACGTATTGAGCGTACCCTAAACCAACTGAAAAATGTCTATCAGTTAATAGTAGAGCCTTCGCACACTTCTGAACAAATGCGTGAAACAAATCCAGGCAAAGATACATGAAATTTTTGTTGTCGAATTAAAAATAGCTTTTGATGAGATTAGATATTTGAGTTGTTAGAATTGAGTATACGTTCACTGGATAATAGAAACTTTCCTATTATGTTTTTCTCGCGTTTGTTTTAATTGCTTTGACTTCTCGGATAACTAAAATACTATCATAAATATGTATGAATACAGTATAAAGATGTTTCTTTAAAACATGTGCTGAAATAAGCGGAAGAAAACATTTATTTTGTTAATATTTAATCGTAATCATTTAATTAGCAGAAACGTATAACGTTATTTATATGTTATTTACAAATCAAAACGACTATAACATGGTACGTAACTAATGTTAAACTCAATTTGAAAGAATTATCATCTCTAATTTTATTGTCAAAATTATTTTTTCTTTAAACCTACCTAACAGACTTGGCAGCACCTTAATTGAAAATGTTGTGACAATCTACACAACAGCTGTTGTCGGTAAAGCACTAACTGTATGTATGAACATTTGAAATATTTTATAAATATCTAGTGTTGCATTCGATATTAAAGGCGTAAATACAAAAAAATACAATATATTTCGACTATGTTTGGTATTTTACATTTTGTCACGCACGATATTAAAAATATAAATATATACCATGATTAAACGACGATCATACTATCAACAAATTGTAGACAAATTGTTATATCGCCAACATTTATGGAAAATAAATTTTAAACAATAAGCGAGTACTTTTTTAACTCCCACGTATAATCAACAAAAAATATAAATAAACGCTCGTAAGATTAAAGATCCAAAATAGAGCATCATTGATCTTTAATGAGTATAATTGACAACTTTGTCGTATTTAATTTATAGCATTGCAAAAATTGTTGGTATATCGAAATTATTAACACTAAACGAGAAGGAGACAAGGAGACGAAAAAATGCTATCCAATCGCCAGATTCCGCAGGCTCTTTCCCAAGAGAATCCCTTATGGGTCTCTTGGCATGATACACAAATGATGGCATCACTCAATCCGAACACGGTAATGGATTACTTTTGCCGCAAGTCAAATCCATTCTATGATCGGGTTTGCAACAATGAAACTGTACGAATGCAAAAGCATGGAGCAGCTTTCAGCTTGGAACATTTAAAGTAAGATTGTTATATTCGTCTAATTGCTAGTTTAATTCGCATCAGGCAGCATTCTTAAAATGTCTTTTTCCTTTTTAATTAGCAATATGGTCGGTGTTGAATATATTTTATTACATGTTGCCGAACCGATTCTTTATGTTATACGCAAACAACATCGTCATAGTCCAACGGAAGCTACACCGCTGGCAGATTACTATATCATCGGTGGAATGGTATACAAAGCACCAGACTTGGCAACAGTCATTAATTCTAGAATTGTATAAAAGAATGTGTTAGTATATATATTGCGTTTTTATTTAAAAATATTTCTGCAGCTTTCAGCGGTAACTCATTTACAATCAGCATTTGAAGAAGCAAGCAGTTATTCACGTTATCATCCCAACAGAGGATATACCTGGGATTTCACATCAAACAAAGCACGTAAGTATACCCGAACATTTTCTGGCGGTTTCTAATTGAAACAAATTAATTTTGGTAATTTGATTTAGTTACTGATAAAAAAGCAGCGGTTAAAAAGGACTCCGGTACTGTGAAGGATGACACTGGTACTATTTTTCAAAAGCAGCGTGTTGATATGTTGCTTGTGGAACTTTTGAGAAAGTTCCCACCTCCAATACCTCCCCAAATTCAACACCATCAGCAACAACAACCACAGCAACAAACTAGCCATCCTTCAGCGGAAAACGTAAATAATGATAACTCAACCACTGGCGGTAGTGTCAACGGAAACTCGAATCCACCGGAGGAAAGCCCTGGGTCAACTAACAACACATCAATTGATGGCAAAACTGAAAATATTGACATGAAACCACCGCCGGAGAAGAAAATTAAGATTGATGGCAAACCATTCTGAAGTTTATTTCTAATTATATTGTGAAATTTTATTTATAAGTTTCATGCAAATCATACGAATACCAATATATTATATTACTTCATTAAAATAATTTTATCGTCATAAAAGTTCGACATTTAAAATAGGCTGCGTAATAGTATTGACCAGCCTCAATCCATTCCTAGGAGCATTCAATTTTTTCAAAACAAAAATTTTGTCATCGATTCCAATGGGATTTAAACAATTTCCAACAAAACGTAGTGAAATTAAAATAACGAAAACTATTTAATTTAGCCCAAAAAATTCAACTTTTTCTCCTCTTCGTTTCCTCTGGGATGGCTACCATTATTTGGTCTCGAGGAATGTAAGGTCAAGCAGTGATTTGTGTAGTCGAGGATACTTTTAAACGACTGTTTGCATAAGTGACAAATGACAGACTTGCTTGGTGTACGATAAACACCTGAATGTGGTGTTCTGTTTTTTACACTAGTGAGTGGTTTGGTTATTTGGCCTTGATCGTCTTCAGTAGCTGAGCACATTTCATTGCTGATTACTATAATGAATAAAGTTTTTAAAACAAAGATTGCAAAAAATTCCTCTAAATTTACCTTTTTTCTCCACTAACAATCCAGTCAATTTACCTAAGCTCTCACTTGGTTTTGAATATTTGGATAAACTCCTTGTTGAAGAATTTGAAAATACATCTGGTAATTGTGCTTTCTCAACATGATTTAAGTCGGTTAATTGCAGTTTCTTCTTCTCATTTGGCGGAATTTTCGGGCACTTTTCTAATAAATGAATATTCAAAGCACGAGTAATGGCGAATTTTTTATCGCAATATTTGCACTGAGGAATTGATATATTTGTGGTCCTTTGTTGTGAGATCGACCGAATATCCGTAGAAGAAGCTTTTCTGAGTATGGACGGTGTAGGCGGGGAAATATCGCCGTGAGAATATTTATGAGCCTCAAGTAGAGACTTTACTACAAATGTTCGAGAACAAATATCACATCGGAATGTAGTCTCTTTCTTTGTGATAGACCCACTTTTGGATCTTGCCACACTTTGTGATTGAGATTGCGCAGGCTGAACAGAGGGTAATTTTAGATCAGTTTTAGATCGTGTATCATTCACAATATCTATAAGGTCTTGACCTACGTTTTTAGTATCCCTTACAATTTTTTCTAATTTTAAATTAGGTGGAAGATTTGATCCTGTTGACACCGGTAGCATACTTCGGCGAGATGACGCTGTCGAGAGGACACTGCGTCTAGCTGCTTTACACGAAGTAACAGAATTATTAATTGGAATATTTTTGCGCATTTGTAAGTTAGAGTTTTGCCCTGCGTTTGCGAGTGATTTTCTTGCAATTTTGCGAGCAGGGCTATTCAAGGTTGTTTTAACTACGACAGACATTCTGTGCATAAAATTATAATTACGCTTTTCAGGTTGAGGCAGAAGAGAATTCCGATTTTTTGATATGGTGCGCTTTTCTATTTCCTTTTCGGGCCCTGGAACATTTTCTGAAGTCTTTTCTAAAACTTTTGTCGACAACTGAAGCACTTTGTCCAATATTTCAGGAATCTCTTTCAACTCGTTTCGTATGATATCAGGATTTGTTGGTATTTTTCCTTCCGCACTGGCAACCATTTCTAACTGAATGTTACGATCGATGGTTAATCTTGATTTGCTGCTTTTAGATTCAACTTCCTTGATATCGTTGCTGCCTGGAATATTTACGAATGAATGCAGTTTAAATATTTATAGTCTAGACTAATCTCATGACTTACTCTCAAGAGAAGCCGCTGCAAGTTTTTGTACATTTAGCTCTACCTTCGGTCCACCGATGGTCTCTAGCTCTGTGTTTATATCGCAATTATTTTTTGTTTTTTCAATTGTTTGAATAACGTTTTCATCAGAGTGGGATGAAATGTGAACTCCTTCTTCTGATAGAATGTTCTCCTTATTTTCTTCACTCTGTTCAAGCGATTTCTTATTTAAACCGGTCTTAGAATTTTTGAAACCAACACAATGGTCAGATGGGACTTCGCAAGCTTTATCAACACTATCTTGCTGCAGACGTGCATGCGTTGGAGTTGAAGAAATTGCCTTATGTTCTTGAAATATATTTTTCGGAATATTTGGCGCTATTCCTGCGTTGACGACTTCAAGAGGCATCCGCTTTTCAACCTTTTTTACAGTTTCTTGTAAGCCACTGACTTCTATAGCTTCCAAAGTACTGTCCGAATTGTGCTCGAGGCTTGATTGTGCGTCTTGAACAGACATTATCGAGAGATCATTTACGTCCTGCGTGGACATTGTCGATAGATCCTCAAAGGCTTCCATAGTCCTATAGGCTGTATTAGAAATTGTGCTGTCCGATTCAAATGACAGGTACATTGAATTTCCAATGCAGCTGACATCATCAATGGGTATTTGCCGGGACATATCCATTCTTCCGAAATTCACCTTCACTCTACTTTTTAAAAATATTTTCGTGGAAAATAATCATTAACAACAAATCCCACAAAGCTTTCTGATTTTCTCCCTAATATAGCTCGTCCTTTTCCTTTAGTCGTTCTCACAAACTAGTGCGACCCCTTGGCCAATCGATAGCGTTCTTCTTTTAAATTAACGTGCCTAGGTGTCACTCTCCTTGGAAATTAACAGATTTATTTTTCCCGTGAAAAATATTTGACAACCCGGTAAGTGTTGCCATATATCCGTTTTGATATAATTTTATAAAAACAATGTTATTGTCACGATTATGAAAGTTTTCTATGTAATAGGCGTATGGTCCCAAGAGTTACCCATGTTAATTCAATAAGTAGCTATATGATACAATGCAGCCAAATTATAATTATATTTTCTTGTGTAATATATCAGGAAGAAGTAAATCCCTGAGTGGTAGAAGATAAAAAATGGATACTGCCATATTACGTTATAAATTTTCGATTCGCCAATTAGTATAACAGTTCTTATTTACCGTGCAAATAAAGTGCTTGTAATCTAGAGTGTAAAAAGCGCCGTCTTCATTATTTTCGCATTATAGAAGCAGAAACACATTGTTAGACTCACGACCATAAAACAATTTCACATAAATTTGCGAAGTAATATGTCCTTGCCAATTTCCTCTTTTGACAGTAGAGTTTTGTATTCGGAGTTTTTACAAAGCTGTCAGCTTGGGATATAAAATTCGTATGGATATCGTTTTATTTTTAATGGGCATAGTAAGCATATACACACGAGGATAGAAACACGAACTTTTAAAAGTGTTTACACTTTTTCTAAATAATTTTCGAAACAGTATGTGAATACTGAATGTACATTTTCAAATGTTTACAGAAAATGTTCCGTCAGTAATATGCATCCAAAATGAGAGAAATATCATACATCATCATTTAATTTCATTTTTTGTACATTTTTTACATTGCTTCCTTTTTCGCTGTTGCCTAATAAAATAAACTCCTTGACCAAACATAAAAATTTATTTTTATTACCTGAGCATAGACTTCAAATATCAACTTAGTATCATTATCTTGTCGACTTCGACTTCGAATAATTATTTGCAATGCAATATAGCATCAAAGAAATCTGTTGAAACAATAAAATCGTTGATGGTTTGATCAAAAAAACGTTTGTAACATAGTAAGTACTAAGAAGATCGAAGCAAATCAAATGAGAAGGTATATTAGTTATTTTATAATATTTACTTGACTTTTTAAAACGGTGTAATAAAATTATGAGCATTTTATAAAACAATGCAAACAAAATTTTAAAAAAAATTTAGAAACATAAGACGGATTATAAAACGAATTGAACAATACATTCATGGATTGTATATTCGGAATAGCAATATTAATCATCGGTGTCGTCATCGTGTAACATTGCCCACATCGTCTTCGAATTATTGCTGTCATTACAAGCAATTATTTACTACTGAAGTTTCATACAGCAAATTTTATAAAACAGCTGATAAGTTGAACTATTGTCTCTTGGGAATGGTGAATTCAAAATCTGTGAGATTTGTCAAACTATAAACCTGGAATACGAACAAGAATTTAAATTCAATAAGGTAAATAATTTCGTAGCTTCGGTGGAATGTTTGTTATAGTATTTTTGATTGTTTAAATTGTTTACTAGAAAATCTTAAGAGTATTATCGAAGAATATTATCCTAAAAAATATTTGTCGATTCAGTTTAAGGATTTTGATACTTTCTATCAACCAGTTAATTGAGCTCGTGTACGGTTTTAGAGGAAGCGTGCAATTATATAATAAAAATCTATGTGCTTCTTCGTTTGGATGACTATTCCATGTAAATTGTAGCAAAATGTAATTTTGAAAGCTAGAACTCCAATCGCAATCGTGGAATTATAGTTTTTTAACCCATTTAAAGCAGTTAGTGTAAAATTTGACCCCTAGGAAATAATTTTCCTGATTTCACTGAAAGCTAATTAGAAACTTTTAAAATCTCAGTTAATTCTTCTGCGCCACTTTAAAAATTATTAGGAGTGTTTAAACTTACATAGTTCTAATATATGTAAGTACTCTCCTAATTTAAAATCTGATCATTTTCTAGTGCGATGTATTCCTTGCAAAATATGTTAAATTCAAGCAGGTTGTTTGTGATTCGAGAACTTCGCTCGGTTTTAATGATTTCGAGGAATGCAAACATCTGTCGAAAATGCTCCTCGCATTTTAAAAGGCATTCCTCTATTAGAAAACTTTATACAGGTATTTCCTTGCATAATAAACATTTAAAAAGGTATCTATTTGTCAACGTTGCGTGCAAATTAAATAAAAAGAAATGAATATTCTCTAATTCTTCATTATTTCACATTTAATTTCAGTTCAGAATCTTTACCACATCCCATAAAAGCCATGTCACTAGAAAGTTCTCCAACTTCGAGTTTTGTTTTGCCAAATAATCAACCCATCGCTGATTTGGAATGCAAAGATGCTTTCGAGAACTTAACAGATAAGGAGAAATTGTATGCGCATTATTTCAGTAAGGCTTCTTGGGATGGCGGTTTGATTTCAGTGGTCCAATCAAGCCCAGAAGCTCCGTTAATTTTCTCACTTTTACATCGGATTTTTCTCGGAGAGCCAATTAATGAGTTGAAAGCGAAAGCGTTGGAAAATGGATTGACTGAGGACGAGTTCACGGCAAGTGTCACTTCGTAAAATTCGCTCAATGAGGAGACGTTTTTTAATACACTAAATGAAAATTAAGCAATATTCTTAATACAACATCTTTCACATTTTTCTAGCGTAGGCTTTTCTGGTATATTCATGTGGAATTTTTGCTAATTCTGGAAATTATAAAGGCATGGGGGATAGTAAAATCATACCAAATCTTGAAGAATCGAAATTTAAATCAATTGTTGAAATTTCTAAGGCCTATACCAACGACAAGCGTGTCCCGGATGTTTTTAAAAAGGTCTTCCCGTTAATATACGCTCTAGAGCCTCGTAACGAAGTGCTTGGTTTTGCTCCGAATGGTATTACGACGTATTGGTCAGATAATTGTACCAAGGCTGATGCAGAGATTGTTAATGATTGGCTTACTTTTAAGAGAATTGAACCATATATGTGCCGTACATTTAAAATACAAGAAAAGGATCGAACAATTTATGATATCAAATTAAGTTCGATTGAAAGTTCAGAAAAGATGGGTATAACTTTACCCGTTGAGGAATATAAGGGTTATTATTTTCGAGTTACACGTGGGGATTATTGTGAAATATTGAAACGTGTAAATAAGCGTTTACAAGAAGCACAAAAATATGCTGCCAATGAAAATCAATATCAAATGATTAAATATTATATAAAAAGTTTTCAGGATGGTAATCTTGGCGATCACAAGGATGGTTCGAGGTAAAGGAAAATGACATTCTATCCATAAATTAATTCTCATAAAATACGTTTATATTGTAGATGGTGGATCAAAGATAAAGGGCCAGTTATTGAAACATATATCGGTTTTATTGAAACTTATCGTGATCCTGCTGGTGGGCGGGCTGAATTTGAAGGTTTTGTTGCCATGGTTAATAAAGAGAGCTCTGCCAAATTTGCTGAGCTGGTAAAACGTGCTGAGAAACTATTAGAATATTTACCCTGGGCAAAAGAATACGAAAAGGATTCCTATCTGAAGCCTGATTTTACATCACTCGATGTATTGACTTTTGCAGGCAGCGGAGTACCTGCAGGGATAAATATTCCAAATTGTAGGCATGCTTTTATTAATTATTTACTAAACTCGTTCAACAAAACTCGTTTCACCAATTTTCAGATGATGAAATTCGTCAGGATGAAGGTTTCAAAAATGTGTCGCTTGGTAATGTTTTAGCCAATATTAATCGCAAGGATCCTATACCTTTCCTATCAGACGAAGATCAAGAATTAATGAAAGAATATAAAGTTAAAGCTTTTGAGGTGATTTTTGTTTTATCTTTTTTTATGGAATTTTTTGTTTTTGTTAATGAATACGCTATTTTTAATTAGGTTCAAGTTGGTCTGCATGAATTACTTGGTCACGGTAGTGGGAAACTTTTCCGTATCAACGGTGATGGAACTTATAATTTCGATAAAAGCAATACGAAAAATCTTATCACTGGCGAACCGATAAGTACGTGGTATACACCAGGAGAAACTTATGACACCAAATTTGGTGGAATTGGTTCATCTTACGAAGAATGCCGTGCTGAAGCTGTCGGATTATATCTGTCATTGCAAAGAGATATTCTTGAAATTTTTGGTTTTAAGGAACCCGCTGAACAGGATAAAATTATTTACATCAATTGGTTAAGTTTGATTTGGAATGGTATGGGAGTCGCACTTGAAATGTTTAATCCTCAATCGAAACAATGGATGCAGGCTCATAGTCGTGCACGATTCGTTATAATGAAGGTGCTGTTGGAAGCTGGCGAAGATTTTGTTAGCGTTGAAGAAACGGAAGAGGGTAAAAATTTGCGTCTCACAGTCGATCGTAATAAAATACATTCGGTTGGAAAGCAAGCTTTGGAGAAGTTTTTGCTGAAATTGCAAGTTTATAAATCGACAGCAGACATTGCATCAGCGACTAAAATGTATGAACATTATTCCGACGTTAACGCGAACGGTCCACATCCATGGGCAAAATGGCGTGATATTTGCTTAGCTCATAAGAAACCACGCATTATACTGGTTCAGGCCAACACTGAAGAAAATGATGGAAAAGTCAAATTAAAAACTTATGAATCCACTCATGAAGGCTATATAAAGTCGTGGACGGAGCGTTTTCCAAACACTGATATCGATGATATTTTGGAGAGAATTGTTGAACAGGATAAAAATTATTTCCCTTGTGCCTTTGGAAATTAGGTTTTGAAAGTAAATTGAAAATAATTTGGCGTCAATATGTTACGATAAATTAAAAAAAAAATAAATTAAAAAATATTTTTTATGCATTTAGAAATATTTTTTAATACAATACATTTTAATATTTTTGTATCAAAAAGAATGTGTAAAAGAATATGAATGCACTCAATTCATTTTTTTTAAAATGAAGCTAAATCGAACTGAAATAAAGGCGGGTGGCGAAATGAGATCCTATAGAAAGCAGTATACAATGAGTCCGATTTAAAAGTTCGATTACTATAATTGAAGAATCAAAAAAAGATTCCAACACGACTTCTAAAAAGTAGGGGGGTAATCATATAATCCCCAACTTAGTGGCAAAACTGAAATAAGCGTATTTTGGTTGCCTTAACTATTTTTATCAAATAGAACCTACCACAATGACGTAATTGTGTGGGCTTATGTGTAAAATCTTGATCGCAAAACAAAAAACAATAAGAAGGCAATAAATAGGACAAGATACAGGACATCTCATCCTAAGCGATGATGTTTTCAACTTAACATTTTCACTTTGTTGTTACTTCCAAAAATTTCAGTTTCTATTAAGAGAAATAACAAGCGTCGGGAACTATCGAATAAAAACTATCGAGTTATTCGGTGGTTGTGAGTTTCAATTCATTCGATAGTTTTTATCGAGTTTTTAGTAATTCAGAAATCAATCAACAAGTGTCCGCTTCCCAGAATTAGTAATTAACCATTGTATTTATTTAATAATTCAGAAATAATTCAGCGAGTAAGGACTTGTTTGTTGATAATAGTGTATACACCTAAGTTAAACTTTTGCGAAGTTCAAATTCCTGACATAAGTTTATCTCTGTGCTTAAAGCAAAATAAAAGGATAACTCAACTCATTGGAATCGAAAAATTATTTTCCTTATATTATAATTTGCATCTAATGCTTCTATCAAAATTATCTTATATGCGAAATGTAAAAGGTCGAATGAATGAATGAATGGGAAAAGATCATTCAATAGTTGAAATCATTCAGTAACTAATTGATCATTTGATAGTTTTTAATAAGACAAATAACCTTCAAAAAGCTTCCCTGGAAACAAATAAAATTACCGAACTCAAACCTCGCGCGTATTTTCTTATGAGCAAATAACAGCCACACACTCGCGCTAACATAAAAAGCAATAAACGGAGCTTCATTACTGGGACTCAAAGACGTCACAACTCATTGTGTAGTAGAACGAAAGTAGAAATCGAATATCAGTGGTAAGTAAAATATAAACGAGTGGTGATTATATAAAAAGAAAATATTTTTGTTTATAGTACACTTTATCACATCGTCTCGATAGGGTGGAAACTGATTTAAATTTACTTACTCTTGTTTGAATATTTCAAAGATCTTTTGCTTAAAAGTGTTTTATTTAAACATAATTTATTTGAAACATTACTTGTCTTCAAATAAATCTACAAATTTGTCTTTTAAATTCTTTTATTTAGTTAACTACAAATCCAAATCTAAACTTTACAAATTTGACATCCAGCAGAATTGTAAATATTATTTTCACCTTCTGCTTCCGTTGGCGTAATAATAAAACGTGCGAAAGTGCCACCAGTGTTTTGTGCTAAGTGTCCAGGATTTATAACTAGACATTCATTCACGACCTGTAAAATTGAAAAAAGGAGTTAAAGTTTACAGAATATATAACACAAAATATCTGAGCATTTAATATTTGAACATCAACCAGTTTACTTAAATCTGAATAGAATCCCCTGAGACCTGAAGTTCTGCAAAACCTAGGTGAAGTGGAAAAGTATGTCCGCAAAATTATTAAAAATACACAGACTTCCATTTTTTTGGGACAAAGATCAAAATTTACTTTGACTTATGCTTTTACTTTGATTAAAACTGCAGTATATTTTTCGATAACCTGTTTGTGTTCTATGTTCTTTTTGAAAAATTATAATATATTCTGTCTCACACTTACCCTGATGAAGCATTTTTGTGCACTTGGTAATATTAAAATATTTGGAATTTTCTCAATAATTGCATATTTGCTTGCCAGAAGACTGTCAAAGCACATCTCATCCTCTGCTGGTGGATGAAGCGGATAAAATGAAGCCTGATTAAAGATATAGTTCGCTATACGCTTCACTTTGTCCCCCGCATTACTTAAATATGAGAAAAATTTATAAAAAATTAAAAATTAGGTGGTTAGTAGCAAAATCCCAACCGACAAAATCTTAAGCGATAAAATCACGGAATGATAAAATTCGAAAAAATAAAATGCAACAAAATTTTGCAACAAACGAATAACATTCTTTTATTGTTGTATACAAAGCTTTTGCATTTGGCAGCCTTTAGTCGCGAGAAGGACCGTAACTCTCAGTAAACATTCTGCCGATTTCTGGCAATATTTTTAATTGCTTTTAATACTATTACTGCACATTATTTTGCAATAATTGAATATTAATCGCTTTATGATTAATTCGGGTTTTCGTTAGGAATTTAAACATTTCGTAAATTTATCGTTCGGGATTTTTTTTTCATTGTGAACATTTTCTCATTAGGGAATTTTTGTGTTTTCCGAAATATTAATTAATTCAAAGTCATCATACAAAACTTACACGGCCAGTTCACTGTTGGTGAGATGATCTACAATATCGGTGGATGTTATGCCAATAGTAATTCCATTCAAATCAACTATCGTTGGATCTGGTAGAAGTTGAACATTCGTATAATTCTTCTTTAGACTGAAAGGCGGAGTAGGATAAACTGAATCTGCGTTGGCGTCTTTATGGGAACTTACTATAAGTATGGTAGTTGAAGAGCTGAAATGTGTATATATGATAGTGATGTCTCTGAAGCTTATCGAAATTGATTAACATCGTAGGGGAATTTCCTTACCCAATGCTCTCGACAATACCCGCTATCATTTTTTCAAAATACGATTCAAATGTTTCGGCCAATGTTATATTTTCCGTTAGAAGTTTATGGTCGGCTTCAAGAAAGGGGCCTGTCAATATTAATATATCCGGTCGATTATTTTTACAATATGCCATTAGATCATTTAGAGGTTCGTAAACTAGATCATCGTCATGTGTATAGGGTCCAGCCGCCACAACGAAACTTAACTGATCCGTAAATTTCAGAGGAGCAGGTGGCTCCAAACGATGTTCAGCTATTATTTCCTCGACCATTAGAATATCACCCTTCGGATTCATACCGGATACCATAACGACTTGACCGGGAAAAATGGCCACAGATTTGATTTTAGAGAAATTCAAGCGTACCGTGCGACATTTTGTTTCATCGGAGCCCACTAGCAATGCCGACGAAACATCCAAACGATCCTCATTATCACAAAAAATAACACCTATCGTTTTTACCGCATCCTATTTGAAAAAAATCGAGAAATCACGTTTATAACCATCACTATAAGCCGATAAAAGCGATTAAGTCTATATTGAATTTACTCACCTGCGAATGTTCATCGACTTGACTGAGTATGTATTCTTCATTGCCGAAAACATTCCGACAGAGTCTTTGTCCGACATAGAAAATACGATCAGCAATTATATCAACTTTATCCCGTAAATTATCAAACATATATTTTGCATTGCCACCACTTAAGGGTTCACCGTCGTGCACTAGAAGATTGTGAATTTGTATTTTCAACTCATTTGTCGAAGACCATTGAGCAGAGCTAATCAATTTAGGATTTCCGAATGTGTAGACCACTTTGCCGGAACCAGGAGTAGCAAGATGACTACGTGGGGTGCCGCTAAATTAATTAAACCTCGATTAAAATTCGATTGATAAGTTAATTGAGGAAAGGGGGGGTGGGTTTACTTACATTGGTGAGTAACTAATGGTATTGAAGAGGACATCCTTTTGACGAGCAGGCGTTCTTGCCAAAGTTCGTTTAGTCTGAAATGATAGAAAACCTTTGAATAAATATTCATCAAATGTAAAGGGTATCTATAAACAAACACCTCTTCTGTTTATTAGACATTTCTAAGAATAAAAAAATCAAATGCTTTCACAAAATGTTTTCATATTTACTGCTTACACATTTAGTTTGGTTTTAAAATTAAAATGTTTTATTTTCCAATAAGTTTCAGTCTCCAACAAATGGAGGCATCATCAAATATTAATAAACTTGAAATTAAAATCTTTAGTCCAAACCACTAATAAATACAAAAAATATTACTCTATTGTAATATCTTTTCTTACTTCAATTTTTTATCTTAATTCTTTTTAAATTCTTAGGTTATTTATAGTATTTTATCAAATGCACAGATCATGCATAAGTGTTATAGGTCTTAAGCCAAATGACTAAGGGACATCCTATTAAAATAATCGAATACTATCAAGGAAAAAACAATTTTAAAATTTTCTCCCAAATTCGAAATTGAAAATGTGATCAACCCTTTAAAAAATGCAATGATAGTGGTTCCTTATTCCCCACACAACCCACAATTGATCAATTATATTGATCAATTAATATTGTTACCACGCATTTATTCCGTGGGCATCGCGAAGCGTTTCTAAAAATCATCAAATTTTTATCGCGCTACAAAAAATCATTTATTGGTGATATCGATGACACAAATATTATTAATATTTGAACTTTATGAACGTTACGCCGATGAGGTTGAGTTGCGTTGGATAGCGTCAAGCTACGTGTTTTGTGTAAACTTTCTGAGGGAGTCAAGTAGTGTGGTACCTTTAAATATACGGGTAGACGGGACCAGTATATTGAAGAAAAATATTAATTGATTTCGAATGATAATGACTATTTGTTGTAGTAGGGTGGGTGGGTGCAATCATATCCTGCAGTTTATGACATGAGGGTATATTCAATCTGATCGCGAAAACAACATCGAAATAGCGAAGCGTGAATATAGGTAGCTCATATAAATCAATCAATAATGCTTTTATATAATTAATTTGCCCTATCGTAGTCGGTGACAAAGGGAAAATTCACCCTTGGTAAAATAAGGGAAACCCACCACGGTTCAATGTCTGCAAATTACGATAGAAATTTCAAATATTACACCCGCATAAAATGTTAGAATGGAATGGTTTAATTTTTATAGAAAACTCTATAACTTTTTCTAATCATATCTAGAAGATATTTTAAGAGACATTCCATTTATGTAAATGAATATACATATATGTGTATTTCTAAAATATAATAATAGCTCGCGTTTTTTAATAAATCATCCCATTTTTTTTACTTTTACTTCCTTACGTTAAACTGATATTGGAATATATTAAACAATTTATAGCTCCGAGCACCTGCTTCGTCCATAAGACGATGCCCAGCTTAAGCCAGATGGTATTTCCGTTCACACGCACCGCCTTCAAATCTATGATACCAGCATAATTCAACAGTCATGGTAGTCACTTTTGCTACTAAATAACATTTTTTAAACGAACACACCATCGATTATAATCATCCCCTGAAAATGGTCAATGTTTGGGAGTCGTAGCGTGACCTTTTTCTCAACCTTAATTTCTTTACAATAGCACTCCCGTGTTTTATTTTTAGAGAATGGGTAAAAGTGAGTCGCAATGCGTTCACAGATAATATTCAAATTCGACGACTCTTTTATTCAAGGATACGGCGTTTTGTATTTTATTGCCTACGCTCCTTTTTCATATTTTTTCTAGTCTCGCAACAGCAAAACGTTTATTAATGATTAATGTTACGAAATTATTTATTTAAATCCGATATTTTAATTTTCGTCTATATAAATTTTGAAATTCAAAAGACGAATGAAATAATTTAATTTACAGTAAATAAATCTATAAATATTTATGAATGAATTAATGAATAAAGTATATAAATGTGATTTATTTCTAATAAAATAATTTTACATCTTCAATAAAATCACATTTTAAACAATTTCTAGACAAAATACAATTTTTTATGACACCTCAATTTTTTTACTCACCTGAAAATGTGCCTGAAATGTGAAGCTAAGAGAATTTATAGAGTTCAATGTTAGTCTTTTAAAAGCTTATCATAAATTAAATTGTGATTTAAAAAAAAAACACTTAATTTGTAAGCGCAAACAAATTTCACTAAAATAATTGAAAAGGAAGACAAAGAGAAAGAGAAGGGATTGGTCGAACCGCCTGAGCAGCCGTTCATGTCAAACTACGTGTACCGCCAGTTTTTATTGACGTTAGCATTCTCTAACGATGCTGGTGATATCTTCTCTATATTAGATGCGATTTGAACCACAGCGATTTTGCTTTGCTTGCAATTTCCTTGTTTCCTAAAAAAAACAACAACAAATCTTGCTGTGATTGTATGGCACATTCGTTCGTTGTCTTCTGTTGTTTTGACCCAACTTAATAGACGAGCATGAAATCTAGTCACGAACTTGATTATGAATAAACCGTGCACTAGATCCATGTTCGCCGACAAAATGGAGTCAGAGAAGAGATCACCGTGGAAAATGTGCCTTTACGTAATTCGAGGGAAAATTGCTGATATTCCGCTAAAGTAAAAGAAATATCAGGGGCGGCTAACGTACCAACAACAATAATAACAACAACAACACCAGCAACAACAACACAAACAGCAGCAACAACAACACCAAGGAAGGCTGTTAGGTGGGAATGAGATAAAGGCTGCAACTACATTCGCAAAGGATGTGAAAGGAGGTTCGATCGTATCGGACAGAAAATAACACTGTACGAAAGAATAGCTGGCAATGCTGACAATAATAGGAATGAAGCTGGAACGAAACAGTGGCTCGCGATTACGGAAGGCCGCGACAGTAACGATTAAGTCGACTTACATGGCAGAGAATTGACATTTTTATTTATTTCATTTTGGAAGAAAAGACTAGCAAAATTTAGGTGCTTGTTATAGAGTACCTAACGATGGTTCCGATCACCGTAACAACAAAAACAACAACAAAAAACAGATATACAAGTATTATAAGCATTGTATCGGGCAAGTTACAATGAGTCCGGCAGTAAACAACAACGCATGTCAGCCTAACTTCACCTTAATTACAACAATAAACATTAAATAAGCAAAAAACGGTCTTTAAGTGGTCATTACTTTAGAAATGGCGTTCATCTTTAATAGCGACACCGCCATCAGCAGCCAACAGCAAATGGCCGCCTGCTTAGATGCTTGAGAATTTTCCTCCTCTGACGATGCGCGACGGCTCCATGTGGATTAATAATTTCCGTAAGAAAATTGTAGAGGAGGAAAAAAGCTAGAAGCACAAGCGAGATTATTCCTTCTTAGCACATTCTCAAAAAAAATAATAAAAAATTAAAGCATTAAAACAAAATAACAGCAAAATAAAAGCAAAAACCTATTTTCGACCTCGCCAAGCACGAACTGAGTTGCTTCTGCAACACAGAAAACATTATTGGAAAATGTTGCTACCAAAATTTTATTACAAACTTCGTGTGGCAACAGCAGCAAACTGCATACTGCATAGGGCGCAACAGATCGAACGATGCAATACTTGATGCCTGAGGAATCGATTGCTGGTGGCGATTCTTTAGTTTCTTTCTAAATTTCATTCTTTAAATGGAATTTTCTGGTAGTTCTAGATTACGTTAAATAAGATTAAAGCGCTATGACCACGCTATTAAGTCGAGGCCAGCTAAATTGGCTTAATTTGATTTCAGTGTTTTATTTTCCTACGATTTTGAATTGTATCGCGAAAAAATTTGTCATTTCCGAAGTGATCGAAATTTTTGAAGATAATTTTTTTGTTTGAAATTTCACTCTACTTCATTTTCATCTTCCTGATCTTTTTTATAGAATTTGTAAAGATTTTGAATTAAAGTTTAAAACAAATTTTAAAGATTCTGAAGATATTATTTTCTGAGTTATATAAAAATAAATTAGTCTCGCAAAAATAATTTATTCATTCAATTCTGTAAAAATAAATATTTAAGTTAAATCTTTAAATATCTTTAAAGGATACCCGACTAATTGGGCAACAATATAAAACCTCTCGTTTAATATTTTTAACGATTTTTACTTTATTAGAAACAGCAGACCTTCTTTGTTTTTTATACTTACGACTATCGGTATTGCTAAAGTAGCATCGACGTTGTACGGTCTTCAAAAAAAAGAGAACTCGAGTTTACCAAATGGCATAATCAAAATAACGAATTTTTTAAAATAGCCCAGCTTTATTTGCGGCTTTTGGACACGCATTAATAAATGTAAGAATTGATATTGAAGATATCTTTCCCCACAAAGAAGAGAGTACTTGAAGAGAGATTTTAAAAAATCTGGTTCTATTTACGGCTTTAAGATGCAAGCTGATGAATGTAATGAGTGTTATATATTTTACAAATCGATTATAGAATCTATCTGTAATGGTTACGCACAAAAAAAGTTGAACGTTATCAAATCACATAATCAGGGAAAATAATTTTAAATTTAAAAAACCAACCTGATTTTAGGCGCTATGCATTGTGTGTAATTAATGATATATATTTCAAAATTTAGTTATCCACAGGAAGGAGTTTAATAATGTCAAATTAAATTATTCAAGCGACTATTTTTGAAAAAAAATATCCGGCCACACTTGCGGCTTTGAGATACGCCGACATTAATGTAATTATTGATAAGATTTTCAAAAACAAGGTTGTTTTATATTTTGTCTTAATCTAAAACGATTTTTTCCCAATTGAAATTCTAAGAGAAGGCATCAATAGCTTATCAATATCCTTCAACTTTAAAATGCGTTTGCATATAAGTCAGAATTGAAATTTTATTGGAGATTAATTTACAACAAATGAAATACACTAGAGCAATATAATATTTCTAACGAGCTGCTTTAATGTAAATTCATATTGCGTTACCATCAGACGACAGACGATACACATTTACACACCTACAAATAACATACGTTGAAATGGATTTACGACTTATGTACGTCTGGTTGATAAAATCTCAACACAGTAGAGTACAATTCGTGTGAAAATTTTCAAATATATTTCAAATGTAACAAAAAAGAGAAAAAAGCAAATAACAATTTCAATCATAATCAGATAATATTGTTTGCTTGTATTAGCAATAAAAACGAATTAAGAAAAAAACCTTGCCAACAACCAACTAAGTTAGTTCATATAAAGAAAAATTTTGTATAGTGGAGAAGGTAGAGGTAATTCAGCAAAAGACCAAAAAAGTGACAAGGAAACGATAACATGGTGAGACTCGTAGTCTTCATTTTCTTAGTCTAGGCAAAACTGTGTAGTTTTCCCATTCGACAAGCTCGACTAGAATTGTACGATAAACTGGCGTGAATTTTGCGCATGGCAACGCCGACGTAATAAGCGATGCATAATCACTGCAACAAATGATGGCAAGACGGTTACTTTTTGTATTTGAATTAGATGATGATTATGATGATAGTTTTTTTATTGGCAGTTTCAACGTAGTAGCGGTGACGAAGATATTTTGTTAATTATTTCTCTACCTTTTGCCGACTCAACTTATACCATGGTCTTTCTAACTATAATCCAAAGAGTAATTTTTAGATAATGAATGGCCATAAATTGTTCAAATATGGTTACAGAAATTATTGAATACGGCTGGTTAAACAGATTTTAGGAAAGTTAGTTAGTTGTTAAATGTTAGTTGATCGGATCTTTCAATAATCACGGGATCATTCAATCATAATCTAATAAATATAATTACTGAATAATAAGATACTATGAATTATGTTTACATGATATATATGAATTGTACATATCTACAATTTGGAGGGATATTGTTACCTTCGGAATATTTGTCAAGAGGTTATTAAGCTTATTAGGAATTATTGAAGATATTTTCAATGGATTTGTGCATTCTTGTCGCCAATTATCCTGATCCTAGTTGCTGACGGCGAAGAACCAATTGACAAACTCGATAATGCAGTTTTTGTTTGTAATTTTGGTTAACTCTTCCTTAATATAAACATAAATATAAAAGAAATCTTTTATGATTTCTTGCCAAATTATTCAAAAAATGATCGTATCATTTTTCTCACAACAAAAAAAACCGGGGAAAATGAACGAGAATATTGTCAGAGGGTGGTTAAGAGGTTAAAATGTAAGTTTGCAGTGACAGTACTTTTGTTTCGAAGTCTTCGATTTACATTAATGTCGGAAATGCAATTAATGTCGACTAAAGGGCGAGGAGTCTGAATTTTAATAACCGAATTCAAAATTTTAATTTTAGAATTAAAGAATTTTAATAACTGAAAATATTAATAATAAAAAAAGATTTTATGAATTATCTAATCTAAAGCTTGCGAAAACAAGTCAAAAACTTGTAAAAGAAAAATAAAAAATCTTTCTGTTGATTTTTTTAGATCTATGTATTTTCTTTGTACTTTAAAAGCATATTTTAAACCACAATGACATTTTTCGTAGGTTTCATAAAAGTATAAATAATAAGTTTGAGAAGAAAAACAACCATAAATTCAGTTCATTTTGTTGAATTTTATATTCGAGAAACTATAAAATATCGCTGTTAACTGATCATTAGAATATTAACTATAATGGCATATACAGGGTGTTTTACACAGGGTCGGAGGGAGGAAAAATCGTATAGATGACGACGATTTCCTTCTTGCTTTCATAAACGATCTAATCAAATCTACTCTTACGCACTTTTCAAGAAGGTTAATGACAAAACTTACGGTACAGAATCTCAATTTTAAATAAAGACCTCGCAATTAGACGATCAATATCAATAGAAAGACGTCTTATTAACAAAGATAATTCATAAAACAAAATTATTATTTTAGTACTATGATTATTCTATGACTATGACCAAAATAATAATAAAAATAATAATAAATAACTAAAATAATCAGATATATAAAAAGGTAATTTAACAAAAACAAGCATGTGATTTCAAAACAAAGCACCTGAAATTATTTCATTTCTCATTGGAAGAATATAAAGATACAAATTCAACGGTAAGACCGGTTGTTGATCTTCTTGCGTAATTATACTAATAAATATTTTATGAATAAAGGAAAAGCAAATAGTGAGAAATAAAAACTAAAAAAATAGGGTTTTAATGTTTAATGTTACGCATCGTTGAAAATGTTTATTTAAAAAAAAACACATTACAGTGGAATAAAAAATTCATATTAAAATTCAAATAGAATTATCACCATTTTCAGAAAATGTTCGATTTAAATTATTCCTAAAAAATTGTATTTTCTTTATTTATATTCCGTTCGTACTTGCATTAAATTATATAATTTATAATCGCTTCATTTGAAAGTAAATTATGTTTACCATTATGCGATATTTGTCATTTTGTTAAATAAATTAAAAAAAGTTGCCAAAAATTTTTTAATCATAAGGTATCTTACGAATGACGCTGAAAACTAATTGATAATTTAATTTTTTTACAAATTTTTGTATTGAATTGAAGCCTTAGATGACTGATATCATTTAAATTTTTAATTTCTTAATTAAGCTTTTAACTTTTAACGTAAAGTCAATTCCATTTGAAACATAAACTTTGAAGATTTTAATTTTGTGAAAATTTTTTTGGTATAATTTTGACACTTCTGATGTTTCGAAAAAAATTTTAATTATAACGAATTTTTATTTGCCTTTTTTAAGTATTTTTTTGTTTTGGGAGGTCCTATAGCTCCCCAACAATGCGTGTAATATTTAACCATTTCAGAATTAAAGAAAGCCAACTATATTTCCCCCAAAAACATTTTCCGAAAAAGGCTTTTCGGAAAGCAAACGGGTTTCTCTAGATTTTCCGAACTAAAGTTTTCTAACGGCATTAGGATTTTAATAATTTTGATAAATCCCAATGTGAAAAACCAAAAAAAATCAAGTTTTGCTTTTACACGATCACCCTAAAAATTGTTAATGTTTTTTTTCAATTTTTCCATTTTATGTCCACTGAAATTGCAACAAAAAACATTTGGGTTCCACGATTTTGGTGTAAATGACCTCTCGCAAATTGAATAACCAACAACAAAAACAAATATAACAGTAACAATAACAACAACTCAAACGCAAAAATTTATTGCTTTGTTTGAATATTTATGTACAGACTGACAGATAGTTCCTTACTGGAAATATATACGAATGAGTAATCCTATGAAGAGGGAAGAAGTAAGAAATGAGAGAGAGAGAGTGAGTGAGTGAGCGAGAGATAGGTTAACTTGTCAACGACAATCGTTATTTTGTTTAGCGAAGGAAAATGTAGTCGTTTAGAGTTGGTTATATCTATCAACAACAATAAAAACGAGAACAACAACCTTCATAGAAGTAACCCATTCCCGAATTTATGAGGCTATATATATTTATTTTAGAAGAAATTAAATTCTTTCGAGATTAATATCAATTGCTTAAAAATCAAGCCGGTTAAATAAAAAAAAGAGGATTGAAATGGTTTCAAACATTTTAAACTTTGTGATTTATTATTTTCTTTTCTTAGCGATCTCAGAGATCTTCCGACGAAATTGATCCATTAATTGATTACGACTACCAAAAATATACTTTATCTTTAATTTCATCGGAAAAATAAACGGTTTTTACCGTTTCGAACTTAATTCCAAATTAATTCGTCGATCAAAATGTGCAGCTTTTTTAATACAATACATTTTAGTACTAAAACTTTGTAGGTAAGGAGGTGATTGTTTAAGAAACACTATTGATAATTTTGTTCTGCTCGTTTTGTTCATCTTCGCAAATTTCATGATATATATATATATATATATATATATATATATATATATATATATATATATATATATATATATATATATATATATATATATATATATATATATATATATATATATATATATATATATATATATATATATATATATATATATATATATATATATATATATATATATATATATATATATATATATATATATATATATATATATATATATATATATATATATATATATATATATATATATATATATATATATATATATATATATATATATATATATATATATATATATATATATATATATATATATATATATATATATATATATATATATATATATATATATATATATATATATATATATATATATATATATATATATATATATATATATATATATATATATATATATATATATATATATATATATATATATATATATATATATATATATATATATATATATATATATATATATATATATATATATATATATATATATATATATATATATATATATATATATATATATATATATATATATATATATATATATATATATATATATATATATATATATATATATATATATATATATATATATATATATATATATATATATATATGAACGTATCTGAAATTAAAGTGAACGTATCTGAAATTAATCTCTAAAAAAATAAAAAAATATATTTCCTATAACAAAATAGTAGTGGCTAGTTTTTAATCTTAAACATTTCATAAGAAAATTTGATATCGTTTAACTCGATTTTCCGTAAACCGAGGAAACGGAACTACGTGAATTTAGGAAATCAGAACCCCCACATTCTCCGGACAACACAATTTTGTTGGTGAGTAATGTCTAAACGAGATTTTAGTTAACTCGCCCGATCACACAAGAAACGCATTTGTCAAATCTAAAGTCAAAAGTTCCTCCTGGTCCTTTCATTAATTTTATGACAGCTCCAACAAATTACAAATATTTGCTTGTACAAAATTTTCAGGGTCAAAGATTTCAATAACTTTTTAAAAACATGTTTTGACACATCTACTCCCAACCGTTCAACTGCATTCGTGTTTTTCACAGAGACGGACACATACCGTACACTGCTCCACGGACAGACAGACGCACAGACAGACAGACAGATTGATCGACGGACGGTCATGGCTAAACTCAGGAAGTTTTGAGCAGAAATATATATTTTCTATACTTGAAACGCCCCGTTATATGCGTTACAAACGGAAAAAGTAAGTGGATATATCCTATCCCTTCGGGTGTAGGGTATAAAAATTATAATAATAATAGTCATGATAATTATTATAATAAAATAGTAATAATAATAATAATGCAAATAATAAGCATTAATAGAAATGTAATTAGAATGGTAAATACATAATTCGTTACCCTTTTGCTTCTACTGGCGTTTTTAATGAGTGTGGATCTAGTCACAATTACTAGCAATCAATGTGAAAACACTGGACCCTCACCCACTAAAAACAGCAGTATATAACGATGCAATGGTAACACTAATTTATTAAACGCGCATTTAATTTTAATTTAACTAAAATTCAAAAAATTATGAAAGAGACGGAAAGAAAGAAAACAAAGAGATAGAGAAGGATATGTTTTATCTATTTTGAATACATTGAAAAATTATTGAAATATATTCCAATAGATTTTCAATAGTAATTTAATGTCAAGGATAAAATGGATAAATGATAAACTAAATTCATCATTTATGGGCTACATTGATTATTTTCTAAATTGTAAAAAGAGAAATATTTATGTCATAAAAGCTATAAATGGTCGGATAGATGAATCGCCTTTTACAAGACATATAAAGTATAGACATATAGAAGTTTCATCAAAACGTTGAAATTTTTGGTAACGACATTATGAAAACGAAGTTATAAAAATTCTAAGGATTTAATAAAATTTTATTCATATTAAGTATACTTATTTACTCATTTTAAATTAACGCCTTCCATAAATAAATAAATTTATAAAGCTGACGGAAATCTTTTAAATTTAAATTATTCAAATATTATAATTTTGAACAGATAATGACATTTTTTGAAGGAAAATAGTTAAATCTTTTGAAGAAAATGTTCTCTAATTGAATTCAATGGAGATAATGAAACGCAAATAAAAGATTTCTTATCAAAAAAACATTTTTTCTCTATTCATTAAAAAAACCAACCACAAATCATTCCATTCAAACAATTTTTTTGAAATTTTGTTAATCTTTAGTTAAACTAAAATGAATCTAATTATAATTAACACGGCAATTATTAAAAATTTTGGAATTATTTGCCAAGAAATTGAGAGGAGGCGAATTATCTGACAACAATTATAGAGAGATTGAGTGAGAGAGGGAGGGAGCGAGAGGAGGAAGGCAATGGGTGGCAATGTGTATAAGAATGTAACGCAAAGAACGATGAAACAATTTTGTATAGAAATTAGAAATTAGATAAATAAATTAGAGACAATTGTAAAGAAATTAGAGAGATTAGAAATTAATTAATTAATGATTGAATATAACTAAATTCATAACTATATGTACACAAAGAAATGTATTATATATGTCCAAAATTAAATTTATAATATATAGAAATTTCCCTTAAGGCGTTTTATTTCTAGGTTTACCAGATAACCGCTCTCCATCGTTACCGCTTTCGCTATCGCCTTTGCCGTTTTTTATTGTTGTTTTTGCCGCTCGAAATATTTGATATAAACGTACATACATATGGTTGATAGGAGAGGAAATGTCAACGGCAACGTCGTTGCGATCGTTAAAGTTGTATTTGTTATTTATAAGTGTTTGTGTTGCGTGTCGTTAGCAGTAATCGCAACAAACAAACAAAAAATAAATAAAATTAAGAAAAGAATTAACAACGAAATGTAATCGGTTTAATTGGGGATATTTTTATAAATTGATCAAATTTCAGGTTTCAAAAGAAATATAAAGACGCAATTTTAACTGTTTCGGTGATGTTCAAAATTAGTTGGGACATAGTAAATATTTTATATATAAATAAATAAATCAATCTATATATACAAGCACGAGCGAAACAAACCACGCTTATGAAACTTCTCAGCTTAGCGTTAGCAATATGGCAGATACACCACTATGACGACGACGACGGCGACGACGACGACATAACACACCAATCGATCGTTATGCCCATCTATATAAATGACGAGTAACGTGTAAGTATACACACGAAACATCTATACGTATATATTTATATAGGAACGTATAGATATATACATATTTTATATACTGGAATCTGTAGCATATAAAATATAACAAACTCTACCGATTGTTATTTGTTTGTATGTATTCATCATTTTAAAATTGTTATACAAAAAAGAATTGCTGATCATGCAGGAACTGATCCAGCGATCGACTCCGCAACAAAAATTGACAGACGACAACAATATCTCCAACAGAAAAGACTACTCTTCTCTTGCTCTGCTTCTTTGTAGGAAAAAACTCTCGTCGGCTGTTGAATTCGCTCAATTCGCTCGTGACGTGACGTGAGAGAACATTAGCTTGTCTACGTCGTCTCACAATCCCGTTCATATAAATTACTTGCATAGTATTAGTATTTGTAAGAGGTTCAGTTACCCAGAGACGTAGACAATTATTGATCGAGCTCAGAGTCGTTGAAAGAGCAAGCGCAGAGAGGGTAAGCAAGGCTTGAGTTGGAAATATGTATATAGTCTGGTGTGGTATACTATGCCCGATAGAGACGGAATATCAATTATCGAAGTAATGTTGTTGTTTGTGGTGGTGGTGGTTGTTGCTTTTTCTCATCTTTTGCTTTTTCCTTAAATTGAAAATATATTAAACGGGAAAAGGCCGCAAGTTTGAGAAGCAGTGGCCACGGCATTACAATAAAAAAAATTATAACAATCAGCTTCATTATATTCGAAGAAGTTAGGAGGAAGAAAAAGACACGACGACCACAAAAGAAACGAAGAGAAATGTCTTCCGTCTTAGATTTCAATTCATTTTCATTAATTTAATTCACTTAATTTGCTTTTTTTCCTGTATTACGTGGGGAGAAAAAAGTCGTTAATTTGAAAAGACATTTCGAAATTCTTTTATAAACTTCGACGTGCTTTTTCTTTTCAAGTCATGATTATAACGTCTGCAGTTTTTTTTAATTAAGAAATACTTTTATTATTTGTAGTTTCTTTTCATTTCCAGTTTTTGATTTTTTTTTGTTAATGTTTTTCTACAATACACGCCATTTTTTAAACTTAAAAAAATAATTAAACTGAGCGTAACGTTTTTTGTTGAGTTTCAGGAAAAAAACCAACATCAAGAGTCAAAAGAGTTCAGAAATTTGAACATTTCAAGAAAAAAGAAACGAATCGAATACACACACATATAAATATATATAAAATTATATATAATTTTATTTTTTTTTGTTCTTTTTGCGTTGGTTCGTTCACCAGATCACATCAAACATCGCACGATCTTCACTCTAGTAATACTCTTATAAGACTAAACTCAGGTTTTAAATTGCTTTCAGGAGCGAATGCCTTAGCGCAGAATATAGTTACTCGCAATACAACAAACAATACCAAAAACAAAAAAAATGTATAACAACAAACAACAACAACAGCGGCAATTTAAATGAACATTCGATCTCCAGCTGCCGCTGCCTGTAGTCGTAGCAGTTTTTTTAATACAATACGACGAACGTACTCGCACCAGAATGACGCGCTATTCATCGGCGTTATAGGCTTACCTTAGTTGCGGGTTAAATTTTATGGCAAGCCCTGTTCGTGTTGCTCACGCTAAGTAACAAA
Organism: Physocephala rufipes; assembly: GCA_963966595.1. Lineage (NCBI taxonomy): Eukaryota > Metazoa > Arthropoda > Insecta > Diptera > Conopidae > Physocephala > Physocephala rufipes. Next base: position 14,309,994 of record OZ016501.1, read on the forward strand.
CGCTGATATAAACAGCAAAAAATACACTCGTCATTTACTCTCCTTTCTCGCTCAAAGCAACTGATCTTTATGATGCGTCGTACTCAGTACTCGCAACAAAAAGGGGTTGGTTCATTGTGCGCTAGCTGACGGAGAAGGAAAAATCCCAGCGTGTCGAGTTTTTGCCATAAACTGGAATAAATACAGATGGATATGGAGAAAAGCAATAACCCAAAATACATGGAAATCTTTAGTCTCTCATCGACTAGCAATAGGAAAATCGACATCCGACAGATACTTCTCTCAGTTTTTAAGATTTCTAAATATGTAAATAGTTGTCATTTCCAATAATATTCACATCCCTTCAGCGATTGAGATAAACAATTAATTACTCTAAAAGTTTTGTTCTATATTCCAACAATATTTCACAACTGTCATTGAAAAAATTATGACATTGAAATAAATCGCGATAACTTGCCAACATTTTCGACCACAATCATCTGAAGAATGCTTGAATACTTGAAGAATTTATTGAAGAATTCTCGAATTCCTATGAGATCTCAATACTGTACGATATCTTTTACAGTATCTTAAAATTACTTAAAATCTTTTGGAATTTATAAATCTTGCATTTCACCCATTCTGTGGTTTTCAGACATCAAAAAATCTTGCAAATAATTTTACTAAAAATTTCAATTTTTACTTTGATTTTTTTAAAAGCCGACGCTTTCGACTTTAAGCATATTTTTTTAGAAAATTTATTTCAATAGTGTTGTAACAGACAAAAGTGATTTCTTCGCTCAAAATAATATTTTCCCGATCGATATCTCTCTCTCTCTCAAAACAATTTCAAAGATAAAATAACCATCCACTGGTTCATCTACAGAAATAATGAATATAATCAAAATGACTGAAGTAATCAAATATCGATCGAAGAATAAAATATCGATCCTTATTTTTGAAAGGGGTTCGAGTTTAAAGATGTGAGAAATCGGGCTAGATGAAGTGTACTTTACAATATAGTGTTAAAAAATCAATGACGATTCGACCTTATCGTTGAAATTAATGGGCTTATTTCAAGATTAGTATCATTTCGTCCCATCCTGGATTTCTAGTAGTCTTGCTTTACATAGCTGTCCCGACATAACGTCACTTAAAGTATTATCAAAAACGGTTGGAAGACGATATGAGACGAAATAATTCGATCCTTGAAAACAGGATATGACTCCAATTATAATGGGCTCCCAATGACACGTGTGCGCGTGGGGAGGGAGGATGGTGATGATTAAAAGGATTTTAATATTAAAGTCGACTTGTGGGCCGCGAAGTTAGCTCAATCTCCTCTTCAAATCCCTTCCAGAAGAGGTCTCCTTTCCACAAACTTCAAATGCCATCTTCCCAATCATCATAAATTAGTTAGGAATCGGCAGTTATCAATAAAAATCAATGGCTTATTGGCTTAATGATTTATTAAAAAATTATTAGGTTTTCTTCCTGAATTGTCCTGAATTAATTTCAATTTTTTGTTAATGTTTGTATATAAATATGTGTGAGATCACAGAATGAATCCGTTTATACCCTACACCCGAAGAGATAGGCTATATCAACATACTTCTTCCGTTCATGACCCATTAAAGGAGGCATCAGGTAGAGAAAAATATATATGTTCCCGCTTAGGATACCCAGAGTCGATTAGCCATGAATCGATTTAAATGTATATATATATATATATATATATATATATATATATATATATATATATATATATATATATATATATATATATATATATATATATATATATATATATATATATATATATATATATATATATATATATATATATATATATATATATATATATATATATATATATATATATATATATATATATATATATATATATATATATATATATATATATATATATATATATATATATATATATATATATATATATATATATATATATATATATATATATATATATATATATATATATATATATATATATATATATATATATATATATATATATATATATATATATATATATATATATATATATATATATATATATATATATATATATATATATATATATATATATATATATATATATATATATATATATATATATATATATATATATATATATATATATATATATATATATATATATATATATATATATATATATATATATATATATATATATATATATATATATATATATATATATATATATATATATATATATATATATATATATATATATATATATATATATATATATATATATATATATATATATATATATATATATATATATATATATATATATATATATATATATATATATATATATATATATATATATATATATATATATATATATATATATATATATATATATATATATATATATATATATATATATATATATATATATATATATATATATATATATATATATATATATATATATATATATATATATATATATATATATATATATATATATATATATATATATATATATATATATATATATATATATATATATATATATATATATATATATATATATATATATATATATATATATATATATATATATATATATATATATATATATATATATATATATATATATATATATATATATATATATATATATATATATTCCTGCTCATAACCGACTAAGAATCTTGAGTCAATTCAGTCTAGCCGTCCGTCTGTCTCTATGTCTATCTGCCTGTGTATCTGTCTGCGGAAATCACGACTGCATTGAACGAAAGGAGATATCGACATGACATAAAATTCCTCGAATATTCACTGTAATCACAGGCTGTTTGAGATTAAAAATGGTGTAAATCGGACAGGTGTCAAGTCTGCCATCCCCTCTTGAAGGCTGATTTACAAGTTATATATGTTTTCAAGCTGAAATTTTTTAGTCGACATGTTGGTATTAAATATTACCATTCCACAAAGATGGGAAAGACACGCCACGTCACCTTTATTATACGTGCATTTTTTTAACAAAGATGGCGTTGAAAATGTGTTAGTAGACCTGTGTAGGGTATATACGTCTCGGTCAGACCGAATTTAGCGTTATTACTTGTCTTAATTAGCCATTCTAGTAATGCTTCCTGAAATCGTTGATTCGTAAAAATTCCAGTGAATAAAATACGAATAATTGAAAGTACGAGTAACGAAAATACAATTAAAGAAAATTCCACTAAGGAAAATACTAGTGATGAAAACAGAAATAAAATAAAAAGATACAAATCAATACCACTATCAAATCAATATCAGTGATATTAAACAATCTTGTTGGGTGTTCAAAAAATATAATAGAATAAATAGATAAGAAGATATTTTTCAACGTTTCATAAACGCGAGACTAGAATATATTTTTTTTTGTTGAAGTAGTTAATAAATTTATTTATCTGTAGAAAACAAATGGACCAGTCTATGCAGCGCAACTGCCTGCCGTACCCTCCATCTCCCGCTCCTAACAGTACGATAAACTAATGCCGATATGACAATTTATATTCAATTCATTTCCTCTGATTTGATAACGTAGTGAGGAAGGTAAGAGCATTTCAGTGATTGATTGATGAAATGAATTGATTAGATGGTAAAGTGCGCCATACTTGAGGTCAATAGCTTTAATAAGAAAATACAGCAGAAGAATAGAATTAAAGGCATCTGCAATTTAAACGGAGAGATGGGGAGAGAAAGAGAGAGAATGAATAGAAAATAAGAGATAAAGAGAGAGAGAAAGAGAGGGAGAGTCATAGAAGCACAGAAATCAAGATTAGAAAGATGCGCTCAAAAAATCCGGGTAAAATCTACTTGCGCGAATAAAAAGCAAATAGAACAAAAATTTTATATTCCTGTCAATTTAGTAAAACTCTGAACGAATTTCATTTGATCTCGCTAGGCCGATATAAAGGTCGTAAAGGCGAGCTTACATTATTGTGAAAGACCCTTAACTCGTTAAAAATATGAACTCGTTTTTATTGCTCGCAGGAGCGGAAAGTCTCAGCCATTGCTTATTACAAACAACTACTAGAGATTGTAAGTCTTGAGGACTCGACCGGATGTTAATGTAAACACGTTTGTCACTCGCTTAAAGAACTGAGCGAGGATGAAAATGAAATTCACATCGATTGAAATATATAAATCTTGAGAATTACTTGAGGTACGCATAAATAACTGAAGAAACAAATTTTTAGTGGGCAATATTATAAACATTTTAAAAAAGAAATTTTTGTTCCCTGAAAATAAAAAGTCGAATAGAAGTTATATTCCAAAATCATTGTTAAGACCGGAATCTATAATATTTCAAATTACCAAGCATTATTTAAATACATTACACCAAAGAACGATCTAAAAAAGAGGGGCAAAATTATATTATCATCGTGAAATGCAGAAATTTTAATTCGTAAATAAAAACAAAAGAAGGAAAAAGAATTACGCTCACTACACGATATGGATCGTCGATTATGAACCCTTTCTTTTTCGCATCCAAAGTTAAAGTTGTTGTTTCTGTTTTTGACAGAAAATAAATCATTTGATGATTATTTTAACGTTTGCATCGCATTGAATTATAATAGTTTCTACGGAATAAATACAACACCTATTCCTTTTCCGGTGTTTTTAGCATATTAGCATATATATAAATATTTTTTTTAATTTTCATCTTAATTATTATTTAAAATTTTAGAAATCGAATAAACCTATTTCCATATTTACTTACAAATGATATTGCGCTCCGTAACAAATACTCGTTAAAAGTTCAATGACCATAAAAAATCATTCTCTGAAATACACGAAAATAAAAATCATCGTAGATGAATTAAAAATGTATTCAAATATTTTTACTGACGTTACTGAGACGGCGAATACAATTTTTATCGCGATCTCACAAAAAACAATGAATTTTTAATTACGAGCAACAGAAAAAAGTGGGGCGAGCGAGCGGATTTAGTGGAAGCAATAGGCCGAAAACGTATTGGCTTCATGAACTGTCTGAACTGAATTGTTTGGAAGATCGAAACCGCTACACAAAAACTGAAGATAAAAGAATATATAATTAAATAAATATTTATTATTTAATTTTATCCCACTTCAAATGTTACTAGATCGCTTTTTAAATTAAAAGAAATAATTATAATAGAAACTATTATAATTCGATGCAAAAGAAAATTTTACTAGAACAAAAATTAATCAGAATATTGAAATTTTTTTATTAAATTCTTTGTAAAATTTCTATTTAAAAGATTTTATTTAAAATATTTATATAATTTTATTAATTTAATTTTCTAAATAGTCATTTTAATTTTTCGATGTACTTCGATTTTATTAATTTCAAAATCATTAAACACTCAAGTGCTAACGTACCCTAAACAGTGATCACGTCTGAAACAAGCATTTCCTTTGTACTGTACTAATGATGATTACAGAGTAATTAAAAATCCTTGACTAAGACTTGTCTTGTATGCGATTGATTGAATTTCAGGAGTTGACGTTTAATCGGTTTTAATTTAATATAAAAAACAAAATAACTTTTTTAGAGAAAATTTAAAATCTTCTTTAGACAAAACTGATGCCTTTAACTTTAAACTCCTTAATGCCTTATGCCTTTAACTCTTTCTTTAACTTTAAAATTACTGCATTATAAATGAATTGTCTCAAGTGAAAATGAACAATATTGTACTACTTCAAATGCTAGAGTTCACAGAGTTCAAAGGCATTTTATTCAACTACGGGAATAATTCCACAAAAGATGCTTAGCCTAAACATTAAACTTAGTATGGATTTTGTCGTTGTATTCTCAGCAAAGCCGATCCGATCGTTAAACGTTTTCCAGCACAGTGGGTCAATTTAATATTATTATTCTCATCTTTCAAAATGTAAGTAATTTTCGATTGTCAGATCAAAAATCAAAGAGAAATTAGAATAGAGAATAGTTAGTTAGATATAAAATGCAAAATTAATTCTATTAAAAAATTATTTTTAAAATTCATTTTTTAATTTTTTTTTGAACAAATAAATAAATAAACACTTATGAAACAATTTTAGTGTGTTTAAACAATTTACAAAGTTAGTGTTATATACAATTTACGATTTAATATTTAATGTAGAAATGACAGCATTAGTTTTAGAATGCATTAGTGAAATATTTTAATAAAATTTTTAAATCGAAAGTTGTTTGCAAACATTCTGTAATAAATTTTAAAAAAGTTATTTAGTATAAAAATTTTTCACTATTAGTAAAATTAAAATAAAAAGAATTTATTAATTTAGACAGTCTTGAATGATTTGGTAAATTGAAAAAAATCGTACAAAAATTCTTGTTTATTAAAGGAATGAACCCCACTTATTTTTAAGATCCTAAATTTTTTCAAATGGCCTAACCATCCAAAGACGTAAAAGCTACACAACACGAAGGCAGTACCACCAACACCACCATCATCATCGTCACCACCACCACCACCACCACCATCATGTCCCACAATTACAACTAAAAAAACGATTTTTTACGATTTTTTTTCAGATATAATGAAAGAAGCAAAAAATTATCAAAATCTTGCAAAGCACGAAAAAAACCAGTTTCTGACGAAAAACTAAAGCAATAAAAATAACAAAGTAAATAAAAGAAAAGAAAACGATTGAGAAACCATGAAAGAACAGCAACGAACCACAGGCACAGGTCAGAGTAGTGGAGTACATGATTGTCGCTGAAGAGTACAGAAGGTGCAAATAAATTGGTCATAGCGGCAACGGCCATAATGGAGAGTTGCGGTCGGTTTGGTTTTGTTGGGGTGTCGGGTGCTGTTGCGAAGAGAGATACTTTTAAGGGGTCCTGAAGTACGAGTTCAGACCATCTAAGAATCAAATCTACCAATCTGCACACATTTCGACACATAAACACACACATATATATATACATATACACATATATATACACATATAAAATATGTAGCCAAAGTATAAAAGTTATATGCATGAATGTTTCCGTATCGTACCTTTTATTTTTTTATTTTGTTGGTTTTCTTATGTAAAGTCAAAATATCTTACTGCTATTTTAAAAAAAAAGTTAAAGTACAAGACATGCTTGAAAGAGCAAACTTTTTGTTGTTGAAGGAAAAAATAACGGTTTTAATGGTTTGACTTGTTTATGAACGAAATCTGAATTTTTTAAAAATGTAACATTTCCAGAGCAAAAACAACAATGAACGAAATTTACAATTACGTCAACGTCACCCACAAACCGCAAAAACACATTGGAAGATAGCAATTGTAATAACAAAACAATTGTGTAGTCGCATGTATTTCTCTATGAGAACGATTGTTAATAAAATAACGATACAACATAAAACTATCTTTTTTTGATTTCGTTTATTTTGCTTTTACGCGGTCAGTCCCAGAATTAATCAGTCTTAAATAATCATGAAGTGAATAACACTAACTAAGTGGCCCTAAGTGGCTGTGAACAAGTTGGTACTAACTATAAAGCTCTAGTTTGGTTACAATTAACCTCCCTGACATCCCATGGATCAATTATAGACGAAGGATATGAAACATAAAATATATGAATATTTAATTGCAACATCTCGTTAATCACAAAACAAATGGAAGATATGTTTCATACGTTCTCCCACCAAATCCAACTCTCTCTCTCTCTCTCACCTATCTCCCGTAACCGCACCAGTCGATTTCTTGTTAAAAATTTCAAAAGTATGAATATTTTTATGTTCAGTGTCAGAATATTTCCCTGATGACACAAATCTTTGCTAGTCCGCCACGCGTTGGAGATTTCTATATCTTTCCTTTAAAAAAAGCTTTGATATTAATTTTATCAGGAGGCCAAGTTCAAAAGCGTGTTAGGAATAATGTGTTTAATTTTCATAGGCTTGGTTTACGTCTAAGCAGTTGAAAAGTTTTTGATTTTTGATATCGCAATACCAGCTGGCATCAGAAAGTTGATATTTTGTGCTTTGGATTGTTATGACTTCCATATGTGTACCTCTCCAAATATTTGTTATAATCGACCGGACCAGAGTTTTGTAAAATTTTAACTAAAAAATTGCTAGGCCTAAAAAATCGATATATTGTATTTTGCATCACTTTTAGATATAATTATGTATCTCTGATTATCTGGTTATTTTGATTATTACCACTTGTGCCGGAGGCACTTTTCATAAAGGTTTCTGATTTTTAAAATTTTACATATAGTTCAAAAATGGATAGGCGTATAAAGTTTATTTTTTTAAATTAAAACTCTCGTTTTGGTTACAATCGGTTAATCGTATAAGGAAATGACGTAATTAACGCATCAGATTTGTTTATACCCTACACCCCAAGAGATGGGATATTCAGTGTGTGCTTTCATTTGTAAACCATGCATAACGAAGAATTGGTAGGTATAGGAAAGTAATTATATTCCTACTCGGAATTGCCTCGTGAATCTATTTAGCGACGTCAGTCCGTCTGTCTGTCTGCCCGTCTTTCTATCTGTTTGTGGGTCTGTGAATCACTATTACAGCCGAAAGGAAATAAGTGTCGACACGAAATTATTACTTGTATTTGTATCGAAACAAACTGCATATCGTAAGCTTCTGATAAATCTTATGTGAGATACCCTGTATACATCCGATCCATGTATAATCAATCAATAATTTTTTCTTCCACAATCGTCATATCTATTCTACGCTGAGGAAGCGTTCTATAAAATTGATTTGTGGGGCAGAACAGCAGGATATAAAACAAAAGATGATCAAGAAAATTCAAAAATTATTACTTTCAAAGATTTGAGATGAATAGCACAACTCCATCGATCGCGATTGGGTTCATTAAACCAACGCAGCGCAAAAACAAGAAACAAACGAAACAAACGAGATAGCAAATGAAAAGATCATGACGATAATGATGATGATTAAGAAAGAATGATATGATGGTATGATTATCACAAACCACGACTAGGAAACTAACATAGATAGAGGAAGAAAAAATATAAGAAGACGACGAGAATAATTTAAAACGATCAATAATGATGGAAGCTTTGTGTCAGTCGTCAAGTAACAAAACTTGTTGTTGTAATAGAAAGCATACAAAAAAAATTAAAATAAAAAAATTAAAGATAGAACAAGACTACAGAATTTTACACGTACACGTAGCGCAAGTAAACTATACAATCGTGTATATGTACCATAAATATCTATGTGTTTATATATAAATATATATCGCTAATACAAGATGTTTTTAAACCCATTCGAATCGAAGTGAAAGGATTTTTTCGTAGAAAAATGAATCGCCGTGCCGGACCACTTTGGATGATACCGAGGGGAACTAATATTGTACAATTGCTTTTTATATTTAATTCAGGCTCATCTGTTAAATCTGTACCAATTGTCAACTCGTATTTTTATTAGATCATCTCTTCAAGCAAGATTATTTAACTTCACCTCAAAGTTTTCCTTCGAACTGTTTGAAAGGGTTATTTTCAAAAAACGGGAATGATATAAATTAATACAAGACTGTAATTGTTTTAGGAAGTAATTGTAAACATCGTGGTCAACTCGATTAAAAGGAAACGGGGAAAAATTAGAAGTTAGAAGAATTTGAGGGAATATGAACAAAGTGGTGGCTATAACAGATTTGGATATTTATAAATAACAGTCTGGCTTCCTCTTAAACATATTATAAAACAAAATATCGTTAAACATTATTCATTGATTTTGTGCTTTACAACTGAAACATAATTTTGGGGAAAATTGAACTGAAACTGTTTTTATACAATTTGACTTCTGAGAATTGTTAATAATTATAATTGGAAACGACAAAATTTCGCAATATCTCGACACATTTGAGTGTCCACCCAAGACACAGCTGCTGCAGCAGTTACTGCAAGGTTATATTTGAGCTCTTTCTTTCCTTTTTTTTGAAGTTAGATATTTCAATTAATTGCGAAATTCTCATTAATCCGTACTGTTTGTCGAAACAATACTGATCTTCAACGACATCGATACGCAAAAAAAAAACTTAGCGCTCAAACAGCGTCCAATACCTCAAACCAAACCAATTCATCACACACAAAAAATTGTAGGAAAGAAGAATACTTCACCAACAAAACGGACGATTCTCGAATTAACCAGCTATAAATGATGAAATTATTAAGTTTTTCTAATATTAATATATATTTATAAGAATAGTATGATCGTATGTATCCATAGAAGTTACGTAAAAAGCACTGATGCCACCACAGTCACATATCTTTCTTCTAACTATTTGTCAGTAATTTTGCAAAACCCTATATACAAACAACAAAAACAACAACAATGAAGCTCAGTATATAACACAACAACAAAACACAAGAACTCTTTATTACATTTTAGAATTCTTAAGATGGAAAAGTTCGTTGCATGAACTCAATGCATCGAAATACAAGCCAAACATATAAATAAAAGACGACATCACATCGCAACACATATATGTATCTATACTCAAGCTGTACCATTCTTAAACTCAGGCTACAAGCATAAGTCGGGTTACTAATGATGCTGCCTGTTTACCGCCAACGGCTTGCCAGTGACTGATCATGATCTTCAGGTGGTTTTCTCCATACCAAGAAGCAAGAAGTTTAGTGGTTGTAGTGGTGTATTTATATATATTTATGTGGGTATGTGCGTGCGCGTGTGTGTGTATCTGTGTGTGATTGTATGTGCATGCGTACCCCAACCCCTACCTCTCGGTTCCAAACCAAACCGCCGATTGTATTTTAACAACAACATAAAAGCATAAAACTGCGCGCAGTCTGTATCTTGGCTTTTGGATGGTGAGTTAGGAAGGTTCAATAAACAGCATACAACAGCATGCTTTCGATTGCCCAACGATGTTCCTTGAACGAATGAAGTATTTTTCTGGAGATGCGTAGATTTATATACTGGCTGTCTTCTTGTTTCGATGCTTCATGCACCCAGTGGTTCGTCCACATTCATCTATCTATCCATCAGTGTTGAACGGACGAGGAAGCGGGCGGAATTGCTGCGATTTATACAAAGTTCTGTTTTACCTTCTCTTCTACCAGCCCTACTCCCCCCCTCATTCAATGACCAATTTTTTTTTAATTTCAATTCTTGTTTCTTTTTTCCCTTATTCAGCCTCTTTCTGCAATTCTCTTTAATTCGTTACCGCTTTGCTCATTGTATTCTTACGAAGGACTGGACTGGACCAAGCCCCTGCGATTTGATGATACTCGGGTACATGAAAACATTCCAATATTGCCAACGTAATATTATGTCGTTTGTTCTGGAAGATCTGTGGTTGCTGATGTTTAAATTGCAAATATTATACTATATACTTAAATGTAAGAAACGAAATGCATAAATTTGATATCGGATGCATATTTCCTGGCCTTGAATTTATGTGCAATGTATCGATTTTATGATTTCAGTACGTGCACGCCATCATATATAGATATATATATATATATATATATATATATATATATATATATATATATATATATATATATATATATATATATATATATATATATATATATATATATATATATATATATATATATATATATATATATATATATATATATATATATATATATATATATATATATATATATATATATATATATATATATATATATATATATATATATATATATATATATATATATATATATATATATATATATATATATATATATATATATATATATATATATATATATATATATATATATATATATATATATATATATATATATATATATATATATATATATATATATATATATATATATATATATATATATATATATATATATATATATATATATATATATATATATATATATATATATATATATATATATATATATATATATATATATATATATATATATATATATATATATATATATATATATATATATATATATATATATATATATATATATATATATATATATATATATATATATATATATATATATATATATATATATATATATATATATATATATATATATATATATATATATATATATATATATATATATATATATATATATATATATATATATATATATATATATATATATATATATATATATATATATATATATATATATATATATATATATATATATATATATATATATATATATATATATATATATATATATATATATATATATATATATATATATATATATATATATATATATATATATATATATATATATATATATATATATATATATATATATATATATATATATATATATATATATATATATATATATATATATATATATATATATATATTACTTATTCTCGCTGAATTCAACTGTAAATTATAATTTAAATCATAGTTGACTATTTAATTATTAAAGGACATTTTCATCGGAAATCATCAAAAAAGTGATGAGACATATTTCTTTTTCAATTATCAAATTCTTTTCCACGCAATTATCATTTCTTTAAACACAATTTAATTAAATTAAAACCTTTTCAATATTTATATTTCTATGTGAAACATCATACAAGCACATTAATTTTTCCCATCTCGCAAACCATAAAGAATTCGGAAATTCATTCAAATCGCGTATAATGAATGATTTTCCCTTGAGATGACAAAAAACCGAACGACAACATCCCAAAACGACATAATCACGAAACGACATAATTCCGACTTAATACTTTATATCGAGCAAACAATTCACAACACAAGATTACTATACACAAAAATACTCTTTGCATCGAAGTCAGGATTTTGTTTACCGAGGTTTACAGTCCGTGTTGCAACCGAAGGCCTCTATAAGAAGACACATAATATACTATAATTTAATTAGAAGCGAAGCAGCGAAGCAGCGAAGCGATTTTATTTTCTGTTTGAGCAAATTGAATGTATGAATTCCGATTTTTTTGGGGTAATTTTAAAATTGTGTGATTTAGGATTTTGTCGCTTCCGGGTTTTATAGTTCAGGACTTTGTCCTTTCGGGATTCTCACTTTGTGGAATTTTGTCATTCGAGTTCGAATCGATTGACTTTAGCGTTCGGGGTTTTGTTATCAACGCTTGGACATTCCAGATACAGTAATTTCATAGATAAAAAACACACCCAATTTTTTCGACTTTGTTAACTTTCTGTGATAGCTTTGAGACCTTCAAATTACGATTTGCCTCAGAATTTGAAGCGGAGAAATATAGAAGCATATGATGAACATTTACAAAAATTGAAAACATTTATAAAAAGAATATAATTTATTGAAAATAGAACTTATTGAAAAATATTCATAAAAAAGTATGAAAAATGTTTCATACTTTTTCGGCGATTTTCCTTAATTTTTTCTTATTGGGTTCTTTACGAGGTCTCAAACGTGTTTTAGAATAGACACTTTTTATAATAGAAAATTCAAGTCCACCCACATTAAAAGGTCGACATCCAAACCTTCTTCAAAATTATCCTCCTTGAGATTCAAATTGAATATTTTTTTCAAGATGTGTCTTAATTTGATTTTCGTGGTGTGGGAATTTATTATTATTGACAAAATAACAAACAAATTATTCAAGACCACAAAATAAACGTTCTTTAGTAATCTTCTGCTTAGATCTGCCTACTGTAGATTAGTTATGCACACTGTACATATACACAAGGTGTCATATTTAAATAAATTTTCTCCGCTTTTATACTTTTATAACTATCGGTAACGGTGACCGTTATTACTATCGGCGTTTTTTAAATAACTTATCATCTGCAAGTTTATAACATTATTGTTTAAGCCAACTTCAAATCAGTTTGAAATAAATAAACCAAAGACAAAAGTTTTTGTTTGTTATTGAGGTGTTTGTATTTGGCTTTTTAGGGTACCTTAACTAGGAGAAACGTTCACACTTGCCGTGAAATTAAATCAATTTTCTTATTGAAAACTTTTATTTTATTGCATCAAAAAAAAAATGAAAAAATTTGTTAATAATCTATTCAGTGTGATAATTCCTTAAATCTCCACCCATTACATTACCATATGGAGTATATGCATATTACATAATCATGTTTCTATACTTCCTAACGTGCAGCAACTTACATATGTAAGGTGACACCCCTACTGCTAGCACACATGGAAGACGCTTAGTTAAAAATAGGAATGGATAAGTGGCTCTGGCTCCTAATTTATATTACACTTTATTCTCGGTTTATAAGTATTTAAAGGATTCTCCCAATTACAAAATAAAAGAGATAGAAGCCTTATGAAAGCATGGAATTGTGATCAATTAATAAATGAAAAGGCTTAAACCAATACACTTATTAGATATCTAAATTAGTTGACCTTTTGAAAATTATTAATTTTCTCAATCTTTCAATATTGTCTTCAATAATTATAATTTAATAAGTTAATATTTAGAAACTTACCTCTGGGGTTTGACTTGTCGTATATGATGCTAAGACACCTTCAAGCGCAACATTTTCTACATTCTCATCATTGTTTTCAGAACCGCCACCGACGCTACTAGCGACTCCAATACCATAAATAGCTAAAGGATTCACTTCCTCCCCATAAGAGTGATCACATTCCATTGGAATTATGGAAGGTTTAGCACTTTTCTTGCTGGCATATCTTGATCCTTTCACATTTTTTGTTTGATTTTCTTTCTCCAATTGACGCTCGAACTCCGTTAGATTATGTAGTGTGGGTTCGGTGATTCCAAACTTTGAAATAGTAAATGCAATCCATTGTTCGACGAAGACGACCGGATCATCGATGTGATACGTAATGCAGAGCTCTACACCTTAAATAAGACATAATATAGACTCCTCAGTGATTAAACTAAACCGTCAAATTAGAGTTCTGCTCACATTTGGCAATTATTTCAGGAGAAGGTTCTATTCCAAGTTCAGCAAATTGACTGTTTATATCCTTGTCCATAGCGAGAGAAGGCAGTTATGGTGTGGTGATTTTGGACTTTAGTTTTTCCACTATTTTCTTATTTATTAATTATCGTAATTCGACGCTCCAGGGTTTAACTAATTGGTAAGATTATACCATAATTTACAAAATCAACAAGACAGCGACTCCAAAAACTATCCGGCATATTAGGAATCTATTTCCAACAACTGTCATATAAATCGCGCCAATTCAAATGTCATCAAGTGCTACCAAAGTCATCAAAATAAACAAATATTGTTGTTATTAAAAAAAGTACCCTTTTATTTATGCAACCAAATTTTACAAATTAAAATAAATGGTTCAATTTGAAATATTTTTTTAAATAAACAACCAGTTTCACGCATAGTTATTATTAGCTATAAAAATCAGAATAAAACTTTATTTAAAATGTTACTAAAATGTCACAGATTTCCGATAGCATTATACTCGTCAGCAAAGTCACAGCGTTATTTCTGCTCACAGCAAACAAAAATAACAACGGATGAGTGCACACAAATGGTGTACGTGAATTCAACAGCCCATACAAAATAAATGGTCGTTATTTATATTTCCTTGCTAAAATTCTTTTTCTGACAGCGTTTTAAGTTGATCATACATCAGAACAGCTGACATTTTAAACTATTACAGCTTTAACACGTTTATTTAAACCAGAAGTAAATAGGAATGTCAATCAGCGATGAAAATTGAAACGGGGAGGGGAGGTTTCAATTTTCATCACCGATTGTCCTTCCTATTTACTTATGGTTTAAATAAACGTGTTAAAGCTGTAATAGTTTAAAATATCAGCTGTTCTGGTGTATGATCAACTTAAAACGCTGTCAGAAAAAGAATTTAGCAAGGAAATATAAATAATAAAAAGAATACCAGTTTGAACTAAATTGAAGATGGTAATTGGCGCATTCCCATTGTTCAAATTGGGCGCCCTAGCGGTGAGACAAGTCGCTAAGCCCCTTGCAACTTTCATAAAAAACAAGGCAAAAGAAAATCCTGCGTTTCGTAATTATATATGCATGCCACCAGCTCAGTGTAAGTATCCTTTAGCTAAGCGTGGACACAAATTTTTAATTCAGCTGAAAAAATGTATTCAAACCATCGCTACTTTCAGTTTATAATTGGGTAGAAGTTAAAACGAAAATGTGGGCGCTTAATTTAGGCAAGCCGGTTTCAGTTCCTCCACTAAATGAAGCAATGGCTATTGAGCTAGGTGCAAATTTGCTCGGCGAATTTATCATATTCTTCGTTGGTGCTAGCATGCTGATATTAGAATACACGAGGTACGTCCAAATGAAAAATTTCGCGAACTTATCTTTATTTAGCCCTTTAGGCAGGCCAAAAATGAAACCAAGAAGAAAGATGCTGATAAACAATACTTTGATGAACTAACAAGTGCTCTTACAGAGATGACATTTCGATTGGAGCGGCAGGATACCCAAATAAGGGAAATTACACGCGTATTAGCAGACATAGGTACCAGTAGGAAATATAATATTCAAGTTTTAAACGTGATCATGCTAGCTTTATTAAACCGAAATACTCGTATTAACCCTTCTGCCTGTTGATATAAAATCTACCTTTTTTAGTATTATATTAATTTAAAGAAATTTTAAACATTCCTTCCGAAGACTTGGCACCTATTAATTCTATTAAACGCAATAGTTTGAAAAATCTGCGGGCATAGGGGTTACATATGATTAATAATTAATTTTTTTCTGAAGCGCATATAGTTTGCATAAGCATTTTCTCTTATAAAACTATGTGTAATTTATCCTTAGGTCACAAAAAATCTATGAACTCTCCCGATACTTATACAAATCCAATCAAAATTCCAAAAAAGCAAGGCGGGAAAATCAAACGCGAAAAAGAAATTTCAAAAGAAAAAACTAATACTGAAAATCGCGAATCCCAATGAAATTAATTATTCATCTTGATTTTCGTTCGTTCATATTTCCATTTATCCATCCATACTTTTAGAATCACGGTCATTATTTAGTTGGCACAAGGATCGACTACGTCAATATACACCATTTGACCCCAATCAGCCAGATCAGAATTCTGAATTATATCGCAAACCGGACAATGGTGGCATATACGATCCGGATGGTGGACTATTATTTAAGGGTTTACATTTTCTGGAATCCCAAATGTTCACAAATATGAAAACTGTCACCGATAGTAACCAAGAAAATGCATTATCCGATAAAACAGCAACACTATGAATAATGATGAAACCACAGCAATCAAACACTGAAACAAAGTGTGCTGTGCAAAAAACTTTGACATCATTCTAAGCCCGAAGAACTACATCGTTGCTTCTAATAGTTTTGAGTACACTAGTCTTAAAAAACTATACTACTTAAATATTTTGTTTAGCGTTTAATAAACGCGCAGAATTTTCCTTATAAGTTGTAAATATTAATTTTAAATTATGTTACTTGATTAGTAAAAAGAATGTAATTAAAAAGTATCAAACAATTTAATAAAAATACTATTCGTTTGTATTTTAAAACGTAGTGCTGAAAAATTAAATAAACCGGAAAAAAAGGAATTATTAATTTCCAATTCATATTTTCCAGTCACCATTCATGACGAAGAAAGCAGCAATTAATTTTCCAATTTTTGAGTCCCACCGTTATAAAAAATAGATTCCAGGTATAGACGCGAGGCCTTCGCCAGTGATATTAATTTCTTTTTCAACGACCACACAATAAGAAAACTAAACAAAAATTATACTAAACTTTGTGATTAATTAAATTTTAATCAGTCAGCTATTAAGTGTTAATACACCAAACCCAATTAATTAATTCTTCCAGAAATAATATTAAATATTTTTTTTATTTCAAACAACGCCGTATTTCAAGTATAAAATTATCAATAACTGGTAATAAACTTTCTATCGTTCCAAATAAATAACTATCGCTTTATATTTCGTTAAAGAATTCGTGTCGACCGCGGCAAATATAGAATTGCTCCACGATTTTTATCAGATATCCCATTTCTAAGTTTCTTGATACATCAAAAAACTCTGAAGTTGACACCTATAATCACTATCTTCAATTAGTTCGGGCATGTAGTCACCGAATACCGTGCAAATTCTGTATAAACTACGTTTCACTGCATTTTTCAGTGCAATAAAATAACGATCAAGTTTTGTGCCATTTAAATTCACATTATTCAATTTATCCAATTCCATTTTGAGATGAAGAAGCGTTTTGATTATTTGAGGTAATGTGCTTTGCACCACTCCATATTTATCTTCAAGTAAGGAAGCCGCACATATACCTGCCAAACCTTGACAAAGCCACACAATAGACTGAGTATCACAAAGTAAAAAAATTGTTTTAGCACCATCGGCTTCACCAAACACGTAAAACAAACCGGGTATGGTTCGAAAAGCCATGCGGTACGCCTTTTCTAGCTGTTGAACGAAAGTATTGACAACATGCGTTGTGGTATTTTGACAGGGGCCTGTTGAATTCTGATGGTGATTCCCTTGTAAGGAGTTATTCGAGCTTTGCTCAGTAATTAAACGTCGTATACAAAAACTCTCATTATATTGGCGTAATAGAATTTTCTCTGCAGCATCTGAAGCATTTGGTTTAGCAGTCGTAAATAAAGGCATTGTTTTCATTGTGGAAATGTTTTGAATTGAAGATGACAATTCATCTATAAAAGCACTGATCAGGCACAAACATTGATTTGATATTTGTATCCAGTTGTATGGGTGACCACCTTAAGGAAAATTTATAAAATTTATTCAGAAATTTAGAATTTATCCTCTTAAAAATGCACCCACCTGGCACTGAAAGGGTAAATATTTGTGCTCGTTTATGTGACATTTTTTGTTGTGAAATATTGTACAGGCTCAACGCAGCCAACTTTTGTATTAAGACTACATCAGTCTGCGATAGTGCTTCGGGCAAACCAATTTCTGAATCCGATTCCATTAGAATATGATTACGGTCAATGGCGAAATTAATTTCCTCAGTTAACATAATTCGAAAGAAACTATGT
Source organism: Physocephala rufipes (assembly GCA_963966595.1). Taxonomy (NCBI): domain Eukaryota; kingdom Metazoa; phylum Arthropoda; class Insecta; order Diptera; family Conopidae; genus Physocephala; species Physocephala rufipes. The sequence goes on from OZ016501.1 coordinate 14,328,967, forward strand.
AGTAGATGCAAATTACAAAGTATTTGTGATGAGAGAATCCAGGTGTAAAACATTAGACGAACATTCCCGATAATGCTGAATATGGTCACTGCAATATCATCCGTATAGGTAAGTAATATTCCAGATACTTGTTTATTTACTAGGCCGCCGAACAACCAAAAAGCAAAGGCAAAATATATCGTTGGCATGAATGTTTTAATCGAACAATCATACAATGTAGAGTAGAATGTTGATCGGATTTGGATCCATTTCAATTCTTGGATCACGGAAAACTCCACCCGTGGCTCTTGATGCCAGTTTTCTTTTATAAAATAAGTACAACTGGTTACAATGCTTGCGTACAAAAGGAAGGTATAATTACAATTTATGCATTTCGAACCAAAACAATCTGCAGTAAGCGATCTGAAAAAATTCAAGGTTAGGTGAGATAATATTCTACGAACGCTATTTCCCGAATCTCACCCATAATTTGAATCCAAAAAGCGAGTATATAACCAAGTGGTGAGGAATGCGATTATAATATGTAACAGCAGAAATACCAATTTCCATAGGACGTTTCCCATAAACCATTTGAATCGGGAAGGGTAATACTTGGTTGGCTTCAAATAACACTTCCCAAGCAAAATACTATAGACTACGACAGCAAAAATCAGCGGAATTATAGATAACCAAGTATAGGGAGAGAACATAAGGCTTATGGTATTCAGAATCCAATTAATCGGCTCCAAGAATCGGAAATTCACAAAGAGAAGGAAAATACAAAGCAACAAGAATTGTACCGCGATGCTTAGAGCTACAGCGCAAAGACATCGCGCCATGCATGCTTTCTTACATTTCAGCGTTATATTTGTCGGCATTTTGATAATTACAGTTCTGTATTTAACACTATCGACTACAACGATTTATTTTATACCGAATAAATATAGTTATTAACGAAATTACTTTGTAATATCTCTTATTTCAAAATTTTAAATTGCGGTAAATTAGAACAGCTGCATATTTATAGCATTCACCAACTATATAAACTTAAAGCGCTAGAAAGGTAAATTCAACACGCCATGGAATATATTACCCATTATCGGAATTCTGTACCACTTATTACATATTATGGGGTTTTTCTCAAAAGAATTCCATGTCCAATTCAACATACAATTTTTCATTCATTCAAGCTATATTCATAAAATTTTAAGACGATTTTAATTTATTATAATACGGAAGCGTCTGTGTAACCTTAAATTTCGAGTCGCCATCAATTAACCACGAACAGTTAATAAATTCGAAAAATTTTAGCACCAAAAGCTGTGTGAAGAGCACTATGCAATAAGAATTTTCATAATGGTGGATTATGACCCTCTTAAACCCGATAGGTTTCTAATAGCGCGTTCACATTAAAAAATAAACTTGGATTTGGGCTTTCGAACATCGATCAGCTGATCGAGTGTTCACATAGAATAACCCAGGTTTCGGGTGTCAGCGTGCACAACTATTGTGTCCGTTGAAATCCTTTTGCATGGAATCCGTTGAAAACCAGTGAATCCACTTATTCAAATTTATTTTGGTTGCTCCTTTATTTATTTTTTAATTTATCTTGTGTATATTTGAAAATATATTTCCCCTGTTTCGTTGTCTACAAAAACTTGTTTCCTTCATATAATTTTAGTCAATATATATAGGAGGGAGGGAATATATATTTCCCTCTACCACACTAGAGATAGAGAAAGAGACATATTTATATGGTTCTATTGTTCGAACTTCGAATCAGGGTTGTGAACTGATAAATCCAAGAATTTTCTTGGATTTATGAAAAATTCCCAACAACAATTCATATGGAACAAACACGGGTTTATGTTGGGTTTCGCTGTAAATCCAAAACCTAACCCGAAACCCAAGTAAATCCGTTGAATGTGAACGAGCTATAACAAAATATAGAACTAAAAGTTTCACTCGAAAACTAGTCCCTCCAGAAAAATAAATCATATGTATTTAATAAATAAAACTTATTTATTCAATAATAATCAATAAATCATACGTTATCTGCCCTTAGTATATTAAAAAGTTGTATATTCAAACTTAACTTAAAATTTAGTATAAGGTATCATGTGCAACACTTTCCTACGTTTGAGTGGTGTTCGGTTGTATTTTATATTAACACATAATAACAAGTGGCAAGCTCTTATGTATGGTGTAGGTGAACAAAAAAGGGATCATTAATTACATGTTCAATAATTTTGAAACAGCTGATGAAAAATTTTCGGGTCATGTGATTATAAGCTTGAAATTTACTATTGTTGCAACTGTGCTAAGCTGTTATTGTGTTCGTTCTATTTAGTTTATTGCACGAATTTGTTTTATAATGGGAAATAAATCATCATTATTACTCCGACCAGAAGAAATTGCACAGATTCAAGAAGAAACTGGGTGTAAGTCTGCACTAAATGCGAAAAACTTTATTGTAAATGTGTTGCGTTTACAGAAGAAAGATCTGTAATTCGGATTTATATATTTTCAATTAATTTTTCAGTATCAAAAGTTATATTTAATAATTTACTTTCAGTTACTGCAAACCAAATTGAACGCCTTTATTCCCGATTCACTTCACTCGATCGCGGAGATTGTGGTACACTTTCGCGTGACGACTTCTTACGTATTCCGGAACTCGCAATCAATCCTTTGTGTGAACGTATTGTACATGCATTTTTTGCCGACAGTACCGATGACAGAGTGAACTTTAGACAATTTATGAATGTTTTAGCGCATTTTCGTCCTATAGTATCAAAAAAGGAAAATAAATTAAACAGCCGTGAGGAGAAGTTGAAATGTAACAAAATTTCGTTTGTGGATGGAATGAAATTCTGAAATTAATTATTTCTTTTTAGTTGCTTTCAAAATGTATGATCTTGATGACGATGGTGTTATTAGTCGGGACGAACTACTAAGCATTCTTCATATGATGGTTGGTGCTAACATCAGTCAAGACCAATTGGTTAGTATTGCCGAAAGGACAATTTTGGAAGCCGATCCTTGCTGTCAAGGAAAAATCTCTTTCGAAGATTTCTGTAAGGCTCTAGAACGTACCGATGTCGAGCAAAAAATGTCTATACGTTTTTTGAATTAAAATTCTAATAGGCGTATTAACGCTACATTTAGTTGGTAAAAGTATTATGTTAGGTTATATAATGTATAAAAGCATTTAAAACCTATAATCCTCCATAGTGACTTATAGTCAATGTCGCGGAATATGTACGGCAATATATTCATCGTTGTTATAAATTTTATAAAATACCTCTCAAATAAAAAGTGACTTGTTTAATACATCTTTAGAGCATATTTTTTAAAGTTAAATGTTATTTAATTTTTGAAAAAATGTGTAATGAGGTAATTCTGATGTAGAACAAAAATCATCAACGTATGTAATCTTTGCCGGGATAAATCGCTGAGAGTGTTAAGTACCTAAATTTGGTTACAGGTTATTTTGTTAATGTCAACGAGTCAATACCGGAAGGGCAGATAAGGTAAAATCTTGTCTGGGCTATTACTTCGAGATTGAACGCATGCATGAAACTTTGGAACAATCGAGCAAATAGAAATATGTAATTAATTTAATTATACATAAAGCTTCTTTTATTCCCACAATTAAATCGTCGAAATCTTAAGCGCGATTTGGTGTGACTTCTTCACATCTTCATGCCGTTGAAATATATAAAAAAGTTCCATAAAGCAGTTATGTAACACTTTATAACTCTTTATGTTATATATTTATTTAGAATAATGTTAATAGTATAAGAATTTCCAACATGAATAAATTGTTCATAAACACGTTATGTAGTAGACGATACTGCCAACTTTTTCAAATGCTCCATAAATAATTGAAGAGAAACATCATCAGTCAGTACCGGAGCACCACCGTCCTGAAATAGAAAGAAATTATTGTGAGTACTAATAGCAAAAGAAAAACAACAATATTACATTGGTAATATATAGAAATATAGAATAATAAAATTATTAAATTAATTACAACACCCACAGGATCAGATTTTCGAATTATGACCATTACCAATATTTTTAAAATTTGTTCCTTACAGTGACCGTTTTGGATAGAAAAAGAATTTAGTACTTTAAAGGCGTGATCCCACCTTACCTCAACATCTTCTAAATATATATAATGTGAAATATATAAGTTGTAATGTGGGGTTTGATTTATAAATGTCGGACCAAAAAAAATTCCTTTGTGGTAACCCAACACACCTTCCTCCCATTCTCTTCTTTAAAGCAATTAATACCATAAATTTTTTCAAATACGCAAAGAGCAAAGTAAAAATATCAGCATCTATTTGAGTGTAGGGTACATAAATCGTCGTCTTTGGTGGATTATTTTAACGTGTACTAAAAATAGAATAGAAACTTGGGACTAAACTTGTTTGAATTAAAACAAAAATGTTAGAATCGAATCAAAAGAAAGAAAAGTTCTTGATTTGCAATGTGAGCAGTGGTTGTGAGGTTATTATTGTTCTTTGAACATTGTTAAGAAAAAACTATTGTGTATGATTTCTATTGATGGCAAACTGAAGTGAATTGATGATGATATGGAATTGATTTAAACTCCAAGCAACCTTTTTCAAATTAAAGTAATTAATCTAAAACTATAGTATATATTTCCATCACCAGAAAAATAATAAAATATGACTGTTTAATAGTATCCAGCACCAAATCATTCCAAACGTCTCCAGAGAGACTTCAAAGAAGGGAAAATATAAATACCGTAGTTACGCCAATTGTCGGCTGCCAAGGAAGGACCAGATTAAATTTGTAAGCATGCGTGAGTGAAAAAAATGATACATAAAAGAAATAAAAATTATGAAATTAATAAAAAAACATATTACGAAAAATTAATAATTTGAATAAATATTTAATTTCTATCGAAAAAAGGGATTATGAACGAAATTTGCATAAACGAAAGCCGGGATTTTGGAACACATTTTCCGTAAAAAATTCATTTTTGTCAAATTTAAAGAAGTGAATAAGGAGAAATAATTCATATTTTTGGTTATCGATTCATTATTGGTTATTTATTTCATTGGAAATCTATTCATTAATAATTTTTGAACTGAAATATTTTGAGGATTCATTTATATTTTTTACTATTCAATCATTTTGTGGAGTTATTTTACTGAGAGTTAATTTATATTTTATGATCCTCAATTATATCTTGTGAAATGAGTTCACAATTTGTAGACATTTTTGGAAATAATTTTACCCTTGAGTATTCGTATTTTCAATATTGACTCGATGGTCGTCTGAAGACAGTGGAGCGATAATTTTGGTTTAATAATATCAGTTTATAAATCTGTGTTAAATTACTTTTTTATGTCGAACCATTAAAATAAAATATTTTCGTTTTTATGTTTTGTTGTTTACCACCATTACAATTTTCCAACAATCCGACAACAGTCCGACCCAATTACGAAAATGAACAAGTAAAAATAAATAGTGTCTTGGTCTAAATATTTCACGATGACTCTCTAAAAATTTCGTTAAAAATATCACAATAATCGATATCACCGATTTTAAATATGTTAACAAATCTATAAATTTTTTGATGTAATCAATAAATCTCAAAAAGAAAGTTTCAAATTATTGCGAATTATGCAGGCGAGTGCAAATAATGCTCGATTCTAACGCAGAAAAGTTTTATATTCAGTGCCCGAGTTGCAATTCATGAGATTTAAAATCTATGAGGCCCGGGAGTGAGTATTTTCTATTCCAAAATTCCTATAAGTTTTATTCCTTTTTTGGAATTAAATTGTGCAAATTTCTTAAAAAAAGGACTAGATTGGCGCTTTTAGAAACAACTTTTAGATATAGATTAACACTATATCTTAGATGCTTTCAAAACTTAGATACCTTTATATGAATGCTTTTAATTGCTCAAGCTCTTTACTTACCTGACCATAGGCGTACATATTGTTATGAGTTTGGGATGGGTTAACTTTTGATAATAGGAAACGGGCTTGTGAACCACCGTGTTCCGTATCAATATAACGGGGCATTGGGAAACGTGTCTGCAGTATCTCTTGAGCATCGTCAACTGGTGCTTGCAATAACTGTTTGAAATTTTCGTATTCTGGCATATCTTGGTATTTTAGAGAGCGCCATTGAGCTATGGTTTCTCCATGGTAAATTAAAATCTGGAAAAAAGTGTCCATCAACAGTATTCGATCTGGTTGTATGGACGAAGTATCGAGGAGGACTGGCTCAGGTGGGCCATTGAAGGAATAACTGTAAAGAATTGGCTGAATCATTATGAGGGATTGAGTAAGATCCTCGCGCATCAGCATGTGTCGATAGAATGTGGTCTCGTCGGGAGAGTTATTGAATACTTGGAGGAATTGTGATCTACGCAGGTGATACATAAATTGAGGAAACAAACTAAAGTTTTGGGCTAGGCGAAAACTATTCGGATCATCTTTACTGTATTCGCCGAACTTTTGACACTAAAAGAAAAAAACAAGCAATACAATATGGAATTAATATATATGGATTGGATTATTTAAACACTGAGTTAAACTTACGAGACGAATTAGTTGACGATCTACCCATCGAAGTATATCCGGACCTTCATCACTTTCAGCACGATAAACAACCATACGAGACATGATAACAGCAGCCGCCTCCTGATCGAAACCGGCACTTATATGATGTATATTAGTGGTAGCGTCGGCCCAACTATTTAAAATTTAATCATAACAAACTAATTATTAAAATAATTATTTTAAATTTTTTCTTACTTTCTGGCCAGTGTTGTGACTCGTATCCTTCGTAGACCACTTGGATGTTGATATTGGGTTATAAACTGTATACAACCACGTCCGCCTTGTGGCATTGGTGCACCGTGTTGATTAACTACTTCAAAAAAGAATGCCATCGTTGAGCTAGGATTTAAGGTGCACATCTTCCATTGAACGGTGTTTCCCATTCCAATCTCAACATCAGACACCGACGGGCTCTTCACATTCAACGACACACATGAGCCAATTCCTCCAGATATTTTTAATTCTCTAGAACACTTCACCTCCAATGTCCCATTAAAAGCCATTTTTAAATCTCCCCGAGCATCGCGTGCAAAAACACGTTGAAATGTTTGCTTGAACAAGGATGAATTAAAGGAATCACCCATAACCATGTGGCCACCAGTTGAATTGCAACACTGCTTCATCTCCATTAGACCAGTTTGGTCTAGGGCACAGGAATAAATATCGATACAGTGCCCATTAGTCGCCGCCCGCAGGGCTAAAGCATCGTAGTGCTTAATTGCTTTCTTCATAAATCTTACGTTATCTTTATGTATGTCATGGTGCGATCGTATGGGATGTTTCAGTTCATCATCCACCACTTGCCCGGGACCCTGCGAACATGGTCCTCCGACAAAGGTAAGAATACGTGCTCCGGTATTTGGATATGTGCACTCTAACAATCCCACGGCTATAGATAATGCAGCTCCTGTCGAACGCAAATAACGCTTGCCATGCGGAACTGGCCACGGATCTCGTTGGAGCTCACTTAATAAGTCGCCCAATGCAATATCGCATTTATTAATTGGTTGCAGGAAACGACTTGACGGGGGCTGAGTCGAATTTACGCCAGGCGTGCGGCTTTGTTGACCTGGTTGCATTGGTGTAGCTTGAACTCCAGACGGTATTCCAGAAGTAGCTCCTCTTCCTACGCCTAACATTTCTTGCACCTGTTTAGCCGTCAAATCTTTAGTTCCTCGAAAAACGTAACTCTTAGAACACCCATCCATGCCAAGTTCATGCACTTGAATCATTTTGCCAAAAGTGATCAAGCCCACTAAAGCGTTTGGAGGAAGTAGACTTAAAGACATTTGCAGAGAATCTTTAAGGGCTTCAAGCTCCTCTTCGTCCATACAAGTATCTACCAGAAATAAGAAGACTGGAGGCATGCTGGGGGCACGTGCGATAGTGTACTCAATTGTGCTGAAACTTGGAATCAGTTCTGCTGGCTGATGTTGCTCAGATATAGCAGCGTATTGTGGAGGAAACTACAAATAAAATCCAGTATCAGATACATTTTTAAACACTGGCAAAAGTATAAAATATATAGTCTTACGGGATTCCTTTGGAAGCAAAAGTTGCAGACCCATAGCTTTGCTCTATAGTCCACTTGACACAGTGGATTTAGTATAGCCCGACAATTACTTCGTGTGCAGAACACCGGCTCATATTGTATTGGTGGTAAGTCTAAGCGCTCCTTAAGAGGCTGGTAAAGGCAAGCCAAAGGAACTACCAGTCGGCTAGCATCGATCCGACTAGAAGGCCACACGTTCCACGTCAATCGAACACCGTCGCGATCTTCGTTTTGTTGAATAAACTCTTCATAAGTAGTCATGATTTCAAAGCTTTATGTGTGGAATCACACAATAAAGGAAAACTTCGATTTTTCTACTTCCCAGCAATAGCCAACAAATCCAGATAGAGCCACGTCAGGTAGGGTGACATTTCAGAGATATTGCATATATCTCTGGAAAGGAATACTTTTAATTGGATTTAGTATTGCCAGATTAAAATGTGTTAAATGTCAAATTAATTCTGAGAATGAAAAGAAAAATTCATAATTGTTTATTTTGGAATAATCACGTACTCAATTTTTTAATTAAAGAATATTAATTAAGCATAATAACTTAAAATTGTCAATTAAAATGATAATCAAAGAAACGGAACAACTTTCGAAGGTTTAATTAATTTCAGTCCCAGGTACAAGCAGAAACACAGAAAGAGATATAAGTCAAAACATAAGTGAAGAAAATATTATTTTACTGAGAATATTTTACTTTAAAAAGTCAAGTTTTATATAATTAAAAAAAATTATATGAATAGAATTAAGAAAATGTTGAAGAATATTGAAGTTGAAGACATTTTTTATATTCAGAAAAGACCATTCAACAATTTTTCCATTAAGACCATTTCAACAAGAATATTTTATAACCAAGAGTCCTAAATTATATACTATCACAGATAGACTAAGCCAAATATATGAAGAACCTTTTAATACATCGTCTATCTCACCGCTGGTCGGATGTTTTTGATTATCTGACGTTAATTTTCCATTGGCGACTGGATACTGCTAGCGAGTTAAACTATTCTCGTTGAACCAAGCAAAAGCAGTAACACCAACATAAGAGCAATAAGTTCATATGAAGTCGGCATTGCAAATGTTAAAGAAGTGATGAAGTTTTTTCTCTAGTTTTAAGATGGCGATGAAAAAACGCGTCTTTTGTGATTATTATCAAAACAACGTTTAATACAGTGGAATAAATTCAACGATTAAAACAATATATTATATGAGATGAAAGCCAGAAATAAGTTGAATTGTCTCAATGTGAAAGTTCTAACATAAAGTTATAATAATGGCAACAAATATGTATCGAGTTGGAGGTGAGAAAAAAATTTTCTTTTGTTTCGCGTTTCGTTGTTGCCGTCACCGACTTCGTCTGAGGCTCCAGTGAACAAAGTGAAAATGAACTAGTACCTGCTTTTACCATAGAAAAATTTAGCACTATTAACATTTTTAATATAAAATGTTTAAAGGCTTTTTAAATTTTATTAATGAAATTCTCAAAACGAATGCGAATTTTCATAAAAATGTCATTCGACATACCGATAGGCCGGTACATCTGGAAATTTTTTAAAATCGCCTCAATATAAAGAAATTAGTATAATACACGATCATCATCTGATGCAGAAAAATTATGATAATAGGAGCATCTATTCATAAAAGATGTTTTTTGGGAAGAAGCGCAAAAAAATTGAATTTGAAATTGAAATAAAAATTCACTACGTTTTATGGGTTTTAATTTAATTTACCAAGTTATAAGATTTCTAACATTAAATAGCTCCCCAAAAGGACAAATTAAATATAATGGATGTCTTCAGATTAGGAGGGTCAGCTTCCCATTTTCTCTTTTCTTGTACTGATAAATTTTAAAACTCAGAGTCTTATATTTTATCTTTTTTACACGTCGCAGACTACGTGTATGTTGAAACGTCTCCAAATACTCCATTTTTCATAAGGCGAATAGAAGAATTAAATAAAAATCCATCGGGAACTGTCGAGGCAAAAGTGATGTGCTTTTATCGACGACGAGATTTACCAAATCCATTGATACAATTAGCTGATAAACATCAACGTAAGTATTAATTTTTCTGTAAACAATAAAATTTTTAAGTTGGCCATCCAGTGGTTTCTTATTTTTAAATCGGTCATTGTAATGATGCCATTTAATGCCGATACATTTTCTTAGTGAGGCGTTGATAAAAAATGTATTAATACTAAAACAGAGACAACATTATTGGAAATGTGGTGAAAAAATTTCTTCACTAAACGATTGCCTATTATTTTAATCCATGTAAATATAAAAACATATAAAATATAGCTTATTAATATTAAAAAATTTTGACAATTTCATATTGATTCACATCTAAGAGATTTGTATAATTAGTAATTAATAACGTGATTATAATTCATGTGGTGATAAACTGAATATGCTCAAAAAAAAAAATCGATGCACGTTTTTGCAACAAATTTTTTTCGGACACTTAAAAAAATACACGCATATATATATTTATTATATCTCTAGAAATCTAAATATTTTTCCCAAAACTCAATATTTCTTCAGCAAAATATTTGAACATCTGTTTAATAGATTTCTCCCAAAGAATTGTGCATTATTAGGCACAATTTTCAGGCTGCAAACAAATTCTACGTAGAAAACCCACCTCCTTGAACTGATTCAAGTATCATGCAAATGTACTTACTTAAAAATACTTAGGTACTTAGTTAGAAATGTCCGATCCTGACAATTATTGCAACATGCCGTCTGTTCTTGCCCTGAAGGATCTTTTTTCCCCCTTTTAAACGCTTGAACTTCCGTACATTGAATGTCCTTAAGCTTGGATCAACTGCATCAATTAATTATTGATAACGTATTTTAATGATGGTTTCATTAGGCCGGTCAATGGGTCACGCTAACCGTATTAATTCTTAAGCAACAGCGATAACGAACAAGTGCACAAATAAATTGGTCTAATTTCTCCATATTTATGGGTAATTCTGTTAAACTCCTACAATTTTTGATCACCAGAAGATTAGAAACCAAAAGAAAGATTAGAAACCGATTGATTCGGGAGTTTGCTTATTTGTCATTTGTTTGTCATTTTGTAGCATCGCTGGATGAAGAGCGTACAAGTCCTATTCATCATTCTTCCGGGAGTACTGCTTTTGAAAAGAGTGAAACACTAACAGCAAAACAACGACATCAAATCAAACATCGGGAGTTGTTTCTGTCGCGACAAGTTGAAACATTGCCTGCCACTCAAATACGAGGAAAATGTTCTGTAACATTGCTGAATGAAACAGAATCTTTACAGAGTTATCTTAATAAAGACGTGAGTCGTAAATTTCACACCAGTACCGTTTGAATATTTATATTAAATTATTTCTCCGGACAGTAGAAGAATCCTTTAGTTGGATAATCTGATATAACATTGTTTTATTTTATTTTTGTAGGATACTTTCTTTTATTGTCTAGTATTTGATCCAAATCAAAAAACATTGCTTGCCGATAAAGGAGAAATAAGAGTAGGAAGTCGTTATCAGAGTGAAATTCCTCCATTGTTAAAAGACATCACAACAGATGATCGTAAATTAGAAGATCTGGAAGTAAATGTTTGGACACCATACCATAATTTAACCGATCGAAAAATTGATCAATTCCTGGTAATCTCTCGTTCTGTTGGCACATTTGCGAGAGCTTTGGATTGCAGTAGTTCGGTGAAACAACCATCATTGCACATGTCAGCAGCAGCAGCAAGTCGCGATATTACTCTGGTATAAATACACATTTTTTCAAGAAACTCTGTAGCTTAAAACCTCTTGCAGAGTAAAAGCGTGACAGAGAGTAGCATATGCGATCCAATTAAAGTAAGCGTAGTTTAGCTTAGCGTAAATAAATGCAGCGAAACGTTATAATAAATGATAATAAACATTTATGTACAGTATATCGAATGCTATAATAAACGTTCATGTATCGTTGCAGATATTAATTTAAAGTGATATTATTTTAAACTTTCTACAAGCGTAAAAATTTAAATGAAATGTGTGTATGGGATTAGGCTTCTCTACGACGCTAAATCGTCCATGTATTTTTGCTACGCTACTCTTTGGAATGTTTTTCGAGTGCCAGAGGCTTTGCGAATGGGATAGATTTTAATTGAATCACTCAAATTGAACCTTCTATATAATTTAATTTCAAATTATTTTCCCATTTTTATTTACATTAACGAATTTATGAATTATTGAAGCAAAAATTAAAATTTTCCAAAATAATACATTCGCTTATATTACATTTATTTTTGTTAACTCTTATGGTGGTTTTCTAATAAAACTTTTTTTAATTACAGTTCAATGCAATGGATATCTTGCATAAGCACAAATATTCAATTGAAGATGCAATGTGCTCGTTAGTCACTTCAACAGGACCCGTGCTATGCCGTGATGAAATTGAAGATTGGAGCGCATCTGAGGCTAATTTATTTGAGGAAGCCTTAGATAAATATGGAAAAGATTTCAATGACATTAGACAAGATTTTGTATGTTTTATATAATAATGCGATTTTTTATTCGTGATGTATTTTTACATTAAATTTGTGTATTTTTAGCTGCCTTGGAAAACTTTAAAACAAATTATTGAATATTATTACATGTGGAAGACTACAGATCGTTACGTACAACAGAAACGTGTTAAAGCTGTGGAGGCCGAATTGAAGTTAAAACAAGTTTATATACCGCAATATAATAATACTAAAAGTGGTGCTTCCCTCAAAGGCGGTCTAAATGTGTACAATGGTGGCACAACTAATGGTGGGTCAGATCTGACACAGATTAATAGACCTTGTGAATCATGCTCTACAACGAAGTCCTCACAGGTATGGATAACATCTATCTAATATTAATATTAATGTTCTCTATTAGTGACTATATTGTAATGAGATTCGAATGATCTTTTGATGAACTTTTTAGTGGTATCCCTGGATTAGTGGGCATCTTACATGTAGGTTATGCCAGTACTGCTGGGATTATTGGAGAAAATATGGCGGATTAAAGAATTTATCTAAACACAGTGATAGTGAAAGCGAATTGAAAAAGAAACCCCTAAATAATCCACCAGAAACCTTGATTGAGGAGGAGAGAGCTAGTGACTTATCTAATCGTCAATTACATAAGTACGTACGTTACATAAAAAAATAAATTTGAAATTAAACAAAATCCAAACGAAAATTAAAAAATTTCTTATTAAAAAAAATTAATATCAAAATTTTTAAATTAGTGTAAATAAGTTTTACCATTTTAATAAATTAAAAATTATTTTTGTTATTCAGATGTTCGATTGTGAATTGTGGTAAAGAATTTAAATTAAAAACTCATTTGGCTCGACATTATGCTCAATCTCATGGCATTGCCATCAGTTCCGGTTCACCGAGACCAATCATGAAGACTCGGACTGCATTTTATCTGCATACTAATCCAATGACAAGGTTGGCGCGTATCGTGTGTCGAAATTTGATTAAACCTAGAAAAGCGGCACGACAGGCTTCGTATGCAATTAATTCACAACTTATTAAACAAGAATGTATGTATTAATATCCGATAAGCCCACCAAACCGCCCATCTCAAGTTCCCCAATACAATTTATCATATATTTTACATATTTGTTTTTTAAAATTATAGTTGGAAATCTGATTGCTGGCAAGTCACAGACGGATATAAAGAATTTAATACTAATGAAAAAAAGAGAACGCGGGAGTGTTACAAAAATTGCCAATCGCTTAGGATCACCTGGTTTAGGCCCGCATGAATGGTTAGTACTAACACCAAAAGAGAAAATGCCAAAACCGGATGTGGTATCATTCCCGAAACCACCTAAAGCGCCAGATGGCAGCTTACTGTATGATCGTATTCCAAACAAAATTATTGATCTTGAGAAAGATTTAACCATTATACCAACCCCATCACCATCTAGTATACGCAAGCGTGTACTCGAAGAACAACAATTTAATGGAACTGAAGGTATATTAGGCTAAGGACAATTATGTAGAAGTATATTATTACATTAATTACTATTATTATTATTTTATTCGTTCTTAGTAACAATTGTACCAACCGGCCCGCCGCCAAAACGGCCAAATAAAGATCCTATGCCGTCACATTGCCCGAGTCCTGAACAATTCGCAGCATTGATGGCAGCATCCGGACAGCCTTTAACTAGACATCACGTAAATATATTTTAAATTCATATAGAGCAGTATTTTTAATATTTAAAAAGGAATGGCCTGTTGAATATATTTGCTTTTATAAATCACAATAGATTTTTTGTAAAAAAATAATTCAAATAACGTTTTGAAATATTCCTTCCAAATGTTCAAGGATGAAACATCCTCAGTTCAAAGAAATTATGGTAGATATTTTATCTCTGGTAATATCTTGGCTAACACCCATTGACTATTTATGTTATGGCAAGAATCAACTCAGTTTTTGAGAAAGATTTGTATAAATTTTTCGTTAAGTAAAATTACTAAGAAGTCGATAGCAAACTATCGTAATTATATATCTAGTACTGCTCTCCATCTGGCATCACAAGGTTATAACTAAATTTTTTAAAATTTATTTTAGTTAAACGGAAAACCAAAAATTGCACAAATGGCAAGGACAGGTAATGGTCGAAAACAGGTTATAAGTTGGATGGATGCTCCTGACGATGTGTATTTTCGAGCAACAGAAGCCAGCAGGTATATTTTTATCTGTAAAAAAATTAATTAAGGAAATTATCTCGAAATTATCTTACAGAAAAGCGAGAAAGAATTTATCACCAACTGACTTACGGCGCGCGGCACGTAAACCTTGGAGAAATTTGTCTATTAAAACAACGTTACCACCAGCTAGACAAATTGATCCTCAGGTTGTGATATTAGACTGACCATCATCAGCTATGGATAAGCAAAACATTAAACATCATTCACCATTTCCATATACTATGGAAGCGCTATTAAATTAAGGCACCCACACATATATATATTCACTGACTTATATGTATGTTTGAATGTTTGTTCTTACGATGCAAAGAAGCTGAATGCATCGCATTGCGTTGTCCCTCATTGCGCAGCTTCAACTGTACATAGTTTGTCTTTTTATCAAACGAAAAGAAATGGAAGGAATTTTTTTTTTGAAAAAGGCAGAAGAGAATTTCAAACAACGACATCATCATTGGAAAGGAAGGGATTTAGGCTGTAAATTAAAATTACTTGTAAACGAAATTTCAAATTTAATGAATTTAAAATTCCTGAACCAAAATCTAACAAAAGGCTACAAGAGGAACTCGGAATGCAAAAAAGTTTCTTCATGGACATGAGGTAAAGTTTGTTTTCCATTATTATTATGAGAGCTCGTTCCATAGAACACTGTCGTGATTCTCTTGCCGTGTAAAGCCCTTTTATAAAACCACATGAAAGTGAACGTGGACGAGAGTTACTATGTGAAACTTTTTATATGAGGTGAATAGTAGTTGCTGAAATTGTTAAAATTATTTAATATAATGTTAGCTAGTTAATTTCCTGAAGTAATTTTTGTGACTTTGAATCACCACAATTTGATCTAAGAAGAGTGTTCATTCTTGTGAAAATTTACGGCCTTATTACACAAAACGAAACTATGGCGCTTCTTCGTTTCCCTTTTGTGTTTGCTGTCATTTCTGTCTCCTTTGAGAGCTCATAGATAAGCAGCAGATAAAATTTCGTTGGGAACGAATAAACAAACGTCAGTGCTTTTTGGTGCATCCCAGTGGAAAACGGAATGCCGAAGTCCAATATTGTTGTGTGCCGGTACCGAAGTAGCTAGTGAATAAAATGCGATTAAGGAACCTTTCGCTTGGTTGTGAGTGAAGACGATATTTGGCGGGGAGGATGATTTTGTTGTGCGCAAACAAATGGATTGCTAATGGAAAACAGACTTTCAGCGTTATTACGCAAACCGAAACTAATGGAAAGACTGCGACGCTGGCTTTAAGAAAACGCTGGAAGTTATTCTAGTATACAAAACTAAACGACGTCCTGAATGATACTGAATAAATTTTTACCATGCCGCTTCATTCACACCCAAGCGAAAGTTTCCTTGCACGCGTTTTATTCTCTAGCTGTTTCGTTAATATATTTCCAAAATATTCGGTCTCGGCGTTTTGTTTTCCACTGGAATACACTGATAAGCACTAACAATGTTTGTTTATTCGTGCTCAACGAAATTTTATCTGCTGCTTATCAATAAGCTCTCAAAGCAGAGAAAAACACAAAAGAGAATCGAAAAAGCAGCGTAGCTTCGGTTTCTGTAATAACGCCATTTATCTAAGGAATCTGACGAAAGTTTTCCATACTACAAAAATTCCGAGAGTTCTCGAAGCCAGCATCGCAGTCTCCGTTCGTTTCGGTTTGTGTAATAAGGCCCTTAAACTCACCACAGCTCCAATTTCAAGTTTAGGATATTTTAGAATTGAGTTATGTTCTAAACAAACCATTGAAGTTGAGTGGAATTTGAATTTGAATTTAAAAATAACCTTCCGAGAAATCTTTTTACATTTTCTTGTCATGAAAATTCGTTTCCAAACATTTTCTTTCAATTTGCGCGGAATTTTTTAATCAGAAAATATAACCGTAAAGAAATTCAAAGAGAACGATAAAAGTCTATGCTCATTTCTTCTATATAAAACATGTTTAAGCAAAATCAAGTTAAACTAATTTTACACAATATGATTTATACCCACATTGATACCACGAAATTAAGACTTTATCGTAAAGTGAAAACTCCCATTGATATTGATAAAATTAACGAGGCTATTCTATAAAAACATGTCCTGCGTTTAGTTCGATTCTGTCCTCTATTATCTTTTGTTATTTTCGTAAAACAGATGCTCCGTTGTCAAAAAAAAAAACTTGAACGCATCCCATCCCATGTCTTTGTGACGTATGTATTTGCTACTTTTATAAGCTTTTCGAAACTTTTTCCGAAAACACACGAAATCCATAACATTCGACTGCATGCGTTCAAGTGTCATACAGCAAACCAGTCGTTCGTTACAGAATTCATAGTTTTTGCTCATGTTACAAGTTGAACGCAGGATGTGAACGCATCATGTGAGTTTACAGCATAACCTGGTAATTTGAAACTGGACTGAATTTTATTATTCCAACTATATCCACGAAAATACAGTGATA
This sequence comes from Physocephala rufipes, assembly GCA_963966595.1. Lineage (NCBI taxonomy): Eukaryota > Metazoa > Arthropoda > Insecta > Diptera > Conopidae > Physocephala > Physocephala rufipes. The sequence continues at coordinate 14,346,297 of OZ016501.1, forward strand.
TCGTTAAAAGTGTATTCAACATAGATCGTGGTACGTATAAGTGTACTCATGCACACAGAGACGAATAAAAATGTTAACATTTTACTACTTTTGTCATCATGTTCGAACGTTTCGTGGATGTTTTAAAAATTTAAAACAACCGTAAAGCCGATGGGCGTTAAACAATAAACAAGAATGTAAATGAAAACTACAAGTTCAATTCAACTCAATCAATTAAATCACAATTATGTATCGACGATTATTGATTCTCAACGTTCCCCGAAATTATAAATAATATGGTGAACGCAATCTCAACATTTTAACTCCTTCGAACATATTTCTAACGCAAAGTAATTTTAAACTCCACGCTCACTTTCAAATGATCGCTGTAAATCGCGCTTAATTCCCTTGGCAAAATAATGGAATAATTTGTTGTTGGTTGTTTGATATTGGAGCTACATTTTTAAATTGTTTTACTTTGTCTACCCAAAATTAAGAAATACGATTTTAATTGGTTCGATATGCATTCTTCTAAATATCAGTTTTATTCAATATTGTGGGGGAAAATATAAAAAATATACTAAACCAAATGTGTTTTGGTCACATCTTCCAGTCTCATGTGATGAATTTATTTTCAATTATTTGAATCGAGTTTTCAATTTAACTGAAAGAATGTTTCCAAAAGGAAAACAGAAACTAAAATTAAAAATCTTTATAAACAGATATAAACTAGCAAATTAAATTGCCTCTACTACCTTCTTTATTTCTCTCCATTTAAACCTAGAGGCATGAACAGATAGATATAAATATTAAAGAGCAAATAGTTTTCATGTTTGTTTTAATTTTGTTCAAACATTTTTATTGTATACTTAAATTTGAATTTGCGAATGCGTCCGTAGAAGAAATCATGAAATCACAAAACATTTACTTCAGATTTAAAAAAGAACTAAAATGTAGCATAGTTTTATAAACAATAGCTGTAACGTATATATATAAACATATTATATAAATCTAGCATAGCAATACGTAATAAATAAATTAAGATTAAGTTTTTCTTTATGTTTTAAGAAACTTGTAAAAATCAGTTAAAAAATCTTTTGAAAAAAAGATAACCTTTAAACATAATGAATTACCGATGATTCATCCTATTAGTTTCTTTCCAATAAAAACGAAATTGCAGCAAATAAATAATAGAATAAAAGAAATTCGTATGACTTACAAAATATATGATACAAAACTTGTGTTTATTATCTCATAAACATGAGTAAGACGAAGAAGATATTAGAATTTTTCAATATTAAAATTTAATAAAACTAGAATAAAATATTTTCAATTTTCATGTAAAAATTTTTACACAGGTTTTCCAAATATAAATAAACATTTTATTCTACAAGCAAAAGTACGTTGTTGCTTTACGTAATGTTAAAATCATTCAAATATAACTAATGAAAGTACTATTTACTATCTCTGGTGGAGAGCTGCACAAGATATCTTCTTGAGCTCATTGATATTGATGAGGTTCGTCAGGTCTTTCCGATAGTCTTTCAACTACTTGACGTAGTTGTGTTCGGCAAAACTCCACTTATTGCGGTGACAACTACTTGCAACCGAAAAGATGCGAGACCATTCTAAGCTCGTTGATGAATTATAAGCGGACACTTCAAAAAATTAACACATCACATGCCACAAAAACCATTGCCATTTTAAAACAAATCATAACAAAAAATACATTGAATAACAATACAAAAAACGAATATGAATCAAGTGATTGGAAGCTAATCAATTGAATGAGCCTATATGCATATTTGAAGTTGAGAAGGTAACTTTGTTGTGACATCTCGAGAGAGAGAGAGAGAGAGAGAATGGTATTATTAAATATTACGCAAATATAAATATCAAGAATTGCTTTTCTCTGTACTTTCAGACCTATTAACTAACTGTTGATTGACTTTCTAAACTGTAACCAATTTTAGACATGCTAGAAAGTGGTTATGGAGTGGACACTGCTTCTCCGATATACATTCAACATTAAAAAGGTTGTAAACAAATTTGTATTTTATAGAAATTGTAAATAATTACGCTAAAAATCTATTCACAAATCATTTTCCTCTTTCCTATGAAGACAGTATGAGCGAGTTATCCCACTTGTATTAATATTTACTAGAAATTCTGTTATACCCCAGTATAGTTTGCTATACAAAGCGAAGCATTAGTTCCACCAAATCCAAATGAATTTTTTATTGCAATACGCCTGGTATTGTCATCCTGAGGAAACCATTTCTCTGATTGTCTCACGATTCTAATATCTATTTCTCCGTCTAGTTCTTCAATATTAATAGATGGCGGAAGTACGTTTTCGGTACAAGCTTTAATTAAAAAAACGGTCTCAAGATTTCCAGAGGCACCAAGAAGATGACCGTGTGACCCTTTCGTGGATGAAACGCGTATATTTGAATTTTCGAATAGGCGTTTAATGGCATGCGATTCAATTTTATCACCCAATGGTGTGGATGTTGCATGCGCATTTACGTAGCTCACTTCAGAGACGGGGATTTTGGCATCGCCAATGGCTCGTTGCATAGCTAAATAAGCTCCAGTTCCATCTTGACTTGGGGATGTGATATGATGAGCATCTCCTGATACTCCATATCCTAAAATTTCTGCAAGTATGGGGGCCTTTCGTTCTAGTGCATGTGTCAATTCTTCAAGAACAAGGATAGCAGCACCCTCCCCCATTACAAAACCATCTCGCTTTGTATCGAAAGGGCGTGATGCAAGAGTTGGTGTATCATTGAATGCAGTGCTGAGAGCGCGCAATCGACAGAATCCAGCCACCGATAGAGGATCTATGCACGATTCTCCACTCCCACACAACATTAGATCCGCATCACCATTACGTATGAAACGCATTCCATCACCAATCGCATGAGCTCCAGTTGCACAAGCAGTGGAAACACAGTGATTGGGACCCTGTAGACCGTAACGCATACTGATGTGACCGCAGGCCATATTTGGCAGAATGCGAGGGATAAAATATGGACTGATACGATTATATCCTTTGGTTAGCTGTTGGTAACCGCTATATACTTCTGTAAGGTCAAACATACCCATACCGATACAAACGCCACCACGGCATCTTTCGGCATCACTCAGTTGATCAGTGATTAAATTGGCTGATTTGATTGCCTCTTCAGCAGCCAACAAACTCAGTGTTGTGGCAGAGCTCATTACCTTTAAATCGCTCTTACTGAATTGCTTTTCGAGCTGCAATTTTTCCCTAGGTATTTGTGCAGCAACTTGACAGGGCAACCCTTTGAACCGATCATCTAGTTTGGTAACAGCACTTTCACCCGTAAGTACCTTATCCCATGATTCTGCCACATTATTGCCTAGGGGGTTTACTGTGCCAATACCGGTAACAACAACTCTGCGTCTTTTTGAGTCCGTGGATATATTTCGGAGAAGTAATCCGACTCTGCCTAATTGAATATCGCATATTTTCAAAAATAAAGAACCTCGTCCATGGAATTTACGAGCCGGCGAAAACGTCATCGGCGTAAACATTTTCTATTTCTAACAAACTATATTGAAAATATCCGAAAACCCTTTACAATCGCATTGTCAAAAACAGCTGAATTTAACCTAAATTCACCATGAAAAATTGCGTTACTACTGTAAATATAGAAATTCGATGCGAATATTCGTTGCGAAAACTCGGACTCGAAATATCCGAGTTTTCATTACCCAAAACAAAGAAAACAGAGAACAGCGGCACACAACAAAATTTAATTTCGAAAGTATTCTGTGAAAGAAAAAGTGAGTAATAGTTACTACCTAATAATAGCTTGAACAAATTTCACTTTCTGCTGGCACCCTGCAGTTTTCATTATTGAACACATAAACTTATCGGCAGCTGTCAACAAATGTCAAAATGCTTTACAAAATGTGAACAAGAAATTTGTGTAAGAATACTCCGTTCGTGAAGTTCAAATAAGAAACAAAAACAAAATAAGAACAAGGGCAACAACCGGCAGCAAAATTAGAAATTTTCAATCTATTACCTTGCAGAAGCAACATTTTCTGTCCGGCAGCATTTATTTTTTCTCGCTTTCCATAAGAGCAAATGAAATTTTGACATAGCTGTTGGGTGGCGGCGGAAGGTAGCATTTCTATGGCTTCAAGTTATTATGTTTTATTTTTACTGACACAATCGACAGTATGCTCGTTCCATATATTCTAATGGATTTGTTCGCTGTCGCCGGTCGCCTCGCGGTTGGGTTTTGGGCGTTATTTTAACCGCTTTTTAAAAGCAAGCATGGGCAAGTTCGGAATCACATTGCCATGAACGTGTTTATAAAAATTCGATACTTTTTACTCGTTTGTTTAGAACTTTACATCAAATCATATGGGCTTAGATTTTGTTATTTATTAAGTATGCGAATAATTTGAGTACCAGAAGTGTCTTGCTATACGAGAATATTATTTGATTTTGTAGTCGAACATGTTGTTGCTTATACGGCAGAAAAGAATTATTCATAAACTTTCAAAAGATTTACACAGTACGGCATGTCGAACTGGATACATTGTCCTGTAAATAAAAGCAAAATAAGCGCTATTATAAAATTAATCTACTAAATACTTTGTCATTTCATGCTTTACAGAGTACCAGAAATTGGTGAAGGTCCCAACGCAATTGAGGGGATGTTAAAATCCAATGGACTGCCGGCTTTTAATGACATAACAATTGAACATTGTTTGGGTGCAATTAGTCAGCAGGCGTCATTAGTTGAGAAAAGAGTTAAAGATATTGAAACCGCAATAAATAAAAATGATGGTAGATCAGATTTGGGTAAATTATTCTACGATTTGGATGAGGTAACCGGGCCTCTAGAAACTACATGGGGTATTGCTAAGACCTTGTATTTAGGAAATAGCACTCTCATTCCAACAAAAAGTTATATGAATATACATGAACGGGCGCGCAGTGCTCGTGCCTGCAAGTTTACAAATAAAACTATTTACAATAGTTTAAGAAATCAACAGTTTTTAGACAACCAAACGGATATGTCTTTAAAACGTTTAGTGAAAAAGTATACGCTAGAGGGGAAATTAAACGGTTTGGAATTATCTGAAGATAAAAGGAATTCCCTAAAAGATGTACTGTTACAATTGGGCAAAGAACGCGGAATATTTAAAAATAAAGTGGCCATGGCTATTCATACCTTTCGACATGTCATAACCGATAGCAAGGTAATGCGTGATTTTCCACCTACATTTCTTGAAGCCACAGCCAAAGATCCAAACTACGCCATGGAGGGGCCGTGGAGTATAACTCTCTACCCTCAAATATACAATAGTTTTATGAAGTATTGCCCTGATCGAATGCTTCGTTGGAATTTATGGCAAGCCAATGTACGCAAGGCATCAATTCAAGTAGAGAAAAGTTTAGAAACCAGCACTCATCTCGAAAAAATTAGAGCTTTGCGGAAGCGACAGGCGAATATATTGGGTATGTGCTTAATATTTTGTGATATGTCGATCAATATTGCAATAATTTTCAATTTGTCCAGGTTATCCAACATATGCTTCCATGTCAATGGAAACTAAAATGATTGCCAATGTAGACAAAATTAAGGAATTGTTTGCCAAGTTATTGCAATTTTCTGGTCCGGCACAATTACTTGAAATAGAAAAACTTCAAAATTTTGCTCTCGATGCAGGCTTTAAATATAAATTGGATGTATTTGATGTACCTTTTTGGGAACGCAAATATTTGGTCAACGAATGTGACCTAAATGAGGAAACATTAAGAGAATATTTTCCGTTGCCAAAGGTCATGTCTGGACTTTTAGCTCTCGCGGAAAAACTTTTCAATATTAAAATTGTTGAAAGGAGCGATGTGGATGTATGGCAACCAGCTGTAAAGTATTTCGATGTCCATGATTGCGATAACCGCTCAGCGGTTACACCAGTCGGCGGTTTTTATTTGGATTGGTATTCGAATGAAAATAAATACGGTAAAAATAATGGCTGGATGGTGAGCATACGCAATCGCAATCAAGCTACAAATAGTAAACCGCTCTGTGCCCTTGTATTTAATTTCACTCCACCAGCGTCTGGTAAGCCATATCTGTTGAGTATCGAAGACATGCGACTAGTGTTCAAAACGTTTGGTTCGGCTATGCAGCATCTACTAACGAGATCTAACTACTCGGATTTAGCAGGTCTTTCCAATATTGAATGGGATGCATCGCAAGTGACAGGCCAAGTAATGTCGAATTTTTTGGACAACTCTGACACACTTCGAGAAATATCAAGTCACGTTTCAAACGAAGATAAGCTGTCTGAAGAAATGGCGACAAAAGTGAAGTATTTAAGAACCAATTTGGCCGGTTATCATTTATGTCAAGAACTTTATTTGGCACACTTGGACCTAGAACTTCATCAGTCCACTGATTTTTGGTTGGACGTGGTTAAGAAGCTTTGGCCATTGTATCACTTAATGCCATTAGATAAAAAAGATTCACATCCCTGTTCAATGACTGATATATTTTCTGGCGATTGGGCAGCAGCATATTATAGTAATTTATATTCGAAAGTTATTGCGGCTGATATTTCAGAGGCGTTCAATCAGGAGGCTGAAATTCAAGAGGCTGGTAAACGTTTTAAAGATACGTTCCTTTCGGTAGGCGGTTCATCACCTGCTGTTGAGGTATTTCGGCACTTCTGTGGTCGTGATCCATCATGTGATTCATTGTTGAAATCACTTCAGATTTATAAACACTCGGACAAACAAACTTCGGATAATTTATAATACCTTTTTCATTCTTCATCCCATTCTTGTTAGCTTTAAATTTTGAGCAATCAATATACAACTGATGTAGGAGTTCTACAGAAGTTAATATTGAAATAATTTTACAAATTCTAATTTCGTTAACGTTCCTCGTATAGGTTTTATATGAAGAAGAAAAAGATGTAAAATATACTTCATTAATACAAAGGATGTTTTATTAGTACAAAACTTGAGTTTATTCGAGTTTCTAATATTTATATGGTAGAGTCATTTTTTGTCTCCAGAATCCAGAACGTGGTACCAGCCGACATGATTTTACAGAACGAAGGATTACGGTTAAACGCAATTTTGTTCTTCTGTTTGTGAGGCATTAACGCCATTCAGGCTGTAAGGTTATATATAGAAAGGAATATTTAAATGAGACAAAATTTCCAGCTATTTTGCCTCGGAAAAGTTTTCTCATTGGAAAAAATCGTACACGAAAATATTATGAGTAAAGTCGTTTTGTTTACTCAGGGTCATAATTCTTGACGATGCAAAAGATCGTCAAGGCTTTATAAAAGGACATTGTTTGAAGGAATTAGATTCTTTGTTTCGAAATTTTTTTGTTCAGAATCTAGTCGATCGGGACTTTGTTACCAATGGGTTTTTCTTTGAAATTTATTGGAAAAATTCTTTAATCAGTAGGAAATTAAATGGAGAGGCGGAGGGGAGGGCATACGCGCCTATACCAATGACATGTAAATTTTATTAAAACCATTTTGGGAATAGCGTTTTTCTACGCCACTTCAAGCAGATTTGTAGGGGTTCATCCTCTAAAGTAGACAACGGTTTGCTCGTACATTCGACATTTACTGGGAGGACGAACGGCTATAATGCATATACACCAATTACAACCTGATTCTTGGTCACATTTTTGTATTGCACAGTTTCATTAAACAATTCGGAAGATAATCATTTAGGGAATCTTGAAAGATACGTATTATCGGGAATTAATCATATATTATATTACTGTTTATATCAACCATACTTGCTTTATTTAAGTAATACTATAAGTGCATAATAACATTTAACATATTCGCTTCTTTTATATATACAATACAAAACGATTAAATAAGTTTTAATAAAAATATTGATACACAAAACAATACGGTAATTAGGAAAAAGCTTAGCGTAAATAAAATTCAAATTTCAGGACATGAATTTCTTGTTTTCTTATATGACCATCTTTTTTACGCACAATTTTAATTTAATTACTAATATGAAATTGTAACTGCTTATTGTTTAATTCTTTCTCATAATTTTTGCCTACGTTTATACGAATTTTTGCTATCCTGCTGAATTGCATGGATTTGTTATGTTATTTCTTTAATTATTATTATTATTATTGTTGTTGTTTTGTCACTGGTTAACTTCATATTCAAAATGCTAAATATTTTTATTTAGAATATATCTGGGCAACCTGCCCAATTCTGATCGATTTTGTGTTGCCAATACGTTCCCTTATAAACATGAACAACATTGTCTGATCCTTCTTCTTTTTGACGTTCGAACCACATCGGTTCGTACGGTGGATATGGACGGCCTTCTTCTGCAGCAGCTTCTGCTTCCGCTTCGCGTGCTCGGCGTTTCAGGCGTTGCTTTTCTTCGAGACGAAGCTTTTCATGATTGCTCTCATCCCATTTGCCTTCCTCCATCAAACGCTGATCGGGACGAAACCGTGAATCAGTGGGAGCAACACCATCTTCCATTTCGTTCAATTGACAAGCAAGTCTTGTGAAATTGTAATATTTTTCACTGTCGGGTGGTGGCATTTCTCTAATCCAAATGGCTCTATAACTGTCGGTTTTATAGATTGGACTTTCATCTGTGCCGGATGTCGACAGGACCGATGAGATTTCGATTTTATTATCCCAAGTACCACGAAGTACCCATTTCACTTCATTATTACGATCCATTATGACACCCTTAACGCGTCGCTGTTGTTCCCTCGAAAAGTAGGAATAGGGAATATATTTGAGAAGGCATTTAATGCCCGAAGCAGAATTTAAGCCTGTGATTTCCATTTCACCATGCTGATCCACCCAAAGTTTTCCAACAATTATATTATTAACTGTTGTTGTAACTTTACGCCATGTATACTTATTGCCCGTGGAATTGAACACTACGTAGGCACTGCCCAGGGGTATAACCTTGAATACAGAAATAATAAAATATTTATTTTTAGTAAGAAATTTCATTTGTTCAAATTGCGGTTTTAGTTTCTAACAAAATATGAAACGTACACAAAGCGCTTTTAAAATAAAAATTGCCATGATATCATCGATGATGTTTTTCATAGTTTTGTGTATTCTATCAGGTTGTTCCTGCATCCAACATTCTCATTAAACTTTCAAATACATTGCCTACGAATTTCGCGATAAAAAAATGTTCCTGAGATACAAACCACACTTCTTTAGAAATAATTTTCATGGATATTTTAAACCTGAACTGATGGTTAGTTAAAGCATTAATAGAATATAACGGAAATGTCTATAAGTTTGATACAAAATTTGGCCTGCATTATAATTGCTTTTTAATTACCTGCAAATATTTTCCCCGAAATTTGCTTGTCATAGTAAATTCCTGCCAGCACGCCCAATCCCGACCCTCGCAATGTACCGCAGCCATTGGAGGATGATGGGAAACTTGTTCCGCGATGCAGCGCCAGCCTAAATCATCTGTGCGATCGCATTCAAATGTTTCGCCAAGCAGTGGATTGAACGGTTTTCCCGTACGGTTGGCCGTGGTCGAATAACTAGATATGGTAAAAGCCGCAACATATGCCAATTGTTCGCATTCGTCTTTACATTTAGCAGCAATATCCAATAAATGTGCGTATTCGTAATCTTCGGTTAGACGTTGTAGCATAGATAATGGCTCGTTGAAATTAACTGGCATCGGGATTTTGGATAGTTCCTTTCCAATACAATTTTTCATGATTGACCAAAGATTTAATGGATAATTTGGTTTATCAGGAACGCGTGTTCGTCTTTGTTTAACGACTTTAGTTGGGTTCGTTGGATTGTTTCTAGTCGGATTCTTGAAATATGAATTATGAGAGGATGATGGAACAACATCGTCATGAACTTTTCCAGAAAGATGATCAACAGAATCAGAATTCGGATTTCCTGGATTACCTTTAACTTGCTGATCGGTTTGATTAAGACTGCAGACCTGCTGCGGGTTTTTTAATTCTTCATTTTCCGATGAACTACTTGTGTGCGTCTGATCTGGTGAGTTGTTGCGGCGCTTTTGTATATTCAATATAAATGCATTGTCCTCATCTTCCCCCTGAGGAGAATCTTCTAAACATGCAGTCTCTTCCGCATCAAAGAATTCGTTGTCATCGTCATCAGATGTCACAATTCCACTTGAAGGGACTTTCGTTACTGCGCCGCTCGTGGGCTTCTTATGCTGTACTAAATGAGCCGCTTGTTCCAATTGAGTGTGCTGCTTTGCTAGCTGTTCCACAAATTCTTCTAGTCTCTGACGTTGTTCGCGTTCATGCTGCAACATTTTTGACCACTTGTGACCTTGATTTTCTGCTGTACGTAAATAATCATTACAGGCATTAATCATGGCGTTAGAAGTTATTCGAAATAGCGTCGCTCTTTCGTGAACTATTTTTGTTCGACCTGCTAAAGCTTCTTCATCATTCGTCTCGAGATCGGCGAGCGCACGCTGTAAGGCAACTCCGTGCTTTGTAATGAGATCGTAGCAAGTTCGAAGACTTTCCAGACGATCCGTAAGATCGTGAATAACCGTACTGATCTCTTGACTGGGTATTACTAGCGATGTAGTCTCTTCTTCTTCCTCTTCACTTTCCATAGCACGAATTGCTTTAGCTTTTGCCAGTTCCAATGCTGTTACCCACGACTGCCGTTCAACTTCACTCGCAGCTTTAATGTGAAATGTTTGAGTTCCTCCGTTCGAAATTACGAATGTACATGAATCGACGGTATGTATGAGTGCGCCATGTAATGAAATAGTACCACGGCAAGTATGGTTAATTTCCGCTTGATTGCGATAATAGCTTAAAACACCTTTAGATAATACGAACCAACGACGTTGGTAACCTTTGATGTAGTTAGTCCATTTCAACAACCACCCTTTCATCTCCGGATCACTTTTTTCTGATGACGGTTTTGACGGTTCTGTCATTGTTTTTATTGCTGTAATTGATCGTCTGACCAACTAATTGATTCTTCAATTTTTTATAATGAAAATATTTGTGAGGTAAAATAATGGTAGTCAAAACCAACGCCACGTATATTGTTGATTTATAATCACCTTCGGGAGCTATAAAATTTATTCTATTCGAGTTTTTGAGAAATTTCGGTTTTTAAAAATCACACCGCTCTGCTTGAATTATTTAGCAGATTTTAATGCGGAATAACTTTGTTTTCTTTCGCGAAATTTTGGAAATTTTTCACACACCAAACCCACCAATTGAGTAGAAGAAGAAGAATTTAGCGTATACTTTGACATAAGCTATGACATATTCAATAAACAGTGTTGCTATGTGTTCTAGATGCGCCAGAACGATGTTCTTTTAACAATTATCTATAGCAACCACCCATTGGTTGCCTACAATAGTGTTCATATTCCAATAGCCTTAGGGAGATGTGTAACCTCACAGCGAATTTGCAGGCATGTTTTGGTATGAAACCATTGAAGAAAATCCAGGCATAAGTTTACGATCTGATTGCTGCTCCAAATTTTTCCAATTACTTTTGTTGGTGTTGGTGACCCCAACAAACGTCAAAACTTGTTTTGCAGACATTTCGTTTCGGAGTAATGAATTTAGAAATCAAAATTAATTTAGCTATATATCATTAGCGGGATTTGTAAACGTTTTAATTATTTCCTAAACCAATTTTATATGAAGAGGAATAAATGTCCATAGCCAGACCGATTTGGTAATTTGGCTTATAATATTTCGGAATAGGTTTTTGGGACTGAAAAACATGAAGAGGTCTTCTGTAGGATTCATTAATTCTTGTGGAAACTTAAAACCAGTGAGGGGATAGATACGCAAAACTTTATTCTTTTTTAATTCTTTATTTTCTTCGCCTTGAAAGGCAAATTATTATTTTTCTGTTGTTTGCTTTGAATTGAATGGCATGTAAATGTAATTACATGAAAAGGTTGAAAGGGAAAAAATATATAAGATGAGAAATTTACTTATAAAATAAACTTAGTTTTGCCCTTCTCTTGTGTGAAGATTTTCACTGATGAAATATATAAAAATATGTGTTAATCGACCTTGAAACCAACAGATGGCCTTAAAGGGAGAAGTTATGTGAAGTATTCCCTATCCTCTCTGATTGGCTGTTTTGTATGTTTTTAGTGTTATTATAAAGGTGACCATAAGAATTTTTAGACTCTGTTTTATTATTTTACTTTTTTTAGCCACGAAGTTTATGTGGAAATTCCGCTAACTGAGAATGTAAGTATATAGAGAATATACTTTTATGGTGTTCATAACGAAATACAGTTTTTTAATAAACATTCATGGACGACAATTACTTGTTAATTATTAATTAAAGCTTCGGAGAAAATACAGGATTAACGTGAAATATATGGAAGTGATACAATTGAACATGTTTTAATATAAATATCATTGATGCACTGTTAAAATTATTACTTTAAAAGAACGAGCAGTAAGGCCAACAACTTCTCCCTAGGCCAACCAATAGAAAATAATATCGGGAGGAGGATCTTTATACGAAAAAATGAATTATTTTGGGTTTTCAAATCTTACGCTAGAAATTGCCAAAGAAATTAAATTAGAATGAATTTCATTAATACCGTGCAGATATTCGGTTTCAATGAATTTTGACATAAAAATAAAGACCAACAAATGGGCAAAACCCCAAATTTCCGTTCTAACAGATATTAAAATACCAAGAAAAATGTTATTCCTCTGTTTAGTTTTTAATTAAAATACCATTGGTTTTATTATACAAACATAAAAATAGAAAAATCTTATATTTACAATATTTTTTGAGTTTTCTTTTTTCTGAGAATTTGTGGCTTAAAAAATCTTATAATTACGTCCCTATAAACAAATTAAAACGAATATTAAATTATATAGACGATAATGATCTTTAAGTGTACATATATAATTAATTATAATCGGGGATGTTTAGTTAAAATAGCGCACATAAGTGGCAACGGATCGTCGTCTTCTGTGTGTGTGTATGTGTACGTAAATTTTTTTAAAAATGTTTTATCTTATGTTTTTATATGAATGGGTTGTGTATGCTGTCTTTCTTTTCAAATAAATATGGTTTTTTTAAAAAATATATATGCACAAGTATATAAATAAATAATTGCGTTAATATATAAAAGCTTAAATTACATTCGCATTTGAGTTAGCACTACCCTTAACACATCAATCTAAGTGAAAAATGAGCATATTTCTTTAAAAAAGTTTATGTTATTTTATGGCGCTTTTATAATAGAATAAATAAAGAATTAATGATATAGGCATGTGCTCTTTTATTTCTTTACACACACTCTCTGTCTCTCATTTTTACAACTGCATACCTGTAAACTGTCATACTTCCTTCTGCAACGAGTAGTATTTCTGCTATGGTGCAGAACCGTGAGTAAAAAAATTGGTGGTGAAGTCGAGTTCAAATATTGAATGAGCTCATTTCGAAAACACAAACCACAATAACAATTTTTGTATTAATAACGCTCTCAGCATTTACGCAATTGGAACTCAGAACTTATTTTAAAGCAAAGTTAGAATCATATTTTAGAATTATTATTAAGAATATCACATATTAATTTGTTGAATTTTACATAATATCTAAAGTACTAAATTAAAAAAATATATAAATAATTTCATAACTGTTCGCAGTAACCCAGGGTTTATAGAGTTGACCACAGAATGACGGAAATAAAGAATTATCGATTATAGCAAACAGTTTAAAATCGAATCAATTACTGCATTCTTTACTAAAGACACGAAAAACGTTTCATAATTCTAGTAATTGAAATTTTTTTCTAAGGACGAAGGCGTTTTTGACAGAACACGTAGAGCAACAATATCCTATTTCTTCAAAGTCATCCAATCCAATTTTTGTTTGTTTGATTTACGTTTATCCAATTTTTGTTTGTTTGATTTTTTAGCTACTGACGGTTCAGCCGTGATGCTTCTATGTTTACCTCTTACTCGATTGACCAATTACCAATTTATAATGGTTTTGTGAATACAATAAGATAAAAATGCGGTATGAACTTGCCCTGTATATATGTGTATCATGAGTGTGTGTGTGCCTTCGATAAATTAAATAACGGTAGAATATACGTCTGAAATGTACCAATAAATTTACATAGTATTATAGGCGGCAGTATTGAAGTTTTGCTTTGGCAAACTTAATCTTGCCAGTGGATGAGTTTTGCCGTGTTGCTGGACACGCCTTTGCTGATGATGAGCTAGAATATTTTCCGTTATTGTTTGGGGATGTGCGACTGTGACTGATGACGAGATTATGCTACAGTTGTTACCTTTTAAGGGCGCAGGTGGTGGTTTACTGTCATTATAGGCATGCGGTGGAGGCGGTAATTTCGCCATTGTTCTTTGTGGAACTTCCGAACTGCTGCCATAGTGACGGTTTTCATAGTAAGAGCGTGGTCTAGTTTTAATTGATGCATTGATAATGGTAGTGTTAGCATTTGCAAGAGAATGAATAGAAGTGTTAGACGATTTTTCTGTGGAGGATGATGATGACTGGTATCTGTGGACTAATCCCTTAACATTATGATCAGCACTGGGCTCATTAATTGCTGCTGATGTTGTATTAGTTGGTAGGTAGCAGGTTCGGTTTACTGAATTTGTCTGGGTATTGAAGTAATTACTGGCCGTTGATAGAGTCACAGCTGCAGTCTGGGAGATATGATCGACATGTTGTGCCACCGGCGACGATGGTAATGACTGATGTCCTTTCTTTGATGTTGAAACCGATCTATTGCTATTACCGGCTTTTAATTCGAAATTTTTCTTTAAAATCTGCACGTTTCCCGAGATCCGTTGATCATCTGCATTTGCTGTATTCTGTTGCAACGTGTTCTTATTTTCAATATCAGATATTGTGTAGGATTCTGGTGCTGAGGCGGAAAATAGTTCCGATCGTAGAGGTTTGCTGCCGTCGCTCCGTCGAATTACACGACGTTGCTGCACAACGCCTGACGATGACATAAATTCCTCGCTACTGCAGCGGTTTGAGAAACGGCAGCGGCTTGAAGAAGCTGCAGATTGGCTGCGGTATAAATTTGAATATCTCTTTTGACCTGCTGTACCAGCAGCAGGTAATAATTCGCCACCGTTTCCCTGGCAAAGTTTCTTTAACACCGTTGACTCTTCCAGCTTCTGTTTAGTGCGTTTAACGGTACCTATTTGTGGTTCTTTGCTTTGGTAGCCCGAATTTAGTTTAGAAACCGAAGAGGAGGAGCCCGATACAGTCTTATTACTCATACTAAGTTCGTGAATTTGGCCCTCAATGATGGCGGCAGCCGTTGCAGCACTACCGCCATATTGAAAACTATTTCGATTTGCATCGTACGCACCCCACGAGCTGTTGCGCATGGGCAAACTGTTTCGCTGATCACCGGAGCCCCAGGATGAGTGACGAAACGGCAATTCACGTTGACGGGTGCGTACATTTACAAAACCCTCGCATTGATTAATGATACCCGAAGAATCGATACTACTACTAGAACTTTTTCTTGAACTAGCAATACTGCCGGTGAATGCTTGAGATTGGGCCGGCATATGGTCCAGTATAATCCCACCCGTACTCGCTGCCCACGACTGAGTCTTACGCGTATGCTTGACTTCTTCTTTTTCAAAAACATTATCAAGTTGAGAAGAGAACATATCGCCACAACCGCTGCAATTGGTATCCCTTCGCAAACGTATTGTGTTACGAGGGGTAGCTGTCGAAATAGTAGTCTCGCATGCTGACTGTGAAGGCAAAGTCGATATTTGGGTTATCAGCTTCGCCGAAGATGTCCAAACAGGACTACACGATGTTTTAGCACTTATGTTTTTCTGTGCTTGATATTCAGCATCAGCATCGGTTTTGGAACTATTGACATCTACCGACACCGCACGTGAAAGCTGTAAATTTAATGATTTCCGATCGTTAACCGATTTGCGCTCTTTGAACGATTCTAGATCACTGATAATCGTTTTAACCGAAGAAGATGCGGTATAAGGGCGAGGTGTAGGTGTATTTTTCTGGATGTGAAGAACTTGATTCTGAGTAACACTATAGTTCTCACCATTGTTGCCGGGAAAACGCACATTCTTGGGTTCATCTGCAATATTGCGCTCCGGTGTTAGATTTTCTAACGATTGACTTTGCTGTTTAATAACGATAGTCGTATGACTCTGTAGCCCCTTTGGTGAGGTGCTGCTTGATCGCCTCATTATTTTACGATGTTTATGATCGCTGCTACTGCACAGACTACTGACATTTACTATCCCTCCACTGATTTCAACATCTCCACCATCGCCACTCACTCCATGAGTTTTGGATTTTGATTTCGATTGATTAAGAGCTTGAATGAGTGGTGTTGGTTCGCTACCAGGGAGCAATCTTGCGTCTTTCGTACTTTTCAAATTCGTTTCACTTTTGCTGCGTTGAAGCTTTTCCTTGTTCTTCATTGCATCCAACATACCCCGATAGGTTTCCAATTGATTTAAAAAGTTCTTATTGGGTTTTATACAATTACGACGTTCTTTAACATGTTGCATGGCCTTTTGGAATTCCCAGTTATACGCTTTCATGGCATATGCAATAACAACCGATGCTGAACGTGAGACACCCATTTTACAGTGTACTAGAACTTTGGAACCTTCATCTTTAGCACGATTAATATAACGAAAGGTATTATCCCAATGCTTCAATAAATTCGTCTTTTCATCGTCATAGACGCGAACATTGAAATAATCGAATATACCAGGAAAGAAATTGTCGATTTCGCGGGTTACGTTGAGGATATGCCGAACTCTGAAAAAGAACAGATTTTTATGCACTTTAAATGTATTTTAAATACAGTGGACTATCGGCACATTACTATTCCTGGGTGCGGTCTCAATTGTTTATTAATCAGTTTTGGTTTTAAGCGATATATTAATTATACGGTTTATCCCAGCGATATGCTCCGAATCTTGCTCGTAAGATATGACGGAATTTTACATTGAACATATATAACAAATATACCGCACAAACCCGTTCAGAAATTAGTAATATTCCGACATAATTTTATCTTTAAGTACCCATTTTTCTGAAGTTCTTCTAAATTACTGGCATTCCATTCAGATCCTAAATAAACGTGGTCAAAAATTTCAGTTGGTGCATCCATTTGTCCTAATATGATGAGCATTTCTTGATCGATAAATGATTTGTATTCTCCTAAATCCATATCCAGCTGCTCTTCCAAACGACCTCGTATGTATTTCGAAGTGACTTCATCCAAGTCAACCGACATCATAATTTCCTTCAACTTCATTTTGATAATACTTTCAGTTTCCTCTTTTTCAGTTGGCCTATAATTTAATAACAATCATATACAAATATTTGTACCATAAGCAAGCATATAATTGAATTCTATTTACTTATTTCTTATGGCATCTGGTGAAGGAGGTCTGCGGCTTTCAATTGCATCCATAGCATTCCATTCATTTAAACATGATTGATCAGATTCAATACGATTTTCATAGTATGAAAGCCACTCGTGGGATGGTCCTCCCGGATAAAAGTTATTCTCACGAGCCTTTTGAGACACTTTATGAAGAGTTTGCAATGCAGACCTGAATAAAATGAAACAATTTACTATAGAAGTAAACAAATGCAAGGGATAGATAGTTTTACAAACCACATTGCCTGAACAGAAACTGGTTTAAATATATGGGTTTTTCCATAAACTGCGACACTGAAACCACTAGAATGTGTAGAAAATAATACAGGAGATATATATTTAATTATCCTACTATTCTCATTATAAAATTAAAAAGTTGGATTAAGACAACAATCGTGTCATGTAAATCGTTTGATTTACAATAACAAATTTCAAAATTAAATTATGTCCGCCATTAACTTACCCATCACCGTCAAGATGTATGGTGGTATCGGCTAGTATGGGCACAACTAAACCAATTGTTGCACGTTCATTGCAATCAATGCCTAATAAACATGATTCTTCCGTTCCCTCAAAGTTATCACAATCATTGCTTTTATCCGTTTCTAATTTTGCCGTGGAGCGATTGATCGCAGAATTTGTTATTCCCGAAAGACGTTGTTTTTCGTTCGCCTCCATACCGGGTTCTACCTGGGACGTAGTTTTATTACTGTCAACTGAATTTTGCCGTAAAACACATGTTGTTAAGGAAGTTGTCGTTGTTGTTGTTGCGGTTGTTGATGTTGGTCTTACTGAATTATTTCGTCCGGTTTTACTCTTTCGTTCGGTGGTAAGATTGTGACAGCAATTACGTGAAGTTATTACCAAATATCTTGTGCGATTAGGGCGCTGCGATTCTAATTTAACGGCCTACAATTGAACAATTATTTAGAATTTATGATTAAATTCAATGAATTCGTATTAAATTTTCACCATTTTCAGAGTTTCTCCATGCCTGAGTAAATAAAACATTGACTGCAAATGTTGTTGTATATCTGAGTTATTACTTTGCGTACTATTTGTCGATATTGTTGAATCGGTACTTAAACGGCGTTCAGAATGGTGCTGCGATATATCTTTAAGATCTAAAACCAACGGTGATTTCTCTGATTCCTCTGCGGCAAAGAAAGATTCGCTGCTATTTTTCCGAGCTCGGCTGGCATCCTCCTCCTCAGTTTCACTATCCTGTAATAACATTAACATTATCTGGTATTAATCATAACTATTTCAAATTGCTTAGGACAAATTTCAATACAAACCAAACAAATCATCAGAGGTAGAATTACGATAATCAGTAAGATTATAAAAAAATTTTTTGTTTTGAAAATTGGCAAACTATTATGAAAGCGATATCAATTTCCTTGCTTCATATATAAAATACAATTAAATACAACACATATCAATCAATGTACGCCCACTTTGAGTACACGTTATAGTATAGAAAACGTCTTACAAATATTTTTAAAAAAATATTTCCTGAATGATATGAATTATTGAGTTAAAGTTTATTTGAAATATTCCTATCTATATAATTTGTTTTATCCCATTCCCTCTACTTAATTATCGCGGAGCATTTTTCGTATTTCGCTAACAGTAAAGCAACCAAAACAAAGAATGCGTGAAGAAACAAAGAAATGAGTAATTCTTGTATATGCGCAAGGCACTTTTCCTTTTTTGCACATCGATAGACGAACAATGAATAAAAGGCCAACCCAAAATAAAAATATATGAATGACAGCAGAAGTTAAGAATTTTTTTCTGTAATACATTTTTCATAATCACGGACTAAAATCGTTTAGCACGGATTGTAATTATTAAAGGCCACTATCTATTATTTCTTCGGTTTCAAATATAAGGATAAAATCTATTTTGGCTTTTGTTTTTAATAACTTCTCGACTAAGTTCTCTCACCGATTTGGAGCATTGTGGCGAGCTAGCAGCACTTGTCGATCTCTGCACAGTTACCAGTGCCATTCCTGGTTTTATTTCTTGCAGTTTTCGGCAGCGATTTCTAAATTATTCACAAATTCATTTTCTTTATTCTTCAGTCAAAATTATTTTTTAATTTGATAGTCGTAAAGTGAACAAATTAATCTCAATCCAGAAGTCTAGATCAAAACCTATTTTTTTCCACAGAATACGAAGACATTTTGCCAAGACGCCATATTAATTTCTGTCTGTTTTATGACAGTTCGCTTAGAGTTGCCACAGTATAAAGTGTAAACACGTGTTCAATTCTTTCACTTAATAATGTGACACGCTGTTTTGCTTTGGCAACCAATTTCTCTAATAGTAGAAGTAGCTGAAGAGCTGTTAGCACAATGGTTGCATTCCCGTTCATTTCGATTTTTAAAAGAAAGTTAGATAACACAATGCACTCTGCCCGTATTGAGGTATCGGAGAAAGAGTGTGTCTTCCCGTATAATTTTGCCACCCAATTAGTACACAAATGCATGCACACATTTTTTTGCTAAAATGTAGTCTTATTGTAGTCTTAAATGTAGTCTTATTGTAGTCTCAGTTGTCAATTTGACTGAAAAATTTAATAATGTGTCCAACGAAGGGAAGATTTATATATTCATTCTTCAAATTTGTTTTATTTCGTGTAATATCATTCCAAATATTCATCTAAGGGAACATTTATAAATTCATTCCTCTATGAATCTATCTCGATGATATCTAGTTACAAAAGATAATTGGCGGTGTTACAACAGTATAAGAATATCGAATACGCTATTAAAATTTTTGCTAAAATTTCAGATTTAATTATGATTTAGCCCTAAATTACAATATCAAATCGTAGCAAACCTAACGCAATACATGACACATCGCTCAGCTGATTTTGTTTTTGGAAAAATAGATTTAGGGGAGGTTCATGCTTTAATATTTTTGATGTTTGGATAACTTTTTAATCACTAAATATGACTTCAATATTTGAGGAAACGGGAAATAAATTGTTGCCGCGTATTGCGCTGATAGCATGCGGTTCGTTCAGTCCACCAACGCCGATGCACTTGAGAATGTTTGGTAAATATTGATGGTTAATTATTTCTAGCATTTCGTGAAATTTATTTCACCTTGAAGAGATTGCTCGTGACCACTTCGATGCACAAGGTACTCATCATGTGATTGGTGGAATCCTATCACCTACACACGACGCATACGGAAAGAAAGGTCTTGCATCAGGTTTACATCGGTTTGCTATGGCGAAACTGGCGGTGCAGACTTCAACCTGGATACGTGTTTCCGATTGGGAGATAACACAACCACAGTGGTCACGAACACAGAGCGTTCTTCAGTATCATCAGAACTTTATAAATAACTTTATAAATTCTCCTCACTTCGATAATGAAGATAGCCATCTGCCTGGTTGGTTACCAGAAGGGTTGCGTGATAGAAGGGATCGTATACAGTTGAAACTGTTATGCGGTGCCGATCTATTGGAATCTTTTGCAGTCCCCGGATTATGGGCTAATGAAGATGTAAAATACTTATTTTCATTTGATTGTTTTAAATAAGTTTTAAATAATGTCATTTTAACGTCTCTAAAGATTGAAGATATCGTATCCAATCATGGTCTTGTAGTTGTCTCTCGAAGTGGAGCAAATCCGGAGAAATTTATTTTTGATTCAGATATTTTAACTAGACATCAGGTACGCTTCCGAAGAAAGAATTTTCATTTAAAATTTTTTATTTATAATATAACAAAATTTATTCTCAATAGCGCAATATAACGCTAGTTACAAATTGGGTTCCTAATGAGGTTAGCTCAACAATGATACGACGCCTTTTGGCCAGAGGACAATCGGTGAAATATTTAATTGATGATTTGGTTTTGGAATATATAAAAGCGAATGGATTGTTCAACTGCACGTCGTGAGTTCTTTTACTTTTTATAAGATCGTACATATCATGATTAGATGGATTAATACGTGCCTCATAAACAATAAGAAGTAGCTTCTTTTTTGGTTTGAATGCATTTCGAAATTAAAAATTGAAATGATTATTTCTGAAATTGATTTTTTTTCGTTTAATTTCATCACGAAATGAAACATTTTCTTGTTTAAAATTTGCCATAGAAAATTCTTTGTATAAAATCTAATTCCGTAAAACACTTAGACGTCTCCTGTGATGTTAGTTGTTTCAGATGACGTCACAAACTTTTAAACGATAAACCACACCTTCAAGACAAATATTATTCCAATCAACAAAAAATCAGTATTAAATGGAAATTATTAATGGAGCGTGAGTTTTATTAATTTTATCGCACAGTTTTGTAATATTTTTTGTTTTTATATAAACTCATGGCATGGAGAAGGATAATAATAATAATAATAATAATAATTATAATAATTATAATAATCGGCTGGTTATTGATTTTTGCTTTAGTAGTGCTAAATCCATCTACCACCACACAGATATATGTAGTCAACAACATTATCATACCAACGTATTAATCAGAATAGCTTCGACTTCATATATATTTAATCGATATAAATTATGAATTATGAAGTTTCATTCCTATAAAGCGCTTTCGTCATAAATGCGTTAAATTTCCAAAACTAATCAATTTCATTTCCTAAACGTTTTGCTTGCATTTATTTTAATAATGGATTATAGTAAGTATATAAAAAATACCGTTTGGAATGCATCGCAAGATATATATAATCTGGAGTTTATTAATCAAGTTAAAATGAATGCTACTTCATCGTCTGAAAATACACCGTCAGATGATGATGAACAACGAATGGATGAAACTGATTACTCATTAAAATGTTCATTAACTAGTATAAATTTAGATAATCGCAGGCCGAAAGTATTTTGTTGTGGCAATGAACGTGATGATGTTAATAAAAAATTGTTAAATAATCGTTCATCTCCAGGGCAAGCTGTGAAGGTGATCACACGTGAAAAACCTAATAGATCAGCACATCTAACTGATGATACAGAGGTTTATTGATTTTTCTGTTTTCTTCACATTCCATATTAATTTAATTCTTTACTTGTTTTTGCAGAAAAAGTCGAAGAAAATGAAAATTACTCAAGCCACACGTGTATAAGAAGTGTACTTAATTGAAATAGTATTTAAAACGTATATCAAACCGTATATAAAATATGACGTATGATATCCAGTCTATATATAAAAGCAGCGTATGATAAGGCACGAAAAGATATAGCAAGACACGTAAAACTACACTACGCGTATAGTGAGACATACATAGAGAAATCGAATGGATTCTGAAATCCTCATCAGACGATGTGTGTTACGTGTTTCCTACTAGAAGAGTAAAATTGTAATGGAATTACTAAATATTGTTTGTTACGTATATTTGTAAAGCGTAGTTTGTAGAAAATTGTATGCAATTTAAAGCAAAAGAGGGTTAAAGAGTCAGATTCATTGAAATATATGCAATCATAATTGTGTGCTATATTATATCATATAATCTATCGTGTTAAATTTTCTTTTAATTTGAGTGTAATGACTTGTAGATCGTGATCAATATAATTTAATTATCATGATAATTATGGGTGATGTGTAATAAGATAGAATTTTTTATTTTGAAAGTTATGTCGGGATAAGAGTTATGCATAACATTTTTACTTTTTTCTTCAGATATGAAGTATTATTATACCCCATATATTATATTATACCCCAAATTTATTTTGCAGTAGATGATTTCCTTTAGTTTTATTATAAGAATAGTGTCTTTTAAATGTAATGTAATAAATTAATAAAAAAATTTCAGCTTTATTCAGCTAACGATAAATCTCAGAGACTATTTCGTAAATATTGATTACCTGTTTTAACGATACATTTACGGTGGTCGTGGAATGTAACTGATTTGTCCTAGCTGTGATAAATTTATATTTTCTTCTAGACAAAGTCAATAATTTCTTGAAAGATGAAAAGGTGGCCAGCGGATTTGAAACATATTCGAAAGATATGATGGAAATTTCTAAAGGATGAGTATTTTAAAGACTTGTGGCATAAGCGTGGAAAAGGCGAGGTCGGTGTGAATTAAAAGAACGTGATTGAAAAACGCTTTTATAATAAAGACATTATTATTAGCGACTACATAAAATTATATGTCGAACATCGGGGGAATGAAAAATTAATATTTTTATTTCTATGATTGTGGAGAAAATTCTGCACATTTATTACATTCATTATCACAATTATGATCATCATAATCTGAATGATTACCAAGAAGTACATTGACATCATGTAGTAAGCCTTTCAAGGGCTTCACTTGCCTTTGCGTACTTGTAACAGTTTTGAATTCATTCCTACGAATTTGTAACTCGTGTACGAGTATAAAATTGCTTTAGACCGCAATAATGCCAGCACAATTTTTCTTAGTATAATTCAATAAACATTTTTTTCATTTTAAAAGAATTTTCCGATATTCCATAAACAAATAAGTTCAATGTTATAAGATATTCTATGTAATGTAGAAAAATATAACATTATATGTAAAACGGGCATTAATATTTATGTGTGATAAAATTTATTTACGTTTATTCCTTTACAGACAATGATTAAAATAAATTTGCAAGCTGGTTGAAACGAAGTTTTTAAAAATTATTTTTAAGGTTTTCCAAAAAGAATTACGATGATTTTACTAATATAATTTTGTTGAATATATTTTCTTATGTTGCGACATCAGGGGTTGCCAAATTATCTTCTACGAGTGAAACAGTTCAAAACTCGCGTGAAGGTCAATAGATGTTAACAATGGTTTATATTGTTAGGACAAATAGTTTCATTATTTTGTCAATTATTATCAGTTGAGTAGAAATATTTTTACTATTAGGAACAAGCAACGATTAAGATGACCAAAGATTTGTTCTCAAACCAAGTCTCAAATAATGTCAACTAGAGATAGAGTGAGAGAGGGGGAGAGAGAGATAAAGGGATTGATAAAGGGAGAGAGCTAATAGAAAAAGTTTGCAAAACGCTGCTAGAGAGATTATGAATCGCTTTTAGTTTTCAAATGAATGGGAAGTAATAGAAATGACTAGATTCAATTGACGAAGTTGTTGCATTTCAGAATTGCCTACCAGTGGGTTTTCGTTACTCAAACTGGTAGCTCATAGAAATAATTCATTCCTATACATAATTGACGGCTCGAAAGGTTTATTGGGTTAGTATTTTAATTCTCTCTTTGATCCTGAGATCATCAAATACAACCAAATATTTTATATGTATTTGTGTATGTGTTTGTATATTTTTCACGATTTACGGAATCCATCTAGTTCACCGGATAGTTAAAAATGTTTCGCTCGCGTCGTACACGTCCTTCGAAGACATCCTTTCATAACGATCAACTACCATTTTTATCGCGTTCACGTTTTAGTGCTCTGCCAGAATTGAGTGTCATTAATGATGAGACGGAAAAGCTATCACTTTTTGTGGCTGTCCTCTACGTTATCGACTTATTCGGGATTTTTCCATTTGTTACACTACCGGCACTTCTGGTGCAGTTGGGAATCTTCGGTATACCTTTGATTGTGTTCGTTTTAATTTTACAAATCTATACGTCGTTTTTGTTGAGTGAATGTTGGACGATGGCCGAGGTATTGGATCCAACTATAGTGGAAAAAACAAGGTATATATATTAACTTTTAATAACTTGAAATTTTATATTTTAAATTATAATTAATTACAATAAGTAATTGATATGTTATGAAAACGAGTAGTATCAGACAAAAACGTTAGCGAAATAAAAACATGCAAAGATTCAACGGCGATCGCATGATTGAAAACGCAGCGCCTAAACGTATGCAACGGAAATTCATGGGACACAAAGAATAAAATGAGACCGGAAGTAGCAATACTAAAATCTGTCAAATATTTGAGAGAAACTAAAACAAACGGATTTATTGTTGGATTTCGTTCGAACGCGATGGTGATTCCGAACGGCCGTCGAGGGAAGCGTGTGTTTGTTAAAATTTGAGAGAACTCCTGTTTGAAAATGTTGTTTTTCCGCCTTCCTGCCTCTCTCTAAACAAATCATCATCATCAATATCATTGATGTGTGACATTCTCTCGGGAGGTGAAATTCTGACAATTCATGTTATTGTTTGTTTCCTTGATCGTCATCTGCTAGTTGATTTGTTTTGTTTCACATTTGTTTGAAGGGTCATTTTGTTTGATGGGTTTATTCGTTTTTTTACTTTTTTTCTGGCATGGTTGGAGATTATTTTTTTGTTTGTTCGTTAGAGCATGGTTCATTATTTGTTTAGTTCCTTCTAGGTTTGATTATTCTTTTCTTCTCTTACAGTTATCCTTATGCGGCTCTCACTGATTTGGCGTTTGGACGTTTTGTCAGCTTATTTGTGAGAATCTTGTTAAATTTAAGTATTTTCGCAACAGGAATTCCCAATCTTGTTGTTGCCTCACAAAATCTGGAATTAGTCGGGCAGCGTATTAGCAATGGTGAATTTGTGTTATCCTTCTGTTATTGGGTGCTAATTGCGGGAGTATTTTTATGTCCATTGGTCTGGATTGGAAGCCCGAAACATATGCGGTAAGTACTTCTATAAGTAATTTCTGTAGTATTTGTGTTGGTAATTCTTACTCTCATTTTTTTGTTGAATTTCAGTGGTCTTGCCATACTCTCGGTTTGCGTTGTAATGGTTATTGTGATACTGTTGTGGACGTGCCTTTTTTCTGCAGCTCCTTTGGGTAAACCGTTCGAAGGCATTGGAACAGGTTAGTATGGCATGCCACCGATTCCCAACATGTGTCTCCATCATGTTCGAAAGTGTCCCTTTTTCCAGATATACCACCTTTGTTGATCTTTCTAAATGGTTACAGTGTCCTGGCTTTTCAATTTGATATCCATCCGATGCTTTTGACATTACAAATCGATATGAAGCGTAAGTCGCATGTTTATTGGGCGGCTTTTAGTGGTATAATAGGTTGGTGTAAATATAATTCGCAACACTATGAGGAACACTGTGATGATAAGCAATTTATGTTGCTTTTTACTCTGCGACAGTTAGCAGCTCTGTCGCCATTTTTAGCTCGATTATTGCTGCGTATAAATTTGGTTCTATGATTTCGGATAATCTCTTGGAGACTTTACCAAGAAGTGTTCCCCTCTTCGTCTTGCTAATTCTGATGGCTTTGCAATTGTGCTTTTCCGCGGCTGTTGGCAGCTCGGCAATGTTTATGCAAATTGAAAGTTATTTTAATGTTGATGAAAGTAAGTTAGAATATATTTATGATTCTATAATATATTTTTAATTATAACTTAGCGATTTTATTTTCTTCTCTTCTATACCTCTCTCTCTCTTTCTCTCTCGGCAGGTCTATCGTTGAAACGTATTGTTATTCGCTCTTCCGTAGTGGCCTTACAGGTTCTTATAGCTGAATTTGTGCCATCTTTTGATGTACTTATGGGTGTGGTGGGTGGCACTATAGCTGGACCATTAGTATTCATATTCCCTCCGCTATTGTATCGTCGCATCTGTTCCATGGAGCGACTATATCAACGTCTTAACGCCGAGGCGACTTATGGTAGTATGCCGATTGATTTGAATTATGAACGTATTCCACCACCACCGACGCGTTCTCAAGCGTCCCAACATTCACGATGGTACGCCGTCTGGTTGGCCATGTTAAGGGCGTGTAGATTGATGCATTGTAATTTATCAGTGTCGGTTTTGGTTTTGCTTTTTGGTGTCGTTGCTGCAATTTCGGCAACTTACTTGAATATCTTCCAACTCTCGCAACTATTTCGAAACTCTTCACCTTGTTTTGGAAATTTCACAACTGCGAAGACAGGAAATTAGTGTATTTAGGGTATCCGATATAGGGGAAATTTCATGGAGTGGAGAATAGGGATGGAAAGAAACACCTAGCATCCAATCCCAAACTACCTATGATGGTATGAAATATCGGTGCCAAATTGCATGTCGGTATCATGTCGATATAGACACGCAGTAGGCAGACATACAATTAAATTAAATCATTAATATAAAAATTAAACAGACATTATAATTAATTTTATAAAAATTGTTTTTAAGAGAATAATAATGAAATATTAAAGATTAGAAATTTAAATTATTTCAATATTTAAAGTTTAATTTAGTGTTAATTTTTTATTTTTAATATTGACTTACGAATTTCTTCGTAATTTATGATTCCAAAATGAAAACATTAAATATTAACAAAAGTATTAAAATTATTATTCAATTTTTCTTTTATTTCTTTGTTTTGTGAAATTTTTGTTCGTAATTTTAAGAATTTTATCAATAATATAATACGTGAATGCTTTTATAAATTAAAAAATTATCCATCGAAAAGATAATTGAATATAAATTTTTACTTTTGCTTCTCATAAAAATATTTTCATTATTTTAATATTCTTATAATTAATTTCGTATAAATAAATAAATACTTTTGACAGCTAAAAAAATGAAATCTCTAAAAAAATAAATTAAATTTTTTTGAAATTTTTTGTAGTCTTAACTAATTTTTTATTTTTTTATCAAACAATTTTTTATAGTTTCAAAAAATGTTTTTATTATTAGTTTTCATACATTTTATAAAAAAAATTAGCAAATGAAAACATTTATAAAAAATTTAATATTAAAGAATTATAAAAATTTTAATTGAAAATCGAATTTTAAATTTTTAAAATTTTTATTTTTAAGTTAGTTTTTTTTTTATTTCTAAGTTGTTTAATTATTCCAAAATTTAATAACTTAATACACTATTTTATAGTTTCAATTAAAAAAGTAGAATAATATATTCTACCAAAAATATCGAAATTAAGAAACTTTTATTTTAAATTGTTGCGAATATTTTCCCAGAATCTTATGAATAAATTCAAACATTTTTTAAATTTCTAAATTTATACATATTTAGTACAATTTTAATAATTCTAGAAATAATTTCATAAATATAAAATTTAATAAATTAATAATCTTAATAATAAAACAATCATTGTTTAAATTCAAATGATTTGGGAACAATTTTTGAATTTAGTTTGTGAGTTGTTTTTATTTGTCTCCCCTCCTCCTTCTGCCGCTACTCGTCATTCTCCTACATAAATGAGAACTAGAATATGTTAGGAATTGACGAGAAAGTGGTGGAGATGAAACTTCTGATATATCTTTATTTTGTTAACCTCGTTGGAGTTGTTCTATTTTCTGTTTTTCTAATTTTAATTTTTATACAGTTTTTCACTACATGTGATTATGTCTTATCTATAAAGTTCAAATAAAAAAGATTTTTATTGTTTTTGAATTGACTGCGGATAAATTAAACACCTGATTTATGACTGTGTGAAAGCAATCAATCGACAAATCGAAAAGTTTTCACTTGAAAGTGCTTTACTTGGGTGCGCTTTTATCAAACAATCGGAAATATGCGGGTAGCCGTGCTTTTACTTCGTTGAAAACTAATTAAATTTAAAGAGCGAAGAAGAGAGAACAATACCGAAATAGTGCTACAATAACAACGAGTAACGATCACACTTTCGAATGTTCTTTCTCTCTGGCAAGATTACGATCGCGACGATACTTTCTGTCATCTTCTAGTTTACGAGTCTTTACGATTTTTACGACATTCACGAGCTGAAGAATAAAATCGAATTCGTTCAGGGCTCGGCTGATTTTTAAGCTAAGCCTATTCTATTTTTTATTTTCACTTCGAGAATTTCTTTTTGAGGAAATTATTTTTTATATCCGGAAAATAAGATACACTTTGAATGTTTTCATTGATTTGCCGTATTTTTTGTTAAGAGATAAGAATTTTAAATTTGAAATTATGTTTTTTGTTAAATGACTTTCGAGGAAATCGATCAGACATTCTTCGACTATTTAATAATTTCGTTTAACTAATTTGTCGTTAATTTATTTGTTAGATATTGAGATATAACATTAAACGACATCGACGGATATTACTTGAATCATTATTGGTGGATTTCACAGTTAAGTAACCGTTATCTCGTTTTGGTATGCGATCTAATCGTTTCAAACCTTCATTGAAATCTCTTTGTTAGAGAAAAAACATACTTTAGTAGCATACATAATAATTGCGACGACATTGACAATGACGATGACAGTAATGAACATGAAGATTCTGATGAAGAACTGGGGAAGCCTTTGGCTTTAGATAATTGTATAATTTCATGAACAAATTAAAGATATTTTTTATTATTAAAAATTTTCTTCGAATTCATGCATGAAACAGTAAACAGTAAACGATTTGAATTTTCTCTAAAATGACATTAATTTTTTTTGACGAAATGAAGGTAATCTTTGGTTTGGTAGCATCCGTTTCAATGATAAACAAAAGTGTGTTTAAGTCTAAATTAACTAAATAAACTTTCGATCGAAGAAAATTGAGTTTTTTGCAATAATTGATTTTCCATTAGGGCCGCAATGTTTAGGCCATCGAATGGTTTGCTTCTGAGGTGATCGAAATTGTGTTGATGCATCTCGGGGCCACGTTAGATGCTTTAGGCGGGGAGTCATTGAAGAGATAATGACATGGTGATGTCATATCGTCTTGTTCGCAAAAAAAAATTATTAAAGGACTTAATTATTGAGATTATTGGTAATTTGTTCCAAATTAGGTCTAAAGGGCCATGAAATCGGATTTCAATCCAGAAGAGGCAATCACTTGAGTTGGGTTACATTTAATAACTAAACGGTAATTTCTCTGTTTTTAGTGCAGTAAAATAATCTTTCAAAACCGTTGAAAGATTTTTAATTGTTAATTTAAAAAAAAACCAACCAATGGCCGATCCTTTAAGTAAAACCTTGGCAACCTACAGTAATTTATTTGTTGTTTTTTTTGGGAAAATAGTTCAGTATATTTTTAATATATAATAATCTTTTATATATTGATTTATTTCAATTTATTACTTTATTTGTTTTAAAAAATATTGAATAATTAATACATGATTATCTCATCATTAATTACTTGATAATTACCTCTTAATTGGATAATAATTGTTATAACCGCCAGATAATTGTATTTGTTTTTGTGTTTGCAAGAACACCATTAGGACGAAACAATTAATTAATGTTGACAGCGATCCGTTTAGAAGAGCTGTACAAGAATAAGAAAAGTATTATTTAATTTAATTTAATTTTATTTTTATTTTTGTTTTCTTTTTTTGTGAGTATTTAATTTTCGATTTTTGGTATTTCTTTAGAAATAATCGAAAATGTAAATTATCTTGGAATTTTTTAATCGAAATGCATTAAAGACACGCTCACCCAAAGATAAATCTTCATACTAAAGCATTCATCATTTACGACATTTTACAGGCAGACGGAATGAACAGACTTACAGTTATTT
This sequence comes from Physocephala rufipes, assembly GCA_963966595.1. NCBI lineage: Eukaryota > Metazoa > Arthropoda > Insecta > Diptera > Conopidae > Physocephala > Physocephala rufipes. The sequence continues at coordinate 14,377,133 of OZ016501.1, forward strand.
CTTTAACAATGATTTAAGACATTGATAATATTGTTTTAATCTCTTCGATTTTATTGTTGAGAATTTGTTTTGATTAAACGATTTCATAGGAATTGGGGAAATATAATCTTCTAATGACGAGCAGACGAGATGGTGATACAAAGAAGAGAAGATGAAAGGGCAGTGACCTGTCGGTGGCAAAATTTCAAATTTTTCTCCTGTCAAATTTTAGTTAACGTTTAATTATTAAATTTTTGTGGTTATCGCTTGCATGAACTTAAAAACAAAACAATAAAATAAAACGTTTAACCGATAAAAAAGATGAAAGACAAAAATAGTCCTAGTCCTTTTTTCTTTATGACAGAATTTTTTCTTGCGATTCGTCTCGCGTGTACTCCTAGAAAGTCTTTAAAGGACAACAAAAAACTATGAATTATTCAAGATCAATAAATAATAATTATAAATAAATAAACTTCGTTTATTTATTTGCAGGCTCCCGTCGATACCGATACCTGTTGAGGAGCTGAATCATGCATTCCACCGCTTATGCATTGCCGTCGATGAATGGGTGGGGTGGGGTATGGTGTAATTGTTGAGCCATCCTTGTTTTTTGGTTGCGTGGGGGGTCGCATTTAATGCTGTTTTAGACATTTAATTTCCGTCTGAATAAGTTAATGATTCTCGTGGATATTCTTGGTCAACGTCTCCACGAAGCCTCGGGGGTTTCGAGGATCATAGTTTATGAAGTTGTGAGAGTTCAAGCTCATACGCGTAGGTATGAGAAGGTTCTGTAAGTTGGCAAAACTCCATGCGAGATCGTATATTTTCAATCTATTTCTGTGATTATTTTTCGAACTCTTATGAACGAATCGTGAATAATTATGACAGTCTTGTGTTGGCTTTATATTAATGATTAAACAAATATATATACATATGTATATATATATATATATATATATATATATATATATATATATATATATATATATATATATATATATATATATATATATATATATATATATATATATATATATATATATATATATATATATATATATATATATATATATATATATATATATATATATATATATATATATATATATATATATATATATATATATATATATATATATATATATATATATATATATATATATATATATATATATATATATATATATATATATATATATATATATATATATATATATATATATATATATATATATATATATATATATATATATATATATATATATATATATATATATATATATATATATATATATATATATATATATATATATATATATATATATATATATATATATATATATATATATATATATATATATATATATATATATATATATATATATATATATATATATATATATATATATATATATATATATATATATATATATATATATATATACATTTTACTAAAGATAAAATTTTGCTACCCCAAAGAGGATTTCCGGTTTTATAAATATTACTAAATGATTTTTCTCAGCCATTTCAAAAAAAAAGTCGTGCCCAAGAATATGTTTCTTGCGATAGGTGCGAAGTAAGCGTGAGGTGTATGAACGGATGGATTGAAGGAATGAAATTTATTAACTTAACAGAAATAAAAATAAATTGATGATTCTATTTAAGATTTATGTTCAGATTGGTTTTTATTGAAAACAATAAACAAAATCAAAATTCTTTAAGGGCCAAACGAAAAATGATGAACTCAGATAAATAGTAATGATATTCAAAATTGTAGTATAGTTGTTCTTATTGTTGTTATTAAAAATTATCACTGATTCAGTTTAGTCAATGAACTAGAATATATTTGATTGATTGAATGATTTATTGGTTTATTTATATATTTCTTTGAGTATTTCCTCTTGGAAGAAACTATTCCCTTCATAGAAACAGACGAATTTTGGGATCGCGTTAAATAAACCGTTCCACAATTTGATTGCCTGAGATAAATTTAGAAGAAGCGATTATACCTTAAAGATGTGATAAATTTTCTGGGAAGCTTATTGAATTTTCGGAAGGAATTTTCGACTGCGAAAATAGAAGAAAAACAGATTGAAATTATTTATGAGATAAAAAATTAATGGAGGTCCTAAACCAAGCAGACTCAGGACGAAGTTAAATAGCCTCACTTACCGCAATCGTTTTGGATCTTTTATAACATTTTTCAATATAGAACAACCACCTAATATAGTATTTTATCCTATTTAAAGTAGAGGATAACTAAGCGTTGTTAATTTGTAAGATTGTTCCGAAGAAAAGAAAAAATTTTAATGATAGTTTGATTCCTTCAAGCGATCTATTCAATTCAATGATAATTATATCAATTTATAATGAAGATATAGGAAATGGATAGAAATGTATTTTATTAAGTCTGAAATAGTAATTCAGTCACATATCTTGAAAGCGACCTAAGTCTATTTTTTTCAGAGAATTTTCAGAGAATCGTTTTAAGCTTTTATTACAAAGAAAAAAAAAACATTAAAGCATCCTACTTCAAAACCTGTTAAAATTTATAAGCTTAAATTATTTAATTAAAGTTTAAATGTTAAGATTCAATTTTTATTTTCAATATTAAAAATTTCAATTGAAAATTTAAATCTTTTAATAACTTTTAAATTTGTAAATTTGAAGTTTTAAGTTTTAGATAAATAAATTTGTTTTATTCGGGAGTTTTTGCACTTTAAAAATGGAACGGCACAATTAACTGAAGATTTCTTTAGCAAACAAATAAATATTTGGTAGAATATTTAATTAATGATTAATTATTAATAAAGCTATTAAACCATAATAATAGTGAGTTTATTACTAAAGAAAAAAAATCATAAAACAACAAATCATTCAATTATAAAAACATATGGTTGAGAATCTTGGTGTCTTCCGCACTACGGGAGTCGAGGTTTACGAGCTCAATCTTAATCATCGGCAACAAAGTAAATTTCTCCGTATTTATTCTTTAGAAACGTGTTGCGTAAGTTTGTTGGTTTAATTGAATGTTTAAAAGAGCGCTGGCTATTCTCTTCTTCCTAGATTCTTCGTCCTCTTCTTCTTCTTATGCTTCTTCTTGTTAAGCCAAGAAGTGTTCGATGATGTCTGTATTATTGAAACAACATCAGCAATAGTCAGCAATCGATATAAAAATATGACGTAATTTTATTCAAATCATGAACAACGAGAGAATACTGAACGCTTCCATTTTTCTATTTCGAAGAGTTTTTTCTCCATTCATTTATTTAATTTTTCAATTTTAGTATTTATTTTTGTTTAAAATATAAGTTTTTTTTTAATATTTTTATATTCTAAAAATAAAGTAATTTTAATATTTGCCTTATAATAAGCGGACAAAAGAAAATAATGACGGGTATTATTGATAAAAGCTTACCGGATATATTTATCGGCTCGGCCATCAGAGGTGGTACAGGTACATGATACTCTCGTGGCGTCATCATTGTGCTTCATCGGCCGACCGACCGACCGTCTGATAACCTTCATAAATCGTGAATAGTACGGAATCAGGAGAATCCGCAATAAAATTATTTTATCTACATTTACTATCTATATTTCAAATATTTATATATGAAATTAAGATGCACAAAATACACAGAGGATTCAGAAGATTGAATGCGTGTGTATGCGCGTATTTGTTTGTGAGTTTGTGTGTGTATGTACGTTTAAGATTAGGATTTATAAAAAAAGCAATTCTAAATTTAATATCGGGTCACTGGGCGTTAAAGTAAATGTTTCGTTAGCTCGCTTGCTTCCTCATTTGGATTCAATTGATCAATGAATCGTCGACGTTTCCTCAATGTTATCAATTACTTTTTTAAGTATAGCTCATATATTGGTTTCAGAATTATTTGAAATCTATTGAATTTCTTTGCTTCGACCTTTTGTTGTTTTATTGATTCTTTAAGTGTATCTGGATACTTCCTCGAGTAATTTTCTCTTGTTTTTGGAACGAGTAAACATTCTTAAAAGGCGAATACGCTTCTTTCGAAAACTACAATTATTTCAGAAAAAATGTCCTCAAACTGTGGGACATTTTTTATTATCAAATAAATATAAATAAATATATATATATATATATATATATATATATATATATATATATATATATATATATATATATATATATATATATATATATATATATATATATATATATATATATATATATATATATATATATATATATATATATATATATATATATATATATATATATATATATATATATATATATATATATATATATATATATATATATATATATATATATATATATATATATATATATATATATATATATATATATATATATATATCACATATAGATAAATCATTAAACTGAAATATTCTTGCCTCGTCATCATGTCTCCAGACACAAACGAAAATTGGAGCAAATTATTATATTCTCGCGTTAGCGGGCTGGGCTGAGTAACGGTTTATGTTTTTTGGCCATTTCGATCGTTTCATTTGCATAACATTCGAAATGTACGAAATTCGCATTCAACTCCTCGCGGTCACTTAACCGAATGGTATTTATTTAACACTCTTTTTGCTCTAATTTAATTAAACCGCGAGCGAGGTTCATCAGGAGTGTGAAGACAGAAATCGTGTTCTGAAGTTGCGTGAAAAAAAAAAATAAGAAGCACGTACTGGATTAAAACATTCCCGATTGTGACTTGAATAATATTTAATATATAAATGTGTGAATGGTATGTACTTACCTACAAGTAAATATATCTGTCATACACCTTCAAACTTTCATACTCAAAGGTATGCAGGTTCAGACGTGTGGGGAAGACTTATATATGTATATGTACAGACATATGTATGTACAAACGCAAGTAAAGATATCGACGCAATGTAACGATTGATTTTTTTGTTTTTGATAAATTTATTGAAAATATTTAAAAAAAAACAAATTTTATTATAAGAAATATTTTGTATAAAAGATAGCTGTTGGCTACAGAAAACTCTTGCTCATTTGATCTGGTTCTGATAATGTTTCGAAATGGTTATCGTTCTACCCGTTCGTATCTTCGAAAAAATCTGCTAAAAACTCTGGTCGGTCTACGGAATGAAAGATTTATCACGTAGACTTGGCTTTTAATGTAGGTCGTTTTATATAAAGGTCATTTCGTTCAGATCGCATGCGGTATTACATATTTCCAACATTTTTCCACTGAGCTCGTTATACATATTCGTTACCCACTTACTCGTTTGTATTTTAATGACAACTCCCTTCCTCTAACACCCAGTGACGAATAAGAAAATTTGTTTGTGTAAAATTGAAATTCCTTTTAGAACTAGTAAAAAGAAATAACGAGTGGATAATTTGTTGCATGAAGACATGACTAACATAAAATAATATTTATCTTGCTGCATGACTGCATGGCAGAGAACTTTCGTTTTTTCTTTTTCTGTTCAAATTCTCTGCCTGTTTATTTCCTTTCAAAACTGTTTTATTTGAATGATTTGATAATTTTCCATTATAATCATTAATAACCTTTTAAAGAAAGGCTCGCTTGATCTAAATAAAGATAAGAGAATAAGTAGAAGAATTGGGGGAGAAGAGTAAGGCACTAAAATTTAGTCATTAGTGAGTAAACATCAACGGTTTAATTGAAAACAATTAAAACCGAAACCAAAGCAAAATCAATAGAAAATAATTTAAAAGAAAACAACATTAACTAAATAAATTATTTAATTAAATACAAAAAGAGCGAAAACATAATGAAGAACAATGTTGGTGAGGAGCGTTATCCTTATGGGTTTTTAGTGCGCAGCAAATCAACATTTAATTTTAAAACAATTTTTAAAGCATCTTAAATACTTTTCCAACCTTTTAGGAGGGAGGTTTTTTAAATATTTTTATTTTTAAATTATTTAAATTATTTTTATTTTTAATTTATTTTTAAATTTTTAAATTTATTTTTAAATTATTTTCTTATATGGTCTGGACGAGTAGAACGACAACAACAACAACAATTGTGTTATGAGGTTTAGAAATAAGAAATGAAATTAATTTTAATTTAAATTTTTTAAATCGATTTTTTTAAAGAGGATAAAGAAAATTGGCAAAAAGCAATCAGAACATGTTTTAATAATTTTATTTCTCACTAATAATTTTTAAGAAAATATATTTATATATTTATGATGTATTTTTTATTTATAAAAATTATATTGTTTGCTTATATTATTAATTAAGTATTATTTAATTGATTGATAATTTGCAATAGCTGAAACCTTTTCAACAACTTTTTTATCGTTAGTTCCCTTAGAGTTCATGGTAAAAATTTTGTTCTATTAAACGTTTTCTGAAGATAACCCCTCTCGCCACAAAAGTCTTTGTTGCGATCAATTAACAAAAGTTTGGAAAACAATAACAAACAAAAAAAAACCCAACCACAAAACGTGACGACGCCAATGCCATTGAATTATAATGAAATTTTATTTTGTCAACGTAATTATGAATTTATTTATTGAGTTTGGATTTAATTTTGAAATAATAATAAACGAGGAGCTCTTGAATTCTTATTGAATTTCTCAAGGAGCACTTTTAAAATAGAAATAGGATAATTTCACGCTTCGACGCCTATTACGATTGCTAAGAAAACAAAAGGAGAAAATAATGTTGGTTTTAATTAATAACGAATGAGATCAGACACAATATTTGGTAGACGGCGCCGTTTGGCGCCAAATGACATTTACGTTACGAATAATTTCTTACGAAGACAAATATGCCTCTCCTCCCACACAAACACATACACACATTCGCACATATTTATTTACATAATTATATTCACACAAATACAGGCATAAATCGATATACAAACATATCGATTATGGAAACACTAATTGAGATTGTTTGGATCGATGAATGATATGTCTCTACCGTCACGTGTCGCGTTCGCAACGCGTTAACCATGCGTTGCGATACGATAATAATAAAATAAAAACTACAAAATTTATGATTATTTTATTATTTATTAAGACTAAAAATTTGTTTTGCGTTTACCAGGAATAAGTCTTTAAGAGATCCGTTGGATAATATTATACTAAGACGTTTAAGTCAGTTTCGCACGGGCTTATCATTTGTGCGAATTGTGGTCATGGATTAGACGTTTCTTATTAAAGTAAAGAAAATATTTAATCATTAGGAAAATATTGCTTTTAGATTTATTAAAGCTTTTAGATAAGTATTTGTTAAACACTTTCAAAGTTATTTTGTTAACATTTAGAAATGTAATTTTTTATTTTATCCAACAATTAAATCTAGTCGGACTATTTTAATTACTCGTAAATAACTTTTTAATATCTTTTTTTCACATACTATCACTATTACGAAAAAGGGCGGAGTATTAGAATGTTCCGAAATTAGCGTTTTAGTAATCATCTAACGCAAACGCAATTTACGAGTATTCTTGTTGGTTCTTTTTTGGGTCAACAACGGAAGCTCGCTCTTTCTCTTCCTTGAATCGACGCGTCGCGACGGTGAATTGATGGGTATGTATGGCGGCTGCGGCGCGCCATCGACGGCCAGCAAAACACAACGAATTATTAAATTGGTTTTTGAGCGCGTGCCGCGTCAATGGATCAGGTCAACGAGTAAAAGCCGTAACGAATTTATATATGTTTCTTGTTTGTATTTGCACTTTTCTAGGCCAAATTGGTATTTCTTTGTAAAAAAGAAAATCTCGCGTTTATCTTCTTCTTTCATCGAGAAAATATATTTATTTATGCAAATTTTTTTCCCGCCGTACAATTCACTGAATCTCGGAAACGAGAGAGAGAGAGAGACAGAGAGAGAAGCGGAATTTTTGCGGTGATTTTAATTCGAAATCAATTTCGATTGAGTTTTCTTGGAATTTTTATAAATCTTCATTCTCGATAAATTATATCAATTGTGAGTCACATGAAGGTATTTTAGAAATTTTGTTGTATAACTGTTTCTATCATTATTACAGGCATTATTATTATTGTTATTATTATAATATTAATGTATGCCGAAAATCTTGTTTATCATGAAGAAAAAACAAAAAAAAAATCTGAAATGATTTTATCAGCTCCTTATGATCTGTTCTGTTTCTTGTTCGTTCTCTTTCATGTACGATTTTGAAATCAGGCCTCATTAAAAATACATCATTATTTTAGTTAAGAAGTTATGAACTGAAATTAATTTGCATTTATTAGTCTTAATTTTAGACTGAAAAAAGACGCGAAATAAAACTACAAAAACTTGGCTCGAAGCGGAATTTTAGTGGAAGACTTCGGATGTTCTTAAAAAATTGTTTTTCATATTTTCGAAACGAACGTGTTTTAATTAATTTCAGTGAATATAACTGTATCTGTGTTTTGGGGTTCAATAACCTGCGATTTAAAAAGAAAGACAAAAAAAATCTATAATAATTTACTAATGATAATCCAATGCTGAACGCAAGTCTTAAGATTTGTTAAAGGACGCTTCTCGCTTGCTCCTCCCCAGCCATTCACGGGCGTGTAATACGTTTTCAACGATTTGATGAATAGCATTTTGATGATTCAAAACCGATTCGTGATTATCGTAATTATCGTTAATTGTGTCGCGGGAAAAAACCTGTTATTCTGTATTAATAATGATTTAACGGTAAGTGGGTCAATCGATGTCATTCGATTACAGGTTTTCGATCGAATTAGCCCTTGGCCTTGGCTTTGTTGCGAAGCTATTCAAACGATGGTGTGTCTGGAAATGATCAGAAATTAATAATGAATAAAAGAAAATCAAAACAAAGACAGAAAGGAAAAGTTCAGAATGAGTGTAGGGGAAAATGTTAGCGGATGAATTTGAAAAATGCATATTTTTTCAAAAAATATTTAACAGTTATTCAGTTCTCAATTTCCGCTTCGAAAGCCTCGGGGTATTGACCCGGATTTAGTGAAAAAAAAATCAACTTTAAAAAATAAATTAATTATAATTAATTAACATAGTTTGAAAGAAATTGTGAAAGAAACAGAGAAATGGAAAAGAAAACGAAAATATATCGAATCGAATCGTGAATATATTTCTTCTCTTATTCTACTTGTTTATGTTTTATTTTTTTAAGTCGAAAATAAACTGTTTTCAAAACATTATTTAGGAAGAAAATTTTTTAGGTTCGATTTTATAATAATTTTCATGTACGTGAAGTAATATTTGTTAATTATTTATTTTGATATAAATTTATTGCAATAAGGTTTTACAGGTATTAATATTTTAAATATGAATTATTACCAACAATTATTTTGGATTATTAATAATATTACTATTATAGTTAATTACTATGGAACACTAATTGTAATACTAATTAATTACTAATTGATTAATTATTAATTACTAATTGATTAATACTAATTAAATACTAATTAATTACTAATTGATTACTAATAATAACTTCATATCAATTTCTACTTTTTTATACCAGTTTAAAATTTTATACCAAAGTGATTTTTAATTTTTATACTAACACCGTTATACCACTCTTATACTAATTTCTGTAATTATACGAATAGAATCATAAATTTTATACTAATTTTATAACGACTAAATTTTTTATTTTATGCCATTCTTATACTAATTTGTGAATTTATCCCAAACTAATTTTTAATATTATACTAATTTTATCACAATTTTTGATTTCGTGCAGTTTAGTTTTTCATTTTATGCAATTTTTATACCAATTTCAAAGTTTATTCCAAATAAATTTTCAATTTTGTACTAATTTTATCGCGATTTAATTCTAAATTTTATACCATTCTTCTACTAAATTCCGAATTTATACTGAATTAATTTTTAATTTTATACTAATTTTATAGTAGTTTTTGTCGGATTTTTTGCTGTTTGACATCTTCTTTTTGATATTTTTCCACGAAAAAACGGGTGGCATCGATGGAATGACGGTAACTAGAAGACTATAGGGAATATTTCGGAAAATTATTGTTCATATTATTGCTAAGATGGAGGTCGAAGGAGATGGAATATATTCATCAAAATCAGATTTCGCAATTATTGATAAATACTTGAAAAAATCTTCCCCCTTAAGCGACCACATTTGAAAAGAAACCAGCTAATGGCCCGAAAATTGTTTAGAGTAAATAATATAAAAAGTGAAATGAATTTTGACTATAAATAAACAAATTAAATCAGTAAATTAAAATAACAAAATGATAAAAGGCCGTAAAATGGTTTTCTATCATACAATCTTCAAGCAAGAAATCAGTTTGGACACATTTGGGGACAGTCTTTTAATTTATATGACAAAAAAAAAATAAAGTAATAAATAATAAAACCATAAAAACCGGACGATAATATCGGCAGAAATTCTAATTCGATTCGAAAGAGAAAACAACGAAAAATACATCGATCTTGAATTACATTAAAATGAAGAGTTCCTTTGATTGCTATCCACTCCTCAAACGCATTATTCCCTTTTCTTGTTCTTCTGCAGATAATAAACCCATGTTAATGATTTTATAGCATACCGGTTAGTCATCTGTCCGGTTAGTCATCTTTATATATATTAAAAACTATTCGATCGTAAACTTTCTTACGATCATTTTTTTGCGGGGACGGCTTTTAAAAGCGAAAGGATTTATGCGAGCGATTTTTAATTAAAAAAAAGAAGAATTAATAATCAAATCAAACACATACATTGTACAGTTGTGCTGCCCATTGAAATTCAGATAAAGAGCGATCAATTTTAATAGAAAGAAAGGATTTTTCTTGAAGTGATCGCATTGCAATCTAGCGATTCCATCGATTGCAATTGGAAGCTACGGCACTGCTCAAATTGCAGCTGACAATTTCCAATGATTGCTTGTAACAACATCAATATCTTACGAACTGATCACTCTATACCTCTATCAACTCATCAATTAATTCTCTATGACTTTTCCAAACGTTCAATTAATTCAATTTGAATACTAAGAATTTTATAGTCGGATGAAGAATCGAAAAAAAGGATCTATCTACAGCACTTTGCGGAATTCCGGAAGAAATCTTAATGAATTCAATAGTTGCTGATGATGTTGCAGATCGATGAAGCTTAATCGTTAATTATTAACTTATGCAACAACTATCTAAAATGACTTCTTTACAATAATGAACTAATCAGTTGATTCGATTCTAATAACCGCAACTAAATGACAGTTTGGAGGGGGTGGTGAAATCGTGAGTGGCGAGGTCGCGGGGAGGCGGTAGTAATAGCTTCTTCAAAAAGGAAAGTTGCAACATTGTTACGCAATGCGTTGCGCGATGCGCTGTGATGCATCTAACTACTTTTACGCGCAACGATCGTCATTAAATCCGAACAAACGTTTCAAGGCTCGGTGAATTGGCGACTCGTCAACTCGTCGACTCAACAACCATTCACATTAAGTCGCTCAACCTGTTGCACCAGATTGAGTCCGTGACAATGCAAGTAAGTCGTCAAATCATATCGTCACCCTTCCACCTCTTTCGCGCGATCTTTATTCTGTTTACAATCTCGCATTAAGTGCGAGAGAGCTATTTTTAGCAAAATGTCCGGAACAGATAGGATTACTTCGACTCAATTTGTTTTTGTGCTGTTAATTTCTTGTAAATATCGTATATACGATACGATAATTACCAATCGGAATTATGTCATAATGAAGCACGTGGTGTAACAACAAAGAGCGCATCAATTTTATTGAAAATTAGTCGATCGTACTGTTTGGATGAGTGACATCGGTTGAGCTCAACAAGCCATTGAAAAATACGATGTTTGATGAACTTAATGATTATGTTAAGAGTTTCATTATTTAAGAGTTTAAGTATATATTTTATGAAGGTAAGACATTTCCAGTTCATTCAATACATACAGACTGTTTACTTTGAAATAGCTTTGTGTATTAATTTTGTTAAAGAAACTCATTAATAACGACTGATGCTTTAAGATCAGCTGATTTTATGGGTTGAATTCTTTAAAATTAAATCAAATTTTTCACAATTTAGAATTTTTCCAAAGTTGAAATTTTTGAGTTTCTCAAAAAACATTATTTTTTATACTTTACACCCTTAGGGATTAAAGGAGGCGTTAAGGAGGCGTGGTAGATGAAGAAAATTCTATATATTCGTGATTAGAATCAACGCCCGAGTCGATATAGCGATGTTCGCTGTCTGTCTGTTTGGTTGTCTGTTTGTCTGTGGAAATCACGATTACAGCCGAACGGAAGGAGTTCCCGATCGGTAGATTTTTTCCTTAAATAAATTTTTATGAATTTTTATGAAAATCAAAATTTTGTAGAAATTTTTGCTTTTGCAAAATCACAAAATATATATATATATATATATATATATATATATATATATATATATATATATATATATATATATATATATATATATATATATATATATATATATATATATATATATATATATATATATATATATATATATATATATATATATATATATATATATATATATATATATATATATATATATATATATATATATATATATATATATATATATATATATATATATATATATATTACAATAAAAATATAAATAAGTTAAAAACGTTATTCTATTTATATTATTTATACTATTTTATTTTATTATATTTTATTTAATAACTTATTTTATTGTATTTATATATCATTATATTTAAAAAATTTATTTTATTTTACTAATATTTTATTTTATTTAATAACTTTATTTTATTTTATTTATATTTTATTTTATTTAATAATTTTATTTTATTTATAACATTTAAATATTTTTGTATTTTGGATTTTTATTGCTTTTAAAACGAAATTTCCATAAAATCTAAAATTTTCATATAAATTAAATTTTGTCTAAAAAATCTTTCTGAAAAATGTTATTCTAATCTTAATCATAATATTGCATTATATACGATACGCAAACCCACTTGAAAAAATTTATTTCAACTTTATTTTAAATTATTTTATATATTTTGCTTTAAAGTCTTTTTAAAAAAAGTTCAAATGATTATTTAAATAACTCAAACTTTTTAAAAAACGAATAAAATTTATCGATAATCGTTTCACGTATTTACCTTTCTCAGACTATATAATATTTATTTAAGTATTATTTGACCGATTATTTTACAGATATATACGATATATATAATTTATACCATTGATATTATTTTAGCGGTTATTTTATAAGAAATTTAACGGTTTTTTATTAAAATTAACACAATTCGATTGATTTCTACGATTCAACTGCTGACCCAAATCCGAACCTTTTATAGACGTAAAATAAGTTTGCAGCCGGTAATGAATTGTTGACATTTCGCATTAGCATCATCGGGTGAAAAGCAATAAGAATTTCGACATACAGTAGAATATACAAGAGAATGAAGAAGGCGTAAGAGGGAAAAGAAGAGAAAACATCAAGTCAATGGAATGGAATCGCGGTAACTGACCGATCGGCCAACTGGTTGCTGCGCCTGATTTGCTACACCCAAAATGCACATACAGTTAACGTGATTAACGTGGTTAACATTTCCTCGCAACCCCCTACGGTTCCCCTTTCGTGGCAAATCTGCGTAAACGGCGACCGCGACGCCATCGATGATTGGGAGAGCGACATAAATCGATGCTTGTCGCACTCGCTGCTGCTTAAGACATTGATTAAATCAGCACGGAAGTGAAGAAGAAGAACAATAACAACAACCATAACAACAACACCAACACCAACAACACTAATAGGAATAAGAATAGCAATAACACCGACAATTCGCCCTCTAATCATTACGTTTGTGTTAATACGGAAGGGTTTACGCATTCTTTAATTGCAAGCAAATCATTGTTCGTGCCACGAACTAACTGCCGCTGCTAACGTCGCTGCTGCCGTCGGCATCTCCAATATCATTAACATTTCAACATCAATACACTATTGCTTCCGGAATGGACTCAGCTGCGCGCTTAACTACTCTTTAGCGTTTAGACGCTTTAGTCGTTTAGAGAAGTTCGTCATCATTTATGTCGTTACTGTTTTTTAGGTAATTGTCGTTGTTGGTGTTGCTGCTTGTTGTTGCTTGTTTTTGTTGTTCGAAGTTGTTCGAAATTGTTTTCATTTAAGCCCGTTGTAAACATTGTTGCTTAGTTTGTTTTCCCTAAACAAAGAGAAAATAATGAGAGAGAAAAAAAAGAGAAAATTACAGAAAAAAATCCAGAACGTCTGAAACGAGGACGCATCGAATAGCTGTTCAAGAGTTCCTCTTCTTTGAACACTAAAAAATTCTTCAATTCCTTCAACGCATTTGAGGGAAGTTGAAATAGCTTTAAGAGAAATCTCTCACATTCAAAACCAAAACCTGAAACTGTAATTGAAGTTTCTTTGCAAAAACGAAAGAAAAAAGTTAATAAATAAATAACGGAATAACCCCCCCCCTTCTCACCAGTAACTTCGACGAAAAGGAATTTGTAAAATGCAACAAAATACTTCCGATTAAGGCAATGCACTCCATGCTCAATTTTCGCCTCATTTTTCTGGCGGATTAAACCAAACCACACCCTAAGTGTTCTGAAGATCCCTAAGAATTCGAAGGAAAATTTGACTCCGCATGAAATAGAAATCAATAAAATGAAAGAATTCACATGCAGACCACCCACCCCCGAGTGAGGCCCCCCGTTCGGGTTTTTACATACTTTTATTTCAATAAAAAAACCAAAAAATAAAAACTCAAAAGTAAATTAAAACGCATAAAAAATACTTTGAAAAAAAAGAAAGGATCTAACGGTGTCGAATATGGAGGAAGGCAAGACCAAATAATGACAGTCTCTTTTATATATAGAATTCATTATATAGGTATAAAAATGTTTCTTAATGACATCCTTTTAAAAAATTTACTAAATGATCCAACAAAATTTAATTTTCAATTAAAAACCGTCTTTAATATGCTTTTACTTTTCGCCGTAAACCGAAGCCTAAATTTAACTAAATCCATTTAATTTCTTCTTCTTAATACGATTCTTAATTATGGCTAACCTTACACGAATGTTCAGTCAATTCAAGTTGAAATCAATTAATATCGATCGTTGATAATTGTTTATATTTCTGTCAACTGGTTTTGGTGGTAATGACAAGAATACATATGCAGATGATACGGCTAAAGGCCGTGGGTGGAGAGGGCGACAGAGATGACAGAGGGGGCAAGTATTTCGATTGCTACTGTCGAATTACTGTCAACACGCCACTCCTGTTTATAGTCAGTACGATGGGCTAAAATTAGTTGGTGTTTGTTAGGAAGAATGAAGAGAAGACTCGTGTGGTCAAAAACCACAACCGAGCGTATCGTGTTTGGATATCGTATCCGTTCGACAAGACAATTGGTATTATTTAATGTGTATACAAATACTTTTGTGTTCTTTAATTTTGCTTTTAATTTTTTTCTTCTAATTTTGGTGTTCTCAAAAGAATTGAATTGAGTTCAATGATCGTTTAACACGGTTAAATCAGTTAATCGTAGATTTAATTTTGGTTCAAACAACGTTCTTACACGGAGAAGAAAATCAAAAGCAGAAATTATTAGGTATGGAATTGTACAAGTTAATCCTTAGTTAAATATTACAAATTCAATTCAATCGCCTTAATTGTTTTAGAATTTATGTGATGTAATTTTTCAGAATGATTTCACCGCACCGCACTTCATCGCATCACAACGCACTAACTACTCCGTGAGGTAGAACGTATCTCACGATCTCTTATGAACTCGCAATTGTCGAGCGATTACTTCAGGGCTTTATTTCATGACGGATTGATGGTTGTCAAACGGTGACGTTTTATACTGGAGAAGCGAGCATGAATATATTTGTTCATATATTCTTTTGATTAATTACACTAAACAAAACAAAACGAAACGAAAGCGACCGTCTCAATACTTTCTCTGAATTTGTGAGGAGATATTTTCAAAAGCTTTACAAGCTCTTTTTATTGTCTTAAAAAATGTAATGAACAACTTGAGGTCATTTTAGATGTTTAATAACATTTGAAATTTTTAAGAAATTTGTCAGTCTTCAAAATGTAATGGAGATTTTTGCTAAAAAGAAAAAAGATTTTACTTTCTCTGAATGAAATGAAATGAAATATCACAAGTAGTAATTCAAGTTTTTCCAGTTTTCATCAAAATCTGTTAAAAATAGACAAAAAAAAAAGAAGATTTATGAATGAAGAAGACTAAGCAAACTATTTTCTTCTTTAATAATTATAATTTTTTTAAGAAAAGAATGCGGCGCCGTACGTGCACGTGTCGGTGGAGTTAAAGAGTTTTTATTGCATTTTATTAAAAGAAATTAAAGTATAAAATGAATAAAGAAATAATAAATATATAAAATAAAGAGTATCGTTCATTTTATAAAGACTATCTGTTTTTAATAAAAAGCGTGATTTACTGAGCAGAGGATATTATTTATTCAATCCGTTTCAATTAAGAAATTATCTTTTTATTTCAATCTCGCGGATACGCCTATCCTGCTTTGCGTTGTTTTCAAATGTAAGGTTTCTTTTGGCAGGAAAAAGAGGTTCCCCGGGCAGGAGGGGGAGGGGGAAAAGGTGTCATTAAACCCAAGTTTAATTCTATATAGATAATTTCATTGATTGCAATAATTGTTTTAAAACATTTTTTAAGATTTAACAAAATTAAAGGAATCATCAAGGAATCATCAAAGAAAATTTATGACACTCTTTTTATGGGTTTTTGGATCATTTTTCTTTGCGGGGCAACAAACCTTTTTGCGAAGACCATAAAACTTTAAAAACTGCTTTGCGGAATATTGAACCTTATGTTAATTAATCTATTGATTAAAAATAATTTTGTTTTAAGTTCTTTCTTATTTGAAACTTAAAAAAGAAATAAAAGAACTTTCTTAGACTTACGTTGATTGTGTTGGTGGAGGGGGAGGGGCGGGAAAGTTGCGTGGCGGTGAGAAAAGCTATTAAAAAATCCAAAAGCCGAGCAAAAAATTTAAAATGAGAAATATTTAAAGAGATTGGCAAAGGAGCAATCAATCTATCTCGGCAAGTCTATTAATGAATGTCTATGAAATGAATGATTAACGAATTTACAAATAAAACTTCTTCGTTTCAATAATATTTTCAATAAACTGATGGACTAAATGGAAAACGATAGAGAAAGATAGAGAGTGGCAGAGGGAGACAGGGAGGGAGGGAGACAGGGAGAGAGAGAGAGAGAGGGAGAGTTCGGGATATATTATTGCCGTAGGATATAAATCTGTGTAAGTTACTTCAACTTCCTGTGATGTTAGTTGTTGAAATTACTTCTCTTCGTCTCCATCATCATCATCGTCATCGTCATCGTCGTCATCGTCGTCATCGTCGTGATCGTAGACGTCGTCCGTTGTCTTATTCGTTCTTACGATGAGTCCATGAGTTAATAACACGCGATCACGTAGCAGGACGAATGTGATTACATTTGCATGCATGCGGTTATGAATGGCATGCAGACATGACCGGTTCCATTACTTTGGTCATAATTTTCTTTAATATTCCTCAAACCGAAAGAAACTCTAATTAATGAACGTACTTGCAAATATTGTATTTTCGGCGTCTTCATAGCGCGATTTCATTCCGGCCCTGAATGTCTTCTTCTGCCACGGTTTCCTCGCCGAAAAAGAAACGACCAGATTTTCTACTCAACGCGCTTGTGCATCATGTTCAAGCACGTGCTTTAACAGATTCCAGCAGATTGATTAGTCATTAAAGTCTGCCACTCTCTTCCACCTTTTCGTCTTGGTTTTGTTCTTTACCAAACAATCACACACACACATGGATACAGGTTGCTTAGTCGACGCTGCGAACGAATCGCTAAGCGAGGAATTTCATTCATTTCATTTTGTAACTCTTTGCGTCAAGGAATTTGACATGACGTTAATCGTTATTGCCGCTGCTTAAGTTATTTCGTTCGTTTCTTCGATCGTTCGTTCGTTCGTTCGTTCGTTCGTTCGTTCGTTTGTGGCTTCATAAAAGTACGATGTACGTCGAACGAGCTGTTTTCGTGCCAGGAGGCAAATTGCTTGTCGTCTCGTCTGCCGGACGAGGGTGGAAGAATATATATGTCTGCGTCTGCGTCTGCGTGACGGATTGAAGTGGATTCGGGGTTTTAATAGAAACGAAAAAAAAACAACCCAACTCAACTTTCATCGGTTCAACACCATCGATGCACGGATACGATCTTTGATTTTCGTCTGAAGGAAATAAAGGAAAGTAAAGTAGATTTTGAAGGATTTTGAAAGGTTTTTTTTGGATTAGGGGCGGGAGGGGTGGTGAGGTGTTTAAAATCATGAACACAACTATTTGAACGGATAATTGTTTTTCGTTTTTAATGCACTTTTTCGTTCCGACTACTCAGTTTTTATGAATGCGATGAGAGTTACAAAAGGGTAGGGTAGGGGCCGGAGGAGGTAGGCAACCAAAATCGTGATGGTGTATTTGGTGGAACGAAAAGTGAAAACAACAAAGGAGTTTTTGTTTCGTGATTACTTCTATGACGAATAAAAAATAAAATGTTCCGCGAGCGCGATACTGCCAGATCGTTGCGCAAGAATGATATGCTCGCTGTCATAAATGATGGACAAGATGGACGTCTGATTGGCAATAAATAAATTCAAGGTCTTTTTGCCAAAGACAGCCAACAGGTTGTTCGGTCTACCCGACGAATGTGTCTGGAATGGAATCAAGGCATCCCGAAGTACCAACAAATTATTTACAAAATGGTTTTTCATGGATAGACAAATCATTCATACATTCATTTTTAAACAAACTTTCAATGTCTCGAAAATAAAATGTGTGATCGCTAAAAGATCCAACCGAAAGTCGTTGTTTTGAAATTACCTCCTGTCTCCCTTTTTTCGGGATTGCTGCATAAAATTCTCATTCCCGACTCAACGATTTTACGATTTAATATGATTTTTTCTTCTCTCTTCGCCACTCTCCACCGTCGTGCCAGCCTCGATCCTAACTGGGACGTACGGATCGTGGTCATGGTCCTTTGAATTTGTAGCCAAAGTTATATTCTCCGGTACCGACTTTGTCGATTAGCTAGAATCTATTTTTAAATTCCTTCGGAGAACGTAACAAGTTCTGATGTGTCTTCGTTGTTGTTTTTGTGTTCTTGTTATTGTTTTTGTTATTTGCTTGAAAATATTTTATTGACAGGAATCCCTACCACGTCCCATTACATGATTATTAATGTTACAAAGCATTCCTGATTCTTCGATCCTTCGGTGTTTACTTATTTGCTTCGTATTGGCTCCGCATGGACGTTTTCTGCCGTTCTTGTGACCATCATTGTTTTATGGGTAACAAACTCCATACGGAAGACGTATGGAAAGGGCGGAAAGAGGGGGAGAGGGGGAGGGTTCGAACAGAGCTGATATTTTGTATGTGTTTGCTTCATCAAGCATGTTGCGATATTGCGATGCTTTGGTGCTTCGATGCTCCGGTTCCTCGGTGCTATGGGGGATATTTTTAAACAAACTTCTATAAATAGAATTCTAGTATTTCGATCAATGTGTTTTGCGGCTGGGCATCTTTCTTTGAAATGGTCATCTCGAAGGAATTGCGGTCACCGGTGCCAATAACCACCTGCACCGGACTACGCAGAAGACAGAAAGTAAATTGAAATTGGATGATCTGCATCTGCGTGAAACGGACGGCAATGACGTCCGACAAAATAGTAAAATCCAATATAAATTTATGACTGGAATCTAGCTGATTGTAGGTACCGAACTATTCGGATTATTCGCACTTCATCCATGCCGTTTCTCTATTTAACGATTTACGTCCTAAACGATTTCTCCATTGCGGATTTCTCCTGGCTAATTAACTGCTCTTACCCGAATATTATGATGATCTCCTTCGAATTTTCATGACTGATAAATTAATTACGAACGAAATCGAGTCAGTTTCGCAAACAACCTTGGGAATTTAGAAGAATTTGGGAAAATGAAACACGTACCGAATGTCAAGAAATTGAATGTCAAGAAATTTTCAAAATTCAGTTTAAAAATCACTTTATACGAACAATGGCCACACGCTTGCCAAGAGGTATGCAATATGACGATAGTCCATGCTCTGTCATTGCAGCGCATCCAGGTTTCGTCACTCGAAACTCGAAATCTCAAATTTACTTCTCGTCATCCTGAAGCAATTTTCAAATGGTTGTCGCTCATTTTTTGGGGTATCCGTCTCGAGAAAGAACCTTTTAGACTTTACAGAGATTACAGTTTAGAGTTTACAGAGATTACAGTTTACAGAGAAAACAGTTTAGAGATTACAGAGATTACAGTTTTTAGATTACAGTTTTCGCTCTTTCGTCTATTTTCATAAATTCTTACTAGTGTGTTAATTGCGTTAACTCTCCCGTAGTGTCTACTACCGCGAATATCATTCTCCTGTGGAAGATTCGGCTTCTGCTTTTGAGCTTATTCAACTTTTGTCTTCTCAGATTATTGTTCGAAGTTAGAACACTTCACCTGCTTTACTAATTTTACGATAAAATTACATTTAATAAATATCACAAGCTGAGTTTAAATCGAAAATATTATAAACGTAAACAAATCGATCGATCGCTCACGATATTGTTAATCAATGGAAGTATCCTGATTATCCGAGTTGATTAACGTTAATTGAGCAGCAGTAAATCTGCGGTGGCGATGTAGTTTTCTAGAGTAACTGATTTTGTCACAAAGACTAATAAAGAGGCGTGGGTGCGGGAACGGTAACAGCTGTCAGATATTTCGGATATTTCAAATATTACTACGCCGAAATTCAAGGACAACTTGAATGGGTTTAATGACGTTTCTTAATCTGAGTTTTTCGTGATCTTAAGATTGGCATTTATATAAATATTCATAATTTGTATCATGCTCATTTTATAATTTTAATACTTAATGGTCTTAGCTCGCAAAATGAATCCATCAGTGATTTTCGATCATTCCCGAAATGAATCTAAAAGTTTGAGGTTAAATATGAAAGTTCGCTGTCAAAAAATCGTTGGGTAGAATTTATTCAAGCCATTTGGAGCCATAAGGATTTTCGAAAAGAGTGAATAAAAGATGCTCCTTGGCTCACGGCGATCAAGAGCAATAACCGGAGCCATCGCCATAGTGGTTTTTAATTTTTTTTTAAAAACAGTCCAACAACAATTTATCATTCACATCTGAAAAAGTCGTTGCACTTCGTTTCATCCTTGTTTTATGATTTACTGTGTCTGATTTGGGGAAATTATTTCACGATAAACCGAATGGACGGACGGACGGATTCGCGTGGACGGACAAATTGCGGTATCTTTTGACAATGTCGACGAACCGCTTTAGAACAAAGTAAATGAAATCCCTTTAAGCGATCACATATGGCCGCGGCTGACTGACTGCTGAAGATCCAGTAAAGAATTGTACGGATGTCACTGACTCCGAACGAAACGACAGACAGAAGGGGAAAACCCATTTAACCCTTTCGGAGCATCACCAAAGGCAAATGTCTTTGGTTTAAAAAGGAAAAAAAAGTACCGTGTGGAAGAGAAATTCAGAAGAATTGCATAATTCGCGCAAAATCATTCTGGCGAAACCGCTTATGTAGTCTCTAAACCACTGGCCGAAATTAATTTTAAAGACTTCCAATGACGGTCTTTGTGTTCGACCACAAAATTCATCCGAAAATTAATGGGCGTTCTTAAAGATTGATAATGAGAAGTGTTCCTTTTTTGTGGAGAAAATCAAAGAGATTATTCAAGAAGATGAATTTACAGATCCCGGTCAAGGTTTTTGTTGTTGGTCCCTAATTCGGTCCATATGTCATATCAAAAAAAAATGGTAACCACCAATCCAAAATATGGTAATGCAAGAGAATTATCTTTTGCATCTGTATTAATTTTCAGTTTGAGACGTTTTCCGCGTAAAAAGAAATCACAAAATCACATTCTAGTAAATAATTTGAAATTATTAAGACTCACACATGTAATTACTAAGAGGTAGGTGGTGTGTCTGACAGAATAATTTTTAGTAACGGTTTTAAATGCCTCTTAACTGAATTTATGAGGGGCGGAGGGGGCGGTGGCGTTACTGTACTAGAATGTCCTTTGAGCTTTTGATAAACTGTGTTAAAACGATCAAACAAAATTCAGAAAAGGGGAGAAATTGAGAATATTTAAGTACCTCCAAATCGAGGTGTGTCCTTTAGTATTTCCTGAAATACGTCTAAGACGTCATTTGCGGTCTGCTCTTTTGAACTGACTTTTATCTGTATCTCTATCTTATCATTCTATTCGTCTTTGTCATTTGTTAAAAAGATCGTGATATTTTCTATTCATTTCCGACTTTTGTCGAACAATAAATAGGAATCGAATATCATCACGGTCACGTTTCTCCCTTGAGCTTTTCCAAAACCCAGAGGTGTTGCCGATGATTTTATCTACTCATTTCAAATTTGCCACAATCATTGCATTGATAAAAAAAAAACAGCGGCAAAAACCTGAACCAATGGTCACTTTATATGCTTTTATTCTAGACCGAAGAAAACCGCAATATTGCGCCTGATGCGAAGCGCTATTTGTTGTCTAGAATCGGCCGTTCGGTTGGGTATCCTCTTGGGTTGACGTGATGACGTTCGGCGACAGCATTTATTATTCGAAGCGCTTCTTAGATTCATCGGGCCAAGAACAACGCAAACATGATTGTATATGCGTCTCCCCTTCCTTCTCTGTCCCCTCCTCCAACTCGCGCTCGACCTAACCAGAAGTTATAGCTATTCAAAAATGATCGTTGATTTGCGCTGCAATGCGATGCGTTGTGCGTTATGCGTTGTGTGGTGCGGGTTGTTGCAATGTTGCAAGTGATTCTTAATCAATTCTCGGATATTGCATTCTTGTTTGTAAATATATAATTCAGTTGGCAACATTGTTGTGTCGACAGGTCGTTTAAAAATATTTGCAAAAACATTATGACGTACATGACTACCAACGAGTAACGAGTCTCATCGACCGAACAAACTGATCGACCGGTGGGGAATCAATTGAATATCCATAACAGGTTATATCAAATCTTTGAGCCAATAGAATGTAACCAAATTCTTTGAAATGTTCACAAATTATATGAAGTTTATAAAGAATTACTGAGATCTTATGGATTGTGAGGATGTTTAAGGTAAGGTAGATGGTTCCTTAAAGGTATCGATTGACCGATTAATGACACTTTAAATATGATATATCGAGTCTTTTTGAGAGGCAAACACATAACGAATAAATGCTTACGAGCAAATTTATGATCAAGTAATTATTTTGAGAAATTTCTTTGTAATTGTTGATGGATTCTGCTGGTGGTCAATACGTTATTCCATTCGTATTCCCTTCACCACAACCATCATTCTGGCAAACGTTACCAAAACGAACACTCTTCGGTACGGCTTTCTTTCTACACGCACTTGAGAGTGAGCGTGATGACTTTTCAACCGAAGAAATTAACTTCGTTGAAGTGCGGCGTTGTGCGGCGTTGTGCGGTGCGTTGCGTCAATCGAGCAAGCAACCAAAAATGTGAAGATAACAAATACAATATTCTCGGATTCCCAGATTTCGCGATAAACACACTATACTTTACAAATGTTTTCCTTTCTTTTTTCTTCCTTTCCTTCTTCTGCGTTTCCTTCTCTTTCCCTGAATATCTATCATTCGCGAGTCCATTTTACGCCAGTGGTGAACGATGTTTGGGGTGTCCGGTACGTATCGTTCTAGCTGTGCTTGCTTGCTTGCCCGTCTGCGTGTTGGGGCGATGTTCGGTGTATCGTCCAAGGAAGGTTTCATCGTCGTCGTATCGGATACAATTTGTAATCGGATATTGTTAAGGCTTTTGCAACTTTGAGTAGTAGACTTTTCTCGTTCGTTTGTTTTCGTTATTGTTGTTTTTGCTGTTGTTGTTGTTACTGTTGTCGCTGTTGCTGTGTTTGTTATGTTTTTTTTTGAGATGTTTGAGATGTTGCTACGACATCGCGCCTTATTTCCTGCTCATTTTCTTTACGTTCACGTTCACGTGATGCATGCAGTCCGTTCGTTGTCTGCCTTCGTTGTCTCTTCCTAGTTGCGCTTGAGTGATAGTCTCGTTAGATTGCGTCTCAGTCACTTTGTTGCGGGGTCGGCTGGTCGATAGGTTTCTTGGTCTGTTGGTCGCCGTCTTATACCCCGTCCCCCTTCCGACCCCTTGATGATGTGCTAACTTGCCGCTCGTCAGTCGGCTTACCCGACTTGTGGGGCAGTCAACGCAATTACTTGAACGCACCTAACTTGCCTTTTTGTTTATTTGCTTCATTTAATTTTTTGCCGCATTTCCTCAATCTGCAGTGGGTGAATACATGTATATATATATATGTGTGTGTGGTTGATGCGTAAGTGTGTGCGAGGCTCTTGTTTACAACGGGTTGTATTATTTAGACTTGACGCACTTTAGACTATGAAGTGTCGCGGTGACATTGAATTTTAAATAGATTTTTCCTGATTGAACTTTTGTAAAATCATGATCGTCGAGTACTAAAGTGATAACAGAAAAACATTTTACTTCTTCAATAGGTTGTGTTACAAGAAAAATTGTATCGCTGAAGGTTTCAGAGGCCCCAACAAAAAGATTTCTGTTCTGTATCCATTACGTCACGCAATCGAGGATACGAACATATTTCGAATTTCCGAGATTCGAGATAAATGGAAACGACAACGATGTGACGTTACTTCTACTCGTTATAAAAGCATCCCTTCATCCATCGCTGAGCAAAAGTTGCCAAATAAATTTCGTTTTTCGATAAAAAAATCTTTCACAATAAAAAACAACTAGAGCACACACACCCACTCGCATACACACAAACACACACCCAGAATATCTACCTTCATGTAACTATATATATATAATGTGTTTATTTAGTCACACACACACACATACATGCAGATCTAGACAGCATAGATTGCCGTTAGCTATTTGGCGCGAAACTTCATTTACAATTTAAATTCGTCTGCGATTCTTGCGACTTCGTGTTACCGGTTGCTGCATTGGAAATGCGGCGACGATGATGAGCTTTTTGGCAACGAATTATTTGAAGGATTCTATGGCGGAAAGTGTGGAAAGATGGCGGCGGGAATGAAGGAACTAGGGAAAGCAGTGAACCCAAGGAAGCAAGAAGAGAAAACAGATAGAAAGAAAATCTATCGCTCAAATGTAATGTTTGCTCTTATGAGTGTGTGAGCGAGTACAGGAGGTTGAGTACATGACTAGTGGGTGGGTGGTGGGTAGTGTGAGAGCGGAAAATCGTTAGTGAAATGTCATTGTCAGACGAACACTCGTCTGCCGTGACAGAATGTGAATGTGGTGCGGTAATGGGTTCGAAAGTAAATATTTATTTATGACGATTTCTCTATCGCGTCGTCCTATCTGATAAAGGACGTTTTTAGTCTTATTCGTTAATATTTCGTTTCTTGAAAGAAGAGAATAAATAAAGAGAAGTTGTAGCAGAAAGCGTGAAACTTTCATTAAAAGTGAAGACCTCATTAGAATGATTTGAATTGTAAGTTGAAACTGATTTGTTTTCTAAACAAAAAAAAAATCCGGAAAATATTTGATTGGTTTTTATTTAAGGTTTTAATGAATTTTGGACATTTTTTAATAATGGTTTTTAATCCAAGGCTATGGACTATGATCTTAAATAATATTACGTCAATTTTTCCAGTTGAAGAAAGAAAAGGTTGAGATTTGGTAACCCCTTCTTTTTTGGGCTCTTTCTTTTTAAAGGATCAATTTTTCCCACTCGGAATTAATTATTTAATTAATTAATTAATATTGCAATTAATTTATTATCTTCTAAATTATCATTTTAATTGCAAAACTATTTTTAGAACTTAGGAAACATTTTCAACCTTTCCTGATTATTATTCTGGTTGGCCCATAAATTGGTTTGGTTGTGGGAATTCATGGACGCATGCACGGATGGATAGCTTAATGTAAAAATTACATTTGCAAGAAAATTTATTTTATTTTTCAAATTTTCTTTATCAACCACGGAATTTGTAACCATCCTCAAATTCGCCGTTTCATTTATTCGTCACAAACGTTAAAATTCATTTATTCAATTTTAACGTTTTTTGACGAATAAATGAAACGACGAATTTGACGATCGATACACTCGTTGAATTTCGATTTCGGTTAGAATTGACGTCGTCGGTGATGATGCAGTTTGGCGCCGCCGTACAAGAATGTGCAACAAACAATCAGCAGCTGCCGGCAAGGCTACATTTTCAATGATAACAATCAAAAAAAAAAAAAAAAAAAAAAAAAAAAAAAAAAAAAAAAAAAAAAAAAGAGAAAAGAAGAAAAATCCAGAAATATCAGAGACCGTGGAAAAATGTCTTGATGGTCTATTTGGTGGTGGTAACTAGAATTTATCAGTACTGGGAGCACCATTTAGTGAGTTGCGATTCTTTGCTAGATTTTACCTGAGCCGCATATAAATCGATCAATGTGATTTCCATAGTGGGAGCGTGCAAATGGTGCAATTGATGCACCGATTCTAATGCACAATCATGGTAGAGTAGGAGTGGTGAAGTGAGGTGAGATGAGGTAAGGTAAAGCTAGATGTGGTGTGATGGGGTGAGATGAGGTAAGGTGAGGTAAGGCTTTTTAAAAAAAACTCGAAAACTAATAGATTTTATAAGTACTCGCGTTTTGGGAACGTGATCTGGAATAAAATCAAAAACTGATTCGAACTCTTCTGGAGCGTCAGAATGGTGAAGGATCGCAGTGAAGGTAACGGATGGGGGCTATAAATTAAATCGATTTTTAGTTAACCGACTTGTACCATGACGCATGGTGGCCACAATAGAGGTAAAGAAGCAGCGAAAGTGAAGCGCTTGGGAATTTTTAGTACCATCAATATATCAATATATACAATAGGATTGTCATTGTGGGTCACTTTGGGAAGAGAAGATTCATTGCACATTGATAAGAACACGTAGGTGCTGTCAAAAATTGAGAATTATTTGAATATGAAAAATTATATTGTATTGATTATGTCGATTTGAGGTATTTTTTATGATATATTGGTGTATAATTTTAATTTTTGTAAGAATTAGTTGTCGCTTCGGAAAATAACAGGATTTCTGTTTATCGTCCTTTATTAGGTTTGGTTTTGTGGTATCAGTTCAAATCTCGTTTGAATTTGTATCAATTTTTTATACAAAACGATTCCAAAACTAAAAGTACTTTTTCTGCCCATGATGTCACCTTAAGAGAGCGGGGGAGGGGGCGGTGTGGGTTCAGAGGAACATTCCAATCTCATAAATGACCACCAAAGATACTGCACCGCATACATTTTTCTGTATAATTTGAAGAAGTTATTGATTGACTAATTTACCGTTTGTAGTGTCGCAACATCTTGTAAACTTGAATCAATGGATGCACGTCGAGACCATTTCAGAGAAATCCTCACCTTCTCGTGGTGACTCTATTCTTTCAAAACTTCCTGCTTACGAGGCTCGCTATTGGCGTTGGGCCAATTAAGATTGCGCGTCACAGAGTGTGTGAAGAACCCTCGTTTTTCTTTTCTTTTAGTCTAATAATGGTATTTTCCACGCCACGAGAGCCACGAGAGCATTCATGTAATATTTATCTATTATACATATATAGTATATAACGTCGATGTTAGTCGGATTGGAAGGCCGTTGGTGTCGCGATAGTGACGGCCGTGTTGGTTGTTGGCAATGTTTTTTTCAATGAGTGGCGGCAGTTGCGGTTTGAGCCACTTGTGGCGCGAGATACTGCAATAAAGACGTCGTTTATCTAGGAAAATTCCTGCGGCGCTCTAGCAAAACGACAGGCAACGATGTCTGGAATAATAAAGGCACCACTTGTTTGGTTTCTTGTAGTAAATGTTTTATAACTGATCCGCATATTAAAAATGTTTCGATATGATTATGAATTAAACTAACCAGGTTCGAGGTTCTCGAACTACGCGCGGCCGCCACCACCATCAGTCCATCATGAGAACGTATGTATGTGCGCTGTTGCCACTGCGGAAGATCGACTAACTGCTTGTAACACGCAAATCACGGTGACGGAGGATTCCTTGGAAAGTCTCGAGATTCGCGACTGAACTGATTAATTAGGTAAGCATTAATTGTCGATCGCGACGCATACACATAGAGACACGGTGCAGCAAACGGGTAGTCGCCACAACAAATTCACCGAAAGCAAATAGGCTTGTTTCAACGTCCCTTAAGAAAATTAATTCAGTTTAAATTAAATACTTGTTCTTCTTCTGAATGATATAAAAAGTTTTTTTCGGATTAATTGATTTAATTTTGCTTTAAAGCTTGAAAACTTGCGTTGCAAAAACAAAACGCAAAATGACATTGGCGAAGGGAAGGCCTTCCCCAACGTTGCTGAAAATACTCTCGCAGATATAAAGACTTTAGCACTCAGCACTATCACGCCCCCCCCCTTTTCCACCCGTCTTGATTAATTTTGCAATCGGTCAGTTATTTATAGAAAGGAAAGAAAATTATTTCATACGATAAAATAAATCCAGTCTAGAAAAGACCTGGAAATTTCAAAAGCAGCAGAAACGGCGACCAGAAAAAGGCCAGATGGTCAAAATTTGTTGGAGGATGGAGGATGGTTTTAGCGTTGAGTTTTAGTCACTCCAGCTCCCGCGGCGCATTAGAAAATAGTCAATGAATTTTACTATTAAAAGGAACTCAGGGCGTTTGCGCGGATTCGTGGGCTGGAATATGGTGAAAGGTCATTCGGTGATTACATTGAAGTTATCTGAGAAAGAGAGAAAGAGAGACAGATAGGCTGGGAAGGGGGAGGGGGTAGAAAGAGAAAGTGGTCAACGTGGAAATGTATGTTTCAAACTGCGACGATGATGCCAACCACCCTAGAATCATTGATGACACTGAAGACAGAGTGAGGAAAGAGGAGGACGCAAGAGGTTTTTAGCGGAAGGTTGTCTTTGTACGAATCAATGGTTATCGCACATCTGACAAGTGTAAAAGTCCAGCAAAAGTCTGCCGAGTAACAAGCAGACAAACCGAAATATTTCCGAAAACTATCAAAAAAATATTACCAGAATAAAACTGATATATTTTTGTGGTCTCGAATTAAAAAGAAATGACTATCACGGAGATCATGGAGGTTGATGGAAATGGTCATATTATATCACACTATCAGAATCAGTTAATCAATACATAAGTCTATTCATCAGTTTACTTTTATACAAGCCTTCTAGTTCATTTCCTCTTTCATCGCGAACTCAATTCGAGGAAAGACCATTTATCGATAATTTTTGAAGATCTCGTACATTTTTGCTTGCCTCGCCCCTGCAAGGGTTTGTTAAACTGACCTGGTATTGCGAACGTTCGATCATAAAATCTTTTTATACGATTTCGTGTGCATGGGTGGGATGGAAGTGTATGGGTGTGGGTGTGCGTGCGTGTGTGTGCCATGTTTGAAAGAGACATGCGCATTATTGTCAACTCAGCCATATTCAAACAAGTTCGATGCAGAGATGATGATAATGATGACGATTATGATGCCCGATACGGACGAATATTAAGGCAAAATTACCCGCCAACAGAGTTCAGGATGTTCCAGTAAGAAAACAGAGGAATCAGTCGATGTCCAGCATACAATGCAGAATAAAGAAGAAGCAGCAACGCATGCGGCAAATGAACGAATGCATTGGTCAGTTTGATTTCCGCCACGAAGTGAGTTGGACGGAAAAAAGGGGTAAAAATTGAAAAACGTTCTGAAAAAAAGTAAAACTTTAGTATTTATACCATTTTTGAAAAGAAATCTGAAAAAAAACAATTGAAAATATTTATTTATTTTTAATTAAAACCACAAATTCGTAACTCGATCTGAGATTGGCGAACACCTGTCGAGCGCCTGTCTCGAACACCCTCACCGATTTCACACTGCGTTTGTCACTGATTCATAAGAAACACTAGGCGATAGTTGGCGAAAGCATTTGCGTGAACGTGAATGTTAGGGAAGGGGAAGGGGGTTAGGGGGTTAGGTTCAGGGCTTAACTCATGGAACTACAAAACTACTACCGATCGGTGGAGTATTTTTGCGATTGAATATTACAAAAACATCGGCATCGGCATCAATACGATAGCAGCAGTTGCAATAGCGTTTAGGAGGCAACGGAAGCAGCAGCAGCAGTAAACAACGCAACGGTTTTAAAAGCGTCGCGATTTTGAGGCGGCAAACTCGAAGACCACGAGAATAGCACGAAATACTAGAGAGAACTAAGGTTAAGTTATCAATAAAAAACAACAACAACAACAGTAGCTGCAACATTAATTTAACACACAAACACACACACAGAGAGGGAGAGAGAGATATGGAAAAGAAAATGAATAAATAACACACGATAAATGGATAATCGAAGTCAAGAAGATGAGATGACATTGAATAGAATACAGGCAACAACAACAACAACATCATCATCATCAATATCATCGCACAACAACACCAACAACAACACCACCAACAACATCAGCAATAGTAGGAGATAACAAAAACGCTTGCCAGAGAACAAAAGACGCGGCTACTTCTCAGACACTCGACGCAGCTTCTCGACGTCGCATCACGAAATCGTTGTGCTTCGGTTTTGGCCAAGAACTTGAACTTCCAAAGTTCTCACGACTTTGGTCCAACAAATACCTAAGCCTGAAAGATAGACTGGTATATAAATATATACACACCCACACATAAGACACATGCGCACACACACATTCACACACATACATACAATGATGATGATGATGATATTGTGGATGATGATGATGGTTCTGAAGAAGGGCCGGCATGCATACACAATACTGACCAATGTCAGCATAATACCAAAATAACAAAAAATTTCATATAAGAAGAAGAAGCATAACACAAGCCGGCTACTTCATTGTTAATAATCTTTGGCATGATCGACGTATGGAGGCGGGCGGGCGGTACCGATTACATTTGGGAGTAGAGTGTGAAAAACGTAAAGAAATGCCAAGATTGTGCCAAAGCTGCAGACTCTTCTTCTTCGTCAAACAGAGAAAGAGAGAGAGAATCAAACCATCTTCGTGTAATTTTTATTGTGTTAACGTTTCGGTCAACGACGTCGAAGTCAAAGCCGGCAGCGCCACCAGCTTTGACTTCAGCGTCAATGTCGCGGCAATGGTCTTCAACTTGACCATCGTCGAATGGCGGCAACAACAACCTGGCACTGGCAATTACAGTAACAATAACAACAACAATCGAAAGAAGAAATCAAGTGCCGAAGAATGTCGTCAAAATGAACTGAGCGCCACGTCTGGTTGAAACGCACGAGCCTCCGAACATCCACTCTCTCTCTCTCTCTTTCTCTCTCCGTCTCACCACTTCAAAACATTAGAGAGCTTCTCTGCAAATTTGCAGATGAAAGCGATGCGTTGCCAAGATCTGCTAGAGACAAATCAACAAAGAGAGCACGGGAGAACAAGAATGAGAGAGAGTTTTTAAAAAGCAATAGAGAGAGAATCTATAAATTTCTTGTACTTCCTCGGTGCTGGATTTGGTTCTGATGAATATTGTGTGTTAGCTGCTGGCGGCGCGGTTGTTGTTGTTGCTTGGACTGATGATACTGCTTCAGCTTCTCGTCGTGCTGTTGCTGTTGCTACCGCCGCTGTTGTTGTTGCTGCAGCTGTTGTTTGGGCTCTGGTGTTGGTGGTTTGAGCCGGGTCGATTGTGGTGGTGTTGTTGCAACCGTCGCTGCTGCCGTGATTTTGTGTTCTTGCTAAAATATTCTGCTTGCCGCTTTGCGAGGCTATAAAAACAAGCGCCGAGACGATGCGACGGCGAGTCTCTTTGAATCAAACGAAGCGGTTGTATCTGCCAACAACAGAAAACGTTGTTGGTGAAAAAACCGTGAAAAAAGAACAGCAAAACGCTAACAACAGTTTCTTAGGATTTCTCTGATTCTAGATTAGAATCAATCAATCAGTCAGTCAATTTGCAATCTGGTGGTTTTTTTTTCAAAAAGCAAAATTCGATAAATGTGAACTAATTTGAACAGAAAGAGTTTAAACGATACAATATAATTTAAAACTTTACAAACTAAACGAAATAAATTGAATTAAAAGAATTAGCTAAAAACAATTTCTAAAAAAAATTGAAATTAGTTTTGACGCGCAACAAAAAGCACATTGCTAGTTTTTTTTGGCGTGAAAGAAATCCTCATAAGAAGTGTTTTATTCAAAACTTTGAGTGAACAGATCGCAAACTTTTAAAGCCCTTTTATCGAAAATCCTTTTTGGTAAAAGGATTAGCGACCGTTTTCTCCTGTCGTTACCGGAAATTTGGAACTTTCGGAAAAAAGGTACGTGCCTGGAATTTTATAAAATATTTATATTAAGTGGAAAATAATTCATGACGGACTTCTTTCTCTTCACAAAATATTTAAAAAATAATAAATAAATAAATTAATATTCTCTACAAAATGTTAAATAATTAATAAAATTTTTAAAAAAGATTAATTTTTTTATAAAGTAATAGGTCATAAAATATTTACATAATTGTAAATCAGTGTAATAAATTTGATTAAAATAATTAATTTATATTGCTATAATTTTTAATTAAATTAATTTATTTAATTATAAAATATTTAATTTCTTTTCAAATAGTCATAATTTAAAATAATTGTTTGTAACAAAAAATTTTTATATAAATAATTATTAATTAAATGATAGATTTCATTTATAAAATTATTAACTTTTTAAAATAATTACAAATAAAAGAAATTAATTTATAAAAATATATTTAATTTATCCAAATTAAAAAAATTATTTATTCATAAATTAATTAATTAATTTTTAAATAATCGTAAATAAAATGAACTAAATTATTCATGAAAAATTAATTTTTAAAATAACTAATTTATTTTAAAATAATTATTAATAGAATAAATTAATTTTTTAAAGAATATTTAATTTTTCCCGTTATTCACAAAATTAAATAAATAATTTATTCATTAATATTTAAATAATCGCAATTAAAAAGAATTAAATTATTCAAGGAGTAACTAATTTTTTACAAATATTAATAAATTAATTTACAATTATACAGAAATTAGTTAATTATTTTGTCAATAATTTATTTACTAATTGTTGACAAAATAATTAACTAATTTCTGTATAATTGTAAATTAAACTAAACTAAAATTTACCTTTAATAAAATTGTTAATGAAGTAAATGTCTATTTATTAAATAGTTAATTAATTTTGAAATAAATATTAATTATAGTTGTTAATTTGCTTTTTAATAATTATTAACTAAAGCAATTAATTTTTTATAATTAATTTACTCGAAAATAAATATAAATTTAAAAAATAAAATTTATAAGATAATTAATCGAATGAATAATTATTATTAATTACTTACTATATTTCAATTTCTTAATATATTTTTATAAAATCATAAATCAAAAAAATTGTTTTTTTTTAATATTAAAGAATTGAATTGGAAATACTTTTAATTAATAATAATTAATATTAATAATTTTTAATAATTTTTAATAATTAAAATTTTTTTCTTAAATAGTAAAATAATAAATAATAAAAAAATATTAAATAAATAATAAAATAATAAAAATTCGCATTTATTTTAAATCCTTTTTATAAATTAAATTTCTCATTTTTCGCACGACTGAGAATTTAATGAATACAAAATTTAATAATATAAAATTTATTTCTAAAAAAAATTATAATATTTTAGGTCATTTTTTTCCACATGTATTAAATTCGCTTCAATTCCCTTTTAAGACCTTTATGATGTTGAAAAGGAAATAACTCTTTTGCAAGCGTTTATTTAAAAAAAACGTATTTAAGTAAACTAATTTATCCCTCAATTTCCTCTTTTTTAACCCTGAAGTTGGAATTTCCCGAGCAATCTTGGGGTAAAAACTCATTTCATTCAGAAAAAATTTTGCTGTCTTTCCATTTAAGAACGACTTGACGCACACACACACGCAAGCACATACACACATCCATGCACAAATGAATAATAGCCATACATACACAAGCCCGCATGCACACGTACACACTTATATATATCTACGTTGACCCCGTCAACCCTATGACTATAACTAATTTACAGACATGTGTACATACACACACGCACACCCACCCACGCAGGCACATACACGTACGTAAACACATACATCGCACTCGTGCAATTACGAACCGAGGGTAATAAATTCTGGTTAAAACAATTTTAGTTTGTACTCGATTCATTGCTAGTAAGCGAGCGAATAAAAGACGAATAGTCAGAACGGGCAGACACGGGCGGGAACACCAGACGTGGTAGTTCGTAACAACTCCCTCGCACATTGCATTGCCCTCAGCGTCACCACCATCATCCATCCACCAACACACTACTGATGGTTTTACGACTACTATGAGTCCGTTCTGCTCAAAGGATTTCTATATGACCTCGGCGGCGGTATCCTTTGCCGCCATTCACGCATGATGCGAACAAAGGATGCTTGACACTCGCTTTAAATTTAACTCGCGAATTTGTTGACAGGTTGGCCGATTGGTTGGATAAATAGTCAGGGAGTTGATTGTTTAGTGAGTCGGTCGCTTGGTAAGTGACTGTGAAAGAACGAACATTGAATCGGGTGGTTGGTTGGTCGGTTGGGCGATCGGTCGGTTGGGTCAGTCGGTTGTTTGTTCGGTCTTTCGATTGGTTGGTGGATTGTTGAGTTAATTTTGTTTCTATGAATGAACGAATGTATGAATGGGTTAACAAAGAAATGCATGAATGAATAGATGCATGTCAAAAGCATGCCAGAACGGGATGGTGGGTGGAGGGGAGGTAAGTTTCGGATTGAAATTTAAACGTAAATTTTGCGAAAAAGTCTTTATTAACTTTGCGGCACGACAGTTTAGGATCCAGTTGGAAGCCGAGACAGACTGGGTAGGGTTTCTCATTAAATTAAATTTATTATTTTATTCAATTTAAAACAATTTTTTCTTGAAAAGATTACAGAAATAAGAGCGACTTTGATATTCCTGTGATCTCTTCCATTATTGTTTGTGACATGAGATGATGTCCTTTTAAACATAAGTACGCTGTTCTCCCCTTCTCGGCGGGACACCTTCCCCCTTCTTTCCCCCTGCGGTCTGTCACGACTCCACACAATTGCTCCTCACATTTTTAGGAAATCGCTCGAAGTGAGTGACACTTAGTAACGCCTCACTTTTGTCTTGAATGCGATGCCAATGGACCAAAAGCCATTCAATAATACTCGCAATAATGACTGTGGATACCGACAAGGGCGTCGCGACGCGTCGGTAGCAGAACTACTACTAGCATTGTTACCGATACCGGCACCGACACCGGCTTCAGCAGCAGGTGTTCTTTTCATTTAGTTCGGTTTGCAAATTGATTGTAAGCGCTTTTGGCGTTGGTTCGAAGTTTTGCCCCGACCGACACATCGTGTGCGTCCTTTTTCTGTGGGTGGTTGGTTATTCTCTAGAGAAGAAGAGGAGGAGGAGGAAGAAGATGATGATGATGACGATGAAGAATAAGCCATCAAGTGGCAGTGCCAGTAAAAATATTGTTCGCCATAGTTATCATGATTTATATATGCTTTTATGCAATCATATTTTGCAATGTTCGGTGTTGGTTCACTCGCTTGTCCGGGCTTCCGGACCAGCCCATAGCATTCCGTGCGCGCACTCAGTTTTTACTCGTTCTCGGTGTTCATCTTAGTCCAGATTTATTGATGGACAAACAAATTCGTGTAGATGCCAGAAGTAGTCGTTTTTGTCCTCCGCTTTCCCCTCCCTCTGTCTCTACCTCTTTCTCTGTCTATCTAGCTTTTTTCTCTCAACTTTTTTCCTGTAGACGGAGATGGAATTATTATAGCTCGGTCCCGTCACTATAGATTTGGTTGTATTTGGTTTGGTTATATGAAACGTTTTTATATTGCCATTTGAGCATGTATGCATGTGTGGGTGTATGTGCTGGTGTATGGGTGTGGCAGCGTGTGAGTGTGTGTGTGTTTACATCGAACATTCATCCGGTGTTCAAATTTGTTTATCTTTTTGGTGGAAATATATTGGAACGACGCTATTGCCAGCCAGAAGGTTGCCAATCAAAGAGTTACCGAACTGAAAGTTGGCAACAAAAAAAAAAACAACTAAAAATGGTCCGGCAGGGTCGCAGCTGAAAATGTCAGTGAAGTAATGAAGCTTTTAAAAATTGCATGAATATCAGGATCATGTGTCAGGATTACGGTTGGTCAGGTTTTCAAACCCGAATAAAGTTTGCTGCAAGAGGAAACGTTTTTAGCATAAAATTCAGGGATTAAATTTGGACCGACTGGTCTCTGATAATCCTACATCCGATACGTAGTATAAACACATGAAAGAGAACAAAAAACAAATTAAATAAATAATGAGAAACCGTCTGATTTTTGGGAACGCATAAAAAAAATTAAGGATTAAATTTATTCAGACAAAACTTTCTCCACCATTATTTAAACACACTTTCACTCATTCGTTTTGGCAAATTGTCCTGATAAAAAATATTTTTTCTTTCGTTTTCGCAAGAACAACAACAACAACAACAATAAAGAAAAAGAAATGGAATGTGATGAACAGACTAATTTGTCTAGTCATGGTTATGTCTTTGTCCGTCTTTGATGGCGCCAAACAGACACACACACACGTACAAAGACACACACACTCACCCTAAGACACACACACAAAGACGAACACACACATACACACAGGACTCCTTTCCAGTTTTCCAAATTTGTCCAAAAAAATTGCCTTTTTTCTGGTACGCTTCAAGACAGTTTTAAAAGAAGAAGATACCAAATTGTGTTTGGCGCATAAAGAGATAAAATGTATCCATCTTTTGTGATATCTTTTCATCCTGTATCGACAAAGAGCAAATGCTGTCAAAGCCGAAGAAATGAGAATAGTCGAAGTATTTGTGAAAACCTAACTGAAAAAAGAAAACTAAAAGGGATAAAGTAAATTTAAGAGCAAAAAACGAAAATAGTCCATGCCTTTCAAGGACATGATGGCAGCACAATCTTTGGGATTATCATTTTCTATTGGAATGAAAAAGCATCAAAAGCTTTTTGCAAAGGTTTTCAATTTCTTCGAATTTTGCTGAGCATTCGTTTCGATGGAGATAGAAATGTGATTGAGGCCCAACAGGAGGAGGAGGAGGTGGGCAGGAGGAGGAGAGGACTCTTAAGAGGCCTATAACGTCTCATTTAATGCTTATACGTTTAGATTTAGAAGTGTTGGGAAAAAGAAAAACAAGCTGAAACTGTCTTGTTTTGGATGGTCGTTTCGTGGCGTGTGCTTTGGCTTATTTTAGTTATTACGTCTTAAATAAAGCCAAAATATTTCTTGGAATAATTACTATTATTCTAAACAAACTATTAAATTAATATTATTTATTATCACATTATTATTATTACTATGATAACAATTATCTGAAATAATTAACTCCCGTCGTTCATCATCATCATCAATAAGAAAAAAAACATAATAATAAACATTAATTTCATTTTAATTAAGATATAGGATTATGTTTTTAATATTAAGAATTTATTCGTAATCATTAAAAACCCTTTCAGAAAAAATTCACACATTGCTTTACTTGAAGCAATATTTTCTCAGTGAGCTTGGCAACAGATGAAGCGGCCGAAACCGCCTGGGCCAAGTTAATTGTTTAATTTTTCTGTTTTCATTTCTTCTTTGGTTCAACTCTATTATACCGTCGTTATTGTACGTCTTCTTAACATCTCATACAGAATTTTTGGCTTGAGGAGTAATTTTTTGGTTGATTTTCTTTATTGCTTCAAGATTTCATGTAATTTTCTTAAATCGTTTGCCTCTCGTTGATTAGCTCTTCCCCCTTTTTTCTTCTTCACCTCTTTTGGGGAGTATTTTTTAAGAATGGAAATAATTTAATTCTCGTTTCAAACGTTGGAAATTTCGCACGTTTACTGCTTTATTTTAACCAATTTGTAATTTCTTGTTATAAAAAAAAGCATTGTTTTAGTTCCTCGGAAAGAACGTTTTCACGGTGAAGTTTAAGGCTGTTCTTAACTTAATTTAATTTAATTTAATTTCTTTAAAAATTATCTTTTTTGTGTTTTTTCCCTTTTTGAGTGAAAAAACGAGAGCCTGGCGGTTACAGATACAAAACATCTCCATGAGCATTCGAGAGATTTGAATTTAAAGGAAAAAGTACTATATGCGATAATACCAACTGACCGATCCGAACGTCGTGGTAATATATTCGACTGTACTAAAAAACCATTTAAGTTTATCTTGTTCTTGTTCGGAGTACGATAACCAAGAAATTTCGAAGAATTGTATTTCTTCCTTAGTCCATTACTCTGTCCATTAATTATTTCCGCTTTTGCATGATTTCAAAGCGGTCGACGTGGTGTGACGCGGTGTGACGCGTTGTGACGCGTTGTGACGCGGTATTGCGTCAGTTGCCATTTGTCAGTATGACGAAGTGACTGATGTGATTCCGTGTGACTATGGGGTACTCCATGATCTTCACCTATACAGATGTGTGCGAGTACGAGTGTGTATGTGATGTGTTGATGGTAATGGCTGCTGTGAGCCATCGACCTCGTGTGGTTCTCGTAAAAAAACCCCATTAAATGATGGGTAAAGTAGTCATGAACGTCGTTGGCGATGGCGATAGTTCACATGAGTAATCATCAATTTTGACCAATTTATCATTAAATAACCAGATGAGAACATCACTTGTAAAATTTGCGTATGTACGTGTAATATGAAGACATTATGGAGTAATATATGGCAATGGTTGGTGTTGATTTTTAGTGTGAATTAATCAATCGATTATAATGAGTTGATTATTTCTTTTAGTTGAGATTATTTGTTCTTATACTTAAAACGAATTGAAACGAATTGAAACGAATTGTACAAAAACAAACTTTCTATAATGAGAAAATTCCTTAAATCTCCCCATAGGAACATTTTCCTTAAATGTTCCCACAATAATTCACCACTAATTTCCCCTTGGAAATTCCTTAAATTTAAACTTAAGATTTCGAATCAAGGAAATTAAAAAAGATTCTATTTAATTTTCATTTGGAATTTTTTCTCTGCAAAATTATTATTTTTTTTTGAATATTTTGAGATTTTGAAAATTATCTAAATCGATATAGCCATTCCGATATTTATCAACTTAAACCATGACGTCAAGTGTCTTTATTATAGTCTGCAATTAAAGAAAATTTTAAAATTTATCTGTCTTAAGAGCTCGCCTCGGGTAAATATCTCGAAATATCGAATAAATAAATGATCGAATGATCTGTGACTGAGCGAAAGGCAGAAAAAGGCTGAGGTTGGTTGCCAATTAAATCGATGCCGTGGTGGGTGCGAAATTGATAACGATTCACACAAATTTGACAAAACGAAAATTGAAATAAATTATTGGAAGCAAATTTAGATTTAGATCAAAATTTTACCCCATCACCTTCCCCCTCTACCCCTTTTTTACGCCATACTATCGAAAAGAGTTTTGAGTTCAGTCGAGTTCAAGTGGATTCAATTTTTTTCACTTCGATTAATTTTGCCTTTACGGCATTTCAGGGCCAGAAAGTAGAACTTTATATTCAGTCTAAATACAAAATATGAATTACAAATATTTAATATTTATAATTAGTTTCAAGAATTTGCGATTTTATATATTTCTTTATATAGAAAGTGTTACTCAATTTCATGTAGATAGAAAATAAATGAATTACGTATGTGCTTGGTTTTGGTTTAGGAGTTACTGATTTCCATTAACTCGTTTAAATTGATAAGAAAGCAGAAGAAAACGATTTGATCATAAAGTAAACTATTTTAAACCGTCTGATGGCTATTTGATCAGAGGCCTTAAAAGGTTTCCATTGAAATGACTAAGCAAAAATTAATGAAATTCTTTCAGAGCCTAAACGCCCGAGTAAAAATGAAGAAGGCTTATAAATTCATTTCTTAATTTTTAAATCTGTAATTTTTTCTGTTAATTTGGTTTTAGAAATCAGAGGCAGTCCAGCAGTCAGACAACGTTTTATTGACTCATAACAAAAAAAAAAAAAAAGAATATTAAGCGGAAGTTATACAAGCTACTAAAGCAGTCTGGTAAACACGAAATTACTTAAATTCACTTGAATTTAATCTCGGGATCATTAAAGATACTGAAGAGTATAAGATTGTTTTCGAATAAACACCAAACGCCTTCCATTACTCTCGGTCTCTCTCTCACTCTCCCTCCCTCCCTCTCACTCTCTATCTCTCTTTCTCTCTCTTGGTAATAAATTAAAATGGTTTTGTGATGCCCCAGCAGAGAAATGGCTGATGTTGAGGTCGAGGCCGAGGTCGTAACATAAAATCCATCTTAAGGCTATTATCATTGTCTGACTGACTGCTACTTATAAGAAGAAGCATCGAAGATTCTAGCCGTTCCAAAATGAGGTGCGTGTTACGACCCTTCTTGTTCTCCATCTTCCATCATTACTACATACAAATGGCGAAGGCCATTACGAATAATCCCAACCGCTGCGGCTTTGTTTCGCAGACTTTTTTCGCAAATTATAAGCGCATCGAAATGTTAAGGCATGGTCCACAATTGATGCCCATCTGGTTGTTAATGAAAAAGGGTGGCTTTTACGAGCTAACCAACGATCCAACGTCCATTATCATAATCACTACCATCGTCATAATCATCACTTTCATCATTAACATCATCATCATTATGATGGCTTTTGCATTTTTCGCGTGAATACCAAGTTTCGGTGTTTGGTGCAAAGTGCTTATCGAAATTTATGATCGCAGATGATGGCGGACGGACGGACGAACAGTCGGATGGACGTACGGACGGACGGATGGACTGATAGATTCCAGTTGATGGTCAGCATCCTTTTATCTGTTCGGAGATATTCAATTCGGGGTCGATGGTCGTCTGCACGATGCTCTTGCCTTACCATCATTTTTCATATCAGTCTGTCAGATCGTAAGAATTGAAAGATTCATCTTGGCCTAATCTAAGCCTTATATACTGTTTCTTATTGGAAATTTTGCAAGTGGTAAATTCCTTTGGGTTCGTAAAAAGATTTAAAGTCAAATTTAAAAGCTTTTGCTCCATCACATTAAGCCCATCGTCAAGCCATTTGCGGCACAACAGCGTGAACGTGTTAAGAAATTTTATTTGATTGTCACTCCCGCGTTCCTTCAATCGTACGTTCATTCTCATTTCCCGTTTAATAAATTTAGTCATTCCAGTGCCAGTCGTGGTAAGCGTGGGATGCTTTTTCGCGACCGTTTTGCAACACTGGACATGACATACGTCGAACAGATTTCGGCAAGACACTTCAAAAACCAATTTAAGCCTTTAACGATCAAGTCGACGGCAAGTACGTTGAAGGAGACAATTGAGAGTCATGTTGATCAGACGTAGATGCAGACGTAGACGGGGGCGGGTCACGGACACAGTTGTGCATAAATCTGTATCGTAATTATATGGACCACTGTGTCATTGCGCGAACGAGATCATCGTGGCTCCCGACTGGCAAACAACCAATGTCGTTGCGGTATTTGACATGAGCGGCGGCGAACCTTCCAACTGTTCACCCTTTATTCAGACCTTCTAATGATCTTTGGATCTATGTTTCTTAATGATCTATCGTCATCTATCGGCGGCGAATATTATGCGACGCATGGCGACGCATATGAAATAAATCACTCTGTCGCGTCGTATTTTTTTTTAGAAATAGCGATCATAAAAATAATATGTGTTTCGTTTAAAGTCGGCATAAATAACGAATATTTAAAAGGGACGCCACTTTTGAATGACAGAATCGGAGCATTTGCGTTAGGGACACCAGCAATACTTTCTTTTTACCGAGTTGAGTCATGAAAGACCTTGCATAGATGGTCTTGGTTTAGCAAAAATCTTTGAGAGAATAAGATTGGAATCGATTGGTAATGATAAGTGCGCATCGACCATCGTTGCTCGTCGAGAACAAGAGAAAGTGTCGATGACGGAGAAGAGGTGAAGTGCCGCAAGCAACAGGTGGTGAAATCATTTGAATAGACAAGCAAAAAATGAGAAGAATTTAAAGAATAAAATATTAAAAAAGCATCAAAAGTATCGAGAAAGAAGCAAAGAAAACGTAATAAAGAAGTGACGAAAGGGCGAGATAAGGAAAGAGTAAGGGGATAGTTTGAAAAAAGCATTTAGGTTGGAGAAACTCATTACCGTCTACAATGTCTTTTGTGAAACAAAAAAAAGATCCCAGAACAGTCAAAGAGTTTAACCTCAAATTAAGTGATGGCTTATTAAGCGCGATTGGATTCGGTTTACGA
Organism: Physocephala rufipes; assembly: GCA_963966595.1. Lineage (NCBI taxonomy): Eukaryota > Metazoa > Arthropoda > Insecta > Diptera > Conopidae > Physocephala > Physocephala rufipes. The sequence goes on from OZ016501.1 coordinate 14,419,600, forward strand.
GTGAAATACTTGAGAAGTTTTAGTTCGAAAACTAAACGAAAATGAATGATATTACTTTTGAATCACCGATCTGGCAATAATTTCTTAATACGTCGCTTTTATGGTCAGTCAGAAAATAGACTTCAACAGTTTCTCTACTTGAGTTTTAGAGGAAGAGCTCATTAGCGAGAAATTAAACGATGTTTTATCAAATTAATTTGGGTTGATTGAGTGTATAATTGCTTTTATTTAATTATTAACGGTTTAATCCATAATTTAACGATGAAGTCAAGCAATCGATGAATCAACGGAAACTTTGGAATTCCCTTGAATCGAAACATCAGTCGAAATTCGACACGAATTCGTGTTCTTCTACGCAAATTCAGATCATTAAGGTTCTTCATTAAATTATTCATCCAATCATTGCGACTTTTTTTTTCGATTATATCTCTTGCGATAATTTTGTCCATTCCTTTCTTCGTTATTTTTATAGTCTGTAGGTGAGGGAGATATTAATTTTGGCAAAATTTGAGGCAAGCTTATATTAATTTCTTACCTGTAATGAATTCTATGAAACTCTTAATAAATAATTTTTCTAATTTTTTAAAAATAATTTTTTAATTAAATTTTAAATTAAATTTTACATAATTTTCTTAAAAATTGAAATAGTTGAGCTTTATGTACTTTTAATAAAATTATTAATTTCTTTAAAAAGAAACTAAGATTAGAATATTTAATTTGATTTCATTTCACGTGAATTTATTTTCAACACCATTATTCAATTAAACTAACGTTCAATTCACTTTGATTTAATTGAATTGCATTTTTATTGCTTTATAAATTCTAGCTGGAAATTATAATCATTGACTAAAGTCTAGTTTGAATAAATAATTCTACTTTATTCAACTTTCATTTTCGTACGCAACGGTTTCAAATGGCACCAATTCGTTCAATCAATCAGTTCAATCTTTAATCCTCACCGACGACTCAACAATTTTATTAGAGACCGTCGACATATTCGACAATTGGACGTTACCGGTTTGGGAATAGAAGGTGAAAATTAAAGCTTCTTTTACCATTTTTGTGACTCGTCAAGACTGTCTTGAGTGGTCTTTTTTGTTTCTTCTTCTTTTATTTATTAATTAATGTTCAAATCAAATGAACAAAAATTAATTTTTAAAAATAAAAAAATGAAAAAATGATAAAATGAAAAGTAATTAAAATTAGCAAATAAGGAAATAGTTATATTTTGCAAACAATTCTTGTAGTCATCAGAAGATCGACTTAATTGATTTGCTTTTGTTTTCAATGATCATCAATATTTTATTGCTTACCGGTTTTGTTCTAACGCTTTATTGATCGATCCAGGAGTCGTTATTGTTTTTAGGAGTAATTTTGAACAAAATGCGCGATTTACACTTAAGGTCGCGATTTACGACTTACGCGGATTTTATTACTGTTCCGTGACCATTCGGTCCCACGGATTTGCAAATGTTGATTACCCTTTTTTTTGTTAATTTATTTCGAAAATTCTAGTTCGTTTAATTCGGTTGCAATTGATTTATTATTATTATTTAAATTGAACGTTATTTAATTATCATCGTAATTTCGAGATTACCGTTGTTTTCTCGTTTTTCGGTTTACGGCGTTTACTGTTTATTGTAAATATTGATTGCTTTTAATGATGTCTGCGTTCTTGTTGTTGCAATTTATTTCCATAAAAATTAACCCACACTTCATTTCCATAAAAATGAGCGATATAAATTCAACTCATTTGGATGAAAGCGACATACTTAAATTTTAATTTTTCGAATTTTTGTTTTTGCTTCGATGTGAAATGACCTAAATTTATAAAATTTGATGATGTTGGTGATTGTTGTTGGTGATATCATTACCACTGTATATACTGTTGATTTGCTGTAAAGAGATTCACTTTAGTTAAATATTTCACTTCATGAGAAATAAATAAATAATTAAAATATCTTGGGAAATGATTTTTATAATCAAGCAGATGAATTCCTGTTTCTTCCTCCTGATTTAACATCTTCGGTATCCTAGAGCTATAACCGATTTAACAAAGCAATAACAAAAAACCAAATTTAATTGAAAATTATTTCTCATTCAAGTCAAGCAGTAAAATTTCTGCTGCAACTTATTTTATAATTCGCATTCATAAAATACAAAAGCGTTGGGAGAGAAGAATAAGAGAACGAAGAAGAAAGAAGCTGGAGCAATTGGCGCTTTAGGAAACAAAGACAAGCCCGGCGAGAGGTGATAAAAGTTAAAAGAAGGAAACAAAAGTTCTAGAACAACAAATACCTACCAGCTAACTAAAAACAACAACAAATACCTACCAGAAAACCAAAGACAACAACAATAGCGTTCACATCCTTTGAAGGAAGAAGAAGATATTATAAAGCAACATAAAGCGTTAAGACAGAAGAGAAACAGAAGACGAAACGCAATGAAGACAATTGAAGTCCTCTCAAGTACGTTGTTGTTGGCACATCTTTGATCCTTTTGGTTGCAGGAGTGCTCCAGATGGGGATGCACATCATTCTCGCCATCATACACCGTCTTTCATCGTTCTCTCTCTTTCTCTCTTTTCATTCGACAACGCAGTCGAAGATGTGGTTTTCCTCCACCCCGAATGACGCGCTTACTCCGTCAAAAGGAAAAATAACGCATTGTTATCCTTTCATTATTCAAGTGTTCACTTGATTTTGTTGTTGTCGCTGTTTCTGTGGTTCTTGCTGTTGTTGTTGGTGCTTATTGTTAGAGCGGGCATATTTTGTGATTTTCGTTGAAAAAAAAACGAAATTGTACGCGTCGTCGTTGCTTTTCCTTTCGATGAAATGGGGCCAGGTGGTCTGAAACTTTTCTTTAAATTCGAATGCGCAGAAAATCGTTGTAAAAAGAACGTAAAACAATTTCCAAAACGTGGCGTCCAAACCCCAAGCGAATTAACGCAATTTAATTTAATGATTGTCCAGCAATTGGGGGGAAGGTGGTGGGAGGATACAAAATTTTGTTTGGGGCTTTCTAGTGAAAAGGATGGGTCGGGGGAGGCGGTATCAAGGAGGTATAACTCACTTTATAATTCATTTTTAACTGAGTGAATTTTAAAGTAAATAACGATGAGCCTAACCAAAGAAACCATCATCATCATCATCTCCGTCCTTGAATTGAATTTTTAGCAAATTTTCTTTATATCTGTCGGCCTTTGGCGTCTTTGGCGGGAGGGGGGAAGGAGAGGGCTGAATTGGAGTTATTTTCAAATTTTATGTTGAAAACTTTCCAACACAAAAGAGGCAAAAGGAGAGGGAGAGAGATAGATATAGAATGGTGGAACACTGAGCTAGAGCGAGAAAGACGATTGCTAAAATTTTTACAGATCTAAAACAGCCATCTCTTCCGGTGCGACATTTTGACCTTGTCAGATTTTATCTTCACTTTTTCCTTTTTCCTCAAATTTTGTCTGTGGCTAAACGTCCTTTTTGTTCACTTTGACGTCTCGGAACATCCTGTTTCACCGCCCCCCTCCTCCCGGGAAACGTTACCAACATGTCAAAATGTCAGGCGTGTTGGCAAAACGCTTAATTGACTTGATGCACTGGAGCGAACTGAAATAAAATGGCTACAGGAAGGCTAAAGGAAGGAAAGGAAGACCAAAAAAATATAGATGCTAGAACGGACGTATAAAAGTTGATTTTATAAAAAAAAACGGAAATTGGTAACATTAAAAATTAATTTCAATTAGCTTCAAATTATTGAGTTAAAAGCACTCAAGTCGAATTACATCGCCGGCATAAATGATTTTAAATCAAGGAAACCATCCAATGGCCCACGCCTTTCTTCTTCGATATTTGAATATAATAAAGGTTTTTCAATTGAAGCCGGTCGATGGAGCATGTTGTTTGGTGGCGTCTGTCTAATATTATGTTTATTATGCAGTCAATGTTCAAACGCTCAATATTTATTATTTATTCAAAATTCTTTGAATTTTTAAATTTAATTTTCCGCAAAGAAAAAGCTACTAAATCAACAAGAAGGAAATAACTGTCATTCTTTAATGTTTTTATGACTTTCTCTGTGAAATTCTTAGATCCTTTTGATCTCATAAATCTTAAAAATATTATAGAAAAAATTTTCCACATCGCCGTCTTAAAAATACCCAACGCGCATTTGATTAAAGTAAATTTTCATATTAATTTTTTGTCCTCCCGAGTGAGTTATAACTCAATTTAAATCTAATTCGAACGATATTATGGAAAATTTGAGAAACCCAATAAAGAACACAAAATATATATACTACGTATATACAGAAAACTGAAATTGTTAGGTCTTGCAAGATGAGGTTAAGACAAGATTTCCCGAAAGGTTGCCAACGGTTATGTCACGTTGGCAACGACAACGCGTTGAGGGTTGTTCCTCTAGCTGAATTCGCATCACATCCACCTCCACATCCGCGACTAACATGCCATAGAATATTTTTTCCTAATTGCTTGGAGAGATCGTTGATGAAGGGACAGGTTACCAGTTCGACGAAGACGGGCCAGGTAAAGGCGGTTCAATCAACTTCTTTAATTAACAAAAGACACGTGCTTTCTTCAATCTCAGGAAAATAGATGAGGAAGGAAGGTATTGAAGCCTTGAAGAAAATGATGAAGATGAAGATTTGTAAAAAGCTGACGAAAATCAAAAGGAACAGAAGATGAAGGAGAGACGCTAAAGGAAAGGCGGTCTACTTAGAACCTTATACTCCACCGTAACAGCGTGTTTTCAACAGTTGGAAATCTGATATTTCGCACTTTCAGAAACCATAATAAAACTAGATGGTAATAAATGAAATGGTGATAATAGTTTAAGAGATATCACGCGAGCATGGTGAATATTTTTCGAAGTCTTTGTAGAGATGTTAACGGAGTTCTAGCAATGGCAATAATTAATCTTTTGAAATGTGCTTTGATTGTTTTTACCTTTATTGCAGAGTAGAAAAGCAAAACTTTCTTTTAGTTGATTACGATGATTATATTTAATTACTTCTATATCTTTTAGTTTTAATTGTGAAAGTATTTCTGTCCAAAACGAAAACAAGAAAGGAAATTTTTTCTGAAGTGAAAATAAAGTCGTAAGTTTGTCAATTGGTCAGCCATTCTCAGTCACACTAATTCCAACAACGCTTACACTCAATTCAAAATTGACCTCGACCCCAGAGAGAACCGGCTGAAATGATTTTGTATGCTTTATGGAAAGTATACAGATTCAGTTCTTTCAATACAAACGTCCAAACAAAAACACGTATCTCTTGCAGCTCTTGCTGTTGTTGTTTTTGTTGTTGTAGAACAATTTTAATGTCTCCTCAAATGACGCATGGCAAAATCGAGTTAGTAAAAATGAAATGTTATCACGAATGTCATTATAATTACGATTGTAAAATTGTTAATTGTTTCAATTTCGTTAAAGAGAAAAATGTTTGACCTTCATTTCACTTTTCATTCATTCACTTCATCCAGCCTTTGCTGAAAGGAAAGTATCACGCATCGCATCGGTTTAAGAACTGAATCAAAAACCGCATCGTAGCGTGAAAGTGAATCGTCTAAGAAAAAACAAGATCACAACTAACAAAATGCGTCTAAAAGGAATTCAAAAAAATTGTAAAGAAATTAATTTCCAAAAAAATATTCAAAATAGTCAAAATTTAATTTCATGTATTTTTAAAAAACTTATTTTATCTAAAAGACTTCATCTCTGCGGAAAAGTAAAATTGCGCCTCCGAAATTTATAGAAGTAATTTCTACAATTTGCTCCGTCGCATAAAGTGAAAATAGAAGAACGTACGTTGCCCACTGTGTATCGTATGAAAAGGCTTTTAAATGAAATGCGATAATGCATTAAAATTGATATTTCATTATGTAAAATTCTACGTGACATCTATATTTTATAATATCAAATTTTTGGAATTCACGACGCAATGGTATTCATGTGATGCCCAGACATGAATGCGAGTGCGTCGTGGATTCTCAAAATGCAGGGATCAACCATTCTTCACAATTTAAGGGCTGAATGGTAGTCTCTTTCTTTGACAATCTAAATTTCACGGATGACAGCTGTCATCAAATTCAATATTCGTATCACATTTCCTTCCCTAAGCCAAACGTTGCCAGTCTTAATAATAATATAATTTGTAAAGTTTTGCAATATAATAAAGCCACGACATATCACGGTATCAAACTAAAAGTCAATCTAAAAAAAACAAGTGAGAACGCTTACTTCGGCCTAGCCGAAGCTCATATACCCTACACCAGTATCATAAATCCATGGTTTGATCCAAATAATAATTTTTTTTGGTGGTATACGAATATCTGGGCCGGTTATCACAGTCATGAAATTTTATCTTCAAGAGAGCACTGTGAACTGGAAAATCTTGATAAATGTCCGGCTACATTTGGGTTTTTATCTAATAGTAGGCGTGGCAGTGGACAGATTTTCTTGATATTGTATGTATATTGAAAATTGATATGTATATTTTCTGTCATAACACACTAAACTGGTATTGGAAAAGCGCCAAAGCGGACTACTGTCACGCCTACTTCTTTATGTAGGCTTACTTTCCTTTCTATTCTTCAGTCTCTATTGAAATTTTTACACTGGAATTTTTGAACTGAGGTGGTAGTGTTGGAAATTATAAATCCATATTTAGCCATGCCGAGGGTACTACCATTTTTTTTATTTTTCATTCAACGTTCAACTATTAATTTTTTTGCATATTGTTTTATGTAATTTATTAGTTTATTTTTGTAGTATTTATTATTTCAGATTTTTAGATTTTATTTATTTTATTTTTTTTAATTACATTCTATCATTATACTTCATTATTGTTTTATCAATTACATTTTTTATAATTGGAATTTATTTTGTTTACAATTTAGTAATTTCTTCGACGCTGCCAAATATCAAAATTTCTTAGAATAATTTGTAATAATTTCATATAAATTTAAATCTTCGGAGAAATGAATAAAAGCAATTACATAATTGTATTCAGGATACCTAAAATATAAAGTTTACAATTTCTCGGAAAACCTTTATTGGGTATTAAAATCATAGAAGAAGGGTTGACTGACCTAAGTACGTCTAGCCAAACTCTAGGAGTGCCTTCAATCAACCTAAACTAGCTTAACGTAAGATCAGGCTAAAAAGAAAACGGTTAAGTGCTTTCGAGAGAGTCAAACTAAGGTCAGACAAAAATTAAGGACTTCACATGAAACATGGAATTTTTTTATTAATGTAATTTATTAATTTTCCTATTATTTTCTCAGTAAAAAACCTCTAAGTGTTTTTGCACACTTCCTTAAAGAATTTCGAATAATTTACTATATAAAATATGTATCCAAATCGATTATAATTTATGCAAAATGTTATACTAAGCGAAGTTGGTCACGGTAGAAAATTAAAATAGTTAGAAAGTATCTTGTTTTGAGAGAAAGAAGGAAATTGTTAAAATAGAGCTGACGCGAAAACAATGAATGGATAGCTTTTATGAGCGTTTTATTACTGGCGTGAAAATTAGAATTTCTCATTTAAGTACTTTCTACCAAAAAAAAGACATGAAAAAATAACTGTGGTACCACTAACTGTTATAGACATCTATCTATTAATTTGCACCTGTTGAAAGTTCGTAACAGGCAAGTATTAAGATAACCACAAACAAGACAGTTAGACACATCGATTGACAGCTAGACAGCTAGATAGGCAGAATAGACAAGAGGTTTACACATCCCTTCAACTTATTATAAATTTATTACCTAACTGTAACATGACTCAAATAAGCTTGAATGCTCAACAACCGTTAAGACTTTTATGACTCTTTAAATTATTTGTCCCCGAAAGACGTGAAACTCTGCGGAGGAGGAGAGTTTTGTAAACTGATGAAAAGAAGAAGAAGATGATGATGACGGGGAAGAAGAGGAAGAACGTAAGGCGGCCGACCAAATTGGTATTCGTTTTATTTTATTTGCGTTCTCCCTCTTTTTGTCCTTAACCCAACCGAACAACAGAAGCGGAAGAACAAACATCTTTTGCCATAAAAATCTTCTTAACCAGAGTTAAATTATTCTGTGAAAGTCGCATGGGCATGGGCAGAAACAAACAGCAGCGACAACAACGACAACAACAACAACACGGCATCCATAAAGTACTACATGAATAACCGTTAGCGTTCGTTTGAGGTAACCTGGAACCTAACTAGATAACTAAGAAAAACCTCTGTATTCAATTAAGTTCGCTTGCGTTCACCCGTTCTCATTCATTCACTCACTCACTCAATCATTCATTCATTGATTGGTGTGTGTTTTTCCCAAACGTTTGTGTTTTGAAAAGTTCGCGTATGCAAGCTTTTTCATGTAATATTTTTATGATTTTTCCTGACAAGAAATGCGTTGTTTTCATCCGAGAATTTCCCTCAAGCCCCAAGGTATTGATTTGGCAGTAACGCGAATATCGCAAAGGGCAAGCGAGTGTGTGCGTCTTGGATCACTTGTTTTGACGCGATTGATCGATCGATCGCGTTGAGTCTAAACAAGAAGTGATCCTCTTTAAAGATGAAGCAACGAACGTAGGATGTTCTGGAAATTCAATAGCCTGAGCGCCTCCGGTAGTGCGGTAACATGCAGCTGTGCATTGGTTGGTGCAACTTGCGAGTGCTGCCACGAATTTGTGGTGGTATGACATAAAGCGAAGGAATAAACGCCTTCGGAACCATCGGTGCCAAGCGAACTCATTGAAATTATTGAATTTTAGAAAAAAAAACGATATACAGAAATATTTATTAGCTGTAAGATGTATATGCTATATAAAGTAAGCGCGCTTTATGCGTCTTTGGAGATTGGAATTTTGAAGTTTTCATTGAAAAGAAATGGATCTTGTATTGCCTAAAGTTTTACTGTTCGCATTTGTTAACGTTTCATGAAGTTTGTTAACGTTTGTTAACGTTTATTAACGTTTGTTAGCGTTTATTAACGTTTTTTAGCGTTTATTAACGTTTGTTAGCGTTTATTAACGTTTGTTAGCGTTTATGTGAGTCTATTTAATTGGAAAACAAGAATGTGCGATCGTTAAAGTTGCCTTTGGGTTATCATCGTTTTTAAAGAATTTGAATGACATGAAGGTTTTTATATTTTATTTTAAATAATGATTCAAACGTATGAACATTTCTTTTGTTATTAAATTCTCCTTTAAAAAAACTGATACAATATTATCGTTTGCTCAACCGAAACACAAATGAATTCATGAAGCCATCCCGAAATATTTTTTAATATTCTATAATTTTGATTGATTTTGTAAATAATGTCGCTGTTGCAACAGTACATTATCTTCAGGGACATGAGGGGGTACAAAATACAATTCGAATCGATTACTATTGATGGCAATGCTCTAGGTTTTCAGCGAGTATCTTCACCTTATCCAACTGTCTTTATCCATCGAATGATGGGAGAGAAGCATCATCACTGAATAACGAGTTCACTGTTTGTGACACTAACAAATACTTGAAACATACGCATACGCATACATATACACAAACACACCCACCCACATATGCACATACATCGACACACACACACGCATGCAAGACGTGCAGCTAGTAAGAAGATGTAAGAAATAACTGACTAATGCTTACTTAAGAGCTCTTTGGAATCGTGTTATGTCCATCCACTTCTGCCAACACCTTCGTTCGGCGATCTCTTCGTTTGTTTATTCGTCTGTCCGTCACCTGTTTCGCGGTCCAACATTTATAGTCAGGCGTCGGTTCTTGCGAATTTCTTGGAATCATATCCTAGGTGATGAAGAAAGAGATAGAAAGAGAGAGAGATAGGGACAGAGAGAAAGAGAGTTGGTAAAATTCCCCGCACGCATGCTCGACAACAACAGTTCACAAAAATTGCGAACTGAAAAACAATCACAGAAGAAAAATCTAGTTGTCTTTTTAGGATTATATTTTTGTTTGTTTTTGTTTTTGTTTTTGTTTGTGTGGAGGGGGAGGGTTCTTGAAGATGATGTTCTTGAAAAGATTGATTGTAAAATGATGGTAATGATGATAATGTGCGCAAGATCGTGATGGTGGTGGTGCGGCAGTGGCGGCGTCATGTGTGTTTGTTAAAGAAACTAACGGTAAATGCATCAGCATCAGCAAAAGCATCCATCCATTGCTGGACTGCCAACGACCAGTCGACGACGACAGTTTCGTGTGTATTCGCAACGTGCGGATTTTAGAAAGTACACGCAGTCCATACACGCGTGTTTTGGCGAACGTGTTGCGAGTGCAAAATGTTGCAAAAGGAAAAAAAGGAAACCAACAAAAAAACATGCTTGCCGTAGAGGTTTTTGCAAAAATCTATTTGGGATTCAAATGAGGTATTGTGTATGTGGTTTTTCTTTTGAGCGCGATTTCTCTCTCTTTCTTTCGCATTGGCAACACATATTTATGCTATTTGTCCGATTGTTACCTCCTAAACATCATTTCAACCCACAACTACTGAAGATGATTTCAAATGACCGGAAAGAAGAAATGGCTAAGAATATCGGCTACAAATTGTTTAGGAATTAGAAATTCTGTCAGAGATTAGAAAGAAATGAGTTAGATGAAAAAAACCACCACAAATTAGAATCATTCTTAATAAAGAAGAAGCACATGATAAGTCACAAGCGCATAACGTGAAGCATATAAAAATCTTAAGAACCGAAAAAATAGTCTCCACCCGCTGAAGATTTCTTCTCGATCTGGAAATTTATTTATTCAGCTCACCCTCTTCGTTTAATTGCGAACACGCTCGCTTGCCCGCAAATACCGGAATTGGAGCTTATGCGAAACAGATATATATATAATCGAAACGGATTTATTGGACGCAGGCGGGCCAAACACACAAATGTTTGATTGTTGTTTTCTACTCCCGATCGTGCCGATGCTCGCGTCCGACCCATAAAACGAAAATGGGAAAATCGAGGGAGAGACATGGCCCAAAGAAAGAAAGTTCAGTGCACTGTCTCAGCATGTGTGATGTGATCCTTGGGTAATCGGACATGCCAACATCGACGTCAACACCAACACCAACACACCAACACACCAACATTAACATGTTCATCGTCATCACACATTCGGGAACAGCATCGACGCCAACTATGCCATCCACCATAATTAGATATTCCGTTTGACTTGCGGCGTATCGAGATATCGCGCGACGTTTAATGGCACGACATGATTTGAATAACATTCTCACAACAAATCCATCTTTCTCCTCTCCTCTCCTCTCTCATAGCTCCTCAATCATCTATCGTCAACGTTTACTCACCGTTCTCCGCTCTCCGATTTCATACTCCCTATAGCTCATCGATACGATGATTCATATTCACGGTATGTTGGTTGATCACACAATATCCATTCAACGTTATCCAGCGTCTCACCCGTCGTCAAATTCTTGCGGTTGCAGCCGCCGACGCTGCACATGCTGTAAATCACGGAAATTCCGCGAAGGAAACAGCTTGATCTATATGAGCATCCCTTTTGTGTCATCTGGTGAGAATCTTAGTCAGTGGGAATGGGTTTTCCCAAGAAATCCGCACTGCGGATTTTCAGATTTTTTTAATGCAATTGAATAACATCATTTATTGGTTTTTTGTGGTCATTAATTTCTTTGAAATTCTTATAAATTATTTCGATAAAATTCGAAATTAGCCGTGGCAAAAAAATTTCGAACATAATTACTAAATTATAAAGAAATAAATTACAAATAAATAAAATATATTTAAAAAATAATATAAAAATATACTAAACACCTTAAAAACTAAATACTACTAAAATAAACTCAAACCAATAAAAAACAAATTAATAAATTAAATTAAAGGAACAAATGCAATAAATATGAAATAAATAAATAATTATGAAATATAAATATAAATATAAATAAATGTGAAATAAATAAATATTAAAAAATATATAAATAAATATAATAAATAAACGTAAAGAAAATATAAAAAGGCAAAATAAACAATACGAATTAATTATAAAAAATAAATAAGTATTATTAAAACAATAAATGTTATCAAATAAATATATAAATTAAATTCTGAACAAATAATTAAACTGGATAAATTTCAATAAAATTTCAAATAAATATTTAACAAATAAAATTAATAAATATATAAATAAATTAATAACATACATAATAAAAAATGAATTAAAAAAGTACTAAAATTTCTTCAGAAAAAGAAACTTTTGGATTGCTTTTGCACCACTCTTTTTCTTTTTCACTCTGCCTCTCTCTATCGCTCATTCCGTAATAAAGCATATATATATTTTTTTTAATTTTCTTTTTTAATTTTTTGAAATTATTTGAAGTTCTTAAATAGAATAATTTGGAGTACAAACCCTAATACTGATCTTCTGCCCCTTCTCCCCCCTTCCCGAATGTGACGAAGTTAAGTCGGATTGATAAATTTCCATTCCGTTTCACAAAGGAATTCGATGTTTACACTTTCCAGAGTTACCAGAGTGAATACTTTGAAAATTGATGACCGTCTTTCTTTGGACCCATATTGAATATTTGCATGATCATGATCATGTAGAGATGTTCGAATCTTTTAACGTTCCAACTGCAAAGTGTAAACAAATAGATCAATAGATTGTATCAACAAAGCACGGTATATTTCTAAATAAATTAGAAAGCCCTTAAGCCTTTAGAATTTCTTGGATTCTTTCGCTGAAGAGGAGAGAAAAGGCGGTTGGAAGACGACCAGATTGTAAAAGGAAAAATTTTTCGAATATATTTAAATATTCAGAAAAATGCAATGGTCTTTAGAATTAGCGCGCACTCACTCCCTCTCCCTCTCCCTCAATCCTCATTTGTCACTCTGTCTCCGTTGACTGCATGCATACTTTTTTCGTTTTCGTTTGTGCCTCGTTTAACGGATGATCGGTTATCGGTTAAGATGGATCATCATCACGCGGTTGAGTCAACTATTTTCAATGCAAATGGAAAAATTACAAATACAAGGAAAAAAAACGAGACGCGAAGAGAAACAATAGATCGTCAATATTTATCAATTGTTCAGAATCGACTTTTTCTTCTTCGACTGTTCGTTATTCCGGGCATGCAAGTGATGGTCAAGGTGTGGTCATTGTTCTTGGGTAACCATTCGATGGCCTAAGTGTTATGTATTTATCAACACAAACAAGATGCTCTCGCATTGAGGACAAAGAATGGCAATTGTTACGACTATGAAAATCGTTTCTTAATCTTGCGACAGAATTGAGTTTTTATTGGATCCTTATCCAATCAAAACTAATCCAAATCAAATCCAAATCCCATCGAGTTTTCAAAATTAAAGTAAACAATAATTAGAATGGGGATGATGTGATATTTTGAGATATTCATTTGTGGGTGTAAAAGACGTCTCAAGGGGAGCAATGGAAGACTTTTGAATGGAAGACTTTGAATTATTAACGATTTGTTGTTAAAGGATGAATATTTTTTTTAAGGATCTCTGAAAATATATACCAAAATATTTGTTCCAGTGGGGTTTTAAGCTAAAGCCTCAACTTCTCCCTTAAGAATTCCCCCCCCCCCAAATATTTTAGTGTTAATGACAGATAGACCCATATAGATCTTTGCACCCCCTTCTCCCTTCTTGTTCTGTATTTTCTCAATAATTGCTGCAAATAGAAGTTTACGGCGGAACTTTCGAGAATAGCGTACTGGTGCATCCACCACCCACCCACACCTGTTCCAATCGCAAAACGGAAATCGGAAAAAAAGCAACCCTCGTTACTCGAAAAAAGTTTGTCATACGAAGCTAATTGTGAAAAATCGCATGTTTGTCGTTTTAACAGATGTACCATTCGGTCCAATAACAGAAAGGGTGTCGTCCGACGTAAACAGAATGGTCTTTATGAGGGTAAAGGGAAGAGAGGGGGAAGGTGTTGCCTGAGCTAATATTGAACTATTATTAAGGCTTTCCTCCTTTTACGGCAAGGGCTTTGTTGATCGAAAGAATGATTACACAAATCCTGACTGGGTACCACCGGGCTACGTAATTTGATGGTAGTAAATAAAAACGACCCGTCGAATGGCCGGGTAGTAAAAATACTATCAGAACATTTGAAATATTACGAACAAATGCAACAACCTTTCGTCAATATCGCAAATTACTCCAGTCAGCGCACTAAAAAACATCCAGGAATTATTACATCGGGAGATGGATATATTGGTGATGTCCCGATGTTTGAGTTCCCTGCGTCGTTTCAATTTTATCATCACACCAATCACTTTGTGTGCTTTTGCCATAATTGGCTAAGCCACTACTAAATACTGCCCTGTTTCGAAATGGTATTCCTCGGAGAGGCAACACGTGTCCAAGCATTATGGCGAAGCAGGGGCAAGGTTGTTATATTTATTAGGACTCCATTAGGACATTGCAATCTTTTTACGCTACAAAACATTTTGCTTTATTGACTCTTCTATATATATTTTTTTTATTTCATTCGTTCTATCTTCTTTTTCTTTTCAGAAATCATCAGTATCATTATCTTCGTAATGACTCGGAGACGACGAGCGAGTCCTTTGGGACTCGAGGCAGCGATTGCAGTGATATTGGCTTTGGTGTTAATGGCACTAACGAAGACTCAGGCTGGTAAGTGGTTTCGCATGTCGTATAATAAATCGATAAAAGTACCTAAAATTGCATCGTGGTAACAAATCATCATCGTCAGAAGGAATACCTGAAAGTCATTAGCAAAATAATTTCCAAATAATCTTCAAAAGCTTTCTACACATCTTCTATCGATCCTTCTACTTCTCTTATTTCTCCAGCAAATGCACGATTGAAGGAAAGAAAGAAGCTAGAGTTTCGAAACCGCGTAAAAAGAATGCGTTCGCATTTTGTGTTTTTGAGTCACACATAGACGCTTTTGTAATTCTGTGAGCTGTGCTAACCCTATACAGCATTTACAAAATACATTTTCCCCTCTACACCTTCTCTCCCTCTCTCTATCTTTCTACGGTTCTAGGAACAAACTACGAGGGTGTTTTGGACTCATGAAATAGTCCTTTAATTCGCTTTCATTCGAATACGTTTTAGTTTTACTGCGTGTTAATGCAATTCACACCCACACCCGTTTGCATTTTGTTGCGGGGGAAGGTACATTTTTTGTTTCTCTTAATGCTTCATTAAAACAAAGGATAGTATTCGGTTGTCGTTTATGAAATAAATAACGAACACTTGCCTCGCTGACCCACTACTTTGGGTGAAGTTTTCGGACACAAACGACAAGTAAATCCAAAAAATTAATATCATCTGTTTGGTTTCCTAAATGAATGCCGCTTAACCCGGACTGCGTCGGCGGAGTTAATTTAATGCGGCATCCGTTATTTTCATGGCCATTTTCATTTTATTGAAGAAAGCGTGAACGATCGATATGCCCAACTTCTGCGGCCGTTTCTCCCTCGAGCCTTTGTTACGTCGTGCCTTCGTGTTTTATTATTGAATGTCATTCTCTCATCCCCTCCATCCTGTCCATCCTGTCCGTCCCGTCCAACCATCCATCTTCTCAATTTAAAAGCGTGTCATTGACTCGGCAAATAAATTAAATTCGTACGAATTCAATTCGCTGCGCGTGAGACAATCAAATTGAGTCACTATAAAATTTGTTTTAATTAAAATAAATTTATCGAAATTTTATGATGAATTCATTTTGATTTCGTAGTGCGTGAAAGCGAATCATTTAAAACTACCTAAATGATGTGATAATAGTCTGTCAGCACGATCATTGATCCATAAATTAAATATCGAATTAAATGGTCGTTCCAAAAGGGCGTCGATACTTTTTTTAGGTTTATGATGTTTCCGAGATTTTTGAAAAAAATTTGAAATAGTTTTAATTGCCACCAATTTAAAATGAGCTTTTTAGACGTTTCCTACTTGTTTAACAAATTAGAAAAAAAATGAAATTTAAAATTTATTGGATTTTAGAGATCCCGAAGGTCATTAAAATCACATTTAGTCAATGCTTCTTGCCAACCAGATATTTCTTTATTTGCATTTTATCAAAAATTCTAAATTCTTAGATGAAAATTCTTTTATCGCGACTATTTCTTTTCCATTTTTTTATCGTGTGACCATGAGTAAAGTGGGAACTCGCCGTGGTCTTAAGCCACTTCTTGGCCATTGAAATGTATAAAAAGCTTACTTAAACCAAGCGAAACTGTTTTATTGCTGCTCATAAAATTGTAACATTTCTTTTTTATTCGACGAGGAATAAAAAGTGGTTACCTCCCTACTTACTCCTCCGCTGCTTCGGCTGCTTACTGTCTTTCTTTCCGCTAGCTTCAATCATCGAATCGTCGTCACAAAGTGAAGCCGAGTGCTAATAAAACAGCATGACACAAAAGATAAAGCCACTTTAGACTAAATTGGTCTATTTGACTCTTTCTCAATTCCAAGCTTAAAGAAGAAGAACGTTTCTCGAAGAACGCAAAGAGCGTTTATATCTTTTTGCATGAATATCCGCTAAGTAATTTATCTCGACTAGACCAACAAATGAATGATCATAAAGTGGTGAAAAAAAAAGTTTTGAATAAATTGTCTAGTAATGAAGTTCTAATGACGTTAGCAATAATAAAATTAATCGTAATGACGAGAATTCAAAGAATTGCTTTATTCTTTAGATTAATTGAATTTTGTTACTCGATTGAATTGTCATTCATTAAAGCCATCACTAGAGTCAGCTGACGAGTATTCATTGTCAGCATCATCATCAAAAAACGTCATACGCACAGCGCTGTAAAGTTACATGCAACACTACGCTAACTAACATCAAGGTCAAATTTGGTCAGAAAATTTAAGGTCAAGGTTGTAAGACTTGACCACACGAATCTTCGATTTTTCGAATCCACCAGACCGCATTGATTCCTGAAATGGAAGAACAGACGATTTTAATAATGTTGAAATTGGACCATAAGTCACAACGACATAAGCAACAACTTGATCGGTTGATTACGTTGATGATAATGGAATGGGTGATAATAAAACAGCGATTATTAAGAGAGAGCTCGTTTTATGGTCTTCGCTTCTTGCTTAATTATGGATACACCTGCCTCATCTTGTGAATATACCTGACGTGGTGTAATTAACCGATTGGTTCTACCGTCTTTTTGGATTGGAGCAAGCAGCTACGATGCAGTAGTCTCTACCAATGCAAATAATCCCTTCAGGTGGTCCCTAAACCTTCGACGGTTTTCATTACTCAATTGATTTTGCGAATAATGGAAACATCTTTTCCGAAGCTTAAAATCCAGATGACCTTACTCTATTTAGTAAGGTCACTCCTTTACTGGATGACAAAGTGATGACGGTATTATGGGGACTGTAATATCCAAAAAAAAGCCAGCTTCTTTAAATCAAACAATAGTATACCAATAACGGTACAATTTTTTGTCTCATACCGTGAAGCATTTCAATGCTTTTTTCAATTATTCAAAAGATATCATTATACATTATATCTATTATATAATCATTATGAGAAGCATGGCAAATTGTGAATGGCTAGATACCTCGCGAGAACATTGCAAGAATCAACAAAACAAGGAAGAAAAATAACGAACGAACTTAAGCGAGTTCAAGCACCTCGGCGACGTTAATAATCGTTCCAGTCCGATGCTAAAATTCCGGAACCGTCAAGCGGCCAACCTAATAAGTGATTCACGACGGCTGTCGCTCTTAATTCACGTGTATCGCTCAACAAATAAATAAATAAACAACAAAACAACAACAACAACAATGAAACAGCAACAATAAAACAAGCAATAGAAACCAACAACAAACGCTTTAAACACACATAATCAGCAAATAAATCTTGTTATAATTAGAACGATAAAACCGTTGCGGCTGTTGGTCGCTGAAACCGTTTCTACTGAGGGCGGGAAAACCATCCTCTAATTAACTTTGACGAAACCAAAAGGCCGACAATAAAGGAGAATAAGAAATCAAGAATAAGGATCAAGTATATAAAATCGGAAAGAAGCGGAGAAGCCGTGGAGAATTTGTTGAACTTGATGGGAGTTGAAGAAGCAATTGTTTCAAGCGGTGCGATACTGTTTAAGATTTCATTTTGGTTAAATTAAGCTTGCATTAAATCGTAGTTTCATCTGTTATTCTGGCGGCAACGGCGCTTGATGAGCTGTGTGATGGCGTGAGAGGGCGTGGGGAGGGGGTAAGAATTTATGTAATAAAAGATTGTACTGTCAGATTAACGTAATACTCTAACGCTAGTTGTTGCCTTTCTCACACGTTTAGTCTATTAAAACTCGGATGTTTTCTTTGTCTCGATCTTTTTCTCCGGGGAAATCGTTAAGAATGATTGCAATTTGTATTTAAACATTTTTTAACTTTATCGTATACATTATAATTAAGAAGCTCAGTCTGGGAACCGATTTTAGAGTTAACAATATACTAAACTTAATTTAGAATTTCTACACGAAGAAGCTTTAAGACTTACCTTTATATGATTTAACGGTTTCTCGTAGAAGAAATTTCTTTAGCTGAAGCATAATTTATTTAGCTAAAGCTAACCTCCAGAGGGCGTTCTAGAGTTATTTTCTCTCTACATTAGCCGACACTTAATTGGCAAAGTATCGGATGCATCGATGCACCGATTTATTGTGCGGATAAAATGTTTACCCCGTTAATATTTTCCTTTTAAGCATCAAATATTTCAGAAATCTTTCTTTACATAAATTAATGAGAAATCCTCATCAAGACGGAAAAGCCTTTTGGGATCGGCTGAGTAGTTATTTTGTTAGTTAAAGAAGTAAAACAATTTCCATGTTTACCAAAGTTTAGCAGAGAGTCGTGATCTTTGCACTAATACTACCCGATGTACCGCACAGGGATTCTTTCATGAGCATGGGGGCAACTGGTTCTGATGTACCATCACAAATACCAACAAAAGATTACTAGCAAACAAAATTCTTCAAATATCTAGTAGGTGATTGGTCAAAACTTTAACGACAAGCTCTTAACATCAACTCGAAAAGGTTACTGAGAGTGAGTCGGTCAGCCCATATGTCGCCTGTCGCTGAATAGATAAAACTTATTTGACAACCACGTTAGTCACACACACGCACATACACACACTCACTCACACACTCACACCCATCCAAGCATACACAGAAGACAATCATAGCCATAGTGTATGGGCACACGCGAGCGTGCCATTAATCAGCCATGCAGCTTCTTCTTCTTCTGGTATGTGAGAGTAACTATTTCTGAAAAGTATTCCTCCCCCTAATACTATTTCTTCCGCTTTTACTTCTGTCTCTTCCTCTCTTTCTTCCTCGCATATTGCGCATGCATGCATCGATTTATCGTTTATTCGCCTCCAAGAAGCCACGCGGAAATGTCATTACGCGATCTTCAGTTTCAGTGGCTAGTGCTTGGCACAATCGCAACAACGACATAGTGGCGTCCTCCTCCTTATCCTCATCCACCCGGATTACCTCGATCTCCAGCACAAAATACGCGACGCAATGCAATGCAATGCGATGCATTGCGTACTCACAACATTGATCTTCCAAGCAAAATCACAGATTTATCTGTTAGTTTTATGAACGCATGCACCGTTTACCGTTGTCACACGCCAAAAATGCTACAAGTTTACTTAGACGGGTTGTCCAGTCGTCCCAATCCCTTTTCGTTTTATATCATCTTACCAACTTTCGTAAAACTTCCTCTAACATCCAGGATTTCGTTGCAGAGGACGATGCGACTTTTGGTCGCATCGTTGTACGCTTTTTTGTTGGTACCATTTTGTATTGAGCCAGCAATAGCATCAGAAACAACAACTCATAGATATATAACCAGATTATACCAGCTTTCATAGAATGACAAACATTTTTTCGAAACTCATATTTTTTGTGTTGCCGTTCTCCGTTGGCTGATCCGATAAAATCATTAACTCTTCATTTAATTCCTCGCGTATCACGGGTTTTGAGTTTGGTGATAACTTGTGAGGGAAACACATGAAGGCCTGGTGGTGAGACTGAGGGGGAAAATTTTAGCTTATGTTGACAGCTTTTAAGAGTTATCGGTCGGTCGGTTTCCTTCGAGGTATGAAGAAGTTGGTCAGTGTAAATGTGCTTGCGTTTGGTGGCAGGCGGAGAGTGGAGGGTTTTCATCCGCACGCCTGAATAATTATCAAGTAATCTCTTACAAGCTGAATGATATAATCCGATGATTCGGTACAAATTTTTCTTCTTCGTCGAAGGATTTTTAGCATGGACGGTGGTGATCCCCTGCATGGATCTTTTAGAGCTCAAGTAATTTGATTATTTTAAGTTCGTATCATACCGGGATTTCACTGTTTTTAAGCCGGATCCAATTAGAAATTATAGTTGAAAACGGGCTATATAAAAACGGTTATTATTCTATGAACGAACTATGATATGGAAATGTTTTAGTTTTATTTATTTTACACTTGGTTGGTAAATAATAACGCTTTGGCTGTGATATGTTTTTTGCATGTTTGCAGAAAATGCTTCCTGATTTTATCGCATTCTTTAAAAAGCATTCAATACTCTTTACGGCCGCACTTCAAAAGCGTCAAAGCGATGGAAATGTAAGAAGCGATAATTAAGTAAGGAATAAGTCTACTAGTTAGAACTTGAACTAAATCTACCCTACCCACCCTTCCCCCATCTATTCCTGGATAAAACATCGCCAATATGCCAATACCGCAGGAGCACCGCGTGACCTGTACTAAGCCGGACACTGAGATTATCTGATGCGTAAAGGTGCCAGACCACCAGACGGAGATAAGATCACTTTAAAAGCAAGCAGTTCGTTGTACTCGTTCGTTGCACTTCCTTCCAAGGAGCACCACCACCTTCTTAAGTAAAGAAATCATGGGATGCCCGATAGATCATCTGGTTTTATTTGGTTTTTTTATAACACTGATACCTGCTGCCACGAGTGCCAGATTCTAATTATCATTTCACTATAACTAGTTAAATGCTTTGCTACACGGACGAGCGAATAATGAACGAATGAACGGACGAACGGACGAACGAGCGAACGAATGAACGGAACGAATGGATGAACGAACAAACGGAACGTCTTCAATCTTAGGCGACGAACCATAAAACACCCGCCCGTCAGCTCTCGTTGTATCACAGTTCGTTCGGAATTGCTACGACTGACGTCGTAATCTTGGTAATGTTGCAAAAATTCCTTTTTGCGTGCTTGGTTTTTCTCGCCTGATTGTTTACATATTTGCTTGCGATGGATGGATGTGCACGACTTTGCAGCGTACGGTGGTTTCAGCACATCGGCGCCATCAACCGATTTTCAAATTGCACCACAATCGTGGTTGGAAATCATTAGGGAGTTACCGGCGCCCCACTGTTTATTGCTGCATCCTTCAATTAGCAATAGGATTACGACGGCAGCAACCCAGCAGCAGCCCAGCAGCAGCCCAGCAGTCGGATTGTGTTTTATTTATTGGTGCCGCTGTTGGTGTTGCTACGTTTGCTGACAGGAAATGTCATTATGACAGCTCTTTGTGGTATGAACGCAACAATGTATTGTCATCTTCCTCTGGCTTCTGCTTGTGTCTGTCAAATCGTCGGCTTTGATATCATCTCCTCGTGCACGCCAGACCAAATCGGTCTAGAGGTGTTCTGTCATGTCTTCTCGAAGAATTAATTTTAATTATCGTAATTCCCTTTTAGTAGAGTATAAAATAATTTAATTGAAGTCACAACGAACGAAAGGAACGACGAACACAACGACTTTCACAGCTGCCGCTGAGAAATCTCTGACGGCCCCTGTGAGGCTGTTGGGACTGTAGAAAACGGCCATTAATTTACAATGAATTCGTATTACTGAGAATATTCTGCTTATCTATCTATAGTTATGATACAAGACGCGGTTGGGTGCCCTTCGTCAAGTCTCATGGTTTTGTTAAGATTTCTTTAGTCTTTTCTCGCAATCAATTTTAAAGTTTGGCAATCGCAAAACCAAGTTTTCTTGAAATCAATATATCAAATCGCCAGAAACTCTGAGGATTTCGGGGAATTACAATTAGGTTTTTTGTAGTGTTTAAGGAGTTCTCTTCGGGATTATTGCGGTCCATTTGAAATTGTCGCTCGCTTTTTATTCAAATGGATTATGATAGACCCATAGAGGATCGATAGACGGAGGTTGAGAATGTCCGAGGTGAAAGTCATAAAACATTTTCAAATATTTTTGCTGCAGAATTAAAAACGCGATGGAATTTATTTGAGATCGGCTTGACGCGATAACCTCTACCGACGCGCATTGGTTTCCAACGTATATCGCATCACAACGCATTCCATCTTTTTATCCATTTCTATTGGCTATTGGTGGTTGCCAGATCGCCTACAATTGCAAAGACCATGAGAACCATAATGGTTCTTATCGTTATTCATCTTACATTTGGAATTACCAACAGATTCTTCTTTGCGTTCCTTTTTGCTCGCGGTAGAAGGAGATGGCGTTAGTAAATTGCGTATTAGACATTTTCTTCATCTTTGCATCAGCTCTACCCCCACGTGAAATTGCATGGGTAGAGAGATCGGGTTACCGCCTTTTGATGAATAATTGGTAATTGGCTTCGTTGAACGTGCACCTCAGTTCTTCTTCGTTATCTAAGAGGCCTATTTCAAATACGCGAATGCCTTCTGTTTGAATGGCTTTAAAAGAGTAGTAGGCAGAATAATTTGCCTACAGTATTGCATACAAGAATATCATGGATGATCGTGTACATGGATGATCATGGTCAGCAGTCATTCAAACTACTCAACAAACCTGTTGAAAGCAATATGATCATATCTGTCTAGCAATGTATTCAATCGGCGGCTCATTGCCGCTTGCAGCTATACGACTGATGATTTGGTAGATTAGGATGGCAATTACGTCATAACCGGCAGCAGCCGTGAACTACGGATGCCCGTTCTAATCATATTCAATAGAAGATGAACATTATAATGGATTTCAATTGCACACTACTCTTTCCCCCTCACACACACACACATACATACATACACATAACACAAAATGGGTATTACTTGATTTTGACGATCCACGAAAAGAAAGATGGAAATTGATTAGAGTTGGAGTCGCAAGGGAGCTACTGATACGAGTCCCACCGGCTGATGGATTGCCCACATCGCGCATCGTGTAGTTTAAATTCATTTTTTGTTTCATACGGGGAATCTTCTCCGTAGCAATCAAATTCGCAATTTTCCCTCCCTTCGCTTTCGTTTCGTTAATTTTGATAATACGTCTCGACGAAATCGTATAATGGAGGCCATAATTATTTCATAATCTTTTTCCCTGAAGAAGGGTGTAGTTTATGTTTTAAGGTAGAATTTCGTTTTTAGTTTTAGAGTTATAGCCCGAGTAATAATTTTAGCATTCCAAGCTTTAGACAAACGACTTACTAATAAATTTTAGAACTTAAAAATATGTAGCTCAATTAAAAATGTTCTGCTCATTGAAAAACAGCTTGTCGAATCCTTACTTTACAAGGATTACGTGCTGCTTTATGTTTTGAGCTCTAATGGATTTTTTTGCAGACACTAAAGGGTTCTTCATTAAAAAAGTTTCTTTGTAATTAAATTCCCTTCGATGAATTTCTGAAATCTTCTTTCGTGAAATGTAACCGCAGTCACTTTAAAAATCGGGAACACAAGTGTCAGAATCGATTTCGACCGCGCTGTTTGTTATCTTCGGCTGCTCGATCGCCAGTTCGATTCTCCAGTTCCTTCGGTCGGTCAGTTTGTTAATATTTAACTGTGGGATTGCTTTCTGAAAGTCGTCAGTAGATGCATTCGGTAGATTCGGATTTGCCAAAATACAAGAAGTCGTCGTCGTCTTCACACACGAGCTTCCTCGCATTAACTAGCTTCTGGCTAAACGGCTCTGACTGTGGTCGCGGGAAGAGCGTGAAAGTAGGTGGGATGAGAGTTGCGAGTGAGGGAAGAGGAGAACAGTTGGTTAGGGCTACCTGGCGAGTATTCGCCGGTTTGGCGTTTCGCTGGAGCTTTGTTGACTTGTAACTCGTATTTTATGGTTTCTGCACACATTTTTACACACATCGGTCATTCAACTTAATCCCGGACTATATCCGATGTTGCTGCTGTTGCATTTCGTGTCGCAAACTATGTGAAGGAAGATGATGACAATAATGATGATGATGATGATGATGACCATGTTGTTGGCGGCAATGATGATGACCGTCATGGTGATTATGATGATGTTCGCAAAGACGACAACGAATGGTAGTGATGGTGGAAATGAATACCTCGCTGAAATGTACCTCGCGTGCTGCCACATGATCGAGAATAGCGCAAACATCGTCACCACCAACGGCGACAATCATCATAATCTCCTTGCGTCTTGCGGTTGTTCATTTGCGGCACCTCAGCGCGAATAACAGCAGCAACAACAACAATCACCAGCAACGATTGTTGTTGTTGTTGTACCAGCAACAACAATAAACACCAGCGGCAGTTGCAACTGCTAAAAGCAGAGACTGCGATGAACTGCAGCTGAAACAAAGGCTTATCATGGTCATGACTCTTTCACGGTTCTGATGCTTTCTTTCTTTGACAGTGCCTTCTTCGGGTACGCTTTCTCGCAAATTTGTTGTTGTCAGTGTTTTTTTCCATTTGGACTCTTTTTGCTGCAGTCGGATTTGCAGTTGCACATATTCATCATGGAAAAGTGGACAAATAAATAAATGCCAAAAACAACAACAACCACAACTACACCGAAAAATTGTTGCATCAGCTGAAAAAGCTTCTATTATTTCGTCTGTCATTTTAGTAGCCTCGCACATTGGTTGTTGTTGTTGTCGTTGTTGTTGTCGTACTTGTTGTTATTTTTTCGTTGTTGATGTTATTGTTGTTTGTTGTTGTTGTTTGCCTTGTTATGGATAAATGTTTTAGAATTGATTCTTTCGACACGGCAACGTCATTACTACTCCTGTACATTGTTGTTGTAATTGTCGTCGTAGCCGTTGTGTTGTTGTTGCCATTGTTGTTGTCTTTGCTGTTGTTAATATTATGAAGGCTTTATGCAATATCCATGTCGTTATTGTTTCTGCATATAATACGCAGTACTTTCTTGAGCTGCTTGCGGGTTACGATCACGTTAGTGCTGGGGATCTATCGCACGCCTTTAGCATTTCTATAACAGTCGAGATTTCTCACGTAGTTTGCTGAATTCAGTGTGCCCTTTTCTGATTAGTCGTTTTAAAAAAGGGTGGGAATATTTTTCTTTAGGAGTATTTATTCGTAAAATATATTGAAGCGATCTTCTGTCGCCAACAAATTTACCAGATAGCTAACTCTTACTTCATCGCAATTTTGAAGGAACCCTTAGAACCTATTTCCATATTACGGATTTTAATTGGAACTGCCTTCAAAATTGTTGAAGTTATTTTTGAAGACTTCATAAAAGCTTCTTAACACTGAAGAACAAAAGAAACCAGACGATGGTCAATCTCTTTGTGATTTAACTGAATATTATTAATGAAAACTGCTTCCCTGATAGTGCTTTGTTGGTACTTCTGACACCTGAATCTCGCGAAGATTTACTTCAAAATTATGATGGGGGGGGGCGGGAGGTAGGCGGGTGTGTTCAAAGGAAAATGAAGAAATTCTAATTTAAATAACATCATTTAAAAATGACATGATTTCATTAATGATACATCGAATGAACATAACAAGTGCAACAAACACTATAAATGGTTCACATTAATGATTACACACATTCGTGACATAAACAAGGAAATCACTTACGACCTACTCGGACTCCTGTTACTCGCGGCCACAATCTGTAATTCGTAAGAAACCATTTGTCAAATTATTTTCCAAAGCTGAGAACTTCCTACATGATGAAGAGCCCCCAGAATCAGTCAGTGAGAACCTATCGGTGTCTGTCGGTGTCTATCTGTCCGTCCATCACTTTTCCATTTCCACATAGAGGAACAAACATTTTTTGCACATTCATGTTATCAAATCGTGCACCGCACTAACGCTAAACTCGTATGATTTTACGTTCACTTCTTCATACTGACAAATTCAGTCAATTCAAATAATGCCTGAAGCTCTAAAGCGGGATATTAAAGTACTCGCTCGTACACTCACACACACACACACTCGTGTTCATCGTCGTACTACCGGGAGGAGAAGAGTGATGATGACTAAGACAAATCATAATTCGCCTCATATTCTGAAATTTACAACCAACAGCTTCTTCCTCGACTTTCGGTTGGCTTCCAACATTTCGATAATTATAACGACGCTGGCGATGATGATGATGATGATGATGATGGGCGTCTGCCGGAACGCTTAACGGAATGGCTGGCATTTTGGCTGCGTACTTTGTTTTGTTATGCGATAACAGCACGTTTCTCAACTCGAGCACTTGTTGATGAGCAAAATATGCATGTGTTGTTGCTATTGTTACATCTTACCACCTACCACCTCACCACCCTCCGCTCCACCCGAGCCCGACACCATCATCTTTCGTTACCAGTCTTCGGTAATTGTTTCGTTGTTAGTGTTATTGTTAATGTTGTTGTTGTTGTTGTTGTTTTTTTAGAAGAAGAATAGCAAACGTTGTTCTTACTTTTGCGTGATTTTTTCCGCAATTTCCTTTTCAATTGCGCGTTATAGGCCGCAGGCTATTGGCGTTGCCGTTGCGTCCACCTGCGCGCAGCCAGTCCGTCGTATCATCGTGTACTCCATTATATATTGACTGTATCATTAACCTCAGCTTAGTTAACTTAAGACATATCGTTCCTTAAACTTTGTGAATAAATTTTTATATATCTCTTTATCTGCTCCCATTATTTATATATATGTGTATATATATTTATATAGAAATTATTTACTTTAAAATAATTGTTTTTTCTTTTACCTTTTCAGCACCGTGGCAGGATATAACTGAGATACAACAATACACAGGTGAGCGTAGAAGATCACTAGACCGACGTAATCAATGATGGCAATCAGAAATGTAGAGCCTTAAGCTAATTTCATTAGAATATAATGAGTTTTTCTCAGCCACAGGCACGAGAAATTCTAGTCAAGGAATGGGAAATGAAGACGCCTCCGAGTGGATCCATTAGAAATGAGTTGGGCTGTCGTCTCGTTACCAAAGAAAAAAATTAACAAATAGAAGTTTTTCAATGCAAAAATATCATTAATAATGAATTAACAGAATAAATCTATTTAATCCATTAAACGCAACAATTTAAAAGAGCCGAGCCGTCAGAACAGTAGAATAGAAACGAGTAACGAATAGCAGACAGTTTTAACAGATGTTTTGAACAGACAATTATGGATTCAAGCCTTGCCTTAACAGAGAGTATTAATAAGAGTTCCCTTTAATTTTTCATTATTGACAGAATTTTTTTAAAAGAAGGTGAATGTACTGAAGCGGCTTTTTATTACAGTCTTCTTATTACTTCTAGCGTAAATATATTTGTTAACTATGTTTTAAGATTTTTCAAAATTGAATACCTTCACAGACATCATCATCCTGTGATCACAAGAAAATCCTGTGATTCATCAAGAATAAGAACACCTTGTTTCGAATTAGATGCTTTTTCGTAGCTTTTATTTATTTCATAGGAATTAGAGGCTCGTGTAGGAGCGTTTGTTTAGTAAGCAATTAAAAAGTTATAGCTTAGTTATAGCATTGAGAGCATTTTTCAAAAATAAACAGACTAAAATTTCATTAAAGAATGACTATATAAATATAAATCTATAAAATCTTCAAAGCAATTGCAAAGTTCTTTGTGCTTTGTGAAAAAAATTTATACTCTATTTTATTGAAATTTAAAAAAATACTTTAAAATTAATTATAAACAAGAGCAGACGATTTTTCCTGTTCTTTTTACGCTGCTGACGCATTCCTAACGTTTCGCAGCATGAATATATTTTCTGTTTTTATGAAGGCATATCCGATAATTTGTGTTTATGAAAATAACAGAATTATGGCATTATCAAAGAGAAAAAGTATTAATATAAACGAAATGAGAAGAAGAATGAGAATTGTAACGTACGTATACACACATATGTACACCCATCCACATACACAGACACACGCACGCACACGTAATTATACAAAATACATGCATATCCAAACACATACTCACATCAAACACACACACACACACGCACAAAACACACACACACACAAACACAACGCAAACACCCCTATCCACATAACACATATACATATATACACACATACTTATTTAAAATTCGCTGCATAAAGCATCAATAATTGTTGGCGATAATTTGAACCGTTGATTTAATTACTTTTGAAACTGATGGAAATGTTCAATATTGCAGTCTGGTTAGAGAAGTCGTCTTCGATATCGGCTGCGACCGGCAATGGCAATGCCAATGCCAAACAGAAGCATAGATAAATTATAAACAATTCGGAACGCTGAATTCATGCAAACTCGATTAAATGCATAGGTTAAATAATAAACGCGGCCATAGCGTCCAACCCACTTTTTATCTTGCTTTTGTTTTCTTCACAGAATGCAGAATCTATCGGTATCTCTGCACCTCTACGTGCATTCTCCATGTACGATATATAGGAAATGGTGCTACCAGTCATGGTGCTGCCAGGCTCACTCACTCTCCCTCTATCTATCTCTCTCTACCGCATGATGAGATGCGGTTTATTGCATTTATTTGGAGGAATTCACAGTGGTTAAATATTCATTTATTCGCTGGGAATGCGTGCCTTAGAAATCTTAAAAGACGATTTTTACCCTCGTTCCACTTCTTAAAAGTTCATAGAAATTTTGTATACTGATGTATTTCTTTTCACTGAAAATAATCACTTGTTAGTTATTTGAGATAGTTGAATAGTAATATAAATATATTAGAATACTTACCGTTTTATATAAAAACCATTTAATAATATGATATAATTCAAGGAGAGGGACCTTTTCCTGTCGTATGGCTTCGAAATTGTCTTAAGTAATAGATTACTGTTTGATAGTTGTTGAAATGTAATATATCATACTGCGAACCATGTTAAAGAACTCTACAAGGCAACCAACCATATTTCACTTTTTCATTACAATTTTCTTTTAATTCTTTAAATTAAATCATTCAACATTTCCAGCAATATTTCTCCAGAATATATATATTTTTGTGTTAAGAAAATAATGGAGTTAATATTTGTTACATTTCCATATAATTTAGGATTTTAATTAATCCTTCAAAATTAGATTTCTTAATTATGATTAAAACTTTCTGTCTACAAAAGTCGTCGACAAAAACGAATTGAGAGGAAGAGCGTTGTTTGTAATGGTTCGAAAAATTGATAATGGTTCGAATACTTACTAAGCAAGAAGTATTAAACGAATTTCAACGAAAGGCAAAAATAAACAACATGGTTGTGTCACACAATATGGTTTTGTCTATGCTAAGAAAAGACTTTAGCAAAAGCCGACAGGAATTTGATTCAATTTTAAAAAATGTATTGCTAAAAATAAATTTTTAACTAAACTTTTATAAACATTTTTTAATCAAAAAGTATTACGAATGCGATAGCAAAACCTTTAAAACGATGCGAAGGGGTTTAAATTTTGAGTGAAATCATAACTGAATAATTTTTTTATGACTAATAGATTGACATAACTATCAAAATAAATCATTTTTTATCAATCACCAAATTGTGATTGTGAAACATGTCTATAAAGCTATTCCAACCTTCAACCATTTGAAGAGATTTCAAATTAAATTAACTTTTCAGATGGATGCTACTACAATTACAATCATTATAATGAAGGAGATCGCATACTAACGAATGAGCCATGCCTGAACTGTACCTGCCATAATAAGATGCTGATGTGCTACTTGCGTGTGTGTCCATTTACAAAACCGATTGGACACGATTGCATCGTGGAGAAACGAGAAGATCAATGTTGTCCAATAATAACATGTCCGGAGGGTAAGATTGTTAAAACCTATAGACACTTTTTATCTTATCGTTGCTTAACAAAAAATAATCATTAATATTTATCTAAAATACAGTACCAGTAGATATAGCACCTCATCACCCGAGCGATATAATGGGTACTGAATTAAGTGTTCCCGAGAAATATGGCTGCAGTATCGGTTCGAGATTCTACCCAGAAGGTGCCCAAGTGCCATCGAATCCTAATAAACCTTGCGAATTGTGTTATTGCATTAGAAATCGCACCTCGTGCCTGATGCAGGAGTGTACTTTGCATATTGAGGGCTGCACCCCGATATATAATAGGGGCTCATGTTGCCCCGTGCGCTACAATTGCGGTAAGTACTGGGCGGCAAGGATCTATAGCACCATCTATATTCTTCCTTCTTATTCTATTGGCAGATCATGAGAATGATGTTTTAGAATTAGAGGACCACTCCAGTACTAGTACCAGTACCACAACTACTGTCCGCCCGACGCCGGGTTTTATTCTAAGTACAACCCTAAGCCCATCGATATCCATGGACTGTACTCATAATGGTGTGGTATACGCGGATGGATCTTCTCTTCGGGGAGAAAATCCGTGCGAGCATTGCTATTGCATGCGTGGCGATATCGTTTGTGCAGTTCAGGAATGCGAAATGCCAATGCTCGGAGGAAATGGTAAATCATGTCAACCGGTACTTGATGAACCTGCAGGTGAATGTTGCCCAACCAATTACATTTGCAAGGATGACCTTCCCACAAACCCACAAATGATTGATACTCTTCCACCAATAAACACTACTCTACGCGCGGAATTGGATCGTGATGCATCGTCGAATAATACCATCAAGGATTTGCACAGTTCTGTTTCCCAGGAAGATTTACAATTGCAAGCTCACATTGATGATGATGATGGAAAGAAAACCACTGTAGAGCCAGGGAAACTTACGATTGATGATAGGTCAAAAGACAGGAATGATCCGGGCAGTGAAGGCAACATTCTCACAACAACCCATCGATCATCAATTGAAGATCAGAGAAAGCCTACGGTGGCTGATGTTTTAGAGGAAGAAGAATTAAAGACGAGTCAAACAACCGAGCGCCTTAGAGACCCCGAAAGCACAACCATAATGTCAGACTCGCAAAAATTGGGTTCGAGTGAAACGATTCGTGATGACTCCTACACAACAATCAGTTCGTCAAAAGTGTTCGATACAACACAAAAAGAGCCGATTCCCGAAAGTTCAACTCTGAAATCCAATGAACTAAATCAGGAAACAGAATCTACGACTCTGATAACGAAATATTCGGAAAGTGATGGCTCTACAATCAAGCCATCGTTGAGCGAGGGATTTTCCATCCGGCCAACAAGTACCGGTGCAGTGGATACAGATACATCTGTTGACGAGCATACAAGCATTGAAGACGAGATGTTGCGAACTACATTCTATGAAACTACTACACATAAAGGAATTGATAAAGCGCACACAGAAGTATTAGAGTCGGAAAAGGAAGATCTAAATGAAAAAGATGTCGAACAATCATCTGAAAAAATTAATTCCCCTGAAGAAGCAACTTACTATCCGCCTAATGTCGAGGGCACGGTTGAGACGAGTGTCATAACAACACAAGCAGCATATGTAGAAAAGGATATAATAACCTCTAAAACAACTTCGGAAACGAATGCGGAGGAGAACGTTTGGGCTACAACACACCAGTCGTTTACAGAAAGAAAAGCAGACGCACCAACAACTATTGCCACAACTCTTCAGACAGTTACAGAAACTGGCGCACATATGGTGACTTCTAAAACTACTTCTCAGAATTTTGTTCCCTCCGAAGAAGAGAGCCTAGACTCAATGACTGAAGCCAGTGAATCTAAAGAAAGTGACGTTCAAAACACCGATAATCCCTTAGAACGTAAAGGAGGCGATAAAGTGCCACACCCGAAGCCCGTCAACGAAGTGGATTCAGGAGAGATTCAGTCAGCAACCGAAAATATAAGGCAGGAATTGACTACGACATTCACAACTTCTGATGATGAACAAACCGCCACTACGCATTCAGCCCACAAGCCCGATTCGCAGTTCGTTCCCTCTGAGGAGAAGAAACACAATGAAGCGAACTCAGAATATTTAAATGTTGGGTCCACCACTACCAGCCCTGAACACACTACGGATACTGACATGCACGATTTCACTACTTCAGCAGCCGATGGCATACCGTCTACCACCAGACACTCCGGAGCGAGTACTTCAGAGCATTATGACGGAGAGCCTGTAACAATCTCTGATACAACCCGTTCTTCAGAGGAAGAAACGTTAAGTACAGAGTCCAGCGTCAGTATTTCGACTGAACCGGAGTTAATCAAATCAACAGTTAACTATCAAATGACAGGCGGGTATCCTTTCGAGCTAGATAAAGATCATAAGCGATTAAATGAAGGAATGATTCCTGAGATCATTCCCGGTGAAGGAGATTGTTTGGTAGAACAACAAACCTATCCAAATAATTCTAAAGTACCATCCTTTGATGAGTGTAAGGCTTCTTGTATATGTCGTAGCAGTATCGTTATATGTCAAGACATAGAATGCCAGATTCCTAACGATATATCCAAATGTATTAAAAATCCATCCAGTTCGAATAAATGTTGTCCGGAGTATATTTGCGAAATCGAGTCTGTGATACTATCACAAACTGAGTCGAATGTGGAGAAGGAGAAGGAAACTAAGCATCAATACATTCCGACAAATACTTCTCTTCCCAATTCTGAGCAAGTTTATAACGAAAAAAATGTACCAACAGCAGCTGGAGAGCTGGTGAAGAATGAAGAACCTGAAGCAGCAACTGAAGGTTTCTCGATTGAAATTGATGTTCCGACAGTGAGTAGCGCCGAGGCCATGTCACATGTTAAAGATATTGCTGAAGGTACAATCCGTCCCGAACCCGAAACGGAAAGTAATCAGTTTGCTACTGAGAAAGAAGAAGCAGCAATTGCACAGACAGTCACTTCTGTTCCTGTCCATGAACTTCTGGAACATTCAGTAATTCATAGCAATAGCGATATCTTATCTCAACATCCGGTCGGCACTGAGAAGACTGAGAAGACTGGTGAGCTTGAGACTCCACCGCAGACTAGTGTCTCACACTCTGAAGAATATAAACCGCAAATTCCACTTCAGGTCGATCAGGACTTATCATCGTCAACGGACAAGTTAACGCTCCCAGCGGAAACTTCTGAAGATGCTGAACTTGCAACCGACCGTTCTATTGTAACGACCTATGCAGTTGAACAAAGTACTTCCACAATCAAGTATGACGAACACTACTCAAGTAGTCCTGACAATACAGAAGAGCATATTACTACTGTTACTACTATTAACAGTACTAATTATGGTAGTGATGAGTCACAAAACCATTCTGAAATGACTACGGATTCAGTGTCCCATACATCCTCTTCCTCTTCATCGAAGGACTATGATAATAAGTCTCCGAATGAAGAGAATATTCAGTTTACTCACTCTGTGAATACGAAAGAGCATGCAACACCGTTAGGAGCAACAACAACAACACAACTTTACGAAGAAAGCAAGGCGACCACCACCAGGGAATCACTCTATTCTACCGAAGAAGAAGATGAGACGAAGACAACTACAGTTGGTGAACTAGAAAACACCGACCTACTTGTTTCCACCGGCGCCACAGCAGAAGATGAAGGTGATATTCCGAAACACACAACTACAAGTTCTAACGAAGAACAAAAGCTGAAGCTTGAAGGTGTTAAATATTCTGGCTCTGGCTTGGATGCGGATAGAGATTATAGTATGCTATCCACTACTGGAAGTCCGACGGAAAAGTCTACTATTTTAATGGATTTTACGACTCGGCGTTTTAGTGAATCAGAGAAAGGAGAAAATGAGCCAATAATGACTCTCAAAAGTGAGACAAATGCTTTAGATGATATTTTGAGTTCCACCGACGCCGCGACGGGAACTAGAGATGACCAAACATCTGGCCCTTTGAGTGATGACGATAGCTCCCATAAACATCCTGCGTCAGAGCAAAATAACGAAGACGAACTTGTGGACGTTTCTACCATTAGTCCAGCCGAAAAACAGCATCACGATTTCAGCTCAGAATATACAACTCATCGCTTCAGCGAAGAAGATGAGAATGAATCATACACCACTCATGAAAATAAGTTAAGTGCTGACGATGATCTTTTAAGTCATACCACCATTGCGACTGGACTTGGGGATAATACACCGACAGCTTTCCATGAATACGATGAATCATCTAAACATACTGATGCAGGTGAAGACCGTGAGGACTCGCTAATTGGTGGCTATGCGACATTAACTCCAACGGAAAAGCCCCTTGACATTTTGAACTATACGATAAAATATTTTACTGAAGAAGATGAGAAAACTAAATATGAATCATCAACGAATCAGATAATTGATTCGGATGGTGCTGATGATCATCATACTCTGGATAAAACGACTCAACCAGCTATCAGTGAAGGAGATAAACGTACGAATCAAGAGGATATTTTGGGTTCAACAATCGCTACAACCGAAATTAAGGAAGATATTAAGCATACAACCTATTCAATCAATGAAAGTCAAGAATCTTCTAGACATCCTACTTCCGAAGAAGATGACATAAATGAATTTGTGGATCATACAATTATTCCAACACAAGAGCCTGCCGACATCCACGATTATACGACTCATAGGTTTAGTGATGAAGTCAAGATTGTGAATGAATTAAGCATGAATCATGAGTACGCCACAAATGCTGGTGATGATGTTTTGTTCTCTACCATTCCCGTAACCGAAACTGAAAATGATAATTCGGACCATACTTCACCTCACCCTTTCAGTGAAGACAAAAATAATGTCATGGGCTATACTAGTGTCCCAACGCTCACACCTGATTATGTCCTCAATCATACGACTCACAGTTTCCATGAAAAAGTAGAAGAAATAACTGAAAACGAATCATTTAAAAGTCCTGAATTTAAAGCAAATATTACTGATGGCCTTTTAAGTTCCACCATTTCCGGTCTTGATGCCCCGTCTGATCCCTTCGGTAAAGATGGTGGACCATCTAGGCACCCTGAAGATAGCCAGGAAGAGGGCATGGATGAATTAATCGACCACACTATTCTTCCAACGGAAAGCATCGATGACACTCGAGTTCATGAGAACCAGGATCATACGCCTGTTCCCTTCAGCGATGAAGATTTGACTGAAGAGGAAGATGGTAAAAATGATTTACTGCTCACTACTATTTTTCCAACGGAAAGTCCCGTAGAAACTCACGTTTATACGACTAAGGACCATACCCCAAGTTCTGGGTCTTTCAGTAAAATGGGAGATGGTATTACAGAAGATGATAAAAATGAACGAGTGACCGGCTCTACTATGGTTCCAGAAGAAAATCTCCATGATATTTTGGATGTTACAACTAAAACATTCACTGAAGAGAAAGGTCAAAAGGAAGATGAATCATTCACGAATCAAGGAACTGAGTCAGGCATTAGTGAGGAGTTTTTGAGCTCTACTATCACAGAAACCAAGATGAAAGATATTGATGCCCTGAGTCATACGTCTCGTCCTTTCAGTGAAAGCGATGAATCAGTAAAGCATTCTCTTGAAGAAGGAGGTGGTGTAGATGACCATATCGGCGATGACGCAATTTCTCCGACAGAAAAAACTGTTGATACTCTAGATTATACGACTAAGCAGTTAACTGAAGAGAAGGAAGGAGAAGAAGAAGGAGATAAAAAGAAAGTAGAGGAATCATTTAATCGTCCAGAAAATGATAGCAATCCTGATGACGAAATTGAAAACTACACTCTTCCTCCAAAAACTGAGAGCATCACACAGGTATCCATTGAAATGGCAAATGAAACCTTTGATGAATCATCACCGAGTTCATCTGTATCTGTTTTCGGAGATGAAAAGCAGGAATCTTTAGAGCATTCTAGCGAGCCAGAGAATGCACAGACTGTAGATGAAGCAGAACCTGTCGATGAAAATTTGACCCCGACAACATCAATAAAGACCGGAAAGCCCACTGACGAAATCGTGGACAAAAATTATATGGATGAATCGACAACATCTGGATCAGTTCATTTTGAAAGTCATACAACAACCTCCTTCAACGACGTCAAATTTGAGGCAATGGATTCTAAAACAGATGAACCATTAGAGAAGGATACGGTGACTCCTGAAATCAGAGACGATAGGATAGATATTACGAAGACCCCATATGACGCGAAAGAGGAAGAAGCGCCCTTAACATTTTACGCTACCGCGTCTACCGAGGAGAGCAAAGAAGAAGAAGAGGATACGAATACAAAGAGCGCCACGACTGACACAATTTTGACGTCGTCAGACAATGGGATTGATCATTCTCATACGAAGACCATTTCAAGTACCGAAATATCCGTAACTGAAAATGAACCGAGTAGAATTGATGATAGTTCCGAATATGCTACTTCTCCGAAAATTGATATTCGAACTGAAGAATCGGTAACAGACCGCATAATGACACACCCAGTCGTTACCTCTTCAGATAGCAAATTCAAAATCACTGATTTCACCACACCAACCGCTGCTGTCACTGATGTTGAAGTAACTAATGATGAAATAGATACTACTGCCCTTATCGATAGCGTGGGTACGAGCGTTGAAAATACATCAGTCCGGCTGCCGGAGGATTCGGAAGTAACGACCTCAATAATCGTTAAAGAGCCGCATGATGACAACTCGATACCATTCAATACTAACGTATTTGGGGCGACAGAACCGACCGCCACTCTTTCTCCTCATATTGTAGGCTTTGAGGGGGATTCCACAACTACTGCGGCAGAAGAGCATAAAATACCTTTAGCAGGTGATGATGACAAGAACGATGAATCCATTGTGGAAACCACACTAAGTAGCGCAACTGAAGAAAGTGTTGAGAACTGGACACAAAGATATACGACTGTTCCAGCAGAAAAGATGGGAATAAAAGAGACTAATATCACAGTCATTAGTACCCATCCCAAAGAAGATGCAACGGAAAGTTCTTCGTATGAAACGACAATTGCATCACAAACTGAAAATAACGAGGACACACCGTACACGACCGTTAATGCCATCAAAATGGAAACAATTAATGAACAAGAGCTAGTTGAGCATACCATTGTTCCTCTATTGGTTGACAGTGACCGCGGTGGCGTTGGCGATGATGTGTTGAATAATAGAACTCAAATAATTGACGATAAAATCGAAGTCTACACAACTCTTAAACCTGTATCTAATGCCGATAATATAAATGAGGTGGAGGGAGATGAGGAAACGGAGGAGGAAGAAAAGGAACATGATTCGATTTCGGCAACCGATAATGCCCAAGAAAATTCCGAAGCATATACCTTGGGTCCAGCAACGGACATGTCTAAGGACAATGAGGAAATATCAACCACCGTTAAAAGCTTCACACTTTCAACCACTCCATCAGTTGCTGAAAAGACCAAAGGATCCACTGAAGATTCTCTAATAAACACTTTCGAAACATCCACGAAATTCGAAAAAACTCAAGAATCTGCACAATCTCTAGACGAATCTATAGCTCATTTGGTCAATGATTCATCGAATTATACGCCTATTTTTGGTGTTGATGGAAAAATTAAGGATATCTCTAAATCTGATTCGTCATCGCCCTCGGCGGTGTCTGTGGACGTTAATAATCTCCAAGAATCTGAAATATTAGAAGAATTAAATCCTGAAACTACAACGTACTCGACATCCATTCCCGATAACAAATTTGGGCTCGATAATTCGACTCATAGTTCGGAAGAGAAAGACATTTCCTACACAACAGCTCCTGACCTCCTGGGATCCTCGGGTATTTCCATGACCCTCAACGATACACAAGAAAGTCTCCCGACAGAAAATATATTGGAAGGAGCTAATCTTTATACCTCCTCACCTTTCCCAGTCCACGAAAAGGAGAACATCGCGCCTGATATCGTGAATAAATCAACAATTGAGGACGTCGAAAAGGACACTTCTTACGAACAAACAAGCACAGCACAGTACATTCCATCAGGTATAGGATGGTGAATTAAATATTTTCAAAGAACTATAATGTATAACTTTTTCTATTTTAGAAATAATGAAAGGAGAAGTTTCCACCTCAACACTCACCCCGAATATAAACGAGGTAGGCCCCTCTTCGGCTGAAATTGAATCAAAGACACAAACCACTGGCTTTTATGAAGATATCCGAACAAGTACTTCTCTACCTTCTGTCAAAGCAGGTGAAAGTGTCGAACATGAGGGGGAAAAATATACGACGATTAAAGAATCCTCGAACTTCGTTACACAAGAGCCACTAGACGTGATCATGAAGAACACAACCTCTCTATCGAATCTCGGTTCAAATGAACAAGAACTACTGCATACTTCAGATCTAGATACTTTACAGATCACCACTGCGTCATCTATTAACGAAATGACGAATCATTCGAGTGTTGAGAAGTTTGTTAGTCAAACAGAAAGCGAGAACAACACAAAGACGAAGATCGATAATGTTCCAGGAGGAGAAGAAGAAGTTAATAATATCACAAGTACCGAATCAGACGAAAATACAAAATTCCAATCTTCCGAAAATAAAACAAATCACGTTGATGAATTACACAGCACACTGTTGCCACATATGACCCTTTCAAATGTAAACGGTGAAAACAGTGTATATAAAACTTCTTCAAACCCTGAACAAATTACGTCGAAACCAGAACGTTTCCCGATTAATACAAACGATTTCCTGGAGTTGACTACGAAGTCTTCGGCTTCAGGCGGATTGCCATATGTTGACAATGCTAAAGAGGATCACACTAATGTGACCGATTTTGATGGAGCAAAAGTCAC
Source organism: Physocephala rufipes (assembly GCA_963966595.1). Taxonomy (NCBI): domain Eukaryota; kingdom Metazoa; phylum Arthropoda; class Insecta; order Diptera; family Conopidae; genus Physocephala; species Physocephala rufipes. The sequence continues at coordinate 14,458,554 of OZ016501.1, forward strand.
ATATCCGGAAGAGGGTGTCGACGGGCTTCAGCCACTGAATAATTCTTCCCCTTCCACAATCACCTATAGCACATCTTTTGTGGATTATACTAAATTGTCAACAACTACTGCATCAACAACACAAACTAGCGAGCCATACACTACCCCTACTCCGGCTACATCACAATATCCTCACCAACCACCACCACCACCCATCTATGGTGGTCACCCTCCGCAATATCCAACCTATCCTGAAGATGAATACACTGATGAAGACGAGGCCGAGGTGTTCGGTCCGGGTACTTGCCGTTACGGTGGAAAATTGTTTGTTTCAGCGCAGCAGATTCCACGTGACGATCCGTGCGATTTCTGTTTCTGCTTTAGAAGTGATATAATTTGCCTACAACAGTCGTGCCCTCCGCCCATATCTGGCTGCCACGAAGAACCCATTAGTGGCTTCTGTTGCCCACGTTATGAGTGTCCTGTTTCGATGGCTACAGTATTAAATATTACAACAAGCACAACAACGACCAGCACCACTCTCCCACCACATTTCCCATATCATGCTTATGAAGGTGCTGCCCAAAGAAATGGTTGCCAAATTGAAGGAAAATCATATAGAGTGGGTCAGAAAATCGATTCAGCCAGTGGACCATGCATGCACTGCACGTAAGTAGGAAAATATTTGGGGTAGATGATAACAATGGTATCGAGGATTTACTTAAAAATTAGCTGCGCCTGAAAGTAGGCCGAAATTTTTTATAATGTATTTCAATCGGAGTTTAGCCTAAAAGTAGTCTACGGTTTTTGAGGTTTTTAATAGGCCTAATTATAATGCCGGAAGCCAGCATACAGATCGTCATCTTTATTATTAATTTATCAACTCATACACATAGTTTTTCCCTCTTTTTGTTCTTTGAAAATAACACTGGAGTTTTAGGTCCCCCACTTATTGTTTTAGCTTTTCTGCATGAGTTCATAATAATGTTAAGAACAAAAAAGACAATAAATTTTGGTTAGCATATTTTCGAAGAACTCTTACGAAGCCCATATACCATAAAATTATATTTCAGAACAGATTCCAGGCAGAATAAGTTAGCATGCTTTAGATGATTTACATAAAACCGTTTGAGAAGCTTTGCTTTAAATATTAAATATATAAACATCTCTTTTTTTCTTCAAGGTGTGGTGGCGATGGACAAATGAAATGTGATCCTAAAACTTGCTCACCCGAACCGATGTTGCGGCAGATGATCGCTGTTGTCGCCTCACGAAGAAGATGAACGAATACGGCCATAAAAATTGACGATAATTTGCTTTCAAATAACTAAACTGGATTGATTAACGATATTCACAATACGAAGAAAATTATTTTGCGAAAATTTCCGAGGGCGCTGGGTGCCGACGAAACCCAAAAAGTCCATTCAATGAACAAAATAATCCTCTTACATTTTCGATAAGGCTTATCTTTAGATTTACCGAAGCAACTAGTGATATTGTGCTGTATACATAGTATAGGTACAATTAATTTAGCTCCAAACAATCTACCGCATTATTATTATTATTATTATTATTATTATTATTATTATTATTATTATTATTATCGATCGTAATAGCGAACTCCTGTAGAATGATTTTGTAACGACATCTTGTGCATGTTTCTCAGACATTCCAATCCTTCGATCCATCGATGATATGAATCAGAAACGTGACACGATATTTCGTTGTGAATTACTGCAGAATTATTTTTCATGTTTTATTTCATGCTTTTCGACACCTCTCTTATGTTTAACAACTTTCTGTTGCAAATTTGTACAATTTGACGCAATTAGAACAATTTGTACGGTTTTATTTAAATCGGTAATTCTGATAACACAGAATTAATATACATCACCGTATATCAGGGTATGTTATTCTTGTAATATTGTATTGTTGCTTCTAGTCTTCTTCTGTTGTAAGAGCAGCAACACTCCCTGCCCGCCCCCGCCCACGGTAACCAACGAATCCGTAATTATCTTTGTCTTTTTCGTCAGTACTTTATTTCTTTTAAACACGGTCGTAATATTCAGTCGATTGAAACTACACGCACAAATTTAAAAACAATCTTAATAGAACTACGATACAAACAAAACTAGGTTATGTCTCATGTAGAGAAAATCTCTACAGTAACTTTAAGAAGCCGCCAGTCGCATTAATACACAAGTATTTCCATTCAAACGCGCACATATTCTGTAGATTGTAAAGTTTTAATCATTATGAAACTTCAAATCAGAATTTTACTATTGCTTGATTGATTGAAAATTGTTCGATAGGAACGTATTACAGGATTATAGCATAATAATATATTAAGGATAAATGATAATGTTTACACTATACGTCGAATAGATTTTTGCAATTTTGTAATACTTTCAATCACTCGAGCTTTAGGAATGCATCGAACATATTTTTATACGGTGCAACAGGTATGCACTAGAATTTTATAGCTATTATTAAATCAATTTTGTATCATTTAAGTATAGACTTATATAAAATAATAAAAAAAAATTATATAAGCTAAAGTTCTACTATAGTACGGATAAAAAAGTAAATTATTGCTTCTATACTATTTATATTTCACCTCAAGGGTGGGTATATATCGTATTTTCAACACGATCTAGACAGTTACAGAATCTCCAAATGGAAATACAATCGTTTGAATAGTTTTCTTTTTTTCGTTTCACGATATCATTGTTATTTATGATTTATAAATAAAAACTGGCCAGAAAAACTTGAGGATCTAGGAATTTTTGGGAAAAATGTAGATATTTTATAAAAGAATTTGTAAAACTGTCCATGTGTTAGTGTAAAGAATATACATAGATTCTAAGATACGAATACATCGAGGTAACTTTTATATTGTTTATTAATAATGAGACTAATAAAGAGAGCATAAAATACATAAATATTGCTATTTTTATTTCAAACGGATTGGAGAGAAGAAAACAGACCAATAGAGATTGACATAAAAGAATTGTGACAAATAGCATATTTAAACTCTCAGAATAAGCAGCTCTATATTTAGCAACAAGGTGGCGGCTGTTTTAACCCAGACAACACAATACCGCCAATTGTCAGGAAATCTTTAAGCTTTTACATATCGGATCATAATTACGAGTTTTATATATTTTACAGTTGGCATGAATCCTCTTACTAATTTTTTCTATCTCCGATTAGAGGGCTAGATTTTTGCTAAAATATGTCCGATAGGTAACACGATGCAGATGTTCGAGAATAAAAATTATATATTTTTTGCTGCTAAAAACTTAGAAAAGATTGTTCGAATGTTTTTCAATTGGGAGACATAAAATTCCGAACGCCGAAATCCCCGACAGACAAATCTCGAGTTAAGGCAAGTCTCGATAGCGTAGAACACTTAGCAATACAAGAATACTATATACAAAGATGCTGTTAGAAGCGAAGTGTACATCTTGCTTATAGAGGATTATAATTCTTGTCGCGACTGAGGGCCGCACATAGGCAAGCACTTGCTTTATCCAGAATGCTGTTAACTTATTGAGAGTTACAGTCCTTGCTAAAATGCAAAAGCCCTGTTGACAGGTATAATGTCCTATAAGCATGACTTTTGTTTCATGAACTTTCGAGATATAAGATATAAGATCTCTTCAAGATGTAGTCGTTTCGAGATATTGCCGTTATAGATTTTATCATTTCAAGGTCTCGGGTTTTCAGGTTGTGTCAGATATTTTCTCATTTGCGAATGTATCGTTTGGAATTTTGTCTCAACTCTTTTGGTATTTTCCAAATTATTGCTTTTTTTTAAGGAAAAAATGTTCAGTATTATTTATACTAATAAAACCGTGATTGAAATTAACTGATGATATGAATAGTTCATATTTGAAACGTCACTAATACAAAACCCTATTGATGCATGAAAAAGTGAAAATAGAACAAGCCCAAAATACCATACATGCTACCGCATAGTATGCAATGAGCATAATAGTCACTTCCCCTCACTTTCGAGGGAAACGTCAAAAAAAGTACAAATCAGCTGATCAAACTCCAACCTCAAACCTCGAGCTCTACTACCAAAATATTCCACTAGTGTTATGAAAATGCCGCAGTAACAGATGTTTATGGCTAATTGGATCTTATTCCCGACGAAATCGAAGGTATAAATAAAATCAAGAATGGATAATATTTATTCCTGAGCTTAATTCGCTCTCTTACTAAAACCTGATTTCAAAGATGTCTCTTCTGGCAAACGTGAACTGGTTGTTCATCTGCGGACTGTCGTTTTGTTTGGGAGGTGCTTTAGTTTTGAGTTTTATGCCATTGGCAGGCGGTAAGATAGTGCAAGCGTGAAATTAATATTCACTAATAATATCATTCATAGATTGCATATGCCCAATCAGTGGAAGCAAATATCGAAAGAGTGCCGACGCACTTTTAAATCCGAATCAATTTCAAGAAACAGGGCTACAGAGTTCCCACAAATTAGCTGTGCTGGTACCCTTCCGCGACCGTTTCGAGGAACTTCTTTCGTTTGTGCCACATTTAACGAAATTCCTTAAAAAACAAAATGTCAATAATCACATCTTTATCCTTAACCAAATCGATTCTTATCGATTCAATCGTGCATCACTTATTAACGTTGGCTACCTATTCGTTCATGATGTATACGATTATATTGCTATGCATGACGTCGACTTGTTGCCACTAAACGATAATTTACGTTATGCATATCCTGAAGAGGGACCACTTCATATCGCCGCGCCAGAATTTCATCCAAGATATCATTATGACACATTTGTTGGTGGGATCTTGTTAATCAAAAATGAACATTTCGAACGAGTGAATGGCATGTCTAATAAATATTGGGGTTGGGGTCTAGAAGACGATGAATTCTATGTGCGCCTTAGGGATGCCGGTCTTCAAATTCATCGACCTCAGGGTATAAAAACTGGCATTAATGATACCTTTAGGTAATTCACCATTTCAATTATTTGTACTTGTGTTCAAGTGTTTCTTTGCAGTCACATTCATAATCGTTATAAACGCAAACGAGATACTCAGAAGTGCTTTAATCAAAAGGAAGTTACCCGCAAACGTGATAGAAAAACGGGTCTTAATACTACACAGTACAAAATTCTAAAAGTTAACGAATTAACTATTAATCGTATTGCCATTACAGTGCTTAACGTACTACTAGAATGTAATAAACAGGAAACACCTTGGTGTGATTGTTCTGATTCGCAAAGTTAAATATTGACCAGTTTAATGTAATTGTCTTTCGACTCAAATAAACGGACGAAAAACTTTTGGAATTTCATGTATTTTTCGAAACTTGTTCAAATTTACTACTAAATGCTTGAGTTTTGGTTTTACTTCAATAAACATGAACCATACCGTACAGAAAGGTCCAGAATAATACGTAAGTGCAAAGTCCTCCCATAAATCCATTGGTGAGCAAACTTTGTCTATTAATGAAATATTTTTTCCACTGAGACCCCGACTTCAGTAAAACTAGACACCATAATCCAAAGACAGCTACAAAGTAAAACAGGAATCCCAGAAGACCACTAAGTCCCAAAATACCTGAAAAGAGCAATTAGCATTATCAATGAGTCTCGAAATGTTAGTCTTGATGAGTTACGACTTACCAGCAGCACATCCCGATAGTGCGGCCATTGATGTGCGGCAATATTCCACCGCCGATACATTGTTACGAATCGCTGCTTCGCTATAGGCGATAACTTCGCCTGTTTTTGTCTCCCTGGACTTTACACGTCCTGACATTTTAATAAATTCAATGAATACCGAGCCGAACTTTATTAGAAGAAAATTTTTAATTACAATCAACTTTAGTTTTGAGCGAATGGATAGGCAACATTGTAGAGTGGCCACCCTGAATTTTTCAAAATCCAGTTTATTTTAAAATCCTCTGGATAATATTTATGGGATTTCAGATATCTCTGTTAAGCTCTATACTTAGATTTGGAAGCAGGAGCCAATATGAAGTTAGGGAAGCCAAAAATAGTGCGGAGTTAAATTAGTTGGCATGGCATAATCTTCCAGTAGCAAAATGGAGACAAACTTTTTCTCTCGATCGCCATACGAGCCCATGTAATTTTGAAAATTGAAAGTATTAAGTTGGATTCCGCTTCGCAGTCTGTATTTACAGCTTTATGCGTTAGATAGATCGGGCAGCGAGATGTAAAATTAATGGAAGGAATAATTAATGCATTTCATTAATGCAAATTTCAACAAATTTTTTTTAAATGAAAGAAATTGGTACATCCGGGCAGCTTCTTCAAACAGCAGTTTAAATAAAATGTAAAGACAACTACAAACGAATAAACAAACGTAAAAAAGAAGAACGTCAGAAATTAGAATTAGCCCGACTGCGGGAATCAACTTCGGGCGGCTGCCCTGTCTCTGATTAATGCTTTAACTTTTAAACAAGAGACGGGCGACAAGATGCAGCTACATTTCTTCAACTGTCAAAATTATATAGGCTCTTATAGAGATTGAGGAAATGTTTAATTTCATTTAGCTGCCTCAACATGCCGCCCTAAGTTGCTTCCCGCTGTCGGGCTAATTATAATGTTGACAGCAGAAAAGCTGTTCTTGTTCTCCCTTTATGTTGGTTTACACATTTGTTGTTGTTTTCATATTTTATTTGAACTGCTGCTGGAAGATTCCGTCCGGCTCTATTAATTTAATGTCGAAATTTTTCTCACTGCCTAACTTGTATTTGCATCCGGCTGCCCGGTCTCTGGGTAAATCTTTATTGGCAAAACACAAAATTTCTCTGATTCACCGGTCTAGACCTTCATTACAATTTTCAAACGTCGGAAGGAATTCATTCTGTCCAATTTTCACATATTCAAAGTTTTCATATTATATTTTTTAAATACGATAACATTTACGAACTATTCATTCGTTCGGAACAACGCTTCTATGCCAACAACGAAAACGAGCAAGGGAATAAAGCAAGCTAAAATTTGCGTAAGCGAACGATATTCAGCGGAAAAGATAAGAGAAGCAGCCGCTTGGCTACCAGATCCAGTCGTACGAATCTGTCGGGTTTATAATTAAGCTCATAACGCAAAATGGCATTATTTTTTAACACTGAAACGATTTAAAAAATTTGTGTTGATAAAACCGTACGCTAGCGTAAAGTAATCGAAATAGACGGTGCGAACTGATTTGTTATTAAGCTTCTCAAACAAATCGTATTAATGCATGGGTGCTTACGCTTAAAATAAGACTGAATTGTTTATCAATTTAAGTACTAGTATTATAAAAAATAATTATATTCTATACAATAAAACATAGAAAGATACGATACAACAATCGAATGTTTATTTATTTCCATTTCTAACTTGGCAGGATCACTTAAAAAGCAATAGAGTAATTAATGTTACAACACCTGCCATTTTCATACATGGCCGGTTTAGCCACTGCTTCCGCCCCTTCCACCAGCGCCGTCCTTTCCATCTTCACCATTTCCACCACCCTTTCCGCCACTTCCACCACCTTTACCACCACTTCCACCATCATCACCGCCTCCTTTGCCGCCACTACCGCCTCCATTGCCCCCACCACCTCCTCCGTTACTACCGGCGGCATCGCCGCCCATACCGCCACCGCTACCACCGCCTTTACCACCACTTCCGCCAGAACCATCTTCACCATCGGAACCTTTTGCTAAAATGCAAGATTCGACTTAAGTTCGACTTATTTCAATACAATACAATTAATAAAGTGTTTTTTCATTGTGGAAACACCTACCTGAGGAGCCCAAAAGGACGCAACCCAAAATTAGGATGAAAATAAAAGCAGCTTTCATTTTGATCTCAGTGACTTCGTTGAGAGACTTCGTTTGAGGTAATAAACAATAATGTTTCACGTTAAAGCTTTAAATACTCGTTAAAATCTTCTTCATTCGGCTTTGTTTTACTCTCTCTTTCTGGAAAAAATGAGATACGTATTTGCAATTTGCAATCCAAAATGCAAAACACGTTTGGAAAACTAGAATATTCATGATAATTAATTACAAAAACAAACCAGCATTTTACAGAAAACAGATGTAAATCTGTGAGAATTTAATAAATAAAGGAAGGTAGACCAGTTCTGCGATCGCACTCAGTTTGCATTCTATTAGAACGTCGTTCTATAAGTAATATTATTATTAAAAGTAATTATCATAAATGTGTTTTGTTATGATTATTATTAGAAAACATCTAAATACTAGATTAAAAAACGAGAAAGTCAACAACGCGTCAGAAAATGCGGCTCATTGGGAATCCGTTGAGTCAGTAATCAGTTAGCAGATAAACAAAATAAAGTGTGGGCCGCTGGCAGGCTTGTTTTTAAAAAACAAAGATCATCAAATGCATTTTAATAATTATTTCCTTAATTCGATCGCGTAAGTATTCTAATTAATTGTGAGATGAACCTCCATTTAGTATTTTCACTTTTTATTTCCAATTAAATGCTAAAAACTCTGCCGGTTTCATCGCCATGATTTCGATCTTGAGGTGATCCCCCAAAAAAAAGTCCGACAATGTCGAATCGCATCTTCGAAACTGCTAGTTTTTTTAATAAAAACTACCCAGTGATCCGCCCATATAATTTTTGTTGGCTTTGAACAATTATTGACACCTGCTTATTAGACTGTTTAGTCCTTACCTTTAATTACTGAATATCAATTACGAATAGAAAAATTAGTTATTTGATAAAAATAAAAATAATCTAAATTCTGAAAGTTATAAAACATCTCCAATTATCGATGTAGTGAAATATATAAAAATCAAAACGTTTTATATAAAAATATAATAAAAAAACAATCAATAAATATTTAAAAGAAATAAACTTTTTAACAATTTATTTGTTTGTTAAAGCTGAATGAACGCTGCATGTTTTATTACAATTTTCCACTCAGTTTTTTATTTCCATTTTTGCGCAATTATCTTTTCTTCTAATTATATATGGTCACACCTCGTATTTAGTACTGACTTAATAACGTGTACCAAAGAGTTTCCTTTCATTTCGGCAATAAAATTTGAAATAATATTTAAATCTTGAATCTCTATCATCGTATAAAATGAGAGTATCTTTACTCATAGTATTCTCGAAGCATCTTTTGAATAGAGCATCCAACGAAACCACCGTCTTTTACCGTTGGCCCGTCGTAAAGAAACGTTTCATAACGAATACTCAAATAAAGATGATTGAGTCGGCGGGGCGCGGGGTGTAGTCTATGGGCAACCCTAATGTTTTTCACTCCCATTGAAATATTCAATCGATATTAGAAAATGCAGCTGTTTTGTTACTGCCTCCTGGTGGCCTGGTAGACAATTTGCTATAATCATCGATTTTTAATGCCATTCGAAAATCGTGAGACGTCATTGTCAGAGTAAAGAAGTAGGGTGGTTAACAGTTGAAAGATTTGTTGTAATTGTTTTTTGTCGAAAATTATGTTTTCTTAAACTTAATTTAGGAGAAATAGAATTTGATTCACGTCTATTTGAAAACATCTATTTGTTGACAAATTAACCGTTTAAATGGAAAATTGCGTATAATTGTGGTTAAATGGAAAATGGTGTAAAATCTAAATGAAATTCACCAATATTACCACATTGCATAATTTTAGGGTTCATCCATTTTTACTCAACAATTTTTATACCCTATACGCTCAGGAATTACCTCCTGATGCGATTTAGCGTTGTTTGTTCGGCTTTCTTCCTGCGTTTGTCCGTCGGTGAAAATTACCCACTCCCAACAATTTACCACTCCTACGATTATACTATGCCACCTTTTTGAGAATAGTTGTATGGGAGTTGAGTTAGCAGGTCTAAATTAACCAAAAATTTGGAACCGTGATATTACAAAAGGCGCCCAATGATTATTGGTTTCAAATCATGAATTTAATTTACACCTGTAGGGTATACGAGGTTAAAGCAAATACAATTTTATCATTGCGGAGAAAAAACTTACACGTAGACTCATAAAGAAAAACAGCTTTTTTAATCTAAATATGAATGGAAAATATGGATCTGAGCAAATGGAATTGAGCAAACGTCTACTAAGAAAACGTGTTTACGTTGAAATAATAAATTTTATTAATGTTTTTCTATTTCATATTTACATTTCTTCATAAAAGGAAACAATAATTAAAAACAAATAGCTCTGATTGCAGATAAGTAGTACTAACTAATTGGATTTGTTCTGACTTAACCAAGGTCAAGCTGCAGGTAGTGTTTATTATAAAATATAGAATCTCTAGATGCGATGCGATAGATTTTCCATGAATTTAATTTTATTCAAATATCAAATGCGTTATTTCTTCAAAAATTACTTTCCATAACCGCCACTACCCCCATTACCACCACGACCACCACCTCCACCGCCGCCTCCACCTCCTCCACCGCCACGGCCTCCTGGCGCACCTGGTTGTCCTGGGCCTCCTCCCGCACCGCCATTACCACCACTACCGGGATATCCGCCTCCATCGCCTCCTCTACCACCTTGACCACCACTACTGCCAGGTTGTCTAGGTGAACCAGCAAATGTTGCGTAGTCATCATAGCCAGAAGCTCTACCATATCCCTCGTTGCGTCCGGCGCCATTCACAAAAACCCCTCCATAGCCTCCGTAACCTCCTCCGCCGCCTCCACCACCTCCGTCACCATCAAAACCTCCCGGTGCGCCAGGTTGCCCGGGAGATCCAGGAGAACCGTATGAACCGTCATCATAACCACCACCATAGCCTCCATCCCAACCAGGCTGACCAGGCTGGCCAGGCCCTCCGCCTGAACCACCTGAACCTCCGCGGCCACCGTAAGCAGGTGATCTTCTAATTCTCTCGGAATGATCAAACATTAAATAACTTCTAAGTCCATCCGGACCAATGGGATTATTGAAAAGCTGTTGATTGTCGCTAGAGTCGACGAGATTTGCGGTGTCATAGCCATAGCCATAGCCAAATCCGCCACCGCTACCGCTTCCACCTTAAATTGATCGGTTGGATTCATTTTTATTGAAATTAATTCCGAAATATCATCATCACCTCCTCCTCCTCCTCCGCCGTTGCTTTTGCTGCCCGGACCACCATAGCTATAGCTGTAACTTCCCTCCCCAACGTGACCGTCACCGTGACCACCATTTGGTCCAGAACCATAGCCAAAGGCACGGCCCTTATTGTTTTGGCCTTAAATAAAATATCATTTATAAGAGGCAATACACATGTTAACACTCCCCGCCCCAACACCCTCCCCTTTGCCCCTGCAATAGAACCTCACCACAGCTCAAGCTTATGCAAGCACATACGGCTAAGCTAATAATTATCAAGCCCTTCATGTTAGTTTCAGCGATTGACTCTTCCAACTAAATTGACTGATGCTCCGTTTGAGGAATTTATAGGAAGAGGGTCGTCTTTACGGTATTTACGGTATTGTGTTTCTAGTTAATTGATACTAGGAATGATAATGCGATGTGAATTGGCATTGATTTCGATCTATCGCGTTATTAAAGTCTCATAGTTTTAATAAAAATTATTGGGAATTCCGATAGAAAAAAGAAGCAATATTAATGCATTTGAGTAAAGATATTCGCATTTACAACGAAACAAACCATTTTATTCATTTGATTTTATTTTATGAAAATATATTTTCTTAATTAAAAGAAAAACAAATCAGTTTTAGTGTGGGTGAACTATAATTATAATTGATTATATCACTTTCGTGCAACCTTCACCTCACTCTAATCACCACGTGATTTACACTCTCTCTTTCTCTCTCACTCTTTCTCTTGAGACTTTATTCAATTCCTAAGTAATAGCAATGTTTGAATGAAGACGGTGATACTCCGAGGGGAAGTTCTGGCTCAGAAATCATTTATTTGGAGACCGTTTTGTCTATTTAAGGCTTTCTATTCAATTCAAATCAGAATTCTATTCGAATCAGGCATCGCTGTTGGAACGTTTTAGCAGAGAAACGATAGGTCAGGATACTCTTAAACGCTCCTAAAAATTGACTTCGTACTGACTGAAACTAAAAATGATTCAGTTCTTTAAACAAAATATTACTCGAATTTCCATGGAGTTGCCACTAAATTTATCAAAGAATGGAAAGCAAAACTTAAATCATGGTCTAAAGACATTTTAAAAGCAACCACATAATGATGTATAATTTATAAAAGGCGCCGGAAATGACGATTTTTCAATTACAAAATTGTAGCCTCCTTCGAATTCATGTGGAAACCTAAGACACCAATCCTCTCTCAGGCACAAGATGCGTAGGAGGATTGTTAAATGATTGGTAGGAGATGTTCACGTTGCAAAATAATTTTCACAATAATTTTTAGTCGGAATCCACTTCAAAACTAAGGACAGTGTGGCGGATCTTCAAAAGAAAAATAACGAAATCGAAGAATTTGAAGAAATCTTCGATGTTCGATGTTTGTTCGTGCGATTTTTCCACAAAACATAGAAAGATATAATTTAGAAAAAAAAAAACGACGACACTTAATCACATTCCCTCGACAGAAGAAGAAACTCTGTAAAAAACACATATACGAAAAGTTCGCTTTGGAGATATTTTCACCCCTTCCGTTTAACTGAATTTGGGAAAAATATATATAAGTCAATAATCTTTTCTTTTATGATAATTTTCAATAACAAATCAAAATAAAAACTCTTTAAAAAAATGCAGAACTCTCACGTAATATAGTTCTATATAATTCTGTAATAATATCACCGATTATAAATATAATCTATTTTCGCAATTTCTTTAGTCTCGATCTTTTAATTCATTTTCACAGATTTTTGAGGAAAACTGATTTTAAAAAAAATTATAAATAATCAACATTTTCCATTTATTTTCTCCTTTATGTCTATCCAAAAGAGTATTGAATTAAATCCATCCATTCCATCGAAAAACTATCGATACATCTATCGCCTTATTCAAACTAACGATAGTGAAACTTATCGATAAATAAATTTTGTTTATCGAATCGATGTGTCTATCGATCATCGTAACATTTCCTTAACGATCGCAACATCAAATATTTACAATTAATTCAAATACAAATAAATCGGCATAACACAAACTGACTTTTGTTTATGACAGTCGGGGGTTTACATGTGGATGAGGTTTCTATGAAAAGTGTCTCTGTGAAAACAATGCAATATTTCATTCGTGTGTAAGGAAGAACAATTATCAACAAAAAAGTATATAAACGCTTTTCTGCTTGAGAAACTATTCAGTCTGTAATTTAGTTTAACGCTGACAAATGAAACAGTTTCTTTATATTTTCGTAATTTTGGTCATGGTGGCAACGATACTCGGTAATTTAGTGAATGAAAAAGAAAAACATTTAAGAATCCGTTAATCCTTGATCATCTTGATTTAATCACGATATTATTTTCAGCTGCGCCAGTTCCGCAGGGTGGTGGCGGAGGTGGTGGTGGTGGAGGCGGTGGTAGAGGTTGTTCATGTCAGCCAGGCGGTGGTGGGGGAGGCGGTGGTGGTGGTGGAAGTGGAGCTGGAAATGGCCCTGGAGGCCCTGGAGGCCCCGCTGGACCCAACGGTCCGGACTGTGTTCTACCACCCTGGATGAAATGCTAATTTGTTTGATGCATTCAATAAGTGTTTCTGCACTAATTAAGAATATCTGTTAAACATCAATAAAACATTTATATTGAATATTCATATTGTCATGTTGAATATATAAATATATTACATATTTGTTTTTGTTTTAAATTGGAGGAATAACTTAGAACATTTTCGTGACGCTACATTTGTTGGCTCGCTTATAATTATTGCTGGTGAGCGGAATGCGCCCGACATGAGCTGTGTCTGAGTTAGCTCTTCTATTACATTCCTATATTTGTTAAGATTCTTTGAATCCCTTTTTCTGCGTGTGTAGGGCGTCAAATAATAAAATGCAGTTTATTTATTATCTATTATATTATTATGTCTTATCTATTATAGAGATAATCTCGTCATTATTAAGATACAGGCTTGCTTACTTCGTTATAGTATTGAAATAACGCAATATTGTTCATTGTATTGCTGAAAGATAAGTCGAAAACAGGGTGGACTACTAGAAGGCCACAGGACACAGGAAAAACTCAAAATTTTATTAATTTTATTAAATTAAAAATCAGTTGACATTGAACATTGAAGGACATTTTGTTTTTAAGGAATAATCAATCCATTGGAAAATATTTGATTTTTAAAAAAATGCAACGCCATAATTTGTTTAGGCGGACGTGTATTTACTTAATAAAATTTCATTAGGGATATCATTCAAAGTTTACGGATTCATTCTTAACCAGGAATTGTCACAAGAAATCCATTTCCACGCTAGTCATCGTCATCACCTCCGTCTCTACCAGGAGCTCCTGAACGACCCCAACCCCAACCCCAGCCAGGAGCACCATCTTCTGCAGTAACCACAGCCACTGAAAGTGAAATTATCAATTTTATTAATGTATATATTTCTGAAATATCGTCTTGATATAAGTATTGTGTCTGGGTAAAACCAGAATTAAACTCACCATTAAGAATGGCTAGGACTAAAAATACAAGAAGACCGAGTGGAATTAATTTCATTCTATGATGATTTCGTAATAATTTCGAAAAACCGAATGCAATAACGTTTGCATTTTGTTCGAGCTTTTATATAAGTCCATCTCCCATAAAGAAAATATTGAATAAGAATCCCTTACACACCACCTCACCTCACCGCCTTTAAAAGCTGCCCGTGGGTGACATTCAATATGCGCGAAAAATCCCGATAGTATGTAAATGTAATTAAATTTCTACATGTAAACACCTTTATTATGTCTTTTAATAAATACGTTATCGCCAGAGAAGGCGAAGTTCACAAGGGCCAGATATGATTCCATAGAAAGCTAATCATTTAAAAATCGAATTCAAAATTTCTGCGAATTGTTCGGAATAAAAGAAATCAGTTATAAAAAATATTTAAACGATAAGAATTTACTAAAATTAATTATCACGATTACAAATGCCCTTAATGATAATTACGACTGATTTGTAAGGGTAAATGATCTAATTTAAATAAAGCACAATCAATCTATTACAGTTAATCCGAATTCCACGAATTTTAGTCAAAACAACGAAGTTTCTTGCTTACTTGCGATTCATCTCAGCCCTCGACTATATCTCTAGATGTGGATTGCTTATACAATCAAAACGTTTGCACTCTTTCGATCGGTTTTTACTAAGTTTACTATTTTACAATAAAAGCATTTATTATGTTTTGTGAAAATTACCTTTTTTTGTAAAATCTGTTGAAAATGTGAATATTCGCAAGGTGATATTTAATTTTGAGTTCAGTAATTATTTCCGTATTTGTAATGCGTTTTATAAGATCCAGATTTAGTGATGTTTACAAAAAAAGTATTAGGTGTTTCTCTCAGTGCTCGAAAATAACTCTTATTTTCAAAATTTTTATTTAAAAGTAAACTTTTAACTTTTATTTTTAAAAGTAAAAGTTAAAAGTAAACTTTTACTTTTAAAAATAAAAGTAAAAGTTTACTTTTAACTTTTACCTTTATTTTTAAAAGTAAAAGTTTACTTTTAACTTTTACTTTTATTTTTAAAAGTAAAAGTTTACTTTTAACTTTTACTTCTATTTTTAAAAGTAAAAGTTTACTTTTTTTATAAATAAAAGTTAAAAGTTGACTTTTCCTTTTTTTTAAAGTTTTTTTAATAAGAGTTATTTAAGACTTTTTCGTAATAAAAGTCTTTTGTTGATGAGGTAGATGGTGGTCAATACGAACTAACATTGAGCTACGATATGATGAAAATAATGGATTTTAGTTGGTGGGTTGGAAGAAGCAAATATATAGAAAATATTGAGAAATATATTTTTTACATAGTGGGAAGTGGGCGGGGGCCACTTAATACCGCCAAAGGGGCGTTTCTTACGAAAAAATGACCTTGCGTCAATCGGTAACAAATGTCGCGAAACGGATATAAAACCAGGTGGGAGGGGGAGTGGACGCCCCAAAAGGGCGTAGTGGGCGGTTTTTTACAAAAAAAACTACTTTGCGCTAATCGATAGCAAATATCATGAAACGGATTTGGGACATGATGATACGGGGCGTGGACTTCCCAAAAGGAGCGAAAGGGACGTTTTTTAAGACCCAAGTATTAAGTATTTTTGTTATGAATTTTCAAAAGATCGTCCCTCATTCTTTCCGACCTTCTTTATTTCTCTCTTTCAATCTGTCTCTCTTTCTTCCGCTATTTCGATGGATGCGTATGTTCATTTATATGGCATGCAGTCTATTATGTATATGTGCCGATTTGTTTATTGAAGATTGGAAGTATGGTTTTCGGAAGAATGCTTGCGACATTGCCTGAGATCTTTAATTACCTTTGTTGTATAAAATTATTATATTCAGCATGAGATTTTCTCTGCATGCATTTTTTTCAACAATGAGATCCGATACATTTCAACAAGGACCTCATTTTTACCTGCGTATGCGTTTGCCCGTCCTTTTATAATATGAAAGGATTTCATTTACACGATAAACACTTCATATTCATAGGGGCTAAGTGCGGGCATTTATTACCCTCTGTATGTATTGTCACCGTTTGGATGTGCGATAAAATTATTGAAATTGTCCATGATAAAATTGCTCGCTGCTACAGACAACCTCTCGCAAAACTGCTACAAATGAGATCATAGTTTTTGAAAATGAATAAAGTTTTCTTTATGTTTCTGTTAATAAAAATATATTTATTCATCGTTTTATTTAGCTATCTTAAATACAGTTTTAATTGCTATCCAATACATGTTGAAAACCGAGATAGAAATTAAATTACGAATTAAGTTTAACTAATATTAATTCTTTCAAATGTTGTTCAGTAAGGGCTGTCCGAAGCAAAAAATTTCAATTAAAAAACAGCAAATATTAATCTAAATGTATTGGATTTTTGGAATGAAAGCACGTTCCATTTTTTGGGTGGAATTGGCCAAATAATTCACGGCGTTCCGACAACACAAGTCTCTGTGGAACGGACATTTTCTGCTTTAAAAGTAATTCTAAACAATAGACGGACAGCCCTTACTGAACAACATTTGAAAGAATTAATATTAATTAAAATTAGCGCAAAGTGGTTTTTTTTGTAAAAAACGCCCCTTTCGCTCCTTTTGGGCGTCTACACCCTCTCCCACCTGATTTAACATCCGTTTCGAGACATTTTCTACTGATTGGCGCAAAGCAATTTTTTGGTAGGAAATGCCCCTTTGGCGCTATTGAGTGGCCCCCGCCCACTTCCCACTATGTAAAAAATCTATTTCTTAATATTTTCTATATATTTGCATCTTCCAACCCACCAACTTAGATCCATTCTTTTCATCATATCGTAGCTCAATGTTAGTTCGTATTGACCACCATCTACCTCATCAACAAAAAAAATAAAAGTTTATTACGAAAAATTCTTAAATAACTCTTATTAAAAAACTTTTAAAATAAAAGTCATTGAATAACTCTTATCGAACAACTTCTAAAATAAAAGTCATCGAATAACTTTTATTGAAAAACTTTTAAAATAAAAGTCATCGAATAACTTTTATCGAAAAACTTTTAAAATAAAAGTCATAAAAGTTTCGACCTCTGGTTTCTCTTAATGGTCTTTATTATTTTATTTTACTATTAAAATTTAAATGTTTTTTAAGAAATATTTCCCATCATACGGTTGAATATTTCCTATTTCTTTATAGAAACATGAGATTTTAATTATCGCCACCACCGTAATTCATTCTTAGTTGTTCATAGTAAATAAATAAGTGGTTTATGAACCCAATTAGGTGGTTGTCCACGCTATTCGAAACAGTTCTAAGCTCGTATTAAGTTGGACTCATCTCATTGTAGCATCATATTGTACTACTCATCATATTGTAGCAAACGTCAAAAGCACGGAGAAATTTCTCGCGGTCCACTTCATGATTGCTCTTGCTCTGAGTACGTTGCCGTTGCCTAGCATGAAAACTATATTTGCTTTTGGGTATTTTGAAATTGTTTTGTGAGATTTTTATGTATTGAATTCAAACAAGTAAGGGCGTGTCTTCGGCGTGGCCGAAGCTTAAATACATGATATATCCGTATTCCTAGTAGAGACGACCACTTTCCTAGTAGAGTTCCCAGTAGAACTACGCCCACTTTTTGTAAAATAGTTTAGTTAATATACGCTAAACTCTTCGGGTGTAAGGTAAAACAGACACCAATTGTGACTCACAAAGTAATTGTGAGTCATAAATTATCAATAGTAAATCAGAAAGTGTCAATCAGAAGTCAATTGTAGTTCAGATAATGTGAATTGTAAATCAGAATAATTTGAATAGATTGTAAATTAGAAAGCTTCAATTGCAAATCATAAAGTGTCAATTGTAAATCAGAATAGTCATTATTTTTTCTTTATTATTTTTCTTAAAGAGCATTTATTTAGTACTATAAAAAGGCAAAGTATTCAGTAAGTTTAGTAATAGTAAGAAATAGTACAGTAAGTAAGCATAGTATTTTTTAGATTTGAGCTATTTATTTTTAAAGAATCTAAATAAGTTACATTATAAATTAATTAAATTACCTTAAGGTAATTGAATTATGAGTTAATGTTTGAAATGGATTTTGAATGTAATTGTTTATTGATAAATAAGTTTTATGAAAATCGCAAAAAAAATATTGATATCAACGTCGTCTTCGTATTATCTCCCCTCCGCTTCTCAGTCGACCCATCGAGGTTTCAATTTCAAGGTTTCTGTGCGACTGATTGTTGTCAGTCAACTGCTACCTAGAAAGAACAATAACAATATGTTTTGGGTTTTGTTGTGAATTTGGCATCAAAGAGTAGAGATATTCTTCATTGTATTGACATTTTATTATGGGTCGTATTTGCGGGATTGTATTTGCCTTACACACATGTGTGTACACTTGGTAAGTCTTATTATGAATACATTGTGAGACGCTGATTGAATTTGTGTTTCGAGTATTTATTAGTATTGGAGGATGATACTTTCAGATATATGTCTGCTGTCTGGCAGAGCATGAAATGCAGCTCGTTGACTTGCTGATAATTCTGATACCCGCGTTGAAATTCACTACTAAATTTCAGTACACCAAATACGTACACGCGCCGGTCAAATACGATGTTGGCGATGGCGGTGGTGGTGGTGGTGATAGTAGTTCAGGTGGCGGTGGCGGTGATGATAGGAAGTAATAAAAGCCACAGTTTCTGTCTACAGAAGCAAATAGTAGACATGAAGTAAGAAAAAGAAACGCACACAAGACCACGATTGGACGGACAACTTACATGTGTTGCGTTCACAAACAAGAACATGCCGATGATATGTATCAGTGTTTTCGTTTGTTTTGATTACGAGATATGAGACAGAGACAACGCAGCAATATGTATTAGTTGGTAGAACTTATGAAAACAATGCAGCGTATGTTATCCAGCACGTTTCCTTTAATCGATGAGAAATGTAGAAATGTTCACCTCACAGAGATTTGATAATACCACTCACCATTCACCACTCCACTCGTTCGATATACGTCATATTCGGTGATTTTCAAGATATTCACCTCCTCACTCCACAGTCCATTTTGGCACAATACAAACGTTTATTGTTGGATGAGATTACATCACACTATTAAACAAAATACTCTTCTCGGAAAATTGATGGACAACGACCTGTTTTAATTGTTTCTGTTGTTGTAGCAGCTATTCATATTGTTAGTATGCTTTGCCGGTAGTTGCGTATCGTGTTAGTTTTATACCTGTTGGGTTTTTTGGGATGGTGATTATTATACACATGGGACTCGTTTTAGAAATATAAACAATAATTGAATAAGAAATATAAACCACACACATGCATGATGACAAGTGTTTATGCGGTGGTGTTATGTTTCCAGCACCCACCAGAGGCGGGTGTTTCTCGCATAACCATACTACAGGTCGAGTTAATTTCGGAAAAAACCAGTCGGATAATCTCTTCTCCCGACTATTTAGCAGTACTAGAATTGTAACAAAAGTAATTGACTACAACTCATATACTCCTAAACCAAAGAATGCATAACGACGCGTATGCAGATAGACACATACATGTAAACTACCAGGTCAAGTTGATTGTCTCAATCGTGGCGAATGTGTGTTTCCTCGGTAGAATGTGTTTCTTGTGTACACACACAATTTTATATAATTTCCTTGTTTCTATTATTCCCATACACGACTCTTCTATATGACTCCTGGGTCCGTATGCGTTGTGACGCGTATACGGATGGCGTACACGTATTCCTTTTATGCGAAAGTGCTAATGCTGAAATTTTGTGTGTGAAAATAACATTAGGAAATCATAAATTTTAGAAACGCTTCAATACTTCACTACACCACTGAAACATCGATAACAACGCATATCGTTGGCATTACACATTGCTGAATAGCGTCGCCATGGTGTCGTGAGATTCTAGCCTCTTACCTTCCGGAGTTATGCATCGATATATGAATGCGTAAGCAAAATCTTATCGCGAAGAACAAACTGCTACTCCGCTCTTTTATGCATTTACGTTGAAAACATATCGGTTCATAGATAGATCTTACACGCGTCAGTACGATGCGAAATTTAAATGTAATTCGTATGAAAATAATCGAAAAGCCATTTTGGGTTTTTAATGTGAAAGTCATACTTTATTGACCCTCCGGCATTGAATTATTGATAAATGTTTCTATTGACGGTGATACGCATCGATAATTTGTTCATTAATGACACATAGAAGAGGCCAAGTTTATTCACCCTGATTTCAATTGAAATTTAGGAGTGAATAAAACACACCCGCATCTAAAGCAGCAATTTATAAAGCTTTTGATGTTAAATGATATTACTATTAAATTTTATATTAAAAATACCTCAAACAGGGGTCATTTTTCCGGAAAATTCTAAAAAGATTTCAATAAAAAATTCATTCTAGGACGTATACGAACCACAACAAATTAGTGCAATAGAATGGTAGCAATAATAAAAGGAAGGCAAAAAAATTGTTCAAAAAAGAAATAAAGTGTTCCTTGTTGTTCAAATAATCCCCGATTGGGAAAAGCGAGCCATTTTAAATAAAACAATAAAAACCGTTAAAAAGTCAAAAATTCAAACAAACGGCGCCTCTCTATCCCTATCTCTTTCCCTCTGTATCGCTGCAAAGAAATCCCTGGCATCACTTCTCACGCCTAAGATTCACGCCTAAGTAACCAAGCAACGAAAATCTTTTGAGTGACCCAGTTTTTTGTGTTGTTAGGATTTGTCAGTGTAATACAAGTTGTCGAAAGAGAAAGAGAGAGGGATGGAGAGAGCAAGCGAGAGTGGTATAGAGAGATAAACATAGAAGCAGATCCAGTCGTTTGGCCTCACTACACACAGCAGCGTTTTATTGGGTCGAGTGCTCTATCAAACTCGTCTAAATCAACATTTGTTCGGATTAGAAATTGTTGATGTTGCTCGCAACTTCTGAGGACCTGTTATAATAGTCACAAGTTCGCAGTTTTCTAATGCCAGCTGGCGTCATCAGATGGCATCATACAACAAACAGTTGGCGCAGATTAGGCAGCGGGCAGCATACAATACTGACAGATGAAATTGTTGAGCGAAGCAACTAAACTAAGCGTCTAAGTTTATTAAAATTGTACTGAATAATATTTGACACAAGGGATTAAAAAATGTAACTACAGTCATTCTAAAAACTAATTACTGTAGTTTAGTTAAATTAGTAATTTTAATTACCAGAAATACAATAATTATTGTAATTGTTTCGTAAAGTTAAATCCATAACAGGCTTTTGCAACTTAATTTGTCATTATATTATAATTGTAGATCAATGTGCTCGATTTGGACGATTTCAAATAATTTTATCTGAAGTTCTTCGATGTCTACGAAGAAAAATCGCTGTCAATGAGTTTGAGCGTAACGAAATTCTAATCAATTGCAGAAATTGATGCCGTTTCTGACGAATTAAAGATTGGAAATATCGTTTGTTGTATCCTATAAATTGTTATTAAATCAGATTTTTTTAATTATAGATTAATAAATATCTTTGGGAAATATTTTTTCGAACGTGCATAACCCAAAAATCTTGTTCAATAAATCCGCTATAACCGAACGAAAAGAAAAAATTAGGACTTGAAACTGTCCTCAACAAATGGAGTGTTGACTTTTGGCTTGATGGGAGCCCAACAAAAGATGTTAGCATGTGTTATAAGCTAAATTATTGCCCTTCCATCCAACAAAAGTATAATATGCAAGAAAGCTAACTCCGGCCTGGCTGAAACCCGCACACCCTACAACTGTATTATAATAATGTTATTTAAATACAATAAGTGGGCAGGACACGTTTCTATCAATATAACACTTCCTTTTTCCTGCGCATGATGTAGTGTAGTATTGGTTGCATCACGTCCATTTCCCCTGTATATCCATCACCACTATTCGGGTCATAAATATTTCAGCTTAAAAATTCAAAAAGGCTGAAAAATGGAGCTGTGCAATAGTATTCCATAAAAAATTAGGCGTGGCAATGGTCCGATGTCGCCAATTTTCAATACCAATTAGTTTGTGTTAACGGAGAATATTTATAAAAAAATTTATAACGGCAGGGATACGGCAGTGAATTTGACTTACGACACGACAATGGAGAAGCGAATAGATGAATATGCGGATAAATGGCTAAAACGGATGGATTGACTCAAGATCAAGAATATATATTTTTCTATGTCTACTACGCCTTCTGCAAGGCAGTATAAATTAAGCACAAGGTTAGTATACCTTCATTCCTTCAGGTGTAGGGTATAAATACGATCGAACTTCGAAAGTGCTGAACACTGGATGTGTTTAGAAGAATGAAATTACTCTCTTTAGATAAATTGCAAAGAGAAAGGGATAGAGAGAGTATACGAATGCGTTTCTTTTGAAACTGACATCTACTTTTCTATGACGACGAATTACCCTGCAGGAAAAGTGAGTTACAAAAGAAAAACCGATAGGAATAGCGTGTATCATCGTTAGAATAAATATTTTTTTAGTGGAAATTCCAATTATATTGTACATAATTTTTTTTGATTTCATACCAATTGTTTTACTTAATTTTTAGATAAACCCGAAGGTCATAGCGTGCATTCCCTTTTGAAACTCCCGTTTGAAATAAATCATAAGCTATTAGAAATAGAAAAGTATATATATTACGAATAAGAATTAGCCGCCGGCCTCGTCTTTTTTAGTTAGTTTTTAATTAGTTCGACTGCCTCGTCTACATAGGGTGCCAGTCCCGGGTGCATGGGCCCAAAATGGCAGTGACCTGGGTGTATGAAACGGTCACTTACCACGATTGTGGTACTCCCGGGTTCCGGAGCCTACCATATGGCTTTAAATTGGTACCACGGGAGACAAGCTACGAGATTCAGCCCCAGTATGTGTGCTAACAGCTTAGGCTGATAGTTACACCATCTGGGTTAAACAGCCAGTATGTGTACTGATAGCGTATGCTAACAGCTACACCATCTGGCATTATATTCCAAGCCCCACATGCTTGTCATTGGGTAGGCCCTTCGGGAGCTTCGTGGTGGCTGTGGTTAATACCCAAAGTCACGCGGGTACAAGTCTAGTCAGCTCGGGTGTGGTAATGCACTAAAACATTACCGGGTGCCGGGCCCCATAGACCGGCAGAGGTTTTAGATAGGCCTCGATGATACCTTAAGTGGAGTGTCCATACCATGCATATGGCCTCCAAAGGTACAATATGCCACGGCTTGGTAACCCGGAGGCAGTGGGCGTTGGTTGTCGTCACATAGTAAACTTTTTACTATGCGTTCACAAAGTTCGCACTTGCAACCCCATGCGGGATGGCCCGCCGAGGAATAAGGCCAACACGGCAGGTGTCCTCGTAAAACTCAAGGCAGAAATCTGCCTCGTCTAAAAAAATTACAGTTGAAAAATAACTAACGGAGATATTGGTATGAAATTTGTCTTGAATATTCTGCTTTTGTATCATTCTAGTCCAAAACGTCCGAAATGGAATCTGTGATCATTGTGACCATTCCTTAAATTGAGTTTATAGGTGCTTGTGATCAATTTTTCACCTTGTATCGCAAATTTGGTGCCAAAATTGTATCTTAAAATCTGCTGCACAAGACGAAGGGTATTCCCAAAGAAATGGTTTGCCTACTGGTTATTAAAGTTGAACGAGAACCATATTTAATTCAGTTTGAACTCACTTGCTGATGATTAAAACGTCAACGGCCACTAAAATGGCATAATTAAAATCAGTAAAATGTACCTCGAGAAATTTGGAGAGAAATGACAAAATTATTTTTAAAACTCATGATATTCCAAAAATAAACATCAACCAAAATCCAACCATCCAAATTTAAGAAAATGTAAATTTTACAGGAAGGAGAAAGATGAAGGTGAATAACTACAGGTGCATTGAATGATCTGGTCTAAAATTTTTATATAGTATAACATTACATAGTATTCTTCAAATGACGGATTGTTCTCTAAGTCGATATTTTATCACAAATCCACCTTCTATTCTGGTATTCTGAACACCAAAAGGAATGTATATAATGCTCTAAAGAACGTAATATTTCTAAGTCTCTTTAACGATACTAAAAGTGATCTGAATTCAGAGCTATCTGGGATTAATAAACATTCTATTTTGACAAAATACAAAAGCCATGTCTCCCAAGGACCTCTCTTATTTTTAGTACCATTCAGAGCTAGTCTTTATGAAATTCTATTGGGTGTTTTACTGATCGGTAAAAGAGGCAAATTTATACCTTCCATGTTTTTCAGGTAGAATTTTTTTACATTTTCTTTTGTTTTACTAAAAGTCTGCTCGCTAAATTTGTAAATGGTTATCGTATATGTATTTATTATTGTAAGGATAAAAATAATTCCTCCATAAATAGTACAGAAGACCGATGTGAAGGCCTAAGAAATTGCAATTACATTTTTAACAAGTTTTTAAGTTTTAACATGATTTTACTTCGTTGCAACATCGATGTAAATAAATGCAATATCTTTGGAGAGCATATATATATGTGGACATACAATAAAGACAATTCTATCAATAAATTTGTAAATAGTATTTAGATTTCTCTTGCTTTGTTAAGATTATCCATCTTTGTTGGACCCCGCTGGATGTTGGATGACACGCACGGAAAAACGACCTGGAAAACGTTTTAATTGAATAATTTTTTTTAGAACAATACGTGTATTTAATTTCTTTTACCTGAGATATCTCAGCAGTCCAAATGTATCCCATTATGTTGCGTTATTTTCTGGATAAAATATTTTTAATCTTGTCAACACCATCCTCGAATTTATTCTGCAATTGTTTCGCAGTGTCGTCATCCTCTCGATAGTAAAAGAAGTAGACGAGAATGCCGACTACTATGATGACAACGAGTAACGAGCAGAGTACGGATACGAGAATATTGAGAGCGCAATTGAAACAACTGTTAAAATTTCGGAAATGATAGAAAAATTATTAATTAATCAGACCAAAAATAATTATTTGATTTTATATGATTTGGTGACAAGCGATGATTATCGGCGATGTGCCGATTTTTTTTTCGTTTTAATTAAATTAAATTTAGACGTAATGGATTAAATTTAGACATAACGGAAATTCTGTTTCAATCTCGAGCTAAAAAAGGAGCAAATCATGTGGCTACTTATATTTTAGGGTGACTGAGCCAAGTCGAAACACAAGATATATATCCATAATAGAAAATATGCTTTCATTAATTCGTAATCTTAATAAAAATTCCAGAAACCCTCGGAGAATTGCTGTTCGTTTGAAATTCTAAAATTTTTAAAAACTCAGGACTCAGGAGACTTACGTGTTAATCCCATCCTTTAAAATTTAATTCTCATCCATTCTATGACGGAATCAAATTCTAAGCGTCGTAGATTACGTAATTGTCTATAAGGCGTCGTAGATTACGCAATTGTCTGTAAGGCGTCGTTAATTTTGATGAGAGGAGAAAACAAAAAACAGGAGAGGCTTGCGTCATTAAGAGGACAGTAAAAGGGAAATCAGAAATATCTAATATCTATCCTGTTCCTGTTTGAAGCACGAATTACAGTGGAAACTGTACATTTTCCCCTAAACCTAAAACATAGTCGCTCGGTTTGATTTTGGTGATGGCATAAAATAATGTCGTTGCTAGAAATAAGAAGAGAATAAGTATTTTTTTTCATACTTCTTCTGACGTTACGTCATTTTAAGATGGCATGCGTTTGGCGCCAAATAAGCTAGTCATCCAGTCTAGTCGGCGTTTGGCGTCTATTCAATTGTATTAATTTGAATTTTCTTCCTTTTTATGAACGGCTATTTATCACGTAGTAAATTTTTGGAACCATTAATTCAATTTACAAAGAAAACAGACTTCTGAAAATTCTTTTGGACTTAACGTCACTAAATATTAAAAAAAACCATTTCTATACCAAATGAAAATGTTGAATGTATGACTTTTGGTGATGACGAAATTACAGATTTGTTCATATTTTAAAACGCAATACTTAAAATGAGTTTATAAATTCATATATTGTCTATTTTATTAATTTTTTTCTACTTTTCACGATGTTGACTAATTTGAGAAACCAGTTGAATTCTGGAAATTGAAATATCTTCAGCACAATTGATTTTGATGATGCCTCCCCTCAACGACGGTTTTAATATCTCTATATAGATAATTTTTTATCGGATGAATTTTACGATTTAGATCTGGAAATTATTCCCACTTTAGAATAACGGAGCTATCGTTTAATTCACTTTCTAGTGCCAAAATATCGTTTCTTTGCTTTGTGTTGCTTTTGCAAATAAAGTTCCAATTTTCTCTTGTATAGTAAGCGATGTGAGGTAATAGATCCAAGTTTCTCGTTGTTGTTGTTTTGCAGGCCTTTTGTTCAGAATGAATAACCATTGCGATTGTTCAAATTTAAAAATAAACGATCGGCTCGTTTTGTATCCCGTAGGAACAAGACCGATCGATTGTCATTAACTTAAAAGCCTTTGGAGGGGATCTCACACTAATAATGATTAGGCAAAATAGCATAAATTCCAAATTTCAATAATCACACGTTTTTCCGTCGCTCGAACAAACGTTCGACATTTAACAGTTGCTTCAAATCAATTATAATTGAAATTATATGGTCACTAATTGAACTGATAGAAGGAATAGTTTCACAGTTTCGTTCCGTGAACTTATCCATAAAAATTAATCTGAGACTTTTTCTAATAAAATATAAACGTATTCATTTCTGTCATTATTGTAAAAAGAAACCAGCTCTTTCTAGAGAAACTCTACAAATGTTGTAGCTTAACAGGTATTATATTGTATAAGACATGCGACGAATTTTCAGGCATAAACAAATTTCTTAATACAATTAATTTCGATATCTGCGTCTTTCATGACATTTTATTTATAATTCCTTCTCCTTTTATTCATTTTATATATTTTTATTTTATAATTCCTATGGTAACTCATTGGAATAAGCATCCGACAAAGCAACAAAGCAATACGCCTCAGGGGTATTAACTTAAAGTTACTTCATACCAAGAATAACCCTTCCCCTTGTAAAGAAGTTCCGCGTCCCGAATAATAATCTCCGAATAAAATTTCTTGTAACTGTCCATAACTTTTTTAGCCTGCATTCAAAGGGATGACGAAGTATTAACTTTACTCTTCCGTTTGTAACGCAATGAGAGGCGTGACAGGTATAGAAAAGTATAGTCGTGCGAAGAATCACCCGATTCCGAGATTTTGCCATATTCGTCCGTTTGTGGAAATCACGATTACAGGCTAATGAACCTTTCGCCATTAAAGTGGTGTGAGTATTTCTTGTCATTATAAACTAAGTGGGATTGAAAATGGGGGAAATTTGGAACAGGACCATGCCCGTCTTTTAAGATCTACGATTGGAAAGGCCCGGTTTTTTGTTTTTGTTGAGTTTGTAAGCCGGAGTATTGTGGCCGGTATAGCGGTATTCGGCGTTATAAATCCATATTAAATGGGCGTGGAACGCCCACTGTTATACTATCACATGGGCAAGTAATCCATGCGGTGATTTTCATGAAAATGTTAAAGATGAGTTCCAAGTTAAACGAGAGAGAAAGGTAATATTAAATGGGAAGTTACCCGCCCACCGATTATTGAATTTAAAACATAAACTTTTGTATTACGTGTGTAGGATATATGAGCTTCGACCATGCCCAGGGCAGTGTTCACAATTGTTTTTAATTTTTTTGTGTTCATCCCATACAATATTCAAGAACTTAATTAAAGTTTTTAATGATTCTTTTTGCGTTTTCTTCACATTTTTATTCAATATTATATTATTTAAACTAAGCTCTTACCAGCAAGCAACACTTCCCGACAGGCACTTACACATCTTAACAATTGAAGTTGTTTTCAAGTGTAATAACAAAATTAGATTACCGATGTTTCGTACCCAAAAACGAAAATCGCAAATTTACTCACAAAACGTTCTACAGAAAAAATTACAAACAACAAGCGAAAGCTGTGGACGTCAACAGACGACTGCCGCAGCGAGTTGAAGACATCAACACATGTACTCGCGCTGACGCATGCACTCTCATACCATTCATTTACGCAGGTACACTTTTCTTAGGAATTGAGTACAAATTTTATAGTCACGCGAACGCGACTCGTACTTGCGTCTTCGCATATATATCGATTCTAAGGGATTAAGAGCCAGTGTAATTTTGAGATTGCTGCTGGCTGCCGGCAGAAAGCAGCATTTCTATTTGTTCAAGCTAATAGTGTTAAAAGTTAATTATACTCATCTATAACCTTCTGCAAGATTTTCAAAATTGCATAAATCACTTATATTTAGGCGTATGTCTATCTCATCTGTTGCCATTGATTTTCTTACAATTAAACCTACTGCTATTTCTTACGTTTGGTGAAAATCAGATATAACGAAATAAGACACTCGTTGCTATAAATTAGCTATTCGCTTTTATGGCAATTTTCTCTAGTCTGTTGGATTGACGCACACAATGTGTGAGAACACGACCGAGGTTGTTTAGTCAAAGGTCAAAGGACTGGTGAATATGGTTGAGTGTTCTGAGGATTTTGATTCTTTTTTCGCAATATTTACTTCGTTATTATTAAAAAATTGTTTAGCAATAAATAGGGAGATATTGTGTGGAGTCTTTATATTGTTTTTGGTCTCTCGAGCTTTTAAAACACAATGTTTGGTACTGTGTTGAAGGACGTACTGCTCTATTCATTTAACTGAATTAAACTGAACTTGTGTAATTCATTATAGTTTATTATTTAATAAATATTTGAAATACTCGATTACATCAACGATTGTTTTTAAATATTTTATTATGTAAGAATGATATTCACAAATGTTGCTTCGATTCAGTGCATCTCGCCGAGAAACGAGTTGAAGAAATAATTTTCTGCGGCATCACATTTTCCTTTAAAAATTGCGTTTTGTCATCGATTATCGGGAAGCTCATCAGTATTAATTTTTAGCACTAAACACATGAGTATTGTGATTCCCACTAGAGTTTATTTCTTCACGCGACATTACAAGCGTTCTAGAAGACGCCTTTCCTGTCAGTGATTGGTTTACGTCTCACTGTCTGATAAGTCGATCAGAGAAAACATGAGAATAACGTTGCCAAAATTATCCTTATTCGGTGAAACAATAAGTTATTTTTGTGTGGGAGGGGATGTCGGGGAGGATGACTTGGATTTGCCCATCTTAAATATAAAGATTTTGGAGTTGGTCATCTTAATTTCGTTTTCTTTTGATTAGTGATGGTTTTGGTCACAGTTATAGTCCTATCGATTTGTTCGCTGATTCTTTTTATGGGCCAAATGGCGGTCATTCTGGGTACATAAAAGGCACACTTCTTTTTTTAAGAAATTTCAAAATCATATTTTGAAAGAAAAGCAATAATTTAAATAATTTAAGCCAAAAAAATATTATCTGCATTTACCAAGTCAAACAGGACCAATTATTTGCAGGCTTTTACAGTGATTTTAATCTGATTTGAGGTAGAATTCTTAAAATCGGTATTGCTGATAAACGCATATTCATATTCATGTTTTACAAACATTTTATAGGAGTGTACAAGGTGTCCCAGAGGAAAACACTACTCCAGTCTTTGCCACATTGTTGTCACAGAATTTACGAATGATATTATATTGATTATATGGATTTTGTGGAATT
The DNA here is from genome assembly GCA_963966595.1 of Physocephala rufipes. Lineage (NCBI taxonomy): Eukaryota > Metazoa > Arthropoda > Insecta > Diptera > Conopidae > Physocephala > Physocephala rufipes. The sequence goes on from OZ016501.1 coordinate 14,488,836, forward strand.
TACCTTTACCTGGAATCACTGGGTGCGTAATATCGATCAAGAATATTTTAATGGCTCAAAAATGTGCCGAACAAAAGAGTTGGGGAGACTCTGTTCACTATCATGGATTATCTCCAGTGAAAGCTTTTCCCCATTCGCTTCAAGAAAATTCTCCACATCTCGTTGCAAGTCTCCATTCTTAAAAGTTGCATAAATTCACCTCCGTGAACACTAGCTTTCTTCAGCAGAAGTCGACTAAGGTCTCCGGTATGAAAACGATTTACAAAAACAAAACGCCGTATAGGTAGTTATCCTTTCTCTCCCGCGTTCTCCTAGACTAAAAGATTTTAAGCTCACCAAATATTATATTTATTTTTTATTTTGTATTTTGTAATTTTATTTTATTTTTTAATTTTTTTATTTTTAATAATTACTCCTTCAGAAATAAATCTTAAGGCTAACCTTAAAAAGGAGCACTGCCTGTCAGGGCTATCAGCTCCTGAATTTTATAAATAAACATAAAATATGTATTAAATTATTTGTATAAATACAAAATGCTTACATACAATAGAAAAAGCGCAAATTTGAGGAAAAATGAATTATTTTTTTAGAACGTGATTGCTTTTTTATGACTGAAAATAGTTCTGAAGCTGGCCATGTTACAAAAATCTAAGCTTATCAAAAATAATAGAGCTTTTTCTTTTGATGAAACGTATAAGTTAAAATAAACGCAATTAAATATTTGTTAATTTTTTATTAATTTTATTTAGGTCATAAAAACTGGAGAATTTCGAAATTCACGATTCGAAAAAAATTGCACTTAAAATAAATGTTACACACACAAATAATATTCAATACTAATTCTGAAATTAATATAAATAGACCGTTCTGCATTTAATAAATAACAGTATTAGTCAAAACTAAATTAGTCTTAAATGATAATAATATATACAGATTGATATGAGAGAAAATCTATCTTAGAGAAGAAATAAACAATATTCATTTAAAGATATCATTACTCGCTAAATGATATAATCGTTAAATAACTTTAATTTCATATGGCAGTTCCTAATTTTACTAAAGTGGAATAATTAAATTAATTGTTTTTCGCAAACTATATTCGAATAAACCTCGCTTGTTACGGCTTTGCCGTACGAAATTTAGAGCTTATGTGGCGCACGATTATCGAGGCGTATTAAATACAAAAGCCTCGAAAACCTTGTGCGATGTAATGGTGGAACTAATTTAATGAAGTATATACGCACGCGTACTAGGAAAATTGAACTAAGCTAAACTTAATTATCTAATACATTATAAAATACTTGATCCGGTAACATCAACGATTGTTTTTTTTACACTGTTTTATTATACAAGAATGATATTTACAAATGGTGCTCCAACATCCTGTGCCAACATCTGGGGGGAAAACTCTATCGAATCGAAAATACTAATTTTATGCAGTATCACAAATATTCCTTTACAAATCTGGTTTTGTCATTAGCGTTTATCGGGAAGCTCTTCAGTATTCATTTTTAACAATAGCCTCGTTATGAGTATTGTGGTGACTCACCACCAGAGTTGATTTTTTTCACGCGACTCACATCATCGTAAGCGATCGAGAAGACGCTTTTCTTATCTGCGATGGGATTACGTCGCCCCATGCTATTGAGCAGTGAATTCATGGCAATACCTGAGTCATGGTCATCCTCGAGCGTTGAAACATTCAATTGCTTTTGTGGGGCAGGGGCGTGTGTAGGAGGGTGTATGGCATTTGCATCTTCAATATAAAGATTGATTTTAGAGTTGGTCACCTTGATTTCATTTTCTTTGATTGGTGATGGTTTTGGCCTCATTGGTTTATTCGCTGATTCTTTTGTTGCGGCAAATGGCGGGGTTTCTGGATACATGTAATGGGGTAATTTTGTTGGTGCGACAGGCACATCCGGCATATTTTCACGCTCGAATCGATGTTCGGAATGCTGAAGTAAAGGATGGCTAGTATCGGTTTCGATTTTGGCCTTATGTTGTTTATTCATGGCGATGTCTTCCTTAAGAAAGCGGTTACCCTTAGGCGGTGAGCGTCGAGGTGCTGGTTCTGGTTTGTATTTGGTCTCCTCGGTGAGTTGAGAATCATCGGGTTTGATATTTAAGCGTGTTCTTGAGATACGTCTTTCCGGTACCGCTGCATCTGCAATACCTTTCGTGTTGGATTGAGTTCGCGTCGAATCTGAAGATATGTGACCACTACCCCCGGGTTTTTTCTTCTCATAATACCAATCCATATATTTTGGTACACCACGTACGGCGCGTTCTGCGCCATTTTCCAATGAATCAGTTTCTGTTTCTGTTTTATAAGCGCGACCTTTTGCCGCACGTCTCGTTTCACCTAAATCTGTGGCGATGGCAGAGATTCTCGATTCGTTGCTTTCATTTGGCTGATAATTCGCTTTAGAAATGCGACTTCGCGTTGGTTCCGATTCAGTTTGACCACGTCTTGAGGAACCGTCTCGGGAACTGTCCCTACGAGAGAGCATCACTTTCCCATGGGGCCGATCCTTCTTTTGGTTTGACGATGACCGAGCGAAGTTTCCACTTTGTGATTTCTTTTGTACTGCGTTGTCGCTTAGAACGACCTCAAATCTGTGATTATTTCCATAGCTATCTCGTACTAATTTACCTCTCTGACGTTTTGGAGAGTGTGCGGTCGTGGTCTTGATAACAATTTCATCCGCATCAGAATCGATGTCCTTTTCTTCAAATTCACGTACCGCCTCCTCATCGTATTCATCGCTGTCTGATTGTTCGTTGTATTCCACGTGATTTACTCGCATCTTTCGTCTCCTCGCCGCATTAGGATTTACACTCCCTTCAAGAGAATCCGAGATTTCCATGAGTACCTCACGATTTAAAGCAGTCGAATTTCTCTTAGCCCCTATGGCTAGTTGCTTTTCTTCATTTTTTATACGTCGTAGGATGCTGGTTTTCGTATCGCCTTGATGACGTATGGGCTTTTTGGGCGGAGATCGTTTTCGAATTTCATATAGTTCATCGTCTTCTTCTTTGATGGGCGTTTTAATTTTTCGTTTGACCTCTTCCACCATCACAATTCGTTTTCGCGGTTGATTCAAATTACGATGCTTTAGGCGTTTCTTTTGTCGTTTCCTCTTAATCCAATACACGCCCTCCGGACTATTTGGAGGGCTAAAACGGACGTATTCATATTCGTCTTCAGTCATTGAATCATCGTTTTCACTGCGTGCCTTTCGTCGCAGCGGAAAAGTTTTTCCATCAGTTGACGTTTTTGAAATGAAGTCAGCCTCCGCATCAGCCTCGGTTTGAGTTCCCGCCTCGCAGTCAGTTTGAGTTGCAATGGCCATAGACTGACCAGGAAGACTTTGTGTTTCTAACGCCACTTCTTGTGCGGTGTATCTGATATCTAGCTTTTCTTTTTCCATCAAAATTTGCCTAAGAAGAGCATTTTGTTGTTTCAAGGAATTCTCCAATTCGTTTGTTAGTGATTGGTTTGAAATGGCAGGTTGCAGTTGGGTTGGAAAGTTCGATGCTTCCGCTTGCATCTGGAGTGCGGTTTGATCGGGCTGAGTATGAATGACTTTCACTTCTGGCTCGATTTGTGAATATATAAAACTATTTGGACCCGATTTGCCTGCGGGGAATGTACCTTCCTTAAGTGTTGAGTTCGGTTGAACCTCGTTCGGCATTGTCTGAATGTAAGTCGCACCCGGAACTATATGATAACGTTCTCTGATAATTTGCTTCCCATTCGGTTGTTCTTCGATAAAACGACGCATTAAGATCTCTTTTCCGCTGTTGTCAACCATCAACAGATGCGGATGCAGTAGATTTGTTGAAGGTTTAATCGGCACATTAACGTAAATATTATCTTCTTCGCCGTCGCGTGTTTTATCTCTGGTAACTAATTGTAATATCTCAGCATTACCATCCTTGATGAAATACTCTCTCTTGTTTCTGAGACTACTCCGATTTGTATTATAATCAATATCACTCCCTCGATCGATTTCGTGACGCCGCATTGAATCATCGTCGATTTGATGCTCTTCTTCTATGTAACGTTTTCGTGTCTGTTTCTGTTGTATCACGGATCGTGTATATTCACCTCGCCGAGATCGCTGACTGATTTCATTTTCTGGCGCTCCCTCTTCCCCTTCGATCACATCTTCAATATAAACATCGCGATCATTTATTAAATTAGTTCTAGAGTTATGAAAACTAAAATTAGTATCGTCTTTGGCTGTACGGGAATTACTGAAAAAGACACGAAATTGAGATTTCGAATCGTCAAAATGGTCGATATACTCGAATCAGAAATGGCATATAATATAAAGAATGTGTACCATATTTTTGTAATAATATAAAGAATGTGTACCATATTTTTGTATTTGGGTTCCAGTACCAATATCAGAACCTGTCTGTTTAAAGTTAATTTGTCGCAGTTAAAGTAATTGTTGTTTGTTAATGAAACGTTAGTGTGTAAATACGTTCCTGTCGTTTTGCGACCATTGTTTTATTAGCATACTTTTAGGCAGTCTATTTTATTTTATGCTGTGATATTCATTCTCTATACCGTTTTTTGTGATCATTGATTTTGTCTTTGGTTTCTTCTCAAACTCACTTTATTCTCACTCGTTTTTGTTGTTCGTTGGCTGACCGGATTTGTCTTCCCTCATCCATTGCACTGTGGTTCTCAACGATGTTGGATGGATGGCCTTCTACGATTTCGTCAGGCTGTTCACGGCCGTCACGGAACTCCCAACGTGTAGGTTTCGTTCGGGGATCTGGTGGTTTCTCAGCGGACCACGCCTCGCGTCTGCCCATCCATTCTGCGACCTGATGGAAGTACAAAAGCAAATCTAATTAACCATAATTGAAATTGCTTAATAATTTTTTTAAAGAAATTGTTGTTGTTGTTGTTAAACTAATAGGCTAAAGCAAGTGCGAAATTTTGTCAAAATAAGACTTCATTAAAAAATTTGTTTTTTTTCAAAATTACAATCAAACTGAAGAAAGTGTTAATTCTAGTACATGAGAAAATTAAAAGCGTTCAAAAAGTGGTTTAAAAAAGTGAGTCGAAAAGAAGACTCCCGTAATAAAACAATAAATGAAAAAAAAATTTAAAACAATTAAACAAAAAAACAATCGGTGCATTTAAAAAGCTTTATCGGCAAAATTGCTCCAAAGAATTGATAATGAAAAGATGTTTAAATCTACAAAAAACCAACTTGCATCAACATCAAAATCTACCTGAACAGATTTTGTTTGCTTTCCGTTTGCCATTTCTCTATGAACTAGATGAACATCGTCTTCAGTTCTACTGATATTAACTATTCTTTTGCTACAAGAGAAAAAGAGAGAGAGATTGTTAGAGATGGGCATTAGCGAGTGTATGAATTGCTTTAATGCGGATTAATCCTACGGGACACTTATAATACACGCCTTACCAGAGGGACACTTTTATTTCTTACATCGTTTGGGACTTGATTCTATTGAATTTCTTTAATCCTTTTCGATATTCAATCAGGATAAACCTCTTGTAAATACTTTCTTAGTAAACCAATAAGTCGCGCGAGTTAAAAGAATTCCCTCTGGGGATTTTAAAACGATTTATAATAAACAATCGAAGAAGTTTTGAATAGTCTTCAAGAATGAATTCCCACGAATGTGAGAAGAATATTCTTTAAATATCGTTAAAATTCTGTTTTTCTACTAGATTTTCAGCAGGATCTTCTTCTTACCTTGTTGCGCCATACAATGGACACCAGGAACAGATGCAGCACAACAACAATATCAGAATAGTTAACGCCACTAAAGTCCCGAGCAGAATCAGCAACCAAAATAGAAGTTTGTTCTCGGCCTTATAGAGCGTCTGCAAAGGAGTGAGAGTCTATGAAATGCGTAACTAAGTGTGAATTCAACTGGTAATGCTATGAATTAATCAATACTCACTTCTGTTTCGTCAGCTTCTCCACGCATCATTATGGCATAGGAACTGTTATGCTGCGAGAGACGTTGCTGTATCTGAGAAATATCGACCACGGAAGCGCTATCGTATAGAACGGTAGCCGTAACGACACTGTGCTCTTGCTTACCGGAACCCACACCGGCTATGTTCTTTGCACCGGGTTCGTCATAACGTAGAGGTCGTATTTCATGTATTATCACCTTACCGCCAGTTATTGTCGATAGAGTCTCCTCTGTTTTCGTTTTGTCCGGACTATGTCCGGGCACTACGAAAGTAACGGTACGCATTCGGCTCTCAGGCGGATAAATCCTGATGGTGGTAGTGCTATAGCGTACGGGTACACCTAAATCGTAAGCTCGAGCTGTTAGTGTGAATATATTTGAGCTTGAAGTTTCATCGCCACCGACTTGTCTGCGACTTCGCGTATTCATTTGATTCCTTGAACGGAGATATATCTTCTCGCGAACCGTCAGCTCTCCCGTTATCTTATGCAATGCAAATTTATTCTCATAATTTCCATTGATAATTTCATAACGGACTTCATTGTTCGGTGCCGTCGCATCTTTATCCACCGCGTGGATTACAGCCGTTGAGGTGAAACTCTGCAAATCGTTTGCCAGTATGAATTCATAAAGATCTTTATCGAATGCGGGTGTTTCGTCATTAACGTCAATAATTTTAATGACGAGAGGCACTTGAGCGCGATTTCCAGTGCCATCATTGTCACGTGCCTCCACATAAAGATGATACTCCGGCATAACTTCCCGATCGAAACCATGATTATTGGTGGATATCGTTATAAGTCCAGTTTCAGCATCCAAATTGAGTGACGTATTTAGATAGCCCAAGATGGCTGTATAACGAACACGCCCACCTAAATCGGCCGTGTCCAAATCCTCGGCATGCACTTGAACAACCTTCGTTCCCACGGTCATATTTTCGGGTAACTCCACGGTATAGACCGTCTGGGTAAATACTGGAGAATTATCATTAACATCATTAATATAAACCGTTACATTAACGATGGCAGATAGATTGGTAGCAGGTCCTAGTTCTTGGGCCAATATCTGGAACTGAACTGATTGGCGTTCCTCATAGTCCAAGAGTACATTGTCACGTACTCGTATCAGAAATGAGGCACTACGTTCGGCAACATTCGGCGATATCTCGAAAGTTCCATTATTGTTGAGAAGAGTCAACGAGAAGACACCATTTTTACCGGTGTCATCATCGTAGACACGTGGAACGTATGGATCCATAAATGTTAACGCGGTACCCTGCGGAGCATTTTCATCGACACGACAAACATAACTAAATTTTCGGAAATCCAAACGAGATTATGAAATGATTAAAAATAATAGGATAAGGATGTGATTAAATACTAACTGATCGTTTTCAAAATACGGTGCCGAATTGGTTCTTTCAGGTAAAAAGAAAGCTAACTGCACCGTGGAAGCCATTGCTGGGGGTTCATCACGACCCACCTTCACCTCTTCAGCGATTACTGTTAGTAAAACTGGATCGCCGACATGTGTGATGGCTGCAATATCTTCAAGGGGTCGCATTAAGAATATTTCACCTATGAGAGGAAGAAGAAGAAGAAGAAAAAAGAGAGGAGGAGGAATTATAATTAAGATAATTGAGACTGCGTTTATCGCGTGTGTCCTCTAGTATAATAATTTTTTTCCCATTAAGAAGATTATTTCATTTCATTTTTAAATAATCGAGAATATTTTGTTATCAATTTTCCGTAAAAAAAATCTAATCGGAATTATATTCCATTTCATGGTAATATAGGTGACAGCTGCTTAAGTAATTTAGTGAGAATATTTTAAGTATTAATTCTAATTAATATGTTTTTTTTTTTCAAGAATAATCTCTACCAACCCTGCCTTCCCCCTTCAAGATCTTCAATACAAAACCGAGAAAATTCTCGGTTCTTCTTGGTTAGAAACTGCCTTCAAGCAATAATATCTGAATCTATTTCCCTTTTTTTCATTTCGTTTTAATCGCTTTGCTTTTTACTTTGAATGCATAAGTATGCACGTCGCTTAGCGTTTCAGTTCAATGGCCCCTGTATCCAAAGCGCAGAATGTCTGCGCTGAAACGGCATCGTTGGGTCGAACTCAGTCAACTATTCTTGCGTCTTAGTCGCAAAACGGCCGACTCCTTGGATTTGTTCGGTCGGTTCGCGGATTGTATGGATAAATATCGTTTTTTGGTCTTGGGTCACTTTGGTATGCAATTTAAAATCGTGGCGGGCGGAGACGGAGACAGGGTGAAAGAAAAAAAGCAAATGAAAAGCAGGATTGCAAGAAATACTAGAATCTGGCTGGCTGGCTAGCTGACTAGTTGGCTGGTAATGTAACTAATGGCCAACTGGTGGCGTCCCTCGTTGAACAAGCGGATCCGCGGAAGCGCGGGGAGAGTTAGAGTTGAATGCTACGACAGAGTTACGACGGAGTTGCCTGTGTATTGTTTGTTGTTTGAACTGAGCGAAGGCGAGGTGGCGTAGTTTCTGTGGAAGTCTACTTTACAAAAAAGGAAAAAAAACTTGTGACTAATATCTCTGCAACTTCGACTGCATTCGAGGCATGTTTTGCGAATTTTATTGTATTGTTGTTGCGACGGTGTGGGAGAGACTCGCCAGGAGACCAAGAAACCAACAGGCAAAGACTCGTGCTTTGTCAGATTGTCGTCGGGGCAACAAGTTTTCATTTGTATGCAGGCAAACTTATGGGCTTGGTGGATGGTATCGCACATTTTATACATTCGCGAATGTAACTGATTTTAATTTTCTTAAATTATTTTTACTTCAAAAATATTTTCAATTTGATTATAATTTGTCCATTCGCCCAATTGGATGGATGGATGGAGAGGAAGGAATTGGGTTCCTTCCTCGAACCCAATCAATCGGTCTTATTCTTGAGATCGTTAAAAAACCGGTAGCGATTATTTAAATTAAAACATAATGTGCTTTAAGACATGCACGATCATGCCAATGTAACACTAGCCCGCTTCTTACCCGCCCCCCCCTCCACCGCCTTCACCATCATAGTGATTTCTGAGGAAAGAAAATCTTATAAAAAAATCACAAGCCGAAGGTTCTCTCGAGGGTTCACTGAGTCAAATTTGAATCAAAACATGATAAAGCTTGACTTTTACACTTTTTTCCTATGCTGTCAATTACTTTTTTTATAAAGAAAATATAAAAATTTTGCCTAAATTTGAGTGGAAATTGTTTAATCGAGAGTTATATCTAAACTTGTTAAGACCATAAACGTCTTGTAACCCACACGCCTTTGCATATTAAACAATAATAAACTCGGAGCAAGGATCGCCCTAAAACGAGACGATAGTACTAAAAATATTTAATAGCTGTTAAAAATAGCTAGATCCCAGTCTCAGCTTTCAAAAAAACCACCATCTCTTCTTTATCTATTTGAGATCTTTAATGACTTTGTAAAACGTTTGAGCAAAATCGCCACGAGAGATACCCTCCACCTCTACCAATCATGCCATTAATAACGATAACAATAACAGCAATAATAATAACAGCTTCTACAACGAACAGCTAACCTGCGACCTTAAAAATGTGAACAAGAATTTCTATGGAAATCCACAAAGAAAAGAAGAAGAAGAAGAAGAATTGTAAGAATTGGTACCATAATTCAAAACTGGAATTAGTCCGCCCAGCAGTTAAATTCGCGAGAGGACTAGATGAAGTTCTTTGTAAAATGAAGACAAAATACATGTATGTTAAACTGATTTTATATGGCGTTGCCGCTATTGTTGTTGTTGGTGATGTTGTTGTTGTTGTTGTTGTTTTTGGATATAGCAAATATATATGTATGTATGTATACATAGTAAATTCTTAGTAAGGCACGATACAAAACATATTGAAAGAATCAGAAGTAAAAAATACGTATAAAATTTATTTGGCCTTCCTTCCCGCGACAGAGGTGGTGCAGGGAGGTAAGGTTAACAGACGTCCTCGTCCAATGAAAATTGCTAAAGGCAAATATTGTCTCTAGAAGAAATGGCGTATGATTTGGGAATAAAAAAAGCCCATTACGATGTAATGTTAACTGAGCTAATTTTTATACAATAATGAAAAAGAATTCTGAAAAATAATATAAAAAACGAGTAAAAACGGTCCGAAAACGGTCCAGCTTCGGTCCGTAATATACGCGTATAATCTGAAACTAGTAATAAGTTGGCGCTGCAAACCTATTTTAATATTGCATTCCTCTTTTCTTGATTAATTTAGATCTAACTCATCTTCAACACAACCTTTATCAAAAGAGTCCACACATGATAAAGACGGCCGTGGCCAGTCCGTTTTATGGAGTGAAAATATCTTATGACGACATTTCGGCTATAAAACTCCAGATTGAAGACTTATATAGAAACTGAGAAATCGTTTCGATTTCGGCCCACAAACACAACCGGCCTCAGTACGTTATTCTGAGCAGGAATATATATACTTTTCTATACCTGCTAAACCTACTTTGATGCTTTGCACACGGAGGGAGTGAATATGCCCAATCCCTTAAGGCGTAGGATATAATAATGAAACCTCGAACTTGCTCCTCGATCAATCTCCTAAAACCTCTACCACATTATATCGACGGCGTGTTAAATTAAAAATTTCGATATGTATCAGTCGTGTCTAATTTACTGATTACTAATAATCTTGTTCTCAATCGCGTAAAAAGAGATCAAGTTTATATCTATGCGATTAATTCAGAAGCTAATAACGAGTTTAAGCCTTTTTTCAAATCAATGGTTTATGTATTCGATATAATTCGAATTAGAATTTTTGCTAACCGCATAAAAGTTTACTTTGAAAGACTGATATAGACTGATATAAAATCGCGTAAAAACAGACCGTGTAGGAATAGAAGTATTAACATTCGTTTTTGTTAATCTCTTTAAGTTTCGCAAAGAACTTTTATTTTTCACAAATGTAACCAAACCGGCAATAAATCGATTAACCGTCACATAAACAATACGTCCAACATTCCTTCAAGTCAGAGGAATGTATTCGTAAGAATCCAAGAGAAAGTCTCTTTTAAAAAGAGGTTGGAAAAAATTAGACGAACTAAACAAAGTGAAATTCCAAACTCTACAACCCAGAAAGAGAATGAAAGCAAGAGGAAGCCCAAGTACTCTGTACTCACTCGCGTTGGAATTATTATTTTTTCTTCTTCTTCTTCAAACTCCTCTTTCACACAATTTATCACAACTTAATAACCTGGACTGAGTGGCGTCTGGACCGCAGATTGTTCAATAATACCTTCGCCCGGTGCGCCGCTTTTGAGGATGACAGAAAATGAAGGAAAAGGATTTAATGAAGAAATTTTTACTGATATTTTTCACAGCATCTGGTTTTCGTTCTGGTTTTATTCAGCGGATATCAAAAGTTAATTATTTTTTCAAGAAAAACGTCAGAGTTTCTTTTAATCTTTTAAGAAGGCATCAATTATAAAGAGTACAAACATTATCTGTGAAAGGCTACGGAATGATTTTTCTTTATCGAGAAGATAAAGATAATTTTTTGAGAGCAATCACTTCGATACTACTGACTACTGGCTCAAGGTCGTTTTTCAAGCGAACGATTTTGAGAAAGCTCAAGAAACGTTTCTATTATTGATATAATTCTTGAGAAAAATAAATCTACATCAAATGAGATGAATATCGCAAAAGCCACAATAAAAACCAAATTCCATTAATTCCTGTCACAACATTTTGAATATCCATAAAGTATCTCAAAACGCAAAATCATTTTGGTCGCACTCTTTTGACCCTTTTTAAATAATTCCTATGATCAGTTTTTGCCAACGGTTACAATCAACTTTTCCATGACGTTTCCAGACATCGCCATTCTTCTGATATATGATCCTTCACCGACTTTTTTACAATTGGCTAGCCAAGTTCCTCGAAGCAACATGACCGAATTTCTATGGCCGTCTATGAAGTCCCTGCCGATTGCAAATCACGCGGCAGCATAAATTTTCCGCCTAAAGGAAATCTGACTTTCAAATGAGTTTGGCTGGCTGGGACGTCGTTGTTTTTAGACCCGCATAGACTGCGTGGGAATCCAATCCTATTCACGATCGACCTATCAATAGTCTCCGATCAGTGGCGTCAGCACAATCAAATGCGTGAACGATTTTGGTTTTGTTTTGTCTGTCGCGTCGAAACATGACACAGTTTTTGCTTTGCGGTGCTCTCAAATGCTACCGGACGATCGGTCAAAGGCACTCGATCGGTCTAGCTGTGATTTATTTTATTGTATTGCTTAGAAGTCGAGAATTTATGCAGATTTCGAACATGATTTGGAACATGAATTTATCGAGAAGTTAAGCAAAAGTCGAACTTCAGTGAAGAAGATCGGATTTAGCATGCCAAAGGAATGGTAACCCTTTCATATTCAAGGAGAGGTTCATTTCATATATTCTTATTATTCTAATTGTACTCCGAAATCCGCGCCGACAAAGCAGCCGTTAGATTTTTAGTTTCTTCTTTAGCCCGCGGTAATTCGCAAAAGAAATACAGGACACGGTATACCAGAAATGGTCAGTCCTCCTCTTCACCCTCCTACTCACCACTTGTTTCGTTGATGTCGAAGAATGAGGTGAATGGATTGCCTTCCGACACAAGACCATATCGAACTTCTCGAGGGCTTCCTTTGTCACCGTCCTCAGCGTGAACTTGAAGAATCTGAAAGAATATTTTGAAAAAATATGGTTTAACGCGATCGATGGATTCCATCTAAGATCGAATGATGTGAAACATTCTTAACCAACTTCCGACCTTCTTGAAAATGAATTGTACCCTTCTTACACTGATTGACCGAATACCGTTTCTAATAAAAGCCGAAGTGTTCTAAATTCCAGGCCTCTAGCTTATTTTCTTGTCTTTATGAAACGCATACAAACACACGCTGATGCAAACACACTCATACACACACGCTACTATTCCTCGCTTTAGGCAGCACTCGTTTTTAAAGTATCTAACCGTTGAATCGATTGATTGAACTTTAACTAAAATGCTTTGTATCTCTATACAGTTTTTAAATTGCATTCATCCCTTTAACCTTAACCCCTCCTCCTAAACCTTGAACATTCCATCGTTCGTATTATTTTCTCTTCCGACTCAGAAATGGGCCGATCGGTTTTATGTGATCCTTCATAAAATCTCATTAATTTCGAAGGAATCACAGTGTCTCAGATTTCAGGTACTCTTGTACAAGTTTCTTTATATGTGTATGTAAGCGTGTGCGTGTGTGCTTGCGTGCGTGTGCGTGCATGTATGAGAACTTAATCGGCGCCGCCGTCATTAATAATTTATAAATATGAAACTGAAGAATGTGTTGTCGGGGTTTTGTATGCCTTGGTTTTTTTTTTCAATGGAATTTGGTAAATGTACGAATATTTTGAGCACTTACCTTGTCGCCAGGTAAAATGCCGGGTGGTAGCTTGGTGACAGGTGGAGCAAGAGTAAATACCGGTGGCTGATCTTGAACATCCTGTACGATTACAACAATCTCCATACCGGCAATATTTCGGCTGTCCTGACCGGGTTCTGCGTAGGCATCCTGGTTAATTTGTGAAGAAGAAGAAGATGAAAAAATATTAAAACTCCGTTATTCCTTGGTTGTGACTTTCGAGAGGATGGTCAGTTAAACCTTCCTTGACAAGGGCAAGGACGGAAAGTGCGAGGACGGAAAGTGAGAAGGACGAAAAGGTGCGCAGCAAGAAAAGCGAGAAAGACAGAAATTGGGAAGAGTTTACTTAATGATTGTAGACATAATTACGCCTCATACTGACTCAATCAAATCGAAAGATGCTTCAGAAATATCTATACCGTATAGAAAACTAATAAAATACAATGGATGATGAGCGGGTTTAAGCGAGTAAAGGAATGACGAGTAAAGGAATACAAGTTGAAAATGGTGAAAATGCGTAAAAGAAGCTGTAGATGATGTTAAACATTTTCGACAATTTAACATACAGAGATACAGACAGAGAGACAGGTAGACAAACAGACGGACGGACGGAGACCTAAATCGATTCAGAAGGCAATTCTGAGCTAAATTTATATTCTTCCATATTAATTTATATTCTTCCATGTGACGCCTCCTTTACTGCGTCACAAACGGTGGGACAACAGAATATATCCTTCACTCTTTGGGTGTAGGGTATAATAAAAAGTTCTAAGCTAACATAGTTCGAGTCAAATAATTTTGGTTGATGGCAACCCTATTCGTAAAGATGAAGTGCTTTTAGTGAGACGAGTGTCATTAACTGTAGTCGTTTTACCACTTTTTACGATTACAATGAGCTTCGTCGCATACAATGAAATTGGAACAGATGGCGGGGAGGAAGAGGGTAGAGATATATTCTTATTCTTTTAGGTACTTTATATCGCCTTCCTACTCTTTCAACCTTTCTGAATTTCTCATTGAATATTTCTTCTTTCACAAAGAAACATTTTCTTTCAGGGACGGTGTGAGGAGAAGAAAAAGTGGAAGGTACCGATTCAAAAAAAAAAAAATTAAAAATATTATAAAAACAAGAAAGTCTTTATTTAAACGTTTATTATCTAATTCACTTCTGAGACTGATAAATTTGCATACACATTCTCCAAACTCTGTTCTTCGTCGTTCTGAGTTCTATTCTTTCGTAGTAGTCGTTGTTGTTGTTGTTACTTCTCTTGTTATTGTTGTCCTCATTGTTGTTGTTCTTGTTTTTTGATTACCGCGCATACAAAGCTGAAAATATTCGAATGCAAAATGCAAGGAGCTCAGACGCACCGCAAGCCAAACAACAAGATTGTCGTGCAGTAAAGACAAAATCAACGATAAAAACGACATGACAAAATTAATACAAACATACAAGTATACAAACAACAGCAAGAACAGCAGCCGAACAACAACGACAACGCCAACGACAACAACGTCAACAATAACAACATTATTTAATACAAAAGAAATTGTGTGCTGCCAAGGCTTAAAATAGCATTCATGCTTGGCATCACTCCAAAATGCATTGCATTGCCTCGCATCGATTAAGATTGCAGCGTATCAAATCGCTTATGGTGAAGACGATGACGGGGCGGCGGCAACGGTGACGAGAATGCGTTTAGCAGGGTCGTTTGCGGCTTTGCATTTCTGTTCGCCTGATCAGAAAGTTGGGAGATGTTGTAACTTGTTAACATGGATGGCGTCGAGAAACCAGTGAGTGAGTGAGTACGTGTGCCAACGAGTGTGTGAGTGATTGAGTGAATGAATGAGTGAATAATTGGATGCATTTGAGCGCAAATGCTTCTTCAAAATGATAGACGCAATACTAACTGCGGTCGCTGTGCAGTTGAATGCTCTTGAAAAGGGGGGGGGGAATGAGACAGAGGAAGTGTAAAAAATTTGAGAGCACACATTGACCAAATATTCAATACTGATCGAAAGAGTGTTCTTTTTGATCGCCGTCTGTTTACAGAGTGCACGCGAGCATTGTAACGAATGGAGAGAGAAATAAAAGAATGCCTAACGAGTTGCCACTTTATACAACTTTATTTATTATTCAGGTACTGAAAGCCTCCTGATATTAATTCTCCAAATTTTATTGTTTTTTTAATTAAAAAAAATAAAATGGAAAAAATTTTTGTTTTTTTTTTTGAAAAAGCAAAACCTATCTATAAACAATAATACTTACGTTTGCTAATACCGTTAAATGATACATAGCTTGCTTCTCAAAATCAAGTGGTCCCAATAGGAAAACCGTACCTTCAGTAGTCTCGGTTGATACAATTTTTTGTCTTATGGCAAACAGAGGCGAGCCCTATAAGAAGTAAAGCCTTTGAAATATTTTAATTGAATGACGTGCTATGACGGGCATACCCAAAGCTCGAGGTAGACTGGCTTTTGAAAGAGCGGATTCTTTCGGGCAATCACATAATCCAATTCGGTTCCACGTTTTGCATCCTAAAATACAGACAAATCTTCGTTAAGGCTTTCTACTTAAATAGTCTTTGTGCTTTAACTTAATAGTCTTTACTACTCAAAGGGATTTGGACCGACAGAGATCGAAATTTCGAAAAAATGGTTTTATTTTCGAGGATTTTTTAAATCAATTCATATAATAATTTTGAATCTATAAATATAATCTTTTTTATTCATAAGAGATTAGCTTCTGATATAAAACATGTCGGCGTATTTAAAGGCTTTAGAATATTTTTTTGAATCTAACATTAAAAAAGCTTGACAAAATATTTTGTTTCTCCAATCCGAAGTTTTCTCCAATCTAGCTGAATCCGAAAATTGATTTTAATTCGTTTCATTAAATCCAAGTTAAAGCTAATTGGAAGCCTTTTGAAGTTCGGTGGCGAGAGGGCTGTCCGTAAGTGTTTTAGCTAAAGCACTACCTCCAAGCCTTTCCACATCAAGCAATTAATAAATTGTATAATCATGCTCGTTCATCCTGTTTTAAACATTACCGCCTTATTACAATTCGTTATAAAAAAAATAATAGTTTAGAATTATTTTCATTAATTTATCTGAAAAATCGGAAACGTATTGAATACTTCTAGAAGGTTGAGAATTTAATCATGATTTTAATTTGGGAATGCCCTATTTTTTTCGTAATCCATTCAATTTCACGGAATTTCATGATTTTGTTCAACGAAGAACAAAAAAAAAAGACAGAAATGCATTAAATGACGATACTAAAGGTTTTGCGGTCGCCGCCGCTAAGAAGAATCACTTTTGTGGCGCCACTGCCTTTAATTGCATGATTCTTATGTTCATTATCGAAGCTATTTACAGGCTCTGTCGGCAGTTACAGAGATAAGAAAATCGACTTCAAAAGACTGTAGAAGACAAAGTCCATTGAACTACGTCGGAAGGAATGGGAGGGGGGGGGCAAACAGCAAGGTCGAAACAAACTAGCATTTCATTCGATTCACAGAGATTTCCTTACGGATAAACCTAAATATTTTTTCGTTATAAAATCGATTCCGAATGAATTTATTTGTTGTTGTTGTTGCTGTTGAAGAAACACTGATGATGTTCCTTCCCAGATGTTCCCTCCTAGTCAAAAGAAAAAAAAAAACGAAAGAAAGAAGAAACTACTTACTTCTGGAATCATTATTATGCCCGGTTTATGAGGAAAAATAAGGTCATGCGGGGTCGTAAAATTAGTTGCCGTTATTGAGCAGAGTTGCGTTGCCACACCGCCCTTTGTATCCTTCACCGATACCTGGAAATCATAATAACGACCCGGCTCGAGACGTCGTTGCAAAATTACATTTGCTTGACAAACGGAATTGTACTTCGTGCATGGAAGCGACTCGATCTTGACCGTGGATGAGGATGCATCACCGACAAACTCGAACGTGAGCGGATAGTCGAATTCTTCATCGGTGGCACGCAACCGATATATTACCGATCCAACTTGCGCATCCGCCGGAACGAGCACCAAACGCATTCGTGTCGATGGGTCAAATTTCGGATCAACAGCGTATACGTTCGATGGCCAAAATAAGCCCAAAACGAGACTGATTGTTAGTAGTTGATAGACCGTTACAACGTTCCATATGATCCTGCTATTGGTCGGGTAGCGTCGGGAATTCGCGGTACCATCGCAACGAAAACAAGGGGGGAGAGTGCGCTTTGTGTGTCGAGCACCGATGAAGTTGGTACCGCCGTTGCCGTTCGTTCGTGTACTAGGACTGGAAGTGGTGGCGTTGGTGGTAGTGATGGTGGTGTTGATGGAAGCCATATCTGAAATAAGACAAAAACGGAAAGGTTTTAGAAAACATTCTAAAAGGACGGGATGTCATTGTACAAAAGAATTTTGATAACTTTTGATAACATAAAATTCTCGATTCTGTAAGAATTTGTTGGGTTTAGTCTAAACTCTTCCCCCTTTCGGGTTTTACCACAGAAGTAGAAGTTAAAAAAGAAATTCAAGGGTTCCAAAACAAACACTGTTTTCTTGATTCTTTCAATCATTTATCAATTATTGTTTAAGTTTATCATTTAAAAATTATTTGATTGGAATCTCTTCCATATAATTTCCAGCCCCCAAAAGAGGAATCTCCACATACGCCTATGCTTTCACTATTAAATTTTTTCCCATATAAGTCCACGAGATTAAAACATTTATGACAGGAATTATCGGAAAAATGACAAATGGCCAAGAGTTCCCGGAATTAATGGCGTTCATCATCGAATGATTTCACAAATTATTCGATGAAATCAATTACGTACGAATTGTCTTAATTTTTAGAAAAAAAAGTTGTAATCTTTTAAAAGCGTCTTGCGGTGCTGCCACCTGGCGTAAAGTGGTCGCGACTGTTGGTTGCAAACCGGTTAAAGACTGGCGCCGGCATCAAATTGTTCTTCTCAGATCTTCATTTATTGCAAAGCGAGAGCCCTGCAACTCTCGGTAATCGCTAAACCATTCGAGTACTCGAGTTGTTTAATCGTTCGAAACGTTCAATAACCGCAGCAATATATTGTCGTTATTGTTGCATGTCATGTCGATCGTGTGAAGTGTTGTTGTTGTTGTTATTATTGCTGGTCTTGTTGTTATCATTATTATCACAGTTGTTGATGTTGTTGTTATTATTGCTATATGAAATCAAGTCTACACGATCATCTAGTGATTGGTCATTACGTACGCGGTTAAACGCGGAAAGCAGCTTCAATATCATCAAGCGTTTTTTTTCCTGCCGTTGCGGTTTGTATTTGTAACGATGATTGTTGTTGTGCCTTCCATTATGATTATGATCGCTGTTGTTGTTGTTGCTGCTGCTGTTGTTATTGCATGAAGCATGTATAAGTCCAGTTTAGGTAATTACTGATATCGGCCATCCATACCTTACCAAAACGGTCGATATGCCTAACGGTGCATGCTATTGTGCATGTGGTCTTCTGTTGTGTCGTCTAATGATGTGACATCTTTACAACTAAAGACCTAAGGCACGTTTCTTTTTGCAGTTGATTCAACTCATTTCATTTATTTATTGGATTGGCCAATTCGAGATTCGATTCGAACGAGATTGGCTTTATAACAAAAACTTTAATATTACATCGCACAAATACTATTATCGTTGCGATGGTTATGGACAGAACACGAATACCTCTGGGGAATTTTGACTGCTCGGTTTTCCACTGGTGGTGACAAATTTGTGGTGGGAATAGATTTGACAAAATACTTCAAAAGAGCTTTGAAGTTTTGAGAATGGAATATTAGAAGAAACAAGACTTTAAATTAATATTAGAAAAATCATTGTTTTTCCTTTAAAACACTCTTAATTTTAATGGAAATTCGCTAATTACAAAATTTTATAAATAAAATAATGTCCGGACGAGATAAAGCCGTCATTATCTGAATTACATTTACAGACAAATATTTCTAAACAAATGAAGTAATAAATCGTGTAAATTTCAAAGTTTCAAAACTGTCTATAAAAGAAACTAATTTGTAAACGACTTGTCTCTTTGGTTCAACTAATTAATTACAACTAAAATTAGTGGTGCATAACTGCATGTCATAGCACTGGAAAGTCAAAAATTTCGATTTTATATGACGATCTGTTTTTGAGATATCTGTAAAATACTACGAAATCATCTAAGCAAAGTGATAAACACACTTTATCTCTGACACAACAAAAATTGAAATGAAATTTTATCAACAAAATAATCTGAATAAAAAAAATTAAATTAAAAGTAAAGCAAAAATTTAGCTGTGTTTCATTTGGGCGTAAATCCATAAAGCTATTTTGAATCTTAAAATCAAAATTTCAAAGCAAAAAATCGAAAAGTTCTAAATAAATAGTTCTACCTCAAGAATAATAAAAAAAGGTATTCATATAAGTCGTATAGTAAATTCTTGTACTTTCTAAAAACGCAACGTTTCTTTTTTGTTGAAAAATTAAATTAAAATCTTACAATCTTGTGCAATTCCCGATTTCTTCTATATCCCCTCAATAAAATTCAAGAACGTTGAAATATTTTTTGTTGAAACTCTTCATTTGCAATATCTCCCATCTCGTTTAATCACGCTCTGACGTTTTGTTTAGATAAAGACATAATCCGATTATCAGTTAATTATCGCATCGTCACGAAAACCTCAGAATTAAATTGAATCTTATAGACGACCTAACCCAACCCAGACAACCAACCAACCAGACGGATATCCAGTCGTATTTGTTCGAATATTTAAATTTTAAATATAGAAGAAAATAATAATAAATAACAAGCATGCAACGAAACAACAATAACTACAACAACAACAACAATAACACCAGCAACCAGAATGCGTTTTGAAACGAACACGAAAACTTGATGACGGTTTGTCATTGTGACGGTCTTTAGTCTCTCCGCTTCCGTAGACGCGTCCGTATTTCACCCCGATTTTGGTCGAGAGAAGAAATGGTCATCATCACCGCAACGAATGCGGTGGCGAACGTGTCGTGTTGTGTCGCATTTTTTTTTGCAGCAAATCCGGTTTTGGTTCACGCTGTAACTGCAAATTGCAGCTCTAGCAGGGAAGCAGATGGGTGAGAGGTGGAAGGGAGTGGAGATAGTAAAGTGCTGATCAGACGGAGCCAATGACCAGTTACGTCAGCCGATAGAAGCTACACCAAAGCCATACGTACGAGCAACTACAACAACCGATAGAAGCTGGAAAGGTTCAAGCTTTGCTTGGATTCAGCATTAAGTCAATATTCGTGGACTTCGTTTATCCTATTGCTCTCGCTTCCTTGGGCTCCACTCAACTCAAATCGTTCCAAAACACCGAATATGAAGCGCACCATCGAAGGCAACGAGCAGACGACTTGATGTCGTTGCATAATAATATATTCGTTGCAACAACAACAACAACAAGGTGATGTATCTAGCTGGTCTCCCCCGATGAATGAACAGAAGCGGTATTATAGGAATATTTCATTAGATGCGGGAAACCGAATCTCGACAACGAGTTTCCTTAAATTGAAAGATGATTAAGCGATGAGACGCGTTGAAATCAGCGCGATGGGACGCGTTGAAATCAGCGCGATGCAGCCTGGTTCGGGCCAAGAAATTCTTTGTGTAAATTTTTCATTAATAATCTTTTATAAAATTCGAACAGCAGTTGGGTAAAATATTTCATCTGCTAGGAAGTCATTTGGCAGCCTCTGGCTATTCAATTCAGAAACCAAATAGATTTTTTTGGTATCCTTAGGGCAAAATCTTGTTCCTTTTTCCACAAGAAGCCTTCGTGACAAAAGTTTTCCTCTTATTGTTAATACACATAACTAACCCTAATTAAGGCACAATTTTTTACAGATAGATCAAACATTTTTTGGGGTCAAAACAAAATTCGAACGAAGACAAAAAATAAACTTCGATTATCGACACCAACCGGCATCGATCGATTGATATCGATCGTCGTCGGAGTTAAAATGAATTGAAAATTGAGTTCTTTACGAGGGCTCTTGTAATGGTAGCCACCACCACCACCACCTCTCCCCCCCCTCTCCTGCTGCGATAACAGAAATATTATCGTAGTTTGGAAAATAATAACAACACTAACAGCAACAACAACAGGAACACCTACAATAGGAATAACAATAACAGCAATAGTAATAGTAGTATTAGTGGTAGTAGTAGTAGTAGTAGTAGTAGTAACAAAAATATTACGTCTGTTTGGGAATTCATGAGACTGGAGTGTTCAAGTTTGACAAGATTTTGGGCGTTGTTCGTTGAAATTGTTACAGACCGACGTGGTGTAAGATGGTCGATGCGGTGCGACGCGATGCGGTGCGATGCGATGCGGTGCGACGCGATACGGTGTGTTGAAGAGAATTTCTGGTTTCTTAAGAAAATGAACTATTTGCAGTGGCCTGCGATTGCTGTAGCTACATATGGATAGACCATGCCGGCAAGACCGGGCAAGGGGTTAAGTCGTGGATGAAGCTTAACCCGTTCAGAATTTGTTGTGGGTGATGCAACCAGGAAGAAACAGAAATGAATTTTCTCTAGTTGAGATTCTTAAAGAGTTGAAAGTTTCCATTTACAAACAAAAATTATATAGAAAGTTGGAGTGCTTGGCGTTGGTGTGGGTTGTTGGTGTGGGTGGCGCAGCACGAAAACATGACAAATACAGCAAATGTGGAAGGTCTGAAAAAATAAAAAAATAAGTAACTAAAATAAGGCGAGACAGATAGAAGGAGACAGAGTGAGAGAGCGAGAGGGAAAGAGAGGGAGGGGCGGCAAGGTTTTATTTCTCCTTCTGCTGCGCTAAAATTCAACATGGGCTGATTGGGATAGAATACGCTACACTATCCAAACATGACGACAAAACTTTCGAAAATCATGCTTCATCTTCATCACCTTCATGGAAGGTCTTTTATGCTTGACCTTACTCACCCCCCCATCACCCCGGCGACGGGTGTTCACTGATTTTTATTCACTAGACAACGAAAGAAGATTTTAGAGAAGTCACAGAGAATCAGACTATGATCATTACAAAAGTTTGATAACCTGAAAAGGAGAAAGAATCCTTACGGTACCGCGCATGCGATAAATCAGCTAATGTTGATTATTTGTCTTAGAGTCAAAGCCAGTGATCGGATTACCTACGGAGTCCAAGACTGACTGCTTTAGAGGAATTTTTCAATATCAAAAGGTTTTAAAAAGACTTTGATGAAACCTTCGATCGGATTATATCAATATTAAATTTAGCCGGTGTAAAATTTTGAAATTTTTTGAGTTGAACCAAAGTATTAGATTATGGAAATCGCAGTCTGGTGCCGAGAATTTGCAAATGTTATCTTGGATTAATTCCATTCATCATTATGTGAGATACTGCCCAGATGAAGACCATAATCTCCATTCTAACAAGTCTATAAGGATTGTCTTGTAATTAAAGATTTGCAACGTAGTTTTCAATATTCACGCGCCACGAGAGAGTAATCCTTCTATTCTTAGATAAGGTCAACCCCCACCCCCCTCCATACAAATGAATGTGTCTGTGTGTTCCACTTTACTATTAAGAAAATGAGAAGAATATTTATTAACTTTATTGATTTTTAATAAAGCTTTTAGAAGGAAGTTTTTAAAGACACACCGTTTTTGAAAACCCTTTTAAAGGTCTCTCAAACAAAAATATAGATAAAATACAATATTTCCATTAGGCAAATAGTTTACGCATCAAGAAGAGGAGGAAACATTATGAAAGAAAAGAATAAAAAAAAGAAAATTTTCGAAATTATTATTTGTTTGAAATTATTTCGAAATTATTATTTATTTGAAAAAAAACATATTTTTTAGGTATAATGGGCTCTCGTGCGAGAGTGATAACTTTCGAAAAGAGTGATTTTGTCAAAAGACAGGCATTAAATCTAAAAAATTCATAATAATGAAATTAATGTTAAATTAGGTTTATTTAATTTTAAATACGCTATATCGAATAAATGCCTTTTCTTACTTTTAATATGAAAAAATTTCTCTCTTCTTGGAATTTTTGCCACAAAAAAATTCTTCATTCTCGCAGTAATAATTTTCTCATGTTTTACAAAGTGTCACTTGCTTTTTCTTGATTCTTGGAATGTGTTTTAATTGAGGTTAAGTCTTCTTAGAAGTCATTAAGAGAAAACCAAATTGTTTCGCTTTAAATAAAAAAATGTACTTTAATTCAAAACATTAAAATCTGGATTATAGAAACGCATGATAGGTTAATGTTGGTAAATTTTTGTTTCGTTAATAATTATATAAAAATTTACAAAAGTATTAAAAGTTGGAAAAAATTATGCTCATATTTCGTACTTTGTTCTCGAAGGGACGTTTTTTTAATCTTATGAAATATCGAAGTGTGAATTCGTTCACCTCGTCTTAAAGTCGCGAAACATCTCTTTCACTCAAATCAATCATTTTTGTTTTCGACTTTGAATGATTTAAGCGTCTTACCACGCGTTATGTCAAACTTAATGTCAAACATATTCCAATAAAAAATTACTTTTTGCTTAAAATTGCTAAATAGATAAAAATTTTTCAAAACCATCTGTCCTTTTAACTGCGCCTACTTACCCTCTCCATCAATGCGCTGGGCCTGACTGATATTCAAATCCATTACCCGAAAAGGTAAAGCAAATAATGAAAATTTAAATTAAAATAAAAAAGTGCAAAACAAAAATCTTGAAAATTAGTCGTTAACGATATTTAAAACTATTGATACTTTGATTAATAGAGCCCAACCATCTAAGCGTTTGATACTCGTAATAATAATCATTCACAAAAAATTTCCATAATTTATCACGATTTGGTAAACCATCTAGGTCGCTACGACTGATAGTCTTTTGTTTAATGAATGACAGCTGACAGCCTTTTCAAATTAAATGCTGTCAAGAAAAATTTACATCTTCTGGAAGTTAATATTGTATTAAATATATATCTATAAATATATATGTAAAAGTAGCCGTCGGTGCATTCGTCAAACCATTAAGAAAAAAGCGAGAAATCTGTAAATTCTAATCATGAACGTTTCGATTTAATCGATTCGATTTGTACGACTCTAAAATCGTTCAAAGCTATTTATTTATTAACTGCCGTTTGTTGTTTATGCAACAGTTTTCTTTGGCAGTTTCAACCATTGAAGATTGAAAATCATGATCGAGGGAATTTCTCAAGACTCGACGACCTATATACTCTTTTTCATAGTTTGCTTATAAACGACGTTGCAACTACGTTACCCAAACCCATAACCCGATTTTTATTTTTTCCTGATTTTATTTACGTCGTGTGGTGGGGAGGTAGAGCAATTTGACCAAAAGTGATCGCGTAAAATATACTTAACGAGCCTCGAAATCATAATAAAAAGCCTTTACCTCAAATTGACCCCGCGCAAATGACTTTCGCTTTTATTTCTATCTGATTTCGCGAATTAACAATAACTAACAACTTTCATTTACACGACGGACGCGACATGACGTAGACTCGCTGACAAACGTTAGCAACGCATTGAGTTTTTTTCGAATTTTCAAATTTACATAATGGAAACGGCTGCGTTGTGGCGCTCCCTTTTATTACCACCGAGTTTTGTTTTCGATCGTCTAATCGATCGATATTTGTCGTTTTTTCAAATGATTAATGACGCCAGTTATCTGCTGGTGGTACCTAACGTCTATAACAAATACGCAGCCATAACTCGATTAGGAAATACTCCATGTGAACAAATCTGTTTGCCTTTTGAACCTACAATTGTTTGTCAATCTGGGTTTGAGCCTAAAAAATGTTATAATATTCGGCTGCGTTCTTCGAGGATACAGGGTGTAACTCAAACAATGCTTATATATTTATTTTTTCGTGCTAACCGTTTTTTGTTTTTTATGGAAAATTTCTTAAAAAGTCTGAGTCACAGTTTCTTAAATGATTTTACTCGATAATAATTAATCGAATCTGAATAAAAAACCGAATTAAAAAATTATAACTGTATAAGATTTGATTGAGAGATAAAATTGTTTATGTTTGCGAAAAATTGATTGGGTCGGGCAGACAAAAGATTTAGAATTGAAAGTTTATTTTTTGTTTCACCAAATGTGTGACGTATCGGAAACTACAGTAGCGGCTGGAATGTTTGGTCATAAAAATAAAACCTAAGAAAAAAAGCCTGACGCGTAGCAAAGTTAACATCTGCAGCAATTAATTTACGCTTTAATATTTCTCTATAAGAAAGTCTCACGTTTTGCACATTCTTTCTCATTCGCGTAATGAATTCAAGAAATTCTAAAGTTCCAAAAATGGCACTAACTAATGAATGATTTTTTGAGAAAAGAAAAAGGAATGAAATTTTTAAAAATTCTTACCCGTTTAATACCATTAAAATTCCATTTAATATTCTGATAATTTATGGATCAATTCTAAATCAATAGAATGTTAGGAATTTTGAAAATATTCAAATTCAGTTTTTACTAAAATTAGTATTTTTAATTTTGAAAAATTTAAATATCTTAGAAATACCATTATCAAACCTTGAGAACATTCCTTTGAAAAAATCGATTTATATCGCCTTCGGAATAAACAAATTCAACAAAGAGTAATAGCCATTCTTTAGGTACCTGGAGAGGTATTACTGAATAGTATTCAATTTTTTTAAAAAAACCAGATAGAAATTTACTCGAATATTTGTTTGACTGACTGTAGCCTGTAAAAACATGAATGAATGGCTTAAAAAAGGGATGAAATATTAAATTAAGCTCTACCGATATACAAAAAGGTTAATGATCTATTTTTATCGTAGAAATTCAAAATTCAGTTAAGGAATTTATGAAGCTATTCAAACCACCAGGGGGGTCCTACCGGATCCATCACTTTATTTCCGATCTTAATTATATCTATCCTTTCTTTATCTATTCGATAAATTAATTGCGTTGATTCCTTCTTGGAATTAATAGTGATGTTTTTTTTAAATAAAACTTATCGAAAACAGCTATATCGTAAACAGTATTAGCCATTCAGTTTAATTGCCAAGATATTGAATTTGCACTGATTTCAGGCAATATAATGATACATAAGATGTGGTCAAAAACATTTAAAGCCTTTCTTTTATTATATTCAGTGATATATCGGTAGTTGTGATATATAATCATCTCTTTCCCAAAGACCAACTTTTTCGAAACGAAATGAAAGTAAATGTTCTTTTTTTTATCTTAATACAAAATGTTAATAAAAGTAAAATCAAATGTTGCAAAATAAACCCGTAAAATTCTTATAAGCCCTCTACCAACGTCATGACTATCTTTCAGCAAAACAATTTCGTATCTTCTCGTATTTCTTCATAAAATTTTTTCAAAAAGTTTTGAAATATTATCTTCACGACTTGACATTAATCGTAAAATATTGCAAACCATTCGTTTGGGTACACGTAATAGGCGTTTAAGCGCCCGCCCATTGCAAATGATATAATGATTTGCTTCGATACGTTGAAAACAATTAAAGCATAACTCTCGACCTTCCCATACCTTTTTCTTTTCAAACAGGCACTATGTTTCCGTTGCCGCTGGGAAGGGAGGGGCTGATGATGATACGATGGTGTCTTCTGGTGCGCGCATACATATATACACACAGACACACACGCACACGGTCACAAGAGGCAGTGGTTCTTGGTTTGGATTTTGCCTCGGTTGACTTTGATCAAATTTGCAAGTAGAAGAGCTAATTCAGATTCCAGTCGCGTGTTTCGAAGAAATTTTTACATTTATTCCGATACGGAATATCCGAAGATGGCGAACATGGCGGTCCGGGACCTTTTGGCCACTTCTGGCCACTTTAAAATTTAATTGATGTTTTTTGTTGTCGTCGTTGTTGTAATTGTTGTTATTTATTATAATTGTTGTTGTTATTATTGCCTTTATTATTATTATTAATACTATTATTATTATAATTATTATTATTATTATTATTATTATTATTATTATTATTATTATTATTACTGCTAATGCTTATTTAATACCTTTTTTCTTCTCACTAAGCTACTAAATTTTTTTCCGAAATATTCATATCTCATGTAGAATTGATTGTCGCGAGGAGATCAAATGATCGCATTCAAACGCGCACACACTTCTCCATTTCTATCAATACGGAAGCATATAAAAAAACATACATAATGGAGGGACTGCTTTGAACTATTGTTGGATAAAATCAATAAATAAATTAATGAATAAATTCTTGTTTTTTTTTCTAAAAAATCAATACAATCTTCTTGGTATGTCGATGGCACAAACAGAATAAGTCCACAACGATAGAGCGTTAACCAACCGGAGGAATACTCGGACTGATCGTTGTTCAATAAATTAAGCTGAGCCGAATACGACCTTGAGTTGATTTACGTTAAGCTTTTACCGTCAGGCCAAACGGACGACGGTTTCAGATTTTTGTTATTTTACTTAATTACATAAACACTATTCGCTTACTGGCGGCCGATAACTCGGTGACTGTCAACCGCTTAAACTTTTTATTCCATTTGTTTTTCTTATTTGTTTCGTTTTATACTTCACTCTTCTCACTGTTAATTATTTCTATTATATGTATGTGTGTCTTGGCGACTGAATCGCTCTAATGGCACTCTAAAAGCATTTCGTTCGGATCTATGAGACCGTCATGAACTGAAGTTAAAAAATTTATTGCTTAAGAATTTTCAAAAAAAAGATGAAGGCTTTTCAAACGAAACCAAACGAAAACGCCCCCGAATGCGCCACGATAGATTAACGATTTTAAAAGCGTTAATTAAATCATTATCATCACTTTTTTATAAAATTGTTGAAATGTCGCAAGGAATTCACAAAACTGAATCATTTCTTTCCCGCGATTCGGAAATTCGAATACGAAAATGTTCACCATTCAGGATTCTTTCTTCACAACGACGCATGCAGAGTGCGTTCCTTTAGTTAATCCAATCTATAGAAAAAACCCACTGTTTATTGCTTTTGTTGTTGGAGTTTTTCGCTGAACTCTTTTTTTCTTTCCCGATCAGAATTTGTTTTCCGCAGTGCATTGATCGACGAGGACGATGTTCGAGGTTGAACTGGCAGCCAATCGAGCAGAAAGACACTCTCTGCCCCAAACTCATGAAATCATTCGATCGCGCGCAGATGGCGATGGCGTTTCTCTTGTCCGCAACGTCATTCTCTGTATCCAGCTGGATTGGAGATTGTGGGAACTTTTGAAATCAGAAATGCTCAACATAAACCGGTTTTTGTTTCGAAAGCTATGAGAGGAAAAAGTGCGATGGAGTGCGGTTAAGCGAGCAAAACGCAAAAACGCGATCGTACCGTATCGGTTCCTGTGTCTCTAACCTGGTCGATTCAATGCTTTTGTTTGTTTACTTTTTTAAACAGGTTTTAAACGGGTGTACGCTCTCCCGTTACGTCTCGTGTATCATAATGTTTAATGTTGTTTGTTGCTCAATACACGATTGTCGTTGCTGTTGATGCCGCCGCATGAGGATGGTTGGTTGGAAGGGGATGAGGGGTAACCACTAAAAGATCAGTGTTTCGTTTACGAATTAAATCAAGCGTGAAAAAGGTTCGAAAGGTAAGAAAGAAAATTATGTATAAGTCGGAGTTGGATCTCTGTTAGAGATCGCAACAATTGCCTAGCGATAATCGAAAAGTACGAGTCTCGTTTGGTTCGAAGGCCGTTGCTGATTACACGGAATTGAATGGATCATATTCTTTAGAGTCTTGCAATTTATTTCTTCAAATTTTACATCGTCAAAAAAAAATTGCGATCAATTCCCAAATCAAGAAACTATTTGTGCGAGTATTTGATCGATAAGGGGGAAGAGGGTAAAAATCCCCAACCCTCGTCGATGGCTGTCCCTAGATGCCTACTGGACTTTTTAGATATCTAAGGAGGATCACATTTAAAAATTGAGAATTCTTTTCATCGCCTGGAGATATATCGAGTATGACTTACCGCGTAATGACGTTGGATGTCAATGACTCTTTTTTTTACTTTAATAAAAAATTATTACATCTCTCTGTCCACCAACAACACCCCCACCCCTACCCCCAATGAAGGTTGACGGATATATTTGCCGAAGCGACAATTTATGCTTCATTTTGAAAATGTTCTTGTTCTTCTAATTATTTGTGACATGTTACATGTCAATACATGTCTGTCCGTGTGAATTGAAGCAACAAGAATACGTTATTTTCTACGCTCCTAACGGAACATTATTCATATAATCATCATCATCATCATCGTGGCATCGTCAACCATTAACCGGTCAAGAAAAACTCAATCAAAACTCAACGACTCCCAAAGGTTCCTCTTCCATAAAAAGCGTCAACTTCGAACGATTGAACGGAGTGCGGGTGTCGGCGGGTGTCTTGAACGGTTTCATTATTTGAACGCATTGCATGCATGCGTGCGAAATCATTAATGGTGACAATGACGATCATTGTATATCGAAGATGATGATAATGAATATGATGATGATAATGGCGATGGTGGTAATGGTGATGATGTTGGCGAGCCTAAAAGGGGAATCGATAGGTTGGTTCACTCGATACTAAATGTCAAACGAATGTATCTTTAATAAATGCGCATCATTTAATATAGTTGCTTTTCTTGTTGTTGTTATTTTTGTTGTTGTTGTTTTCTTCATGTTCATCATCTTGATCTTGTTTTTTCTTTCAAATTTATTTACGATATTTTTATTTCAACAAGACTTTTTTAAACGTTTCTGGCATGATTTAAAGACTTGGTTTCTTTCAAGCCAATTTGCACTCCCGTTAACGTCTTTTTTCTTCTTCTTCGTTCTTCTAAATGAAGACAAATCGAGAGCTTCACTAATCCCAAATGAAACCGAGGAATCATTTATATTGGATTATAGTTAATCCCTTTAGCACATGCAAGAATAATTTCAAGGTCTTTTATCATTTCGGTCTTGTAGTCGATTAATTTGCACAAAAGTTAATGAATTTAAATTACGAAAAAAATTCAATTTCATTCTACCGCCCTCGAATTTCATCGACGGAAGGGAACGAACCATAATTATGGAAGAATATGCTTTTGAAAACAATCAAAGAATGGCAAAAGACTTATACCACCATCTTGTCATCATCAGTCGTGTTCAGGCGGAGATTTTTCATTTTTCCAATTTTCAGTTAGTGCTGACTTCTCTTGACCCGCGATTAGTTCGGACCGGTTTATTTTTTTTTTATTTTTTTTTTTTTTTTCAATAGCAGTCTCCTGTCCAGTCCAATGGAAATCATAAAAATGTACATAAATGCATTTTAATTGAATTCATGCAAAACTGAAATGAAAAATAAAGAAAGACAACAAAACTCCCCAACTCATTGAAACGCAAAAACGCAACAACCAATTGAGGGTCCATGCCGCAATCACAACCAAGCGAAGCAGCTGAAGCAGTTGACTCCGGCCATAAAATGTATGAGAATAATAATGAATAGCCATCCTCATATTCATGGCCATGTCAAATCAATTCTTCTCATCATCTTCTGAGGACGACCTCTTCAAAATTAATTTTAATATTGCGATTTGCAAGCAACGAGACCACGACGACGCATTTTCGAAAATACACTAAAAAATTGTTGTATAATTTCTTTGGGACATGGTTTTATTGCTCGCCTTTTATGCTCGTTAATAAACCAATAACTGACTCTATGACTCCTGCAGAGAGTTGGGATGGCTTTGAAAAGCAACAACAAAAAAACAGATATACAAAATTTTAGTTCGGAAAACATTTATGTATAGGTTGATCTTGTTTTGATCTTTCGTTAGATCGAAATCGAAATCGATATCATTCTAGAATTCATTTGATTCCTGACACAAACCAAAACCGAAGAAATTCAGGCCGTCTAAGGATCAAACAGAAATTTATGTAGAATAATCTCGACGAATGATGATTTTAATGATTAATTTTGATTAAATTAAAAATAACCCAGAACACTCTGCAGGAATTTTAAACACAAAGAAGAAACAACGCAGCCAGTCCCAACAACGATTTCCCCAAACAATTACATCGGACTTCACGTGGAATCCATACAAAACCATACGTAGTATCTTGGCCGTAATGATCAAAAATTATTAAAAGTAATAAAAATCAAGATCGAAAATCAATTTTCTAAAAAAAAAGTTTCTCAAAAAAAGCGATGCATTCAAAGACTGCAACGCGCTTCGAAATTTCAACGTCGAGCTTAAAAACAAATCAATCAGCGGGGCACAACGCAAAGACTCGCTTGCTTCCCTTTAACATCCACTATCAACGCCAACATCATCACTATTATCCGAATCAACAGCATCATCATTATCACTGCCATCGTAATCATCATTAATGCCATTGATTCTCATTTCGAGCGGCGATAAAGCGAAACTCGAATCATCCTAATCGAGTTAGCCGCAAGCTACAACTCAAAATATGAGGTCGATCTATCACATCTCGCGTCTGTTCGAGTTTCGGGGTGTCGAGTTCAATGATGTTCATTTTGAGTGCCTTGACCCAGAGTAAGAATCATTACACATCCTCACATCAATCTGCATTTCGAGTTGCCGGCACTGAAGTACGAGTACGAACGAATAGCTCCCTAGGTGATGCGTCGCCGTATAAACCATTGGTGAGCATTGCTGCGGCGACGTGACGTAGAACGCAATGATTAATACGTTTTAACATAAATTTCAACTACTCTAGAAAACCGATGCAAAGGGCTATCTCGGTGCAATTCATGGTCGCGATATTCACCTTTCAACATTAACAAATACAATATAATATAATTGTGTGTGTGTGTGTGTGTGTGTGTGTGTGTGGGAATATGCATGTGAGTAGATTGTATTGACATCATGGTCATGAAACAATTATCATTATCAATTTCATTATCAGGGACAACGCATAGAATTGCATGCATGTTTGAAACGGAATCGTACTCTCTACAGTTTTGGGTATTTCCACAACCAATCACCATCATCATTATTATCGTCATTATCACTATCCATTCTAAAATTAAATGAGATCTAAATGACGTATTTTTTGTCCGTGACAATAAATTATTGAAGTTTATATAGCGTTCATGAGAACGATTTTAATCAAGAGCGAACCACAATTAGCTAACATTTTAATTAAAAATACGCTTTGTGATATTATTGTTATTATTATTTTTTCCTTTTTTTCTTTTGTTAATTTCTTATTTTATTTTTGGACTATTATTGCAAGACTTCTGACGGAATAATTCACCGAATCATCGCTAAACAATTGAAATGTTTAATAAATTTATTCCGCTCTTAAAGAAAAAGTAGCAAGGTATCAAAGTACAGGCGTTTTTCTCTCCTTCTCTCTCTCTCTCTTTCTCTGACTCTTTCTCTTCTTTTCACTAATTTGTTATCGTTCTAAATTTAAACAATCTTTTGGATGCATTAGTGATTAGCTGTTGTTGGCAACAGAAGCGACTAGCCGCCCAAAGCATTTCAAATCAAATTTGTTATACTTAGTATAATTAGAATAATAGAGATAATAAAATAATAAAATCTACAAAAACAATCAGCAAGGGCAATAAAAAAAAACAACAAATAAAGAAAACGGATTTGCTGAATATTCGATTGTTGTCGATGCGATTGTTGTTGGTTTCATGCAGATCAATGAACTGCCAGCTAGCATTTTCTTCAATTTGATTATACATCTATATATGTATACACATGTGTGTGTTTGTGTGCGCGCAACACAAATGTTCACCGTTTGTTTCATCGGACCCTATCGATCGATCGTTTCGGCACACCCTTACATCCGCACCGCATCCAAACATTATCTGGGCCATAATCATTAACTAGAAAAATTTTGACGCACCGCATCATCCGGGCGTTTTTTTCACCGCATATCGCAGCTTTGTTTCCCAATTCAAAGAATTTTAATTTATTGTAAATCTGTTGTTTCTTTGTTCGTTTTTGATTGTATTTCGAATTTATCTATTTGTATCCATCTGCTGCGATTTTAATTATTCTCTTTTTTTTATTTAATTAATTTAATTATTTTCATATCTTTTTTCCTCGACCAACCTCGATGGTCACGCGATATTTTCACAAATTTCTCGACTAATCGACTAACTTAAGGAATTTATTAACGGTGATGAAAGATACAAAGTTTTAAGACATTGGTTTTGGTACCTTCCTAAGCCGGATCAACTGTTCAAAAACAAAAAAAAAAGACAACCAACAAAGTCATCGACAATTCGAATTAATGATGCTTTAAACGGTCTTTAAAAGTTTATCAAAGGTTTTCTTGAATCGACATCGCGAGATTTTTGCAAATGCATTTACAAAAAACTGGTCTCATGAATCATTCTCGTTGGGTTTGGGTTCGTGAGGGGGGGGGGAAGGTAAGTTGGAGGTTCATCAATCACTATTACGTGTGGAGTTGTAAAAGAAGTGAACAGAGATCTTGTTAAGTCTGACATTCTTAAACTTTGCTCTCTCTCTCTCTCTTTCATTCTCTCTTTTTCTCTCTCTCTCTTTATCTCTTTTTCTCCCTTTATTTTTGCCATCCTAACTTTTAATTTTTCTCCACCAACGACATTGCTTTTGGCCACGAATAACAAAAGGCACAATTTATTGGCACGCACCAAAATATTTTTATCGCCCTGACTGTCGTTGTCGTTAACGTCGTCGTTAATGTTGCCACTGTTAACACTGGTTGTTTTTTGTTTTGCTGCGACTGCAGTTTGACTCACTCGCCAAAAATGCACGTCCGCAACCCAATTGTTTGTTTTGTTTTTGCGGTCGCTGTTTTTGTTTTTGTTATTATTATTATTTTGTTGTTGTTATTGTTGTTGTTGTTGTTATTGTTGTAACGAATTCAACGTTGGCTCGAATTGACTCGATTAAATAAAAGTTGCCCTAAATCAGTGAAAAACTGTGGCAGCAAAGCGGCAAAGCGGGGCGCGACCAACAGACGCATTGTATCGACTTAACGACAAGCGCATTGTTCAATTTTCAACTAATGTTAAATATAAATAAATATAAAGCATACACTGAAAAACAGATTTATATCATTGAAAATATTCGTAAGGTTTTTTAAATAGAAGCCCAACAATCGAACGTGCCGTTACAGAAAAAAACCGGCTATAACAATTGGCAACATAAATAAAATTTACCAACGCTTCAAAGCATGTTGGTTGTACTGCTTCGTCGCCTCATCGAGTGGGTTGCAGTTTGACTTTATTTTTAGCATCTTGTTAATGGAAATTCATGAAAAATGTGCTTTTCGACTGCGGACTTAAACAACAAGGCTTGCTTCTTCTATGTCTTTAATCGGGCACGCTTCACTTCCTCACCCACCTGTCCCCGCCCGTCGTGTAAAAATAGATAAAGGGCTGGAGTGTGAAAGCAAGAAAACCATTTGGCTAATGAAACCTAAAATAAACCAAATTTCAAATTTCGATCCATGTCTTTTTGGTAGTCGGAATTGTTGCAGCCGGTAAGGCATTGCATAAACCGATTAAATGCATTGAGGGATAAATAAAGAAAGTTATATATGATATATATGACCATATGTATTTCATAGTTGTAATTATAATTTTATGGACCACAACAATTCATTTCAGATCCATAAAGAAATGGATAATATTTATAGAAATCCAGAGGAATGCTTGAGGGGACAATATTTATAAACTAAATTTATTTTATATTAAAATAAAGATGTTTACACGAATGCAAACATTTTTTTAAAATTATTATGAAATTCTAAAGAAGAAGAAGAAGAAGATCCATCGGGTGGACTATCGTGTGGATTTCTTTCTAAATCAACAGTTTTAATCGTTTTAGGCTTGTTGACCGCAAGACAAACTGACGTACCCACTTAAATTGAGGGAAGATTGACCCTTTATGGGACAGTCAGAACCTTTTAGGTAAATATTAAACAGCCGCTTTAATCTTTTACCTTTTATTCAAAACACGTCTCGTTAGAAAATATTTTGCGATACCAGATTATTGCGGAAGGAGTCTCAATCTCAGGAATGTTGAGTTTTCTCCCCTCGAATTCTTTAATTCTGACATAATGTTGAATTTCTGAACATCAAGCCGAGTCATACTTTTAGATCTCAAACCATTAAAAATGGTAGAAAGCCGAAGCTATTTATTTTTAAAAAATAATTCAGAACATTGTATTTATTTGATTCTACGCAATATTATGATCGTTCGTATGAAACACGCGATTTATTTTATGACAATAAAATAATTAAATATTAATTCACAATTATTACTATATAAAAACTACTAGCACACTATCATACTACAACACATCGTTGTAATACACTGAGGAAGTATATAAAAAGAAAATCAATTATTCGAAGCATACTTTTGTCATTGAAGTCATTAATCCAATTATCACGATTGAGTATCCTGCATTGCTTTTTCTTTGGAAAAAATCCCGAGGAATTTCTTTTAACCGCACTTCACAAATTACAAAAAAAGTTTTAAGAATAACAAAAACTTTTGTTTTTACTTCTTTTTCTTTTTTTCTTTTCCGTTTCGTACACGATTAAATGTTTAAATTTATCAATAATTCAAATTAATTGATTTATCTTTCATAACATTTTTTCAAATTTATTTTTTAAACGTGTATTATAGGCGCGAACCGTTAGAAACGAAACCGCATTACACGACGCTTATTTTCGTTTTCAAAAAATCAAAAAGCTGCCAGCCCGTCCAGACACAGTCTTGACCACGTCTAAAGGATAATGATTTGCATGACGTTCTCACACAAACGATATTGTTTGATATTTTTGTTGTGGTCTAGAAATAGTCCGTGAATACAGGCGTTGGAAGAATGACTGGAAGGACTAGAACTAAAGGACTAGGAAGGACTAAATGTGGGGTATTCTTGATTGAAGGGAGGAAAGAACCGAAAGTCGTAAGAAATGTCGAAGGAAGTTCTAGTGACGGAAGAAATTGTGATTGCTTTATGGCTTTTGGCCTTTTTCAAAGTTCTTAAGTCTTAAATAATTCATAACTGAGTTTTTTTAAGATAGTTTTGAATAGAATTATTTCGAATACTCAATAGAACAAAAAAATTGAATTGAAATGACTTGAATGAAATTTCTTGTACTTTTTGTGGCAGGATGTGGAAATCCTGTAAAGACCCCTCGAAGACCCCAAAATTGTTAAATTTTCCCATTGTCCATTTGAGGTTCATTTGAACGATTTGAATATTTTCGAATCACACAAATTCTTTAACCACAAGAGTCCTGGACGAGAAGCACTCTAACTATGTTTATCAATATTTTTAGCTTTGCATGGCAATATTTTTTAACCGAGAAGTTACTTGACAAGAAATAACTTGGCAGCCGTCCCTTAATTGGAAAAGAGGGTCGTGGTCAGTTGGAACGGGCAGAGCGTGGTTAGTTAAATGAGATGGGTGTTATGGTCATTTGTGTCCATTTATGTAAATTGAACGCGCTCTTTTCTCTCACTTCGCGACTACATTCATTAATTCAACGTGAATCTTAGCAACAGAGTCCGGGCCAAACAAAGAATCTCTCCCTCCAACGAAATTACTTCCAGCGATTGCTACAAAAACGCTAGCTGGAAGGATTTCCGGCATCATTTCGTTAGGACAGGGAATAAAGTATGCTGTTGAGCTGATTAAATAAAGAAAGGAACATAATATAACGAGTATATATTAGTCTTATATAAATAATCTCTTACTCGTTACCACATACTCGCTACTCGTTATACAACTAGCTTTTTCCCAATATTTGAATGAATTCTGGAAATACCAAACGGTGGCGAGAGATGTGATGAGAAGGCTGTTTATAGGCGTGATGAATTATTATTTAATACACTTATTCGAATTATTCTCTTTTTAGTGAGGAGAAAGTAATAGAGATTGATTGCAATATGAACTAAAAACGCTTGCTTATTTTCTAAAGATGAAATTCAATCCGTTGACCGAATACACAAAACACCAGCGTTGATTAGCCACCATTCTGACATGCTCAACGAATACACGCGATGTCCTACCTGATATTCATTTGACTTTCACTGAAATGCATTTATTGCGTGGCACAAGTTCCGAAGGGGATTGTATGTGGATCGAATTTGATGTGGCGGTCAATATTAAGTACTTGTTGCAACTTCAGGATACTTTTCACACAAACACATTCGTACATTTATTTTCGAAGCACGAAAAGGCTTGATTACACTTATGGTATGGCGCGAATTTATACACTCGCCACCTTTTCCAATTCCTTCTTATTTTTAAATTTTAATTACTTTAACAGAAAATTGCGATATTTACGCTTTCGAATGTTTACCATTTCATTGTTATATTTTTATCATTTCCGCTTTACGCTTCTAAAAGCTTTTATGGCATTTTTGAATTTCACGGAATTTCGAAATTTTTAACATTTAAAATTACTTTAGGAAA
The DNA here is from genome assembly GCA_963966595.1 of Physocephala rufipes. Classification (NCBI taxonomy): domain Eukaryota; kingdom Metazoa; phylum Arthropoda; class Insecta; order Diptera; family Conopidae; genus Physocephala; species Physocephala rufipes. The sequence goes on from OZ016501.1 coordinate 14,526,741, forward strand.
AATTACTTTAGAACGGACGTTATTGGACCGATCCATTTATGTCCAGCATCAACGTTGACGCTTAATTGAATGTAGAGGTAGATATAGTTTGGGTCCTTTCTGGTTTCAAATAAAACTAATGAAGGCGACTAATAGTCGTCATGGTTTCTCTTACACTTTTTGATTATGCTGATTTTTATTACTGTTGGGAACTGTCCAATGATTTCAATTATCGATAATTGGTTACTCAATAATTTTAACTACCGAATTATTTTTTCGCCCATTTATTCATTAAATCAGTGGATCTATTAAATTTCACAGATAAAATAATATTGATAGAAAACTTAATCGCCACAACATGATTTTTTAACGAATAAAATCTTAAGAAAAAATTTTTCGGTTCCAATGAGTTTAATTATTATTTTATTTTGCTATTAAACATATATATACATACATATATACAACATGAAACTGTATATTCGCAAGGCATTTGAATGTCGCAAAAATTGAACTTATGTCTATACAACGTAATCAACAAATCCGTTACTTTTAGTTGATTAATTTAAGTATCGATCTTTACTCGCCGAAAGACCTCTGAATTTCTAAAAACCAACGAATAAATATAATTATTGAATTATCCGATAGTTTCTAGTAATTACTAATTCTGAGAGGCGTATTCACTCGTTGAATGATTTCTAAATTACCAAAAAGCATCGAAAAAAACTAACGAAGGAAAATAACTTACAAGTATTTAATAACTCGATAGTTTTTATTTGTTAGTTCCCAACAATTTTTTTACGCTACTCCCAAAGAATGAAGGAATATATAAAGCTCATTCCTCCGTTTTCGGGATTAAAGTTATGTAAAAGTATTCTTACTTATTTTTTTTTATTTATTTTTAACAAAAGAATTTCACAGTTTACGCTTATCCCGAATTTCAAAATGTATCTTTCGAGGAATTGCTTTAAAAAATCATTTCATTCAATTAAAAAGCTTCGTAACATCGTTACAATCTTTTATCAGAGAATCTTTTACCTTCTGACAGAATACCGTTATAGATTGATGTATTGATTAATTCGAAAATGATTCCTTGAACTAAATCCAAGCGCATACGATGCTGTCAAAAATGGAATACAGACCATTTAGACGGTTTGAACCGGCGTAACCATCTAAAGAAAAAATTCATTCTAGAATTAATCGAAAGATAAGAATTAATTCAAATAAAATTAAGGGTTTTATTTTATAGCATTTTTAAATGAAAGCAGTCGCGAGTCCGCCTCTTTACCAGCTCTGGCTGACCTAATTATTTGAAGGTTATAAACCCTTTTAAACTATCCTTTATTATATCATAAAAATTAAGCAAAGTATTAAGTTTGGATTAATTTCTAACAATTAAAAAGTTTCTAACTGTTTCTAACAACTTCTAACAATTAAAATTAACAAAAACAAATTATAAAAAAGCAACAACAAATTGATGGCAGTAGACAAGAAATGGCCTAAAGTGATTTGAATGTTTAAACAATTAATTTTAAGTGTTTTTATAAAATCTTTTCCTAAAAAAATTCTTCTCAATGACGATCTCTAGACTCAAACCAAACAAATTTAAAGCACTAACAAAAAAGAGAGGAAAAACTTTAACCTGGAGTCTCAATTTGGAGTGATTTGACGAAAAAGGGAAAAAACCAAAACCATTTTTAACTTAGAAAAAAAAACTTTAGAAATAACATTAAAAAAACGCAAATCGTTCGTAGTTATTTGAGAGAATACATCCCGGAACAGATCCAGGCAGATTAAAGTATTCAAAAGAAAGGGTAAAATCAAGAAGAAAACAAATAGAGACAATTGAAAAAGTCGTCTTTAAAAAAGAAAAACTCGTCTAGAGTTTAACAACAAGTTATCTAAATCTAAATCGCCGTTAACCCAAATTCGTACGTTCAAAGTCAACAAAAAGCAGCAGCAACAACAACAACAACAGCAACAGCAACAACAACAACAACACCAGCAGCAACAACAACTGTAATTTTTTCCCCCAAATTACCAAAGGAATTACTCGTGCTTCTTTACCGTTTTCTGTTAGCTGTTTACTACCCTTCTTGGCCCTTTCAATGCCAAATCGTGTGAAGCGATGAGAGTAAATACAAAAATGCTAAACAAAAATCCAGCCCATCCATCGCAAAACAATAACGTGTTCTTTGAAATTAATTAATGTTCAGAGTCTTGGCCCGCAGTTAGTGATGACTATTTGTGGTTCTCTTCGTGACCGTCAATGCAGTCGAGTGTAATTGTTTTTCCTCGATTTTTTTGTGTGTGCGGCGGTGGCGTGTGGTGAAGAGAAACGGGGACAGATGTAATCATTGAAATTGTTTGAAGGAAGGTTGTTTTACTTCATAAAGAAATTTCGTCTTCAACATCGACAGTACGCGGACCGATCGACAAGCCGACCGACCCGACCTAACTTCGCCAAGTAGAGAACAATTTAAAAGAATTAGGTCGTTTTTATGAGATCATAAGAAAGCATAAGAGAGACACGAAAAACAATCAGAAAAGGTAAGGGTTTAGAGGGTTTCAAGATTATTTCAACAAATGCCGTAAAAATTAATTTTTGAAATAATTTACAGGAAAGTGCTTCTCATTTTGGTTTAAATGAACTGACTCTGTTCTAGCCTCCCCTCCTTTCTTCCTCCTCCCGCAAAATTATGTTTACCAAATTCGATTTTTAATACCGTCTCTCCAGCTCCAAAAACAAATTTTTTTTATCATTTCTAAAGCATCTGAAGCAGCGGCGGCTAAGACTAAATTATTTATCATTGCCAGAGAACGCTAAAACTAAAATCGTTGTAAAATATTGCTTTCTTTTAAAAAAATAAAAAAATTAAAAAGCTCGTAAAGTTTAATAAACCAGTTTCTATAAATACCAATAGATCAATTTATATAAAATTATTGTACAATATTTTGTTTTAAACTAATGATACTTTTTATACTAGTCGTTTTTTATGCCAATTTCTCTGTTTAAGGAGCTCCAACTATATTAAACTGTATCTTAATAGATATATGAGGCGAACTGATCATATAAAAAGGTGAATTCAAGGAGATAAACCACCTTAAACTTAACGGGTAGGTGGGGTGAATTCTCCGAGCGAAAATTGAATTCGAAAAAGCCAACCGTCTTAAACCCAACACACAGACGAGGTGAATTCACCGCGTATAATTTATTGTAAAAATATTGGAAAAACATGGCATTATAGATTTTCCCTATATTTTTCTAAATAAAATAAAATACCTAATTTTTAAAACAACAAGCAAAATAATTTCTTGAATTTTAAATTAAATAATTTCGATGGTTTCTCGGAAGAAAAATTATACCCAAGTTTAGAGACATCCAATTTATCATAGAAAATTCACTTTGTTTAATCCTAAAAGTCAAAATTTAGGTAATGATAACTTCATATATTGCAAATTTTCATAACTTTCATAATTTTCATATCTTCCCACTTTGAGGGCTATCAAACGAAGAAAAAACAAGATAGTTTTCATTCGATATTTCATTACCAACAACTGTCTAACTTCTTCGGTAAAGAATGAGACAATAATAAATTTATTAAATTAATGAGAAAACTTGTGGCATGTCATTTGCTCATCGTGTCACATTTCTTTATAGAGTAAAGAAATCACTTTATCATGATTTAAAGTGTTAAAGTTATGACAATTAGATAGCGTGTGAAGCGAACTTTCCAGTTAAAATAGATGTGTTCTACTTCCATACTCCCCACCCCCCCTCTTCCCCCACCCACCATGCTATGAAAAGTTGTTGCTTGATAAAAGTTTGTAGTTTGACTCTGAAGAATTTTAATGAGTTTTATAGAGTCTCTTCTTCATTCGAGCATTTTGTACTTCACTACCTCGGTCGTTTTGTCAAATTACTTAAAAACCACAAATGACGATTTGTCACGTCGAGCGAACGAAAATTAACACTTGGTTAAGTGAGTGGAGGCTTCAATGTTTTGAGGGCAAAAATTAGAGCTTACCAACTTTTATCACCACGCTACAAAATCTCTCCGCGTTCAAACAGTTGTTTGACTTTTATTTAATTTCAGTTCTTGATTACTTTCACATTATCATTAATGGTATTATCGTTCAATCCTTTCGTTAGAAAGATCATAGAAAAAGCAAGCCTGGCGAGAAATCATGATTGAAATTTGTAAAGCGCTTCATCACGTCGAAATAAACTGTTTAAATAATAAGCGGCAATTGATCGCGTTAATTCTGGAATAGTTAACTCTGGTTATAGAACGAGATCAATAGTCGAGAATCGATGCAAGAGCAGAAATCATTCATATACGAATTAGAGTTATTACGATGGGTATCTAATAATTTTGTTTGCGACGCATCTGCCACCGAAAGCACTTCAATTAAGGCACCGACTATTTTATACTAAAAACTAAAATAAAAGTCTCTAAAGAGAATTTATCAACATCGCCACCCAACGAAATAACAAATTTCCCAGACTTGCGCTTGTCTCCTGGCAACACGACTTTTCACACCTTGACAAAACAGCAGATGCCGCAGAAACGTTAGTGCAAACCGCGTCACGCAAGCAACGCGACGAATTTAAAATTTTTGTCCAAACTGAAATTAAAGTTTAAAACTAAAAAAATAATATTGAGGTGGAAATTCTTCGGATATTATTTTCCCACGACAACGACTTTTGGAAATAACTTTAATAGGCTCAAACCGAAAACGTCGAGATTAAATGATCGACTAAATAGATCGAGCCATAGAAATTCGAAAGATTAAAAAATTAATTGCACTTAATATATATAAAAAATTGATATAATATATATTAGAATAAAACGTCAGGACCTTAAAACTCTTCCTCTCTCTTCCAATTATTCCGAAAATCTTACAAAAATTTCGCCAATTAGAAGTCTGGAAACTTTTTAACAGAAATCGAATTTACGCAATTAAAATCAATTTACATCAAACTTATTACAAGAGTGCAAGGTGAAGTTCAACTGAAATTCTTTCACACCCTACGCCCCCCTTCTTGACAAATGCAAGATGAGTGATGAAAAAAAAGTAACAGCTGCCAAAAACTTTGGGTTTCTGTCGATTTTTAAATTATGTCAATACTAAATGATTGAGATGACCTTGATTTGTTTAAATCGAATTTGAAAGTTTTTTACGAAAATGCATTTCTTCTATCGTTGAAATATCAAAACTTTAATTGACGTAGCGTGATAGTAATAACGTTTTTTCGTAAATGTTTTTAAATGTCGGAAACGTTGTAAGCATTAATAATACACCCACTTTTTCTGCCTCTGCCTACCCATTTATTTACATTCAATACGCACCAAATTACGTTGGTAACGCCGTGCTAAAGAGCCGTTTATATATTGTTGTCGTTGCCAAATAAAACCGCAAACAGTGCAGCCAAATTGCTTAGAGTGTCAAATTTTAAATTGCTTGCAAAAAGAAAATAATTTGACAAGTGAATGGACAGATTAAACTGACAGTTTTGCGGTAATCAAACGGATAATTTGAATTCATTGAAATGCACTTTAGGACTTATTCAGACATATTTCAGCATTCAAAAAAGCAGCAACAAAAATTCAAATATAATTTTCCAAAATTGTTTGATGAAATGCTGTTGTTGAGAACAATCATACTCCTTCCCCTCCTAACCACTTGTGAATGAGTCGATTAAATTCGTAGACTTCGTTTTAGGAAATCTAAAATATATTCCTGGGATATATTTATCCCATGAAATGTGATAAACGATTATCATGAATCCTATCCTGATAATTCTATTATAACGGATAATAATACTAGAACTGTTATCAGTTAAGAGATCAATCGTCCGTCCATGTCTTCGACTGTCCACGATCCGTAGTCAACGATATAATTCAGATGGTTCTCATCGTAAAAGAAATTCGATTAAATTTTCCCACAATGAAATGTATGTTACTGCATCCATTTCCCACTAGCACCTCCCCCCCCTCACCGACCGATCCCTAAAATGTTTGATTCCTATTATTCCGTAGACTGCAATTTACAAGCAAAGCCAGACGAATTCCCCCAATTTCTGTCATTCACAGCTGTAAACATAAGGCAGTGATAGTTAAATGGCCGGAATGGTGAATCGCTGCATCTTTTCATCGACTTCATTGGTTTTACATTCTTGTTTATATTGCAAAGCTTGTCCGGTCATTATTTTTTCTATTTCGACCAAGTGTTAAATTGCTCTCGTTCTACTTTGGCTGCATTGTAAGTTGTTTGTGTTTTTTCTGGTCTAGAAATGAATTGATTTGATACTGGTAGACGTTCCAAGCGCATAAGTGGCCTTCTTGAGAATTGTTTTTTTTTTTTGTTCAAGTGATGCGCACAGGATGTGAAAATTGTAATGTCTACACCTAAAATCATCTAAAACCGAGGAGAATTTGTTCGAAAAAGAGTTTTTTCAGCTTGAACGTAATTTCAAAAAGAAACGATTACGACTTAGTAAGAGAACGAGTACGTGGAAAGGATCCTGGGTTTAGAACGGGAACGAAAAGAGCATACATTTTCTCTTTTGAGCTCACTCTGGGAATTATACGATGTTCTGATTTTACTCCCTCTTTCTCTCTGCCTCTTGCAAAATTCCAAAATTGTGAAAATCCTAAACAAATCTTAATTTATAAAGTATTTTCAAATTAAAAGTATTCGAAGGAATCCAAAGTGTGATAAGCATATAACACTCTAATTAATATCTATCGATAGTTCTTAAGCATATCTCAAGATCTCCATAAAATGATTTCATATAGCCTGAATAGACGCACGAATGTATGGACTCCCGGAATCGATGTTGTTTTTTTTTCTTCATGGAATAAATATCCAATAAATTCTTTGTCTCCAATCTACCTTTCAAACCTTTACGAAAATATTTGTCTACGAGAAAACACGCTGAGAGCAATTGTCTTTTTTAATTTGCAATTTAAAAATGATTCGCTTTAATAGAGTCTTAATATTAAATTGGTAACACGACTCGACTCGTCTTACGCCATAAAAAATAAAAACTATGAAATAAATTTTGTTTTTAATTGCATGTTTTATTTAATTTATTCTTAACTTTTCAGTCGGTTGTTTTTTGTTTTGTTTTGTCAAATTTTGTCTCTGTCTCTTTAAATTATTACATTGTGAGCAATATTTCCTAATGGTTCTCACTTTCCGCGAAAGGCCACGCGAGAGGAGGATTGAGAAGAGACCGAATGTGGTTAAAAAACCAGATCCAGTAAATGGGCGTAACAAAAAAAACGAGTTCTTGAAAAATGAAGAAATAAGAAAGCATTTAACGTCTGCCGGGACGATCGGTCGGTCGGTCGGTAGGTCGGTTAGCACCGGAGCTGGAGTCGAAGATTCGGTGCGTTGCCAAATGTTCACAAAATGCTTTTCGTCCTAACAACCATCGCCCTTGCCTCCTCTCCCCACCGCCCCCCTGCCAACGAATTACGACTCAACTACCGCAACAATTACAAACTGAAGTCTGAAAGCAATCAAATGTTTTGAGATCTCAGGTCACGTAACGGTTTCAGGGCTGCGAAGTAAATATAATCTTAACAATGCCTTTTGGCGTGGAGGCGGTGATCGAGCCCGAGTCAGAGACATCGAAGTAACGAGAAACGCAGACGCAGATGAATATTTTAGATGACGTTTGCTTTTTGTATTTTGTAGTTTTGAAATTGTTCTCACCGGAGATCGTGTCAACGATATATATACATGTATATATCGTGGAATGGGAGGAGGGTGAATTGATAATAAAACCACGCCTTTTGTATGCACATTTTTAACTATCTTCCTGACTCGTTGTTTAGTTGACTAAATTCAAAGATTTGCATGCATTTTTAGCAAAATACTTTAATTGCGTTTGTGTCACGAGGTACGTCTTCAGTTAATCTTTATTAAATATAAACGCTTTATAATGGTTGCATTTAATACGAATTTTTTTGTTCGATTATGATATGATAAAACTTTTCAAACTTTTATCATTTGACAGCCTTTTTTCTATCAAATTTCTGATTATGATAGTCCACCGTTTCCACGTAGAGGATTTAACTATCCCTCCCTTCCCCCCTCCCTGCTCCCTCTATCTCTTCACTCTTGTCATTACCATTCTTGGACTATACTTTATACATTTTCGGATGACTCTCATACCAAATCAATTTCCATTTTAAGATTGCTAGAAGTCAACATGATTTGCATATCACGTTGAAGGAAACCTTCCCCAAGAAGCCACTAGTTTTCCTTACGCGAATACGAAAACATCTTGTTAGAATCATGATTCGAACAAAAACAAAACAATACCAACAACAACAACTATATAGCAGTAGCAGCAGAAGCAGCAACATGAATAAAAACAAGACAAACCATCAGAAGATATCGACTTAACTGACGAACCGATCAAAGTTATTGACTGGCAGCCAAGCAGAAAGGCAAGACAGGCAAGACGTCGACGGGGGCGGAAGGGGGAAGAGAGAGCGGCCGTCAACGCTCTAAAGGCAGGCAGCCAATTTGCACTAAGTTCTGCTGCCAAAAGTTTAGGATTACAATTCTAAGTCTTATTAAGTAGTTTTCCATGCCCGAAGGCTCTTCGAACCATGGGCTCGTGGTAGCATCGCATTAAGAAAGTCCAATCCGAGCGGACGCGGACGTTATCATCCGCGGTCGCTTCGACTTGGACCATCAATACAAGGGCATTGTTCGTTTGGGCTGGCAAAACGGCAAACGGCAAACGACAAACAGCATTGTATCGGAATTCAGCGCGATGCTTAGATTCCGAAAAATCTGACAGAGCTATCTTTCGCATACTCTGACCAATGTACCTAGATAAAAGGTGGCATGTTTGTTGTGGTCGGTCGGCCATTCACGATAAAGTTCGCTGCTGCTTTTAATGGACATTCCATCGGCATCGGCGTGCATCATGTTTCGTGCAGAGGAATCACTTAAACCATACGGCTTGTGCTGGAACAATTCATGATTATCACAATGATAATGATCATAAAATTGCTGATGCCAATGACTATGATGATGATGATGATGATGATGACGATGACGATGATGATGATGATGATGATCATAATAATGTTAGGTTTTCCATAGACGGTATAACGCTCTAACATTGGCACAGTCCACAGTCCATTCACGATGCTTTTGTGGCAGAGCCTTTTATTATTCGTCTTGATCATGATGCTCTCCTATAGCGTTTCGTTGTAATTTTCGATGAGTTGCTGACGAATAAAGTAATGAAAAATAATGACCGTGAAGCGAACACGCACGAACCTTAACCGCTTTCCTCTAACCGCTTGCGATCAAATCGGTTGGTTGTCTGGAGGTCGAAATCGACCCTCTAGCGATTTTCTTATCATCGATAGAAACCCAACAGACCGCGCACAATTTACCAAGATCCGCAAGAAATAGAATGGATGGAAGAACGTGAAAATGAACAGGCTTTCAATCCTTCCACTCCCTCCGAAGGAGAGGAATTTTTTCATCGATCACAAATGAATAACCATGAGTTAGAATTTTGCTGAAATTTATTATCATTACCAAAATTTATTCCACAACTTCTTGGATTGAAGTGAAAAATCTCAAAAAAAAAAAACGAATTATTAAATTAATTATTTGAGCTTTTTAAATTGTAATCAATAAAAGTGTTGGCAGAAATTTTGAAATCAGTTTTTGAGTTATAGTGTTTGGATGAGATCGATTCTCGGTTTCTTGTGAGAGACGTTCAAATCCGATATCATGATGATAATCCAGAAATAATACAGATTCTTAAACGCAATATTATTCAGGCTATTACTCAGATTTAATTCTAGGAATGGGTGACAGGAGGCGGCCATTTTACACGAGCTATTAATCCACAATTAATCGAGAAATAACTCAATCAACTCTAATAAATAAATAATTTTGCTCGAATAAATTAATTATTAATAAATTAATTAATTTAAAAATCATTCAACGGTTTTTAATGGCCTTTTTAAAAAACAACTCAAAACTAACCAAACTTCATTATTTCGAAAGGACGACAGAGAGAGATAGTGAGAGAGAGAGGGGGAGGGTGGGAGAGAGGACCGCTTTAGCTGAAATATTTCTTATCATTCTGAATGCCTTTCAACAAAAAACAGCAATAAGATTTTTTTAAAAATTGCCATTACATAAATAAAATAATTTATTTCATTTTAAAATTAGTTTCAATTTTTTTGAATGTATTTGTCTTCATTAATTTTATCTAGTTTTTTATTTGTTTTTATTTTCTGGTTTTTCTATTTGGCTTTTTATCGTATCGTAATTTGGTTATTACTCCAAAAAAACAACAACAAAATCGCCAACAATCGTTAGTTGGTTGCTGTCCATTGCTCAACAAATTATTCAAATAAATTGATATAAGTACAACAACAACAACAACGATAGCAACAACAGCAACAACGATAGCAACAACAACAACAACGATAACAACAACTACAACGATAACAACAACAACATATCACATCTGAACAATATCTTAATGAGTCTCTCTCAATCGAACTGAAATGAACTGAAATGAATTGAATTGAATTAAATTGAAACAAGCTGGACTCCATCCATCCATCCATCCGTCCATCCATCCATACATCCATCCATCTATCGCTCTATCCGTTTCTCCATTTTGCCACAAAAGTTGCCTAAGTTTAATAAATAATGATTGTATTGTTGGTCGATGATGTGGTTGTTGTTGTTGTTGTTATTGTTGTTGTTGTTGTTGTTGTTTCTGGTGTTAGCGTTAATTCACTTTGGCGGTTTTGATGGAGCAGCTGCAATATTTGCGATTTTTTTGAAAAAGTAGAGTATATATGCTTAGGTAAGTGTGTGCGTGTGTGTGTATGTGTAAACCGCTTGTACACCCTCTTACTAATGTCTACTAAGTGCGTTTGTGTTTGTGTGTTTGCGTTAGTGTGACCATATGAACAATAATTACATTGACGCCATTTGAGCTCATTTCGAGTCAAGACCAAGCCTCTTTTTCTTCAACAAAAACCACGATTGTACGTAACGCTTTAAAATAAAATACTTATCCTAAATGTATTTTTCCCCTCTTTTTACTCCTTCTTGTGTCCCGAGTTCCAAAGAGACTTGCTTGGAACTCCAATGCAGTTCCAACAATTCTCTGCCGCCCCGCAACAACAACTCGCTGCAAAAGTTGTTTGCTGTCTCGTCAAAAGTTACAAACTAATTCTGAAAATTGATTTGAAAAGTTTTTACGTCTACTGATAAATGAAGTTTCATTTGTTCTCATTTTCATCATTCCGAATGCTTTTGGACACTTCCACACAAATCGTCGTAGTTGTTCGTTTGGCAAAATTAAGCGATAATTTTTCACAAGAGCTCCTAAATTTTTCCAAGGTTGCAAAGTCTGAAAAGCTGATTTGTACGGCCTAATGACTTCGTTAAAGCATTTGTTTTATTTAACAAAGTATCCATTCCTTTGTGGTGAAATAACGCCTAACTGAAATAAAGGTAATTTTTCATGTAAAGCTTTTAAGACCATACATATTTTTTGTTATAAAACATTTTTTCTGGATTATATTTCATTTTCAAAAAAAGACCCCAAAAATATTTAAATGATATAACACCCAAAATGGCTTTTACAAGTTTGTTTATTATAATTATATAACTTAATTTCTTCGAAAAATTGCTCGAAACGAAACATCACTCGAACATCAAACAAAAGCGCTTTACTACACTCAAAGTGATTACGCAGTGGGTGGTTTAAATCATTTAAGCTAAAGGCTTAAAATCTTTAAAAAATGAAATTACTTTGATACAAAAATTTCTTTAGAAAATTTTTGAGTGCTTTCTAATTGCCAAACGAAAGTGAAACACCCAGAATAATTCACATTTTTTAATTCTTAATATTAGTGGACCCTTTTTCTATTTGTCAAATCAAATCTGTCAAATTTGTTTTGGTCAGTAGTAAACATAAAATGTCAATCAATCAAATCATAAAATGTCAATCGAGTACAATTCTTGTGATTGAATATAAAAAATTAGGGTAATACTCGTAAGAAGGCTAAATAAGTCTCAGAATCTTAGAATGGGTTTCGTTTCCTTTTTCTTCGAAAACGAAACCTTTTTTTCATAAAATTTATATTGATGGAATAATCTTTTACAACATTTTTTCGGCACAGTATTTCCATCAATTAAATCAAAATGACACAATAAATTTTCTCTAAAAGAATTCTCTATTTTCTATATGGAGTAAAAGATACTAAAGAACCTTAACACACAATCAAAGCCGTTTTGATGCCACTTAATTGTTATTTTTTATGATTACTGCTTTCAATTTCATGATTACGGATAACTGCCATTTGACCAACCGTAAGTTACTGAGAGTTCCCCTTTAAAACGTTTCTAGTAAAATTGTGACGTATAAAATCGTAGAAATTGCATCACTAAAAAACGTTCTTACACATTTTTTGTCTTTCAGAATGAAATTGAATGAGACCAATATTATCAACTCTTTTCCTCAAAACTTTCCACTATAGACCAAAATAAAATCAAATTAAAAAGGCACTTACCGTGAAAAGCCTCTTACCGCAAATGCACTGGTTCCGCATAACCCCGCTGATCCAATTTCACGAATCCTAACCCGGTTGTTTCGTAAAAACATGAAAAATCATCTGGTACGGAAATCAATTTCAATTTTCAGCTCGTTTAATTATTTCATCATGAACGAACCCACGACGTCACGAGGAGAACGCTTTGGAAATTGTGGATAGGAAGTTATGCATAGGCGGTTGAACGTATGGTGGAGGAGTACTTGAGACGAATGCTTCACAGCACGTTCATATTCAGCATGAATTGAATAGAGCGAAAACTTTAATGAACAGCTTACGTGCGCGCTCACGAGTACCCACGAGCGAGTATAGTGTAGTGATGAAGCAAATGCTGTCATTGCGCCTTGCGGTGCGCGATTAGATCGCATAACGATCGGACTCATTTGATTCTGTTAAAATCACAATCGACCTCAATTTTTAATTAAGATTGCAAATTTTTGTCTTTGACTGATTTTTAGGAATGAACCATATTTCAGTAATTGTCGACCTCTTAGGCGCCCTCCTGCATTTTGGTGTTTTTTTGGAGTGAAAAGGGAACAATTTAGAGGTAATTTAATTCGTTTCATTTGGCAGTGGTGAGTATTTTGAACAGCGGGCGAATTCATAGGAATTAACGTATTTTCTTTTGCGCGATGCTTTAAAAGGAATTCTCTAACGTGTTTGCACACCCTCTTCTCTTCTTCCTCATCGTTCTCAGGGAATCGGGAACTAACCTTCAAGGAGAAAATCGACTTGAACTTTTGCAAGAAATTCCATTGCAGCAAAGCAAGTGACTTTAATTTTATTGTATTACATTTGAAAATGATTGACCGCCTCCTTTCCCTCTGACCAATTAAAATTCATGATGGCAATCCATCGAACCGACTCGGCATTGCAAACGGCGAGCACCACGCCGCAACATTCTTTATTGTGCGAGTACATTTTGTCGACGAGGTCGTTGAATATGATTGATCCTCAATCTCATGCCTGACGCTAAACGAATCCAGCTGAAGCAAAGTGTTTGTGCTAAAATGTCCACGTTCCTGCCCTCGCTGCGTCGTAAGCGCTCCGCACGTAACGTAAATAAGTTAAACGTTGCTTTCCCAATGAGATGATCTTCAGAAACGTGATCCTCGTTCTGGAAAGATCATCGCTAATCCAATGCCGTTGAATTGATGACGTTGAAAAGACATGAAATTATCTTCGGCATTATTTCAGGGATTTGTGCATTCTTCTTCATCTCTCTCTTTCTCATTCTACCGCACTCTCTTTCTCTCTCTATCTTTTTCTTCCTCTCTTGTGTTTGTATATGTGTGTGTGTAGAAGTTATTCAACTTTGCATGCGAATTCGCATCGGTAGATGTTAAGGGTAGACGTCCTCTGACAAGGCCATCAACCATCTGATGCGACCCAACAACAAACCAACATCCACTTACGATGCGATGAATTTTTCTCGTAAAAATTTTAAAGCGTACCTAAAAGGTTCGCATTTTAAGCGCTTTAAACCTATTCCGCCACACCTTCACCCCTGCGTTACCCTTCCCCGTCCCCTCTCCCGACACTTATCTTCCTTGATCGTATTTTACTGAATTAAAATGGCCCCTACCGGCATAGAAAAAGCAATGAAAATAAAATTACATTGCCTCCCACGCCGCGGTGCACGGATTTCAATGAAAGCTACTCGCAGCATTTACTGCTGGCCACCCGCTGCCTCTAATTTGACAGCTTTAAAGACCCTTTGGTTCATTTCAAATTAACTTAAGCCACACCAAATAAGCCACGCCCCTCACACGGCAAATTGATTAAATCACAAATTAAATAAATAAAACCACGAAGAGAAAACAATCACGATAGAGTAATTTTTTTTAAATATTTTTTCTTTTCCAAAATCGTACGGGAATTAACAGTTAACAGATTTTCAAAACGCAGAACGATAACTATCTGCCATTTTGCTCAAATCATTCACAAAGCACAAAGGCCTAACGAAATGGGAGGGCCCAATAGACCGAGAATAAAATCTTGTCTCATAAAATTTACTTTTGCAATTTTTGTGACTTTATTCAAAACATATTTTCTTCACCCCCCTCGTCCCCTCCCTCCCTTGAAAACCTTTTGTTTTGATAGAAGAATTCTGCCTTTCTGTCTACGCCTGCCCACTATTTTTCTATGCCCATCATTTAAGACGCTCGCAGCGGACACCAAACAAAAATCCACTGAACATAAATTTGGACGCTACGGATGCTCCACAAATCTTTCAAAATGAAATTCAAGCAATAAAATTCAAAAATGATTTAGAACATCTTTGGTACAAGATTGTAAGATGGCTGTAATTCTGTTTGGTGTGATGGCGAACTCCTCACCAAACCAAAAGTCATAAAGATAACCACGAAAAGGCACCACGTAGTTGAGCAACGCATACGTTCGAATTTTTATGAGTAAATAAAATATGCATTTATTCTGGTTTACACGGCTTCGTTCTGGCAAAACACGATAACTAGAATTAGAGAGCCTAATTGTCTAAATATCGCCAACGCATGCTGGCAACGCATGCTTGTAAGATGTTGATGCTGACTGCGAATGGACCAATGCGTTGGGACCACCCAGTGTCCGTGGCTCGGTAGTGAGCGAGTGCAATTTCATCCAGGGAATCACCCAACCGAGATTGGCAGGTCTTCGAGCTGAGGTGAACTCGAATGACCTGCAACACTCCTCTCCCCCCCCCCAGGAGGAGGATTACGCAATTTTTTCCTAATGAAAACTTCTACGCTAATTCCCGGCGATTTTTTTTTTGTGGATTCGAGGAAATGCGAATAAATTATTTATTTAATGTGTTTGTAAGTTCGCCTTCAAAGCGAAAAGGAGTGGTTGTTGGGAGTAGTTGTCAACGTCTTCACACACACAAAAAAACACTCAATGAGAAAAAAGAAACTAATTCATACGTAGTTCCGTCATCCATCATTCAATTTTATGCTTTCCATTATCACCGGACTTTGTGTTAATTACGACGTACCCATGCTTGTTTTTCTGGCGCCCACATGAGATGTCAATAAGTCAGAGAATTGCCGGTGATGATAATTTAAGAAATGCCACCGCGACCACGTTCAAAATTGACTCTCCTTCAAAACCCTTCGTTAATTCAAATCTCAATAGAAATATCGTAGGTGGCGTCACATCGGCAATATTCACAGAAATCATACCTTCTACAAAATCAACGATATTATGATCCGACACTAAACCGTAAAGTAATGGAATACGTATTAATTATCATTTATTTTTATTCACCACAAAGACAATTTATTGACTGACAAAGCCTGTCTCGTTCCATAAATGAAGGCTCATATGAGCTTAAATATGAAACTACGTAATAAGATGGGCGTGGTCATTAACTCCTTACTACAGAACATTGTAATCATCACCGCAACGTAATCATTTAAAATCAAAATATGTTTTTTGCCATCATGCGATGACAAATGACCGCATGAAAAAATTGGGATCAAAGACGCGTCTTCAAAAAAACTTTCGTCTTCAAAAAAAATTCGAAATTTTCTTTTTGTTTAATGAAAAAAATACTTAAACGCTTAAATGCTTCGAATACTGACCCTCAGGCTAGAAGTCCTTTTTGTTCGGGAAAAGGGCGACTTAGATTAATTTGCTGAACTGCTAGCAATTTTAGAATTGTGTAAAACATCGACCTAACCAAACCAAGCTCGTGCCTACCAAACCATAACTTCTTCACCTTTCTTTTAAAACCTCTCGAATTTCATCCAATCTCCCTTCCCTTCGTGACTTCTTTCTTTCCTTCGTTTGTTTTTGGCGCAACAGTTGCAACTCCCCCGAGGTTCTTTGCCAGCAGAAGAACAGAGACTCCAATTATTGTACATCAGTCGTTGCTCGCTTTTAAGAATTCACAGAAAAATATTTATGTAAATCTGCGAGGTGCTTATGGTTCGATGTTCTCCAAACAGAAGTGAAACCCTCCACAGAATCACGACTTTAGGACTGCGATCCAAACAAAATTGTTTTTACTCCAATCAAGCCAAAAGGAAAAGGCTGGGCTGGCTATTACCCCCCCCCCTCTCCACCCTCTTGTTCAGTACCTTCGCTTATACTGCGCAGTTAGAATAATAGCCGTAGAGGAAAGAGATTCGTCGAGACTCTAGAATGTATATGCAGATGAATCAACTGGCAAGCCATCTAATAATAAAACTAGTAGTCGTCAGCGTTTGCTGGTTGGTCCTTCGAGACCGTGATGCCTATTTGTACCACAAAACCACAACGTCCATAAAGTGTGGAGTATTATCGGCGACGATGCAATGTGACGGTCGTTACTATTGCTGATTTCAATGTTGTTTGTGTTCATTTCACAGCGAACGCTTCGCAGCAATTGGCAAGCGGCCGTTTATGATCATGTCGCTACAAACGAATCCAATGTTGCAGCGCGCCCGTTCTTCGTTCTGTGTACGAGCATTATCGATACGTTGTGTGCAGAAATTTGTTTTTATGCATCGTCGTCGACAGGAACTGGTCGTGGCTTGTCCAAACAAAGAATGAACGTTGAAAGCTGAAAACTAAAGGCCGAATACGTTGCACACGTGTTACGACAGAAGAGTATTTTTATCATAATTTGGCAAAAAGAAAGATACCCAATATCGCTCGATAGCGTAGAATATAAAAAGACTATAACAAATTCCCCACACTCTCGAAAGTAAGTGCCGAGAACGTCTACCAAAGACAAAGCCTTTTTTTTAATGGTACAACTAAATTTTTAAAAAGTCATATAAACAGAAGATACCAAACCTCAGCATGAGCTTGATTAGCCAGATATTGCAAAAGGATTTTAAAGAAAGATTGAAAAAGCGTCACCAACATCGTTGCATTTCAAAAGATCTTAGCTCCGAGAAAGTGCATTAGAACCAGTTTTAAAGAATCGCATTACATTCGAAGTGTTGCCAATTCAATTACGCTATCGAGTTTTAAATAAATGTAGGTGTGGTCAGTTAATTTTGAGTTTATGTTATTTCTTTAATTATGTAATTAAATTAGCAGGAGAATTAGAAGGCACAAATCGTGTCCTCTTGGTGGCATAATCGCATGTAAACCTAAAGCCAAAACGATCAAACCGATGGAAATGAAACCGAAACCGCATTATAAAATAACTTACGAAGCAACAACAACATATGACAAATATCACTAACAATAACGACTACTGAATGAAAAGTCTACTCCGTCCGTTCCACCGAGCAGATTCATTTCATGCATTCATCATAAATTTAGGCTGGATATTCAAATGGACTCTTGACGTTGTAAGTCTTCTGTCCAAGGATAATCATACTTTAGTGAAATTGCGATACGCAATAGCCCCCTCCCTCCCCCATAACTAAGACACGCTAATCGCTTACTCCATTCTTAAGAGCTCTCAAATGAAATATAGCGTCCAGCATAAGTTTCATCTAATATTTATGATGTAACACCAAAAACCGGATCGAAATAATCTGTCATTTAATGCAGCTGTGGAATTTATTGCGTCAGCAGCAGCAGCAGCAGCAGCAATACAGCCGCAACGCAGCAGCAGCTGCCGGAATAGACACTCTTCTAATTTCATTCTATTTAAATGAAGACTGATGGTGTTCGTCTGCCAACGCAATGTATTCGTCTGAAAGGAAAATTTGTTTTCGTTTTTCTTTTCCGGTTTTTTACGCACAGTCTTAGCCGCAAATGACATCCAATAAAGTCGACGGATCAACCGGCCAAGCGACGAACTGGTTCATTTTTTCTAACATCCAGTACACGAGCCTCGCTAATACTCTTATCATCAAGAAGTTCAGGCTTTTAATAAATGCTATGATAATTACATCAGACGCACCAAACCATTTTTCACGCGTGTCCAGTCAGGCAGGTACGCAAGAAAAAACAGCACGCATAAAATCATATCTGTAAAGAGCGCGCTTTGTGAAAAGTAAGGCCCGAAATTAACTTGAAATGCTACAGTTTTTTCAATCCTGAATAGAATTTAACAGAAAACGGTTTAGATTATGTTAGAAATTCTGATTTTTCCCCTCTCTTTCAGCCCGTCTTAATTTCCATATAGTTCCTCGTAATCTTGGGTTTGCTTTCGACGAACATTCAGAATGACTTTAATATTTTTTCGGAAGAAAATCACCAATACCTATTCAATCAATGACTATTAAACTGTATCGACTTTAACATTATTATGAAGAAATAACGCGGCTTAAAAATAAGAAATAAAAAATTAATACAAAATAAATACAGTCCAAAAGTAATCGTCTAAAAATAATAATTAAAAATTTCAAAAAAAGTTGGGCCTTATTTCACGAAATGCTCACATGGCAGGCCATGCACACGCACAAAAACCGGATCCTCTTTACTTCTTTTCAATGATCGCAAGACGAGATCGTTCAAAAAACCGACTACACTTCCTGATTAGTTTTCAACATTCCTAAAAGATTTTAAGAATTTTTCAATTACTATAACTGATGTCGTGTTGTCTCTTATAAGGAAAATCGAGATAAACTAACCAAAACTTACAGAAATAGTTTTAGAAGAAATTTATTTTAAAACAATTATTTTATCGTTATTGAGAATTATTTCGATAAAATTTTAAAATTGAAAATTAAATTTATAAATAAAAAAAACGTAATTTTTTATTAGAGAACGTGATTGTTGTCCGTCCACTGCATATGTGAATTAAACCGCCTCCTTGTGCCCTTGCGTCATCTATAACCAATTTATTAGCGTGGTTTAGTTTGACCGACTCGATAAATTTACTGTAAATTATGAACTCAGAAAATACTTTCGCAATATCTTTGTGATTAATTTAAAACCGATTTTAAAATGGAAATTCAAGTGATTTTTAATTTGAATATTTGAGCATAAAAACCAATCTCATATAGCATTATTATTGGAAAGAAAAGTGAGCGTAATTGGAGGAGTTGTTATTGCTGAATATTATCATTTTTTTAAAGATAAAACAATGAAAAGTCTTACAGAATTCTGTTATATTTAAAAAAATCTACATCTTCTACCGCGTATACCACATCTATCCCTATTGTCATCCAGCCTTAAAATGGTTTAGTAAAATAACTGAACAACCAACATTTGTGATAACAATAAAATTAAGCAAAAAAAAGAAACTATTTACAAACGAAATTGGACTATAAAATTCGCAAATTTGCGATAAAATTGTATAAATTTTTTATGGTCAAATTCGATCGAACGAGTGCAATATTTAAATAATATCTTATTCTTAGTTTCAACCTCTACAACTTTCTAAAAAAGTCATTGACTAATCCTTAATATTTGTTTCTCAGCATCAGACCTTCTATGATTTTTATGTTAGAAATAATGGATTTCTTCGAATGTTCGAATTTTGGATTTATTATTTAAAAATAGAATAAAATTATTATATTAAAAAAATCTATAAAGTTTATGAGTAATAAAATTTTATCACACAGTTCTCGCCTTTTCCAGTAGTCTTTCAACTATTTGATATTACTACGAACAACATCTACGCAAGCGTAAGCATGTCAAAGAGTCGGGGAGGAATTGCAGCAAAACGAGACGAGACGCGAAGTTAGCACATCAACAAATCAACGAAATACCATTGGTAATAATAATCCTTAGTGTTGCCCCGATTGTTCGAGACGCCTGTGACCAAACTGGCTGACCATATGGTACTCTGGTTTTATACGATTTGATTTACTGTTCCTCATCGTTGCCGCTTCTGTGATGCTGTTTGGTGTTGGTGCCACCAAAAAAAGTGAACGATAGTTGCATAAGTTGATATTTAACATCCAACCAAAGCCAAAAACCAGAAGTACAACATTTATTCGAAGCGATGGTTAAACTGGCTAAATGGCCTAAGTGAGCATACTCGCTGGCCAACGAGATTGTGGCAACGCGCTACAGAGCAATGCGCAACGAAGAATTGGGTCACACAAGGCCGTTCGTTGCCCCCTTTATTAGTCATTCGCCGCACCCAGAGAATGAATTCGTCAAATGTTTCACATTCGTAGACGCATTGATTTAATTCGTGCAGGCATTTTATTCGTTCAGCTCTTTCCGCAAAAGAGCGATCACGATGATGACGGTAATTGGAGCCATTTTCAGTGAATTAATAATAATGGCTGATCTACAGCTGGCTGACGGTTCGGCTCGAATTACATTCGAATACTATTCATTTTTTTCGGATTAAAATGACATAAGGAATATTCTATATTTTATAAATCGAAATTAAACAAATCTGTGATATAATTTCTTTCTTTAAGTCTGACTGAAAATGGTCAAAATGGAATTCAAAATATTCTTTCATTGAAATTCTATTTAGTTTTTCTTGTAGTGGCCAATTAACACGCATTTATTTTTATTTCAAATTAAAATAAAATATAAAATCAATTTTAAAATAAAATGTTAATAAAATTAATTAATTAGTCATTTTAATTTAACTTAAATTTTATTTAAAAATTCAATCTTTATATTATTTTGTATTTCGCGCGTACAATTGTCTGACACTTTTATTCGAATATATTGAACAAAAGTTTTAATTTCAATTTTTAGTTTTCTAACCAAAATTTTTAAAAAATTTTTAAATCCTAAATTAACAAAATCTAATCTAAAAATCATAAATTAACAGATTATGATTTTAATTAAAGTTTTCTACAATTGTATTTAATTTCAACCTATCTAGAGAATGTGTAATTGTAGGAATCCACCATATCCCCTTCCATATTTGGTGAAAACGAATACCTGTTTCATCATTTCAATTCGTTCCAGAACTCGATACCTAGTGGTTTTCCTGCCAAAGTAAATTCGGAGCATCTAATTCGCCGCGGCTGTTTTCTGCTGCTTATCAACGCTTTGCTTCTAATTGCCAGATGTTGGGAAACAGCATCACAAATTGATTACGTCATTCTAGCATTTTTTTTTTGGTACAAATTTCTCGCAGAAAAAGAGACCATTATGGAATTGGTGAAGCATCGAATGTTAAATCAAAAGCGTATCAAATTTTTTGAGAATTGAAATTATTAGCAATAAACACAATTTCCAAACATATTTTAGCAAATTGATCGTTTTAACGTAACCTAATCTAAGAAAAAATGCTCTAATTTACCCCGATTATAATTTTCTAGAATCAATTACGCCACGAAAAGTAACGCTATTCTTCGAATTCAAATTTTAAATATAGTCAAACAAATATAGTCTTCCGAGAGTCTCTTTTCCTAAATGAAGGAAAAAAAAAGAAAAAATTATTTAACAAAATTTTTGAAACAATCATAAAACTTCTTCCTCCTTGAAAAATGCTAACAGCCCAACAAGATAGCGTACCGAATCCATATAAAAATTATATACGCGATATTCTAAGCACGCTCGTATGCCTCGATAATGATTTTCGTCGTGTCACCGCCGAAATCCGCAATACCCAAGCAAAATTCAAAAATGAAATGGGAAAAATCCAGCTAAATAGTTGTGAATTCCGACGGAATATATGCGACGAACCAACGAAAGCAACAGATTTTAAAGGATACGTTGCGGAAATTGACGGTGTCACTAAATGTTTCACCAACCAAATCGAGACTCTTAAAATCGATCGTCAGCGAATTTTAGACGATGCACGAAAGTGTCTCACAGACTTGAATACAGAGAAATGTAAATTTAAGAAATTTCATGAGAAAACGGTGGATCATCTAAAAAGGTTAGTCATCAACTCACATGATCCGAAAATGATCGGTAATTACGAGAGGGATATTTGTGAAATGCATAAGCTTTTTGTTAAAGAAGTCTCTTTTATAAAAAATACCGAGACTGCTTTGCTACCATTCTTCCAACAACTGGATGATGTTGATTTCCATTCCTTTTGTGATTGTTGTTGTTTTAAAAATTACGAATGGATACCCCAGGGTAAGAATTATTTGATGGAATCCTGTAAGAAACTTATTCTTTTTTCTTCTGCATCTTCTGAAGGAAAGAGTTTGACGGCAGTAGCAGAAGCCAGTAATGAGATTAAGAAAACGATGGGAAATGTTTTGGCGAAGGCATTTGGACAAATGCATATTCATCAGCCTTTAGATAAAAAAAGTTTCCTTGCAGCTTATCTCACAAAAGTATCACAGAATGAAGAACTGCTATGGAAGAAATTGAATATATTTGGGGACATGTGAGCGAAGAACTTCCTAAGAGGATTTTCATATATTAAACATATATATTTATATTTCAATTAAATAAATCAAGTATAGACAAATTCCATAAAGTTGAAATCAATTGAAACGAGAAATTTATTTTTGTGACCCTAAATTTATTTGTTTAAATCCTGAGATGTTCTAGCGTTCTTTTAAGATCGTATTACTTCTTTCTGATTTGTACTTTATCACGTCGTCTGATTAAAGACATGACCGTTCAGAAATCAAGATTTTCAATTGCGCAACCTTAACAACTTTTGTATAAATATTTCAATAATTAATTTGTATATTAATAAACACATGAATACCAATATAATGATAATACTATATATCCGAGCACCTTTTTGAGAAAGCAAAACTTTCTTTAAAGTATTCCTGCATATGGAAGACTTCGGTTTTGTAAATAAATAATATTAAACGCACCATGACCGATCATACAAGCATTTACCATAATACCAACGAGACAGCCACGCGTTTGTTTTTGTCAGGTTCTTTACTTCTTCTTCAATATCATAATCATCTAGATCGAACTGCAAAATAATCAATAAAAATAAATAATTAGAATTATTGCATAGCATAAAGAGCAATATACTCACAATAGGTTTTGGAAAAATCCGCTTCATATCGCCTTTATGTAATTGCTCACGGTATGCCTCTTTCAGGAGATCGTATTGGCTACCGCTCAGGCACGGCAGACAAAGCTGGCAGGTGTGCATATTGCAGTTCATTTCACAGTTATATTCGCTACAGATATCCACATATGTCGCTAAATTCTTATCCGAAGCTATCATTTCTTTTGTTTCGTCAGAACTAAAATTGAACGACTTTATTTAACTCCTTCTAGCCAATGCTCAAGACCAATAGCAAAGCTTTACCTTCTTTTAAATATTACCCAATTCACGGTGGATGCGATGCCCAACAAATTGAAGACATTAAATATAATTTGATCGTACAGTAACGAATTTTGATGAAAATGCGCTGAGGATAGGTTTGGTGACATATTCACTTCCATAAGATATACCCGTAATTGGTCATCGATTATCATATCGAAACGCAATAATTCAAAGAAATTGTATACTTTATAGGAACGACCAATCCTCGCGATGTCGCTTTCTTTTGCTTGCACTGTGCGTCTTATCAGATCTTCAACTTGCAGCCAAATAATCGAAGGATCTTGTGATTTATGACGCATGTAAGCATCGAATGATGCACGCATACTACCGGAATACTGTACATAGTATTCACGAAGAGACGGGTGCTCCCAGGTAGGTAAATAATCATCTCCCACAACATACTTTTCTACGTGATTAGGATCAAATGGATGATATTCAACGGCACAATAACGAAAAAGTACATCGCCAGTGTAAATATAAATACGTAAAGGATCCACCGATGTGATGAGTACGTAAACTCCAATATCAAACTTGTAACCACCAACCAACAAAGGATTCTGGACAAACTCTTGTACGAAAGAATCTGTTGAATTGAAATCCACTTCATGCGAATGTTTTATTTCAATATTACGATGTTCGTTGTTTTTCTGAACAAAAATTGCTCCGGGATTTGCTGCCGCATAGCGCAGGAAATCATCGTATTGATCTGGTAACTTAAAAGATTTCGGTATAAAAGGCAGTGGCGTTGTTGATAAATCCACTTTGTTAGTTATATAGCCGCAACCCGGAATATGGTTAACACGTTGGTGTTGTTGTAAATTTTTAAGGTTTGGCATAACCATAAAGGGATAGTCATGTGCCCATAATATATCCCAGTCTTGATCTACTGAAACACGCTTGTAACCCGATTTCTGGAACACTTTGAAAACATGCTTCAAATGCTCTTCGGTCTTACTTTTACCGTAAATGGCAAATTTAAGATCATGGTCAAGCGAACCACTTTCAACGGATGCCCTTCGGTGCAAAGAAAAATTCTGTAGGTGCAAATTGTCCAAGAATCCGTTCCCCAGTATGGGCAAAAATTCGAGGGCAATAGCTGTGGCTAAAGTAATGACCAATAATATAATTACAGGCCACAGAGGTATCACAAACTGTTCATCCTTTTCTATTCTGAAAGTTGGATGATGTGTCGCTCTCCCAACAGATTCATGTTTATTCTCCTTCAATGTCTAAAATGAAATCTTTATTTATAAATCTAGGTCAGACACTTCTTTGAAATTAACGATACCTACACGAGCATCGGCAGAATCTAAAATCTCTTCTTCCATCAGTTATTTTTAAACTATAAACGTTTATTCAACATAAAATTAAATAATAAACATTGAAATTAAAAATCAAATCAAATATTTTAAAAAAAACATCACTAACTCCGCAAAAGCAATTATCTACGTGACGCAAGGGCGTACTTCACCACACGTTCCACAGAGTATTAAAATACCCACCATAGATAGAAAGGTGTGGTAGGACACTCCTTACTTGAGTGCGTCAAGGGCAATGAAAAACATGGGCTTCGAGGGGTGGATGACTTAAATTTTAAGTGTCAAAGTTTTGGTAAACTTGGTTGAATGAAGTAGGAATTGTTATAATTTTCAAAAAAAATTTTTTATATGTAACGGCAGTAATAAACTCTTTTATTCTCTCCGGCTTTCAAAAATATAACATCTGGTACTGAATTAGGGCCTTTATAACCCAACGAGACCACGCTTGTTTATGTGTGGTGACACTTGTTTTTTTTTTCTACACTCTAAATGACAACAAACAATCCGTGGTATTGTTACACAAGAAAATTTCACACATAGTGTACATGATGTAACCAAACCACACAAAATGGGCGTCAAATCACTCTTTGGCGTGGTGAATCGACTATGTGGTATCCCTTTATCTCTGATAAACACACTTGCGTGATATTCTTCATAAACCTGTGAAATTATAAACCCAATAACCAATTTAGCACCGGACATTACTATATTGGCACATTTGGAACGATACCTATTCTATTACAATCAACGCTAAACAACCGCTAAAGTGTGTAGTACTGAAGTCGCATTCCTAAAGAGGTAAAATCAATTGCTTGCCCAGAATTCACCGATTTGAATGAAATCAAATTGCTAATGGCGTCGCCTGAAACGCTTTCAGCGGTTTAGGCTTAGGCAAAACTGGTTTTCACATGCAAAATCAAAATCAAAATCGAAAAAATTCCATCGATATTGTTGCTGTGGAATTAAATCAAAACCAGAAATATTTCTGGTTTTAGCAGTTCACAGCCCTGGTTCGAATTTCGAAATTTTGTACTGTTTATCTCTGTCTCCTTCTACAGCTAGTTTTAGAAAAAGGCAGAAATATTGATCACGCAAATATCATATGGTGCGATATGTTTACAGATATCATTCCCTTTAAAACTAGGATTTTGGCCGTTTATAATCCTTGCAATTAATTAATTTTATCAATTATTGAAATATAAGTCGGTACACAATTAAGAATGGTTTGAATGTTATCCATTTGAATCTATTTATTTCTACTCGATTTGATTTTTTTCAGCCAAAATATGCAGCTGTTTCTCAAAATAAACCCAGTTTATGTTAAGAAACACTTGACAATTTATCATGTTCGAAAACCTAAAGCAAAAACCAAAACCGCTTTCAGAAAATTCCATATAAGAAATTCATTGCATTACTTACATTTTCATTAGAAAAAATCTTGTAACGTAAAAATGTACTAGAAATTTTAGATTGCGCTTATTTCAAAAACTGTTGAAATTGGGATAACATGTTTGGTAACATAAATTAATGATATTTATATTATCTTCCTAACGGTAATATCACCTAGGTAACTCTTGTAGTTTAGGAGGCATTGTTGATTATGGAAGCTATAGATTACGGAAATATAACCTTAATAAAACAAAATACACTTTCATAACGTATGTGTCATATATGTATTACAAGCCTACATTATTGACACCCTCGAAATCGATTTCAAACAAAATATCTCCTACCCTGTGAATTATCAATTGAGTGTCATATATTTTTAAGCAATAATATTAATATAAAATAAAATAATATTTAAATTTCTAATTCAGGCTTTAATTTGTTTTAAACACTGTGGTAAGTGATATCATGTCAAGGATATAATTTTCAAGGTCACCATATGATTAAAAGTATTAATTTAATCGGTTTATTACCAAAGTATATTCACTGCATAGTTTTCGGCATAAAAATCTTTAAAAGATGTCCTCGAAGCGTGGCCGCGAAATTGCTGATGCAAAGAGGCGTAAGCTCGCCCGACAACGTTTCCGTGGTCTAATTCGAAGTGTTATCTTTAACAAAATATGGCTATCGGACATCGGGGATCAAAAGCTTTCACTCAATGTTAAAAAGAACATTGCCATGCTTATCCGAACTCAAAGAAAAATCGGCATACTAACATTAAACGTATATTAAAAAAAGACAGATTATATTTGAAATTAAATGTTTTCTTTTGTAGGAAAAAACCGTATTGCGCACTCATGTCTTTTATCGAACCATTGAGGATCGTAGAAAACTGACGTCATTTATGGCTTCTCTAACATGCCTCTCTAAATTTTCGCCGGTATTTAAAAAATCATTTTCGTGAGGATTTCAAATACTTATTTTTTAATTATTATTTATACTAATTATTTTTATACTAATTATTTTTTGAGATATTAATGTCGTCAACTAATATTCTTTACTTTAAATCAAAATTGTAAATGATCAAATTTTTAGAAAATTCGGGCTCGTTTAGCGCCCGTTGTTAAGTTTTTAATTGCCAGTAAAGGACGACAAATTATGAAAGAAGGCGATTTTCCAATGACACTTTACTTTGTACTCTCCGGTGAAGTCGAGATATCAAAAAAAGTCTTTGATCCTGTAAATATATATTGATATAGATTTATGAAAGCACAACTAAATCTAATAATTACGTCCACTTTTAGATAAAAAACGCCTATGTAGATAAAGCTGAATTCATTAGCGGTCCTGGAGATTGCCTCGGCGATGTGGAAATGTTGGAAAATATACCGCGAAGAAATACGTATATCGTTACATGTAAGTCAATTAAACTTAACCAGGGTCCATTAAATTAGATCGTTAAATGTCTCTCCTTTGAAGAATAATTTCTTAATATTACGAAGATTATTTACAAAGAATTCCTATAAATGGCAACATTTCGAAACCGGTTCATCACCGAACTAAATTCGAGAAGAGATGACGAGCAATCGCTTGGGAATTGTTTATAAAACCATTATTCGTTAAATTCAAATTAGTTTTATTAATTAAGAAAAACGTAATTCTTAACAATGAATGTGGTAGAGGCCGGGCTTATATATACTTTTTTAATTAATAATGAATTGTTCGGGGAGAGTGGATATCGATTAGTATTAATTCATAAAACTTGTTTTGTATTGATTCATTTGTTGTGTCTCCAAGGACGACATTTTTCTAATCGCCACAAAAAACAAATGAATTCCTTTAACCCTCACTCCCCTTACCATTCTAAAATAGTAAATAACACATCCTACAATAACTGAAAAGCCATAGTTACCACTACGACCTGTTGACATTTTCTTCCCGCTCCTACCACTTAGTAATTTGTGTGTTCCCTACCTTCCTCTATTTTGAGGACTACATTTTGCAGTCAGAGCGACTCGTACTTATTTTAACTCTTCTATAAATTTCAGCTGAAGTTGAGCTACTCGTCGTATTCGAGGACGACTTCGATAGAATCTTACGACCTGTCATGTCGAAGCAATGGTCTGAGAAGAAGAGTGCCATTAAGACACTTCATTATTTCAGTTTTTTTACATACGATCAGGTATTGCCAGCTTACAATTGAAATCCAATTAATATTTTACCACCACCCTTCCCGTAAATTGCTGCTTTAGCTCATCACCGCCTGCCAGCTCGGAATGCTGCGACAATTCGAACCGTTGGAGACCATTTGCTACGAGGATAAAGGGCAAGCCAGCTATGCTTATTTCGTATTGAGTGGCGAGTGCATGATACTGCAATGTTTAAAAATGCGAGTAAGTGGTGGTTTTGGTAAAAGGGGAATGGTGTGTGCGTGTGATACATTTTAGTTGATTTTGTTTTGTTGTTGTTTTTTTGTTCGTAGGTTTCAGAGAAAGATGGGAAAAAGAGTTTCGATTTAGTTGATATCTCGAAGGATGGCAGTGCAAGTATGTTTCAGGATCTAACAAATGCTGAATTCATGCAACAATTAAAGCAACAAAATTATGCTCAGTATAAGGATACTTTCGATATTGATCAAGAAATTCTTTCTATCGATAATATTCAAAATGAGGAGGCAAAAAAGAAAGCGGTAGGTAAAATCGTAACGGTGGTCTTCTATGTTTAAATAATCCTTCGGTTCGTCTCGACCTCTTCTCTTCCCTCCTGTTGCCATGTAACTGTTTGACCTAATTACATCCAGCAACACGTCGCTCAAACTAATGTCAAACAGTTGAAAGGTAGCTGAAAGCATGATACGAGATGAAACGATGCGAGCTTTGCAAAAATCAATTTAATATCCATTTCCTGTCTTTATTTCCAAATCTGTCTTCCTTTTTTTTATTTAAAGTTACGCAAAACCGATTTACGAAGCATAGAAATCTCATGTGGGATCAAACAATCAACCGATTCCGTTGTAACCGAAACGGCTTCAAAAGCGAACGTTAAGACCACTCGTAAAATTGTTGGTGAGGGAAGCCAAAGAGGCGAGAGTGTTGGTGCCGAAGATTTAGAGAACGAAGAAATGGAGGAAATGCTGGATGAGGATCTGGAAGAAACGGATGAAGGTGTAAGCCTGGGTACCAGCAAGAGTAAACAATCTTTAATGTCAGGCTTCAGGAGAAGTATAGAATCCTCTGCTGGAAACCCTGTTAGGGAGAGCCTAAGATCATCTCAAAAGAGAGCCTCTTCAACAAGAAATTCTAAAGTGGACAAAAGGAGCTCGAGAAATGATAATATTGAAGAGGAATTTGATGCTATCGATATTAATAATACTGGGGAAGAACAAGATCAGCAATCTTCGTTCGAATTATATGAAAATGTGGAACAAGAATCATCAAATTCCGGAGATTCGGGATCGTTTTCTTTTTTAAGAGCCAATATCATCAAAAAGCAAATGGTAGAATGCCCTTGTGTTCTATATATATATACTCACTCCCGACAACTTGTATATTTTTACATAATTTCAGAAACCAAAATCTGGTACTAAAATTGAAAATCATTTCATTGATGTTGGATCTCTGACGTACTCGGGAATATTCGGTTTGGGTGAGAAGCTGGAGCATCGCGTCATAATGGCACGTACTACGGTTCAATGTTTAATGTTGCCGCGTTTTTGGCTATTCGAACGTGATCAAAATCCGGGCAATGTTTGGCAACGACGACGTTTTTATTTAGATTCTACAATTCCATCCCGACAGAAACTATTCAAAGATTTCCTATCGACACGCCGTTGGCAAAAGTTTAAGAATGATTTCATTCAAAGCAATCTGAATAAGAACTCTATGAATAATCCTACCAAAGTTCAAGATGTTCCGATTATTTGCCGTATTGTCGAAGCTCATGATTAAAATAAATTCAATGAAATAAATGATGAATAGTTTGTATTATTTGCTCAACAAAGACTAAAACCATCTAAGTAGAGACAATTATCAAGTAGTCATTAGTAAGGGTGGTTGTTGGCTTTGCTCAGGTTCTTACGTTCATCCGTTGGAAACGCTATTGCGATTTGTTTGCCAATTTTTTGTTGCCAAGCAAAAGAAATAGAAAAACATATTTAATGACCTCATCAGTTTTTATAACTGGTAGTCGCGATTCATCTACGAAAATTTTTCGTAATAGTAAAATCAAATAAATAAAATTATCATTAAATTATGCCAATCGTACCAATTCAAAGTACAAAAACACCTGAAGGCTTACGAGAATTGATGAAAGGTTTAACCAAAGAAATCTTGCGTGAAAAACCTTTTAATATTTATGAATTCTCCGCGAATTATTTCGAATCGAAACTAAAAGAAGGTGTTGAGCTTAAAAATGAAACTGGATACAATGACTGCGGAGGATATGAAG
The DNA here is from genome assembly GCA_963966595.1 of Physocephala rufipes. Classification (NCBI taxonomy): domain Eukaryota; kingdom Metazoa; phylum Arthropoda; class Insecta; order Diptera; family Conopidae; genus Physocephala; species Physocephala rufipes. Next base: position 14,557,565 of record OZ016501.1, read on the forward strand.
CGTCATTACAAAATCGAGAACGCAACAAAATTCCTGTTGGACTCGTTTTCAAAATTATCCCCGAAAAACTAACAAATCTTATCAAGGATTTCTGTAAAATCGTTCTCAAACAGAAACCAGAAAACATTTGCCAATTTGGTGCGCAATATTTTCGGGAGCTGGACGAGGCCAATAGGCAGACTGATGCCATTCAATACACGGATATCGAAAATTACTTGAAGAATCCAGACTATTTTAAATCTTATGTTAAATGTTCTTGCGGAAGAACAATCGGGGAAGTGATAATACCAAGACTAAATCTTATGGAAAATAGAGAAAAAACTGAATTACCCTCGACGGTGCCAAGAGAAGGAGCCAGTGGGCGAAATGATTTTATGGAAGGAAATTTAATGGAAAGACAATCTTACGATAACAAAAAAGAAAAAAATATGAAGGAAATTTTAAAAGTAGCAAACGTAAATGAAAAAGCAAGTCCAACAAATTTCGAAAATGCTTCTTCAGTCAGCGAATCATCCTCCTCAGTTCTTAATTATGGAACCCCTGAAAACACTGAAATTTACTTTAAATCAGTTCTCGTTATACAACGTTTCTTTAAACGTGTGCTCATCAATAAAAAACATTCAAAGATTTTGTTTGCCAAGAGTGATCGTGCAAATAGTCAACCGACGATGACCCTTGACACAGCTGCAATAATAATTCAACGAGCACTCCGTAAAATATGCAAGAAAAAGTTGATTGCAAATACGATGAGTTCTGCACGTTCTGAAGAGCAAAACGATAATAATTCGGAGACTGCTTCCTATTCATCGGCGGCGACTGTTCGAATGCCTTTGGAAACATCAGATGTCGATAAAAGAGTTCACGACTCCCAGTCAACGATTAAAAGTGACAATAGACATAATGGGTCTGCTGATGGTACGACTGTAACTCTCGGATTGGTCGGGAGACAGTCTGAAATTATAGAAAGTAAGTGATTCCATTTTTGATCTGATCGAACCAAGCTTCCTATACGTTTTATCTGAAGGATCATAATTATTTCTGATTAGAATTAGAAGACTATTCTTCTATTCTCTTAGAAGGCTATAGAAATTTTTATAGAAATTTTTTTTCATTATATTCAATTTTTACTTCATTAAAGCTAACGCTGATGACGCCGTCGCCCAATGTGTTCCCAAATTGGACATAGAAGACCGAACGGAAGTGTTAAAAAGAACGGATTCTAAGTTAGAACGTCAAGAACAAAAACAAAGCGATCTGAAAGAATCTGCTAAAATGTTGAATTCAGTCGAAGAGGCGCACGTGGAATGTATTGCAGCATCAGAAACAATTGATGGTGAAGTGGAAAATCTCTGTAAGAACGATGAAACCAAGCAGGAAGCAGACGTGAATATTTTACAAAGCAAGCAAGACTCCGTACCACCAGCTCTAACTGCGACTGATGATATTGTTTTGAATCAATATTCTGCGGAAAGTTGCAAAAAATTGGAAGATATAAAGCAGAACAAGGACGAAATTGAAACACAAAAAGAAACCTCTCCGATTGTTGAAAATCACGAAACTTTAAAATTTGTTAATAAATCAAAAGGGGGAGTGGTAACTAATCAATTGCAAGAATTAGATGTTAATCGACATCGCAGGGAACAAGAAAATGACGAAACCGAGAGCCAGGTCAATAATCAACAACAATTTTCTAAAATAAATGAAATTAATGAAAAAAGCGAGAAATCTGAAGAATTTACCAACACAATTGACGATCAATGCCTAAAAGTATGCAAAACAAACTCAGAGAATCAGCACCAATTCTTTCCAGATGAACAATCGCATCAAATAGATATTAAAGACTCACAAAATGTAAAGAATTCCGAGGAATCGAAAGATATCAAAGTATGTGAAACGCATAACGAGGACTGTTCTCGGAAAGAGGAAGAACAAAATAATTTCAAGGATTCAACACATCAAAATCAACCACTTCCTATTAACGAAGAGAGTTTAACAGATATAATGATCTCGGGAGGAAAAGAAAAAAGGGAGTCTACAGAGGAGGAAATAGGAAAATTAATGATTAGTAAAAGGATTGATGATGAAGCAAATGAAGATACATCTAATGAAAGTAATAATAAAACTGAGACAAAAACGGAAATTAATAAGAGTGATAACATTTCAAGAAACGGTCTTAAAGATATTGATCAATCCAAAGAGACCGGTACCATACCAGAAATTCCGGGGAGCGAGGGACAAAAGGAACCAGATATTGTTTCTGTTTTATCCACAAATAAAGAAAAAGAAGTAAAAGCAGCGGAAGACATAGAAATATATTTGGGAAATACAAAATCAGAAGAAAGAAAAATTAATGATAAAATAACGCAAGATATGTCCGATGAAGGAGTTACAGATAATTCACATAAAGATCCAATGGATCATAAATTGGTTGAGATCAAATGCGAAGATATCGGAGAGATGATCTGGGATGGAAATCACGAGGGCGAACATGCCAAACAAATCATTCCAAGCGATGCAATTGAAGTGAAAAATCTTATCGATGATGAAGGCATTGCAAATATATCAATATCCTCGCATTATCCTTCACCGAAAAAAATGCACTCTAGAGAAGATGGAGGTGATTCTAAAGATACTAAAGTCGAAAGTGAGAAGAATTTAGTGTCCGGCGGCCACACGTCAATTGATAATAATCAAACCTCAAATAATGCGAAGGAAGGGGACAAACGTAGTGGAAATATTGATTCTCAAAGTAAGTTAATTTCTAGCCTTTATCAAGTTTATTTGTGGAATTGTTTAACATAAGCAGAATTATTTTTACTCATTAATTTTTGTAGATGATGGTATGGCTGAAATGATCGAAACATCCTCCATCATCACGTCTTCCGATGAGGAAAATAAAGAACAGAAAGAAAGTCATGGTAAAGATAAATAGATTCGATTTTTAGAATTTAGCTTCATATTTTATTGTCTTTAGGACATCAGTTTGATCAGCAAGGACTCCCAACAACGATTAATACACTGGCAAATATTTCGGAGGAAAAACAGACGAAATCCTTAGAAGGGGGAGAGAATGACAATACAAAAAGTCAGGACGATATACATTCAAAGGAAACACTAACCGAAACCGAGGGTAATCAAAACCAGATGGAACGTACAGCCACTTATCTCTATGGAGTCCATAAGCCCTCACGACAAAATTTAACGGTAGAAAAGATAACTTCTGAATTGCAAAATCCGAACATTGATTTACCTTCGAAAGATGACGAAACCTCAACATTAAAAAGGCCTTCAAATCACAAAAATAAACCGGTGGGCCAAGAGAAGAACGAGTGTAAAGATTTAACAGTGAACGAACCAGTTTCCATAGCTGTTCCCATTAATAAATTAAGTGAATCAAGTTCAGATAATGAGAGTGATGTAACAACCAGCTGGAGCTGCTCGAAAGAAAGCGATGAAAATGTTTACTCCGACGAATTCAATAATGAAAATATAAATGATGGCACTACTCGTTGCGAAACTCTGACATCTAATATAACGAGTGGTGGCAAGTCGAAACAGGGGGGTATTTACGAAATTGATCCAAAGAGCAATATTAATTTAACAGAATCGAAACTTTCATCCCAGGAATCCAACGAGGATTCGCCGCAAAAGTCGATGATTTCACATCAGCAGCCAAAGGTCTCACCTGAGGAAACGAAGGTATCGAAGAATTCATCTGAAGAATCAAAAAATGCATCTCGCAAATCAGAGGCACTCTCTGAAGTATCGAAACTTTCAGTTCGAGAATCAAGAGTATCACCAGAGGAGTCGAAGGTTTCATCTGAAGAATCGAATTCTCTTACTCAGAAATTAGAGGCTTCGCCTCAAGAATCGAAGCACTTAGAGCAGGAATTGGGGGTCACACCTCAAGGGTCGAAGTTTTTGCCTCAGGAATCGAAAGCTTCACCTCAGGATTCAAATAATTTACCAGAGCAATCGAATTTACCTCAAGAACCGACGGTATCAACGCTGGGATCGGAGGTTTCACCACATGAACAGAAGATTTCAACTGAAAATTTAAAAAGTTCACCTCACGAACCGATGGTTTCACTTGAAGAATCAAAACTTCCATCCCAGGATTCAAAGATTCTACCATCAGACTTGACGACTTCATCTCAACAGTCGAAGGGTTTATCGTCAGAGTCAAAGCTTCCATATCAGAAATCGCAGACCTTACTTTTGGAATCAAAGAGTTCTCCTGGTGAGCCAAAGATCTCTTTTCAAGAAACGAAAACTTCACCTCATGAATTAAAGACTTCACTTCAGGAAACGAAGATTTCGTCTCAGGAATCGGAGGCTTCACCTCAGCAACCGACGACTTTGTTTGAAGAGTCGCGGATTTCATCAAACGAATCGAAGCTTTCACTACAGAACTCGAACATTCTTCCTAGTGATTTAGATATTCCATCCCAGGATTCTGAGGATTCAACTCAAGATTCAAAGCTTCTGCATAAAAAATCGAGCAATTCACTTTTAGAATCAAAAACTTCACCAAGCGAGTCGAAATTCTCCGCCCAAGAACCTGAAGATTTACGTCAGGGATCAGGAATTTCACCTCGTGAATCAAATATTTTATCTCAGGACTCTAAAGCCTCACCTCAAGCGTCGATTAGTTCTGCTCAGGAACCAAGGATTTTACCTCAGATATCGAAAGATTCCCCTGCGAGGAAAATTATATTTGATCACTCTCAAAATGAATCAGAGGAAACTCCATCTGAAATTATTGACGAATACATTAATGACGTCGTGAAATATAGCACTGGAGTTAATATAATGGAAACACAAGACGGGGAGAAACCTGACCCCCAAACATTAGAATCGGACAACAATGTTTGCTTCGATCAATCTATGGATGAAATCATTTCAAACCCGACAACCTCGGGCAATTTCGACTTCGTTGAGGAAGCAATAAATGAGTTAAGAGAGGCAACAGTTGAATTGGAGAATTTCTTAGACACGTATCCTGCTACCGAAAACCCTTCCTCAACCGGAAACGTGAATAATAAAGAAAACGCTGTTGAAACAAATTCAGATCAATTTCCAGAGAAACATGAAACGTCTTCAAAATTATGTGTTGAGAATAGTCAAGAAGGAGACAATAGTTCAACAAAAAATAATAAGGATTTCCCTGAAGAGTCAGTTGAAAAAAATGAAGAAATTGCATCTGACGCATCAAAAAAAACCGATCTTCCCAAAACTGAATCAGAGTCAAACGAAGGTCCGACGAAGGATAACGCCGAATTGCATAAAGTCAATTGGTTCGTAGGCGAAGAACCGATCGAGAGTTCTCTCGCATTATCCACCGTGAAATCAAGCAATACGACTTCTAAAGATACTGAAAATGATAAAGCCTTTAGTGATATATCATTAACGTCTGCAAAGAAAAATAATCAGGGTAAAGCGGTCTCTTTCGCAGATTCTGAATCAGAATCGAATACCTCTCCGGAAAAATTATACACAAAATCAAAAACACCCTACGAAAAATTAAGAGAATCTTCTACGTCCTCAGACGATGATTCCACTAAAAAGCAAACTCAAGAAATTTCAAAAAATGATGAAATAGATTCCCTCGAGGCGAAAACAGCAAAACTACGAAATGCCGAAATAATTATTGAGAAGATGCAAAAACGGCGTGCCTCCGAAACGAGAACCGTGTCAATCGACGAGAGGCCCTCAAAGGAAACAAGCTTTGAAGATATAATTATTAAAACAATGCCAGAGATGGAAACCGATGAACGCATATCGCTAACAGCGAAAAGCGTATTACAAGTCGATACGATAGAAGATAATTCGATTTCAAACTCAGAAAATAATTCAAGTGCTTTAGAAGAAGATCCTGAGAGGGATGGTGACAAAACTATGGAACAACTTAGTATGGAGAATTCCTCGACAACAAAAAACTCTAGTATTTCAGTTAATACTACTGATAGTATTCCCTCTAAATCAGTACAAATCGTTGATACTCTCAAATATATGAAAGGTCTTGAGACCACAAAGTCCGATCCGGACAACAAATTGCTAGAAGAAGAGAGAGTACATTACTCGTTACATAAATCCGACTCGGCATTAACGACTAAATCAGACGCAATGAATTCGAAACGAAGCAGCGATGAGCTTGATTCCGCAACGAGTTTTCGAGATATCACCAATGCATCGTTTGCAATTTCAGGCATAATAAAAATTCAAGCAATTTTCAGAGGATTCCTGACCAGAAAACGGCTAAAACACACTTCTGGATCCTCTGCAATGCAGGCAGTCGAAAAGTCATCCTCTAAAACTAAAGTTCTAGAGGAAAAATATTCATCTGATAGTCGTAAACTCGAGGAAGGAGAAGCGAGAGAGTTTACACAAAGAAATGACTCACAAACAGATCAGGAAGTATTAAAATGTACTCGTCGGAATACTCTACGACGAGAAGATGCAATGCAGAAAGATTCCACAACAGAGGAAGCCAGTATGATCGACCCACTTGATGCAACATTTTCATTGAAAACCATTAACCCCCGCAACAAGGAAGACACATCAATTGTATCAAAGAATTCAGGTTATCTTTTCTTTTTCTTTTTGCACCTTTCAATCCACTCAACCCCAATTTGTATCATTTCGATAAATTCATTTGATTCTTTTTTTCTTTAATTTCTTTAGAATCAAGAGCATCCGCGCCAGTTCGCAGCAAAAAGGCGGTAGCGGCCATCGATTTGAAGTGGCTCGCATTGAGGCAAAATTCGATGCCGGTACAAATCGAATCGGAAATATTACGCGTCATTCCGAAGCATATGCGAAAACGTATCAGGAGTGCCGAGGGTGGAAAAGGAAAAGCGGTTCTGAAAACGATTGATTGGAAGAAATGAATGAATTCATTGATTGAATGATTGCATCTATCTGTTATTTTATAGAAAAGAACATACATAGGAAATCGAAGAAGAATAAATTAGTGCATATCAAAACCACTTCATAGTATTGAAATAAAAACTGTGTAGCTATACCATATATCTGCCTTTCTACCTTGCTTCATTCCATCAAATGCGTTTATACCCTACACCCGAAGCGAGAGGTGTATATCAATTTTGTTCATCCGTTTGTAACGTTTGTAAAGAAAGCACGACCGGTATAGAAAAGTATATATATTTCAGGCTGTGAATCATTCCCTGAATCGATTTGGTTTTCGAATTAAGCATTTCAGTTAAACATATTTTTAGAAATGGGTGTGAGCCTACCTTCCACCATCACTCGCACTATGGGAAACAACAGAACGAATTGTCATGAAGTTTGTTACGAATATTCTGCCCCCGCCCATTCGTTTTGGCGTTGTAAATAGGCGAAATCGTACCAATGCCGCAACTACTGAAAACAAATACGGATCCACACGTTTCAATAGCTCACTACCCTCAGCTTGTAGAAGGAATTTAAAGCTAAGAATTTCGATTTGAGTTCATCGCTTAACGCGATATATGGTATATTACCATATAATGGACATCATCCATCAATTATTGGTCGGTAATTATGGTCACAATTACATGAGATTACAATTGGAAATGTCGATAGAGACTTTAATTAAATGAACTCAATAAAAATATTCGGTTTATTAAGAAAACCCATTAATTGCTTCAAAAATACCCGATGTGGATTTATAATTTTGATGATTTATTATTTTATATAATACATTCATATATTATTCTGTTAGGACTAGTTTTTATTTAAATCTTACGTGTACTTATTTTTTATTTACAACAAATATCGGTGCCTGTATATTAATTCAAATTCGTTCCGGTATTCGCGGGCACATTTTATTCAATTTCTTTTTTCAAAGGCCACTGAATTCATTTTTTTATATACTTAAAACTTAATCAATCTATGAAATAATGAAGCTGCCGTAATTCCATTTTTCTTTCCAACAACTTTTTGCTCGGCGAATATGGCGCTCGTATTTGAGACGAACGAAAGTCTCACTCTAGGAATGCTCTCTTTGTTGCGATTCACATAGATTTCCTATTTCTGTTTCAATTTCTCTGCCTCTTTCCGGGCTTTGAAACCCCGGAATCCAGCCTGAATTTTTGTTGCAGCATCTGAGGCAATTTTTTGTTTTTTGCGTACAAGGAAACCACGTACTCCAGCCTGAATTTTAGCTGCACATCGATCTTCAATGGATGATGGTGTTGGTGACGATGATGATGATGATCCTTCATCAGTAGCGCTGCCACCCTGTTTAGATGCCTTCTTTAGCTCATCTTCATTCTCGGCTCTGACGACGGCAATTTCGCCACTATTTAAATTTCGTTCCATTTGACGATAATGACGTAGGCGAGATTGTGTATTAGAGGGATGATGATGGGATTGACGATGATGATGATGATGATGATAACCGTTAACAGGATGACGAACTTGTTGATGCGACAAACGTTTTCGCACTCGATAACCGCGAAATCCGGCTTGAATTCTAATTGCAGCGATCTCTTCTGATTGAGGTGAATTAATGAAATTTGGAGAGCTGGGATGAACATGCATTTCCCCACAGCAGATGTCGAAGAAAAATTTGTCAAACTTTGAAAATTTAAACGAACGAATAAACAGCTATCGAACGCGTATTAATACTAATAATATATTGAAACAGATTTCCTAAATCTATTTTCTTTAGAAACGCTTTACATTTTTTTGAAGGAATTGCAATGCAAAAAACTATTCCTTTTTGCAATATTTATTATTATTAAATTCAACTTTTCACTACCGTACGAGTCAATGTCGAATTCTCAACTGAATGATATGCCATCATTTAAAAGAAAACTCAGCCTGAGGCACGTACGTTTGGACGGGCCGATACATTGTATCATTGCATGTGTTTAAAATAAAGTGGATGGAGATTGGCTACGATTGAATTCAACTCTTAATTCTCAACACATTAGAGCAGCCCCACAAACATTTAGACGACACACTCGCAACAACGTCTGACGAGATGACGTAGTCGGAGCTTTAACGAAAATTATCATTTGGGAGCATTAAATGTGCGGGTATGTATAAATCCGTTGTGACGAAATACATAACGGATGTTTATTAGAATAAATATCATAAAAATGTAAATATATAGACAAACAATTGACGCATGAATGAATGGCGCGTATGTTTTTTAGATTCTTCTGAAAGAAAGGTAATTTTAAAAAAATCATATCGATTCATGATTCATGGGTTGAAACAGCGCCTAGTGCACACTGTTTTATAAATATATCCACTCACAAAACTACGTCTGTGATTATGCAATAGGAAGAGAAAGGAACGCCACCTTATCTCCATTAAATATTTTCTAAAGATTTAAAAATAACAAATCCAAATCGAAATTTATAGTTGTATAAACTTAAATGCACTAAATCTGTTAACAATAAAAAATGGTATAAAATTGAATTTAAAAATATTTCATTTTTTTAATTTTGTTTAATTTCGAAGCCATTCTTTCCAGTACACGTGCATTTTTTATTGCATTACCAAATGATATGAACTTTTATTGTGTTCGAAAGCTATGAAAGGCTATTAAAATCAATTATTAGTAATTGAATTTGATGCAGATTTGATTTTTATAACCTACAGCAAAATACTGAAGGGTATATTAATTTTGCTAAAAGATGCAAAATAGATATAAAGAAGAATATACAGTAGACTCATATATTCTTATATCTAGAGATTTTCTTCTATCTATCTAACATTTTTAAAAAAGAAAATTGGTTAAATTACCTAGCTTTGATGATGATGATGTATTCAACATTTCTCTCACAACATCAAAGCAATATTTTCCTTCCAGCTTCTACCTTTTTTTAGAAACCTCTTTTATAACTTCCTTTTTCTGACCGACACTTCGCTAAAGATCTTTAATAGTCATCTCTTGATTGAACTATTCCATAACTTTTATAACATATTATAAAAGTTACGCGATTACAGTTATTTAATAGCTTACATTTTTCATAGACATAAACAAGTCTTTGAAAGGCCATTATTTTTAAATTTTATCGCAAAAAGCTTTCACATATCTTTTATTTTTAAAAATCGTCGATAACAGTTAGGAAATATCTTGAATAAGTCATTTGAAAGGACTTATATTTAAGACCTATTTTTTAACTATTATCGCCGATTTTTGAGAAATAAATTTACAAACTTTTCTCAATGACTTTTTAAAATTACGAGCATTCAGACTTGTAATCAAGATATAAAACGGTTATTTTAAAATGCTTTCCGATAACTTAGAGCATTTCAAATAATAATTAGAAGCTAACTCTTAACGTAAAGTCATTATTTTATCGTTATTTTAAATTTTTAATGTAGTCATTTACAAGATCTGCAAATATTCTTCTGTATAATTTTTACGAAATTCTGACTGCTAAGGGAGTAACATTTTTTATTATCAAATCTAGTCTGTTCACTGCGGAATGATCTCGTTAAACGCGGTGCTCGCCGTGTGGCGAGCGATCACTGCACCGTATATTTATGTATGAAATGACCTCACAAAGCAGTTTAGCCTACCATATATTCGTGTATCTATCTGTCACGAAGGAATCGAAGTATTATACACTCATAGGAAATTACGTTTTTGATACAGATAATTGACTTTTCTTGATATTTTTGCCAATATCATGCTACAAGGAATTCATGTCTTCAAAGCACTTTACTGTATATTGAGCAAAGTTTCATAAAATTCTTTCGATGAAAGGAATGAATTCAGTGTAAATGAATGAATGAATGAATGACGGCTATAAAGAATTCACGTCATCCCAATTCAAATGGACCAAAAACTTTTAATTTGTAATGACGTGAAATTTTAAACAATTTTGCATTTATTGATAAAATTTGGGAATCTGACTGAACACTCAAAACGAAATGCGTTTAATCAGATTTTGTGTAGCAAAATTATTTCTCAAGAAATGATTATTTATATTTTAAGCTCACTGAAATGTTTACAGTTCGTTACAAACATATATTTTACAGAGAAATGCGTAAAAAGTTCTGCAAGCGGAAGCCTATAAATATAAATATATAATTTATAGCCTATAAATTAATAAACATCTTGAAAAATTTCAATCATCATACGGTATTGAAATGAAATTCCATTGAAAGAATTATTTCAGCCATCGAAAACAAAACAAACAGTACAGATATACCTCCTATAGATCGACAATAGTGGACCGTAGTAAAAATAATAGCGAGACTTGAAATTGAAATTTTATAAGAGATTCAAGCCAAATGACCAAGCCATCAAAACCAAAAACTTCGAATGAATACTCCCAATAATTTTCTTAACGTGTCAAATCAGTCTTAATCAACTAGATGTAAAGGAGAGAAACCTGTATTTCTCCAATTGTATTTACAGAAACAAAAATTCTTCGAATACGTTGGCGCATGGCCAATTCACACATTAAAGGAAAATCAACAAGAAAGGCTACCGCCTAACTATTCACGATATTTGCGTCTTCAATTCATAATCTGTGAATAATCAAGAGAAGTAATAGATATGAGCAGGTGAAGCTGCATCTTAAAAACATTTTCTAAAAAAACATTAATTTCAGTCTGCTCGTATGTACTCTACATTCAAATCGATAATAGACATTAAGAAAAATTACGATACTACGAAAACTTTTATTTTCTGGTGAAATCATAAGTGGTATACGTTATGACGTTACGAATATTATTATCGGATTTGACAATAAAATTTGAGCTTCACATCTGAAAAATCCAACTAAAATCTGGCACTAGCACGGTTTTCCAATCTTCGACAATCGTTTTAGACGTACGAGTAAATGGATAGACAGAAATAAATAAAAGCGGAGCTGATTTGAGAGTAGGTGTATATATGCTATATCTATATCTATATCTATGCACGCTATATCTGTCTTGTCTTCTTTAGGAACGAAAGTACAAAATTATATATTTAATTGAATTACGTGAAAAATATATAATTATGATCTTGAATTTAACACAAACGATACAACATTTTACGTTGCATTCTATGCTGCAGCTCACCGCGACGTATCATTGTATAGATAACCTTGAGAACGTTCCGCTCATCGTATTTTTGACGTAAGAAATCCTGAGTAAATAAAATAAATACATTAGTAACACTCTCCAAGCATTATTATTTTATCAACACTTACTTGTATTATATTCTGTTCTGAAACCTGAGAACCAATAGCAAAACGACGCTTCAATTGCTTTTCAATACGATTTAGGGTCTCTTGATCTTCTTCAGTGGTAAAGCCTTCTGCGCCAGCCAAACTTCCGCTCATAGCTGCATCCAAAGTAGAAACTTGGAAGAGCCGTAAGGCTTCATTTACATGTTCGTCATTTACGAAAGGCAATAATTTCATTTTTGCTAAAGATTCGGAAATTCGTATAATTGCTTCTAATTGACGCACGGTAATGGGTATGCTCAGGCGTTTTTCTGACGATTTTTCCTGAGCGCTTGCACCACTACGCATAAGTACGTAACGACTTTTCAGTTTCTCTCCTGCCTCCTCACTTAAACGTGGACCACAACGTGTTCGACAAAAGTGAACATATTTTTTGAATGTTGACAATGATATTTCGCCCTCTTGCGTGTCAACTGGCCCGACTCTATTGGAACTCAAATGTACATTTATTATATGTTTTGCTAACGTAATATCCCGCGACTCATTGTGAACATCCTTCACAATAAAGATCATATCGAAACGCGATAATATAGTTGGCATAAAGTCAATATTCTCTTCTCCCTTGGTATCATCCCAACGTCCAAAGACTGAATTTGCCGCCGCCAACACAGAGCACCGAGAATTCAACGTTGTTGTAATACCGGCTTTTGCAATAGAAATAGTTTGCTGTTCCATGGCTTCGTGAATTGCTACGCGATCATCTTCACGCATCTTATCGAATTCATCAATACATACAACACCCCCATCCGCTAACACCATAGCACCACCTTCCATAATGAAATTTCGCTAAAAATAATTTAAACATTTCATTATAATTGAATTATTGAATAAAATACACGAATATTTTACCGATGACGGATCCTTCATAACAGACGCAGTTAATCCAGCCGCGCTGGATCCCTTTCCCGATGTGTACACAGCAATAGGAGCCACTTTTTCGACAAATTTTAAAAGCTGTGATTTAGCAGTACCTGGATCTCCTAAAAGTAAAACATTTATGTCTCCTCGTCGGCAAAGACCATCTGGCAAGCGTTTCCGGGAACCTCCAAACAGCATACATGTTACAGCTCTTTTTATGTCATCACAACCGAAAATACTGGGAGCAAGTGATTTTGAGAGACGATCGTAGATATCTGGGGAAGATGCCATTTGTCGAAAAGTTTCTTCTTCTTCCGCAGAAATATTACTGTAACGAGAAATGGCTCCGCAACCTTCCGAATCCACAGTGATTCCCACAACTCTCATATATGGCGCACGTACGCCTATAACAGCTTTCTCCCGACCATCCTGTTTGCTAGGCTTTCCAACCTATCAAAAGCAGTTATCAGTTTATGATATATAAAATAAATCCTGAAGAGGAATACTTTGCGTATGGAGAAGATTCCTTGAATAAGCACGCGATTTCCTGGAACAACACGCTCACATAAAGAACGTTCGCAAAAGAGTTGCAAATGGCGAGGAATTTCACCCTGTGGAACAAAATCTGGCAATTCCTGCAACTTTAATATCTGAAAGTCAACGCATTTGCATTTGTCGGGCATAATGAAAAAGGGATCTAAAGGGCATTTAGGTCGCCCGGCTTGTTCGGTATTGCATTTACGCGGCAGGACATAACCTTCAAGTCCAGGATTAATTTTTAAATTTGGAATGATATTGCTGCAAGACCGACACATAATAGACATGCGCGTGGCTTTCGCTTTAATACCGGACGCAGAAACTATTATACCTGCTATCTTTACTAGTTTTGACACACAATCAGATTTCAAATCTCGAATATTTGTTGGATTCGCTGTTGATTTCAGTAATATCTGAATATCATGTACAAACTCTTCATGTTCCGGTCGTGGCGCTGTGATTTCATCTGCTACTTCACGAGTTGCTTCTTCAAAAATCTGTAAATGTTCCGTTGGATGCTTTATTAACTTATCAGCTAAACCCTCGTCGAATCCTGCCAAATCTTCTAATTCAATCTCTAGGAAATAGCGGCCATTTAAGTAATTTCGCTTAAGCGTGTCCCTGCGATTAGTTTTTCCTTATAAAATATGTGCACAAGCAATTTTTAAGTTTGTTCATATTTTACCTGTATTTGTAGAAAAAATTGTCCTCGTTAAAAGTTCGGACAAATTCTTTATATTTCTTCTTTATAGCTTGTAAATTAATTTGATCATTGTCTTGCAAACTTTCCCCGCCGAAATTATCGGAAAAAAACACACCAGCCTCATCAAAACCTTCCATATTATTGATGAATTATTAGATGACTATTTCATGGATTAATTATTTCATAAAGAAGTTATCCCGCCAAACTTGCATTTGGAACAAAATTTGGGCGTCTTCACACCACAATTTTTGTTCTCCACAAATCATATGGTAATCTTAAATTATGTGGAGTAATTGATTAACTTCAAAAGGACGTAAATCTACCCAAACAAACTACGGCAAGTTGCAGAATTGTTGCAATCTGGGCCCTTATAATCTAAACCCAAACGATAGCGTTTCTTGGTTTCCATTTTGTGTTTTCCTTAATTATCGTCAATTATTTTAGTATTTCTCCCAGTCTCTATGACAATGTTAGGTTCAGAATTAATTTAATTTTTTGCGGAATCTTCAATATATCAGTTTTATTCTAATTTTTTTAACTTATTGGCCGAACTGTTCAGTTGAATATTTCGGAGTGTCCTTATGAGGACGCCAGGGTCTCTGTGAGTTTCGAATGACACTTTGGGAATCACTGTTCTTAATAATGTACCGTTACAATCGAAAGCATCCATAAAAAAGGCATTTATTTTTATTCCCCAATAAATAATCGATTGTTTGTTGAATTGAGCATTTACAGACAAGTTTGTGGATAGTTGATAGGACACTTTCCTTTTAACAATCTCCTTCCAATTTAAGTTATTTGCGAATCTTTTTCGTATCTGATTAACAACAAACTAATGTGTAATAACAATAATGACTTGTTCATTTTTAAACCTGATTTGACACATAAGAGCTCTATTTGACATCCTGCAACCCTGGTGCTGACATGCGGTATGTTGAGCGTCTACTGTAATTTCGCATTTAATATAGGTAAGGCTTAAAAAAGGAGAGTAGTATCAGAATTTTATTTTAAAAGTAATATATATTTAGTAGAATAATTTAAATCGATCAAAACTCTTACGAAATAAAATTTGATCAGTTAGTTCGTGGAATCTTTAAGTAATATTTAATCACAGTTACTACGATATGGTAAGCAAGACAGTTGATTTATTAAACAAATTTTCTTATATTTTTAACCTATTGTTCCGGTCAATTTTCACGTACACGTACGGTTGGTCTGATGTTACAGTTTTCTGACATTCTGAATTTCAAATATATTTTGTTCTTACTTGTTTAACACAGTCTGACGACATTACAATGGAATCGTCCGCGAACAGTGTTATTAATGCAGTTAATACTTCGAACAATATTTCAAAAAAGACAACTTGCCCTGAGGACATGACTTCAAGAGATTATTATTTCGACTCATATGCACATTTTGGAATACATGAGGAGATGCTTAAGGATGAGGTGCGTACCATCACCTACCGAAATGCCATGTACCACAACAAGCATTTGTTCCGCGGCAAAGTAAGAATTTTATTTATTTGCATAGGAAACAAGTCGTAAACTCTTCCACGTTAGATAGTCTTAGATGTCGGTTGTGGAACTGGAATACTGTCTATGTTTGCAGCGAAAGCTGGTGCCGCCAAAGTAATAGCAGTTGAATGTTCCAACATTGTAGAATATGCACGACAGATTGTAATTGATAACAATATGACAGACGTGATTACGGTGGTTAAGGGTAAAGTTGAGGAAATAGAAATACCAGGCGGAATAGAAAAAGTGGATATCATTATATCGGAATGGATGGGGTAAGTGGAGAGCATCAAGATTACTAAATCTGATTAAAGTTGTTGAGGATGTAAAAATGAATGAGAAAATAATTTCTCATATTAAAAACACAAACAACTTTGGTCTACAAATAAACTTTATTATAAATAAACATTAAAGTTTATCATAAATATATTTCCAGTTATTGCTTGTTTTATGAATCCATGCTGGATACTGTTCTGTATGCTCGTGATAAGTGGTTGAAACCTGATGGCATGCTATTTCCCGATCGTGGCACTCTTTATATCACAGCCATTGAGGATCGACAATACAAGGATGAAAAAATTAATTGGTGGGATGATGTTTATGGTTTCGATATGAGCTGCATTCGTAAAGTGGCCGTAACTGAGCCGCTTGTTGATGTAGTGGATCCTAAGCAGGTGGTGTCCACGGCATATATGGTGAAGGAGGTGGACTTATATACAGTTACTAAAGCTGATTTAGAGTTTTCATCACCGTTTAGTTTAATAATTAAGCGCAATGATTTCGTCCAGGCATTAGTCACCTATTTTAATATTGAATTCACAAAGTGTCACAAAAGACTTGGTTTTAGTACATCTCCAGAAGCGGCGTATACCCATTGGAAGCAAACCGTATTTTATTTAGATGATTATATGACTGTAAAGAAAGGTGAAGAAATAACGGGCACATTTAAAATGAAGCCCAATGAAAGAAACAATCGTGATCTAGATTTTGTAATCGACGTTCACTTTAAGGGAGAGCTCTCAGATGTTCATGAAAACAACACTTATAGGATGCGTTGATTCAGAACTCATATTTAGTTAAGTGTATGTTGGCATAACCTTGTGTATTACTATCACAATTCCTCATTACTGTTTGAAATAGTACCCGTACCCGATTAAAACTGATTTTTCATTTTAAAGGCCATTAAAAAATAAATATTTCCCCAACAAATATCTTGTCTTATTGAAATTTTTTTATTTATTTGAAAGATAAATTCTCATCTTAAAAGGATTATTTTAACAACAAATTACATCTGCTAATTTCCTTAAGTGTATTCCAATTTTAAATTGAACATATTTAAATTGTAATTTGTCTTCAATGAACTCTCGGTAATGCAATATTTTCGGATCTTCAATCCTCTATATGCAGTATCAAACAACGTTCCTCTTCTGCTTCCTGAAATGTCAAATGAGCAGTGCAATGGAAGGCATACGACTGCACTTTTGAGAATTTTACGTACTGTCACTTGTTATCAATCACTCCTGCCATTACTACGCAAGACGTTGCGCATTGGTGCGTCAACAGTTAAAGAGCAACTAAAAAAGACGAAACGAGAAAACAAACCTTGGCAAAGCAAACTGGCGAAGTTTGTTCTAAAAGCTGACAAATTTAGCATGGTATTAAACAATAATAGAAACCTATTTATATAGGATAAGTGAAACTTCATCCTATGAGAACGCATAATGGAACGCACAACGCACAATGTCCTTATAGTTATGGGTATTAAAGAACAGCAGTGTTTCTTTCAGACACCTGCACTTCGGGTGGCCGCTACGGAGATTCGGGGGGCAGACTGAATAAAATGATAGTTTAAATAACATTTAAATAATGGGTTCGGGTTTCTTCGGGGGGAGCTAGGTCCTCTCCGGGGGAGCTGAGCCCCTCCGGAGAAGTACCTGAAAGAAACACTGAAGAACAGTCTTGAATTAATACATGCGTAAATGTTGAGAAATAAGGATTACATTAAAATAGAGAGATGGGTTATTTCTTTTAATGAATTGATAGCATTAAATTACAATACAATACAATTGTAAAATTGATAAATTATAACTTCAACGGGCTTCATATATAATCATAAGAATAACTTCATATATAATCACACTGTATAAAGTACACAATGTCAGCTGATTTTTGGAAATCGAAAACAACAACTAAAACTTGGTGAAGAACTTTACAGATTTATCCCTGGCTAGAAATTTCAGAATTTTTTAAGAAATTACATTAAGGGAAATATGAGGTTAACCAGTAGACTTTATGCACAACATTTAGGATGGACCTTTAAGAAGCACTGGCTAGCGCAAGGGAAAAGAGTTGCACGCGACACCGGCGCCGCGGAGGAATTAAAGAAGCATGGAATTCAAGTGAAAGATGTAAAGGAAGTGCTTAACCCAGTTGTGAAAAGGGAACGGTTGTATTAAACGGTTTTTAATGAATTTCGTCAGAATAATTTGATTGCATTTCAGTATAAAAGTAGTGGGTTTTAAGCCTGTTGAAGTACCCCAAGGCAAAGATCATCCAAACTGGCACGATCAGGTGTGCTACACGTTTGGCGATGAGAATGTACTGTTGGAAGGTTTGCATCAAGCACAAATTCTGACAAACACTATAGTAATCAATCAATTCCCGCGGAATATTGAGCAATTAATATCACAATCGCAACTCTCAACTTCTGTAGACCAAAGAGTCAAAGCAGCAATAATGGCTTCGCACATATATGACGCAGAGCAAGTGAAGTTACCAAAGCGTAAATTGCCGGACCGTCCTGCTTATAATTTACCTAGAGAATATGGCATTTCCGCTCAGCGAAAAATGTGAGTTTCCACATAAAATTTGTTATCTTAACTACTAATCATCTTTCTGGCAGGCGCTTATTGATAAATAAACTTATTACTGAATGTGAGAAACTGGTAGGACTTTCAGTAACGTCACGCAGACGACTAATTGACAATGCAGACTCTAAAGTGACGCTCTCGAGAGATGAAGATATTTTACAATTTGTTATTACCGCAGAAAAAATGATTACATCTACATTTCCAATTACACCAGTGGCAAGAACATACCATGGAGAATTACCCGACATATATCCTCTTAAACCTACAATCACCATGCCAAAGGAACATATTTACACAGAAGACAATTTCTACTGTATGTATTATTCTCCAGCGCAAAGTACTCAGAAATCTTTACAACTGATATAAATTTTTTTTCTCTTCGTAGTGTTGAGTGATGCCATTTTGTGTTCTCATCCTCACACAATTTTTCTTCATTTTGAGAAAGAGAAAGTTAGTAATCTCCATGAAACTCCCGTGACAACGACTCAATTTCAGGGTAGAACTATGTTGAAGGCATTTGTGGTTGCTGCGTCTAGGGCGAAGCAGCTCTATGGAGTAAAATTACAAGAATTAATGAAATGTTCATATAATATTTTTTTTTAATTTCAGGATTCATTCACGGGAACTCTTCCTAAACCAATTGTCGTTCAGAGTGTACAAACGGATGGAAAATGTTTTCATTTTGGAGTTTTCCAGCTTAATACTCTATCATTAAGCAGTGCCGATGATAGAAATTATTGGTTTCATCAACCGAACATGGAATTATTTTCTGAATGTGAATACAAAGAAGGGCGGCCCTCATTTTCTGGATACAATAGTGAAGTCTTTCGCATATTAAATGCTTTCTACAATAATTCATAACATAACAAGAAACAAGAAAATGTTAAATAAAAGATTCATAAAAATTGTTGCTAATCTTTGTATATGCTGCAATGGTTGCTGTAGGAATTACATCGGTTGCTGTGATTACTAAGCTGGTCGGTGTAGGTGTTTAAGCTAGAAATGTATAATCCAACTGAGGTTAACTGTAATACCACGTTTCTACGGCTGGTCATCTCCAACGCAGTCAACGTTGAACGTTCTAGATCATATCCACCGAGTGAAAAGAAGGAAGCTAGGCTAGGTGTAACCTTCTTTTTACAATGTTTCATTTCCTCATGTTCTTCGAAATCTCCGCGCTGCACAAGATATGTCCTTGGTTATTATAATCAATGTAATGGAACTGAGAGGTATGATTGGGGACTAATCTTATTTGTAAAAATAGTAGTTGCTGTAATTAATTTTTTGATGATAATAATGGATATAATATATACACACCCGATGAACCTGCTCGTTAAGCAACCTCACACCAGAATGGCCCGACAATAAAAAAAATTCTATAGACGAGTTTTTGGAAATACCCAATAGACTAGACAGCATTAAGAATAAAATTAAATTTCTAATAGAGAGAATATATTTGTTATCAATGCAGTTTTCGGCTTATATTTACTTTTATTTTTGCAAATGTTCGCGGATGTTGTTGTAATTTTTTTGTTGTTGCTGACCCCAACAACAAAAATCTTTTGATCTCCCTCTTGGGGAGAGGCTAGATCCCCTTGAATTTGAAAATGTAACCGCCGATATCTCCTAAATATTAATAGATATTCAAATAATATACACTTATTGAAACCTGTTCTGCAATTGTAAACTTGTATGTTTTCAATAGTAACACCTATCAATTTTGCAACTTTGGGCCTTTCTTTGCCGTGGCGTATCTTGCAGTTATGTCATGTATTGCTGTTTTTTCCTCAGAATTTTTCTATTCAAATTGAGATGAGATCATTTTTCTTCAAAAGGCGCAATTTTTCTACAAAAATTTTCGGCTGCGGCGCTGTTTCTACATCTAATTTTTAATAGATGTATTTATGCGATTTTTCTTCAAAATTGAAGAAAACATTGATCAAAAAATATTGAGAAATTGGCCGCCAAACAATTAATGAAAATATAAAGCCATGTGGAAACGACGAACGACGACGAGTTTTGCGTTTCACTAAAATTGGGCTGCTTTTCGTCTCAGTAGGCATCGACGTTTTGATTTGCATTCTAGGCAGTGATAAAAGGATAGGACATTTCGCACTAATAGAAATGCATTTGCTCTAAACAATCACAGCCTCGTACAAAATTAGCTGGAATTTGGTACTTATTTCTCAGGGGACGTGTACTTGCGCCAACATCAATCTCTATCTCTGATTCTGAGGATTAATTTAGGGGCGTAATTTAGAAAACAGAGCAAAGAAAACACCAAGTACATGTTCAAGCAGAGATAAAGCAGAGCAACGCAAGGCAGAGATATAAAATATTAAATTTCCGCACAATTATCTCCCTGTTCATAGTTGAACTATTTTTTAACAATAACGAAGTAAATTTTATGTAAAAATTAAAAGAATTTTTAAAAAATCTCACCTTTATTCATTCGCTTATATGAATGCAATTTTGTATGCACTGTGCCAACTGCTGCGTTGCTGTTGTGATTACATTCGTAATTTGTAATACGGATTCACAATAATATCTAGAAACTATAAGGTTTTAATTGAGCTAGAGGGACTTGTCTAGGGAAAATAGTTATGTAGGAGATTGCTGTTATATTTAATAACTGATTACTCAGTACAAATTTTTAAATGGGTCATGCAATTCGTTTATAGAAGTTATGCTTCTGCAACGTTGTGTAACCAGCCCAAACCATTACCAGCTTCTATTGCTATTTTCCCGAATGCTATACATTCTACGCCAACTTCAGTTTTTTATGCTGTCAAAATTAGAATTTTGAATTGTAAGGCGTTAGAGTTCTTACATTTATTTTCGCCAAATGCAAGAATATTTTAATTAATAATTGAATGTGCTTAAAGAAAATGGACCCAAAAAATCGAAGAAATTCGGTAGGTTTATGAAATACGTAACTGATATGACTGGCTTTAGAAACCAGCGATCGCGTTATGAATTATAAGGGCATTGTACTTGTTTTCGAGAGGTCGTCTAATTAATATTAGCTAATGTGTGAATTTTTAATTAACCTGTGTTATAGATCCTTAAAAAAAATTCTGAAGTTGAAACTACAGTGGATTTTACAAATAAACTTAAACGACGCATTAGTTTCAGTGGAAGGAAGTCGGTCAGGTACAGTGAGCCAACCAAAGACAATGACTGCAAACTAATTACTTGGCTTCTCTTTTAGGGTTTTTAGTGGCGAGGAGGAAACAAAGGCATGGAACAACTCTTACGAAGAATCGGATAACGCCGTGAACGCATCAGGAGAGATCGAACAACGCAGTAACATAATCTTATCTGCCTCAAAACTTCAAAGCTCCGAACAACGAAGTTGTTTATCACAAAGTGAATTATTGGTACAGGCGAATAAAGAGAACGTATGCGTTATTAAAAAAATTACTAATATTGGTAAGGGAGACCTGCTCCATGATTATTCTCCTGGCGAAAGTAATTTATCTGGCAGAAAATCAAAGAGCATTGATTCCACCCTCTGCACTACTAAAGAATATATAAATATTTCGAATGCTGTGGAGAATTTTGTCATCGAGAATAGTATTGATGTAACACTGTTTGACAGCGAACGGCCATATATTGAAAAAGGGAAAGTCAATTCGTCGAAATTCTTAAACTTCCAACAGCACCAGACCAAAGAACGAATTAAGGAGCCTGAATTAAATGCACACAGAGAAATTATTCATAAGTACGGTAGGATGGATACCTGCAGCGGGAAGAAAGAGGTAAAAATGAGGGGGTTCTGACATATTCAAATATTGATTATTTTAAATATTGAGTATTTTAAAATGTTCGAATTAATACTGTATAATTTCAATAAGGTATTTAACACGAATCTATTGAATAATTTTTTTTGCATTTTCAGGGTAATTATGAATACAATATTCCCGCCCAAACAGCCGATAATATTACTATGGATATAGAACGGGAAGTTGCAACTGAAACTAAAACAAATCTAATAATATCTTCAAATAAGACTTGTTTACCTAATGAAGATATAAATATTTCGTTGAATATTTGCGATAAAAAAGATTCTTCGGTGGTTGGTGGTGTTTGCGATATGGACATATCATTGCCAAATTCGGAGAGAGATAAAGACACCAATTTAAAAGTGTTGCTTGAAAATCAGCCGCAATCGACAAGAAAGAAAAACCTATTTGAAGAAAATAAAAATGAAGTCTCCATGGAAATTACCATGCAAACGACAAGCTCACGAGATCTGAATGAAAACTGCATAACGTATGACTCCGAAAATGTTTTACCGAAGAATGTGAATGCCTTTGGATGCAGTCAACTGGAGTTAGATACCTGTTCGGAACTGTCTGCACCTCCGAAGCCACAAGGGGAAAATAATAATGTGAGCAACTCTCACGAAATAATTAGACCTAATTTAAAACCAAAATCAAATTTATTTCCAATTCGTTTTACGGCAAAAAACGATACTGCTAAAGGTACAAATCTCGTAATTATTTTTTTAGGATGAGGGTGAAGGTATATTCACTTTGTGCTTTTGTTCGTATTAAAAGAAAATTTTCAATTTACAGTTTAAACTTTGCCCAAATCAACCCTTTAAAGAGTGTTTCCATGCCATTGGAAATGGATTATTTTTTTAAATTTTCTTTTAGCTGGTAAAGTGAATACACCCGCTTCCATATTACTGTCCCTTCGTACAGACACGAATTTAGGATATATGAATTTCGATATGGCAAAAGTTAATACTTTTATTATTTGTAGATTGTGAGTCTAAAAGAGGAGTAGAAAATTTATTGCACAGAAATAGAGAAGAAAATAATTTCTGTGACATCGGTGATCAAGGAAAACAATTACTTTTTGACTCCAAGAAGATAGAAGAAATTGAATGTTTTTATGATAACAGTGAGCATTTGAATTTTCGTCGGTTAAATGATGAAATTGAGCTTGGAAAAGTACAAGTTTTTCCTAAATATTCAGAAGAGACATTGGCTAAAGAAAATTTCTGCAATAAGAAATCTTCCAATACGCGTGACGTTGGAGAAATAGAGGCAACTTTAAAGGGAGATAAATCAGAGAAACTCTCAAAAACACAACTGTTTACAAATACTTCAATAATTCAAAGCCAAGAAATGAATTTGAAAGTAAAAGATTCGCATATAAAATCTATGGAAATTGAGTCTGCCTCTAAAATTGAAATTGGAGCTTCGAAATCGTTTAATTTGACCATGTGTAACGATGACTATAGTGATATTGAACTTGATGAAACTCGATATTCAGAAAAAGTTCAATTACCTTCAAACAGACAGACACTTTATTTTACCGAGGAAATTAATATCGATGAAATGACGGCGAACAGAAATGAACAGAAGGGCCTTGAACTTTGTGAGAAATCCATGATCATCGAAGGAAATGATTCGTTAGGTCTTGTAACTAAAGACTGCAGTATTGCTAAAAATGATCGCAGCAAAAAAATACACGCAACGTTATACTGTGATCAAGATATGAATATTTCTTTTCATGATTCTATACAAATTGATGAAGCAGAGACAAACGCAAGAGCTGATAGGCGGTCACAAAAAGAAATTTCAAAAGAATCGACTTCAGACCTTTTGAGTGATTCCGAAATTAGAACTGAAGTTTTTGATAAAAGGACAGAGAATATTGAAGATTGCCTTACCAAAATCGACAGCACTTCTAATTATAATCACGAGAGTGAGTTAGATGCTGAGGGTGGTTCCAAACAAAACATTTCAAACGAATGTACTACGAATAAAATTGAACCAAAACATATAAGACATACTTTATATTATAATAAAGACATAGATCTTGATAATTCAATGAATTTATGTCGAAGGATTAAAGACGATGCGGGATCGGAAGAAGAGTTGCTCAATATTAGTGATATGAAAATTGTAGCGGGTGACGAAGAGGATGAAAATGACACGAAGCAAAAACGAAAGACAATCAACGTAGAAAAAGATATGGATTTGGATCATTCTTTATGCGAGAGCCCAAAGAAGAAATACACACCAAATAAATGTGAAAATATTTCAGATAGTATCGATGAAGAAGAAGATTTGTCTTCGCCAAAGCCCGAAGTAGGAGAAACACACAGAAGAAAAACAATTATTTATTCACATAATAATGAAATTGAGGAAGAATGTTCACCCGTAACAAATATTCCATGCAGTGCAGAACGCGATTATAAATGGTTCGGAGGGACACCTCATCGCTCTGTTATAGAATTTGAGGAAATTGAGAAACGAACTAGAATCGAACCAGATCATGTTGCGGAGAGCATAATCTATAATGAAACTGCAAGCAAAATAAATTTTGATTTAGATATGAAACCCATTGAGTCGATCAATGAAACGGAACAGATATATTCGGCCATCGACAGGACGCAGGGACATTCCAATGTAATTTCTCTGATTACGCCCTTGGAAAAAACAGCAAAACGAAGTGCGTTAAATATGACTCCTGTTTTTCCCCTTGCGAAAAAACGATTAACTAAAATTTTTGACAATTGCAATCTCGAAGAGACAGTGCCCTCTAAGAATATTAACGAAAATTCTAATTCTAAAAAGCATAATTTTGAAGCAAGTCTTATAGACATCGATACAACATTTCTAGGGTTAAATATGGATGATGATATCATAGATGATATTCCCATTAATCCATCGGAGGATGAACATAAAAAAGGAAACGAATTAGGCTCTGATTCGCCCTTATGTACTCCGATTATTACTGAAAGTTTTGAAAAGAAATGTCTTATTCAGGATCAATACTCACCGCCTGAAAAAGCCGAGGAGTCCAATACAAATCAGCTTTACGAAACTATTCCTCTACCTCGATGTGCCGTCATGTGCTCATATCTCAATCAGAGAGTAGCAGATATTAGCGATTATTATAATCTACGAGACAGATCGTTTGAGACTACAGTTGGCAATGAAAATACGGGCGAGAAACCTAATCCAGAGGAATTATACGATGATGCGAATATCAGCAAAATTAATAATTTAAGAAAAAAATATGTTGATTTAATGCGTGATAGTCGAACTAGTTTAGAAAGCAAAGGGAAGAGCCATTTGAATCTGTTCGAAAATATTCTTAATGAAGGCGATGTGAGTGAATTGGTGAATGTAAAGATAGAACCAGTGGAATTAGAAGAGTTCGAGCGTTTAAACGATTCGGTCGAAGTTATTGTTGATAAAGATGAAAATATCGCGGACGACTTTATGCAATTAAGCCTGAAACCAGTTGAATCAGAAGAGTTTAATAAACATTTACACAATCCCAATGATGTTATAATTCTTGAAGACGAAAAAACTACAACTGATTCTGTGGCAGTAAAAATGGGGCCAGTACAGTCACATGTCAGTAAGAATGTGGACTTTGAAATAACTGAACCCGCTGATCCGACTGAGCTTGAAACAGAAGCGATCCAAATTGATGGGCACGATTCGTCAATTGTATGCCGTAAATGTAAACGTTGCCAACAAACACTTCTTAACGAAACTGAGTCTACCACGCCTATGACAGCCGATTCATTTGTTTTGCCTGAAATACCTTCGGTGCCTTTAATGGATCGATTGAGACAGGTTCGATCAAAACCAACCATTACAGCAGTTAATGAATATTGGAGGCTGAGATCGCCGGATCCAGCCTGCGGTTTAGGAGAAACAGATGGAAATTTAACGCTGTCGGATGAATATAAAAGTGTTCTTGACAATTTAATATGCGAATATAGGAATAAGATAAAACTGTGAGTTTAGAATTTCGAATATTCGATTATGATTTCAAAATTTTGTATTTGTTTAAAGGACGGAACAAGAAATGGCCGAGGCTCAAAGCAGAAAACAGAGAATTTTAGAAAAACCTTATGCTCAGCGTTTAGATGATTTGTTGAGGTAAAGTTTTTAATATTTTGTATGCAATTGTGATAGGTTATTGACAATGATCATTACTCTTTTTCAAGATCTAACTTACCTAATTGGATTTTTGACTATCAGACAAAGGCGGGAAGGACTTTTGTTTTGACACATAGAAGAATTGTAACATTTTCATTAGCAATTAGTTATAGCGAAAATGATGCCTTCGGATTGAACATAACTATCAAAGGAATAAAATTGTGTCCAAATAATTTTCGGAGAGGTGAGTTTGCTTTTCTAAACACTCCTAATTTTTAACTTTTAGTACCTTTATACAATATTGGAAGAATGTTTGAATGAGGTATACCTGTATTTGTTGAATATATTTCATGAATAACATTTCATGAATAAACAATGAATAAATTGGGATTTTTTGATTAAGATTGGAGGACTGAGACTGCATTCAGAGTGCATTAAAGTGCGCTTTAGATGTTGCCATCAACTTATGAAATGGGGGCATTATTTCCTTATCTATTTCCTTTAATTGACCAACTAAAATTTGAAATAAATGTAGCTTCCGTGGTATTAAAAGTGTCGCGGTCTTATTTCACGTGAACTATTTTATTCTTTTTATTTTATGAGTAAATAAATCCCATAAGATATGAAATGGTTGGTTCTCAATGGTATAACAAACCTCATATAAAGAATGTAGGCACTAATCCATGTAGGCATTATTTATATAAGATTTCATAATAAGGTTG
The DNA here is from genome assembly GCA_963966595.1 of Physocephala rufipes. NCBI lineage: Eukaryota > Metazoa > Arthropoda > Insecta > Diptera > Conopidae > Physocephala > Physocephala rufipes. The sequence goes on from OZ016501.1 coordinate 14,584,894, forward strand.
ATTTTTATGTTATAACAAATTCTGTTATCCACGTCTAAATTAATGTCGAGCTTTCATTAGTAATTTTTCCATTAATATTTATAATAATACGAAGTAGTCATCATTATTTATATTGATCCCATTATTGTTCCCATTAACATCAATATGATTTTATTACGATTTAGAACATTGGAAACCATTTCATCATGTTTTGGACTTTGAGTTGAGGCTTGAGTTACCTTACGATTTGTCGACCTTCTGTGAAGGAAGTGACGTCGATAGCGTATTTGGAATGCTAAAGGAGATCGATAGAATTTGCGTTAATGTTGAACAATTTTGTCGATGTTTTTGGAAACTTTTATGCACAGAGCGAAGCTCCTTAGTAAAGTAAGCGAAAATCATTAACCGCATTCTACTGTTTTGGGCGACTCTTCAAATATGCAATAAAATCATTATAATGTATTAAATTTATTTTGTATAGGGAAGGAAATTCGGTCCACATAAGAAAGATTGATCGACGCGTATTGGATCAGGGCAAATATCGCTCTGTTGAGGAGACTGTGTTCAGGATTGAAGTGAAGAATATTCGTAAAATATGTTTTAAGGATATTGCCACACCGTCTTTGCATCTATTTCGAGAGGACATTGAGTTTTTGCCGATCGGATTGGATTTCTTGAGAATATTTCTAAAGGACCCGATGGTTCACATGAAGAACATAGAGAACTGAGAACTTCCTAAGAGAATGAATTGGTAGGATGATTCAAATATTTGGGCCATAGCCATAGTCTACAGTTGATGCAATTGATTTACATCGAATTTTTGTATTAGAAATTATATAGGATTGTTTGTAAGATGTTCCATAGTAGTAATGAAATATGTTTCGTATGGTCCAATATTGAAAGCAAATCTTTTTAATTTTCCGGTCGATTTTTATGCTCTGTTGATTGATATATCCAAACATATTTATATTTATGTGTATTATTTCTTTATAGTTTTAAAAAACATATAGCGAAGTTAGATATTTAGATCCTTCTTTTTAAGTCAATTTTAATATATCTTTTTAAAATAAAAACAATACAAAACAATATTTACACAAATATATTTATGTTGTAATTTTTTATAAGTTAAAAATAATACAAAAACGTTCAGCTTCCAGATTTGTACGTAATTCGATAATTAAGATGGCCTTTTCCAATTAATTGTACATCGGAGAGTGTCATTTCAAATCAGAATAAATTGCAATTTAGGAATTATTGTTTGTTATTTTGTTATTTTGAATTACACTCTCCGTTAATTTCAAATCAGAATAGTCATTTGCAATTCAGAAAGCGTCAATTGTAAATCAGAATTGTGAATTGTAATTCGGAAAGCGTCAATAAAGAAAAAACTATTTGTAAATTATTATACTCAGTTGTAATTCCGAAAGCATTAGTTGTAAATCAGAAAGTGTCAGTGGTCTCGGATTTTATGAGCATCGAATCCTTTAACGTAAACCAATTATCGACGATGCCAAGGGTAGTAACACGTAAGGAGGCTGTGTTACAATACAACGCATGGTTTTCTTATAATCGCATATTGGATCGCAAATATATGCTAGTGGGAAATTGAATTCTGATTTATTTAATATAATCTGAGCTACAATTCATGTTCTCTAAATTACAAACGGAAGAAAAATGTTCATGCCTTGTTTTTAAAAAATCATGCTGAATATTGATTGAACTCGATTATTGATAATCACGAGTGGTCACATAAAATATCGGATGTAATCGTCACCAAAAGGAAATTAATTAATTTTCCTAAAAAACTAATTTTTCCTGAGAATAATTTTTTAAAACAAAAAAAAATTTTTTTGGATTGCTTTTATTACGTAAAATTGTTCTGTTATATTTTATGGGTCTTTTATGTTTATTATCATTTTGATTAGGATCTTTTGCAGTTGTTTAATTAAAAATGTTTCTTTTACTTTTAATGTTTTTTTTACATTTCTGTTAATTAAAAAACGCCAATTCAAACAATCTTTAATCTTTCCCCGATCATTTTTAAAATTAATAAAAGAAAAAAGAAAAACATATTTAGCAGACATATAATCGATATTGCGAGAAATCCAATGCAATTGCTCTGTCTCCGATTCTCTATGGTAACGTTTAAAATAAAAATAAAATTTGTTTCTGGATTTAGAAAAATTTTCATCGAGCATGGAATCAATTTATAGTATTCATTTAATAAATAGAAATTAATTTATAAATGAATTGAAATCATGTACAGACAAATTGTGTCCGGTTCATGTAATAGCGGTACATCTTCGGAAACAAGTGAGACACAGAGTATCGAGGATAATACCGGATGTAGCGGTGATTTAATTCCAGTGAGAGATATTTTCCATAATAATCGAAATATCAGGTAAGTTCAGAGGTGTTGAGGGTTAAAGCGAAGATTTGTAAGAATCTGAGACTGGTATTACATTAATTGATATTAATTCAAAGCATTAGTTTAACGTTCTAACTAATGATCAAATAATTTATATTTGAATTTAAAAATTTTAAGTTTTGCACAAGAATTTGTTAAAATAATATTTAAAATAATATTTTGTTAATAAATAATTTAATTTAAATTTAAATTTGTTTAGTCAATTAACGATTAATTAATTAGACGAACCTTAGGAGACTCTAATATATGAAATACTACGTGTGATGATTCTGTATTTGAATTAATGTTATATTCGAGATACTGCTTGTGACACACACTTGCATATTCATTATATGTATCGATGGTTTTAATATTATAATTAATTGATTTATTGATTAAACAATCCATAATCAGGAGATTAATTACGCTTGCATTAATATGATTAAGAGATAGCATAAGGTGGATTTATGATTTCTGAAAATTTCATCAGTTTCTATAGTTGTTTTCTCTTCAGTTACAAATATGTGAGACTGTTTCTTGTAAAATTATTTTCAGAAGTATCAAAAATTTGGAGCCTATAAAAGATTTCATTACTGAAATGGATGTTGCTGAAGCGAAACGGCCTCCGTGGCGAGCTGTTAGCATTTCAACATTACCTAAACCAGATAAGAGCGCTATTTTAAGAGCAAAACTTCTCGATGCTTCGAGGTGATAGTGATTTGAATAAATTTTCCTTTGAATACCCAAACTGATTTCAGAAGAGATTTATTTTTAATTTCTCTGCACGGTTAGGCGTCTTCGTGCCGGGAAGTTAGCAGTTGCCACTCAGACGGATCCTGCACCCACCAAATTAATGAGAGAGGTAAGCTTAGGAGTCCAGGCCGATTTAAAGGATCATAAGGATGTTGGCATTTTGACCGATGGATCCTATGCTTTAATAAAAAGGGGATCTGATGATTGTAAGTTCTGAAGTATACTAGATTGTTGATAGAGAAGAAATAAATAATTCATCACATTTGTAGATATTTTGACGTTCTCCGTTTCTCAAATGACGGATTCCAAGACGCTTAAAAGTGCATCAACACAAACTCTATTGCCTAAAGTAAGCGGTGATGCATTCATAGAGGCTTATCGGGCATATTATAATAATGATAGCAGTATTGATAAAACAGTATGCGATATCACAGATTTGAAGACAATCGAACAAAGTCTGTTGAAACAAATACGAGCTATCCGACAGACCAAACGACCAGACGCAACTCAAACCTGTTCGAAGGAAAAGGCTAGCGCAAGTGATACGAAAGTGACACTAAAAAATGCTGAAGAAATACTAAATTCTACAAAGTCTTTATTTCCGATAATCACTTGTTCATCCTGGCATTTTGATTTTGATTTGACTGAAGAGACGGAAAAGGTTGCACCTTTCCAACCCTACAATATTTTAAGAGCACGTCGCCCCTTTTCGAGAATTAATGGTGGCGATCGGAATTTTCCAAACGCCCATCAATATCGATCCATCAATATGAAAGCATTTGTAATGAATGCTATTGATGAACTCATCTTGGAAGCGAACAATTTGGTGGATTGCATTGAAGATCTCGCAGTGCGTAATGAAATACGAGCGAGAAAAGCTCGAGTACGGGATGCAGAGAAAGTAAAAAATGCACAAAAATCGATTACGGCAATATTTCCATCCGATTATTGGTTACCAATCATAGAAAAGCAAGAGAAAGATTTGTGTGATACAATTAGAAATTTGAAGACGCTGAAAGAAATGAAAAAACTGGAGAAGTTTGATTTGACAGAAAGTGAATAAAAATAATGATCTTAATTATTTTCTTAATTTATAGAATCAATTTATTGATCTTATCTCCTTAATTTTATAGAATTAAAAAGGGAATATTTTGGTATTTTTTGAAAGAAAATTATCACTATTCGTCTTTATTGAAACCATTTTATAATAAAATGAATTACCATTCAGAGCAAAAGGTACCGTCGTCATTGTTAATTGCAGTAATGAATCATTAAGTATTATTTTTAAATTCATCACATTATTTTTATAATTAGTAGACAGTAATTCATTGTAATTCGTTGTAATTCGTTAGATGTAATTAATTACAATTATAAAATTTTCCATATGAACCAAAAGAAAAAGGCCGATAATGATCAGGCTGTAGAAGGTTGACGTTAATTTAATTATGATGCAGTTTTCCTGGGTAGCCATTTCATTAATATATCTGTGGCCATTTCGCTGTTCAGAGGACATGTTGAGTAAACCTCATGGCATGGCTTTCCATTGACTTCCTTCCCATGTTCCAGAGCTTCCTTAATGGCGCTTCCGTCTAATAAATAATCGACCAACGAATTTCTGGCAAATAAAAAAATTTCTTCCTATGGAATCATTACTTTTTTGTTTCGAAACGAAATCTTTCTTTTCAAATTTTTCTTTTGTTTTCAACTTTTAAAATTTTATTTAAATAAAATAAATTGATTGTAAGAAAATTAGAAAGCGAGTGCTATTTTTAGAATGTTTCAATAAAATTGATGATTTAAAACTTTGAAAAGAAAATATTTTCGAAAAGCTAAAAATAAAAACATGAATAAAAATAGATGAGTAATCTTGATTAAAGATAATTTCGTTTCATGAACAATTGACTCATTCGTCTTCGTCATTGTTCAATAATATTGTTTCGGATTTGAAGCTATTTTAAACTATAAGTAATAATCTCGAAATAATTGTTCATGTAGATAATTACCAAAGTAATCATTAAGATATACACCAAAAAAAAATCATAAAATAATTTATACTTACTCCGCTAACGTATGAATAAATTCGTCCATTTGATCAGGGTTGCCAATCTTCATATTGTTCTCTGTGGAACGTATGTAGGCGCAAACGGCACGTTGCATGCAACTGGTCGTATCGATATTGTTCTGTCCGAGGATATCATCAATTTTATTCATCATACCGGCTAACGATGAAAAGTCATCATTATCATTGTCGCCTGTTTTTGAAAAGTAGAAAAATATGTGTGAAAGAGAAATTATTAGGAACAGGATTTTCTACTTTTCCACTTACTTCTTCCATAACCGGCATAGCCGCCAGCATGAAATGCATGCAACAATTTCGGTATGATAATTATAGCACCTATCCCAACCAATGTACCCAAGACCACGCCGCCGAGATCCAATTTGATTGGATTGTAGGCTGAAATGCCCGTGGTGCCTGGATAACCCTGGAAGTGAACAAAATTTGTGAAGATGATTTAGGAAATTAACCCTGATTTTCTTTTTATTCGAGGCGTACATTAAGGGTGCCGTAACCGGTGGTATAACCTAAACGTTCCAAACGCTCCTTTGTAGAAATGTCCTCTAGGTCGTCGTGTTGGGTTTTGTTGACTTTATAGTACGAGCGACGCCATCGTTGGTTGTCTGCAGAGAGTCTGTTTTAAATATGGAAGCGAAGTAAATGAAGAAACGTTAAGAAATTGAATCCATCAGCAATTAAAGGTATTTTTGGTGTTGAAATTAATTCGATTTAGGATTTTATCTTTGTGATATATCACTGATACGACCAGAAGAATTTTGAAAATTTCGTTTTAATTTTGAATCGATTCTACGTAACTTACTTCGGATTGCCTTCATATTTTGGCACACCACTTGAACATTCCAGTAGCGAAACAATAGAAAACAATCCTAACCAAAAGAAAGCCGTATCCATTTTATGTTGGGGCAATATGAATTAATATTCCTCTTGTATTAAATTCCTCTGATTTTGCCGATGCAATATTTTCGACTGGAGTGAAATTTGTTAAATTTAACCCTTTTATACTGCTAACGATGGATAAATGGATGGATTTTGTTTCATAACTGCAACAATTTTTGTCACATTACATGCTATTCCACTCGTAACCATTCATAACCGAAAAAATGTCGTTGAAAGAAGACAAATACTTTCGAAGCGAGATAATCGAAGTTCGTTTTAGTTGACGCTGAAAGAAATTATTCTACCAAAACGAAGCCCGCCAAATCTTTATTAAAGTGAACAATTACTTAATGAAATTGCTTCAAGTGAGTTATTCAACATTTCAAATTACCCCCCCCCCCCCCACCACCTACAAAGTCCGGACATGGCAACTATAAAAGTTATTACAGACAGGTGAGTGCACCCTCTTGGAGTTATTAAAGCTTGACTATTTACGCAGCTAAAATTTCTATTGGGGAAAAAAGCAGATGGCATTTAATTTTTACGGAATACTTTTTTCATCATTAATGTCATCATCACCAACGTTATTTTGCAAGAGATAAAGAGAAACACGGAAGAGTAGAAGGTTCGGTAAGGGCTTTATTTCTTTTGTTTCAGGCGCAGCGGTAAATGAATGGGCTAATTGAAAATAATTTGGCTAGGAAGAAAAATTATTAAAATTAATTTGTCTAGGAAGAACAAATCATTAAAATTAATTTTGATACGAAAAATTATAAGAATTAATTTGAACATTATAAGTCTGTTACTAACATTTGAGCCTGCTCTTACAAATAACACAAATTACCGCTCTTCCTGTAATTATCGCGTTCGCAACCATCATTAAATATTTAATATAATTAAATCATACCCACTAACAGCTTAATCCGCGACCATCGGCAGATGGTAGACGAGAATAATTAACAGAATTTTGAAAGAAAAATTCACCCAAAAATTATGATTTCACTCTAAATCTTCGTAATTTATTTCCATCGTAAAATAATTTCAAAATCAATTTGAAAATGTCATTTGGGAAAAAATTTCAGCAAAATTTTAACATACAAAGCTTTCAGAAAATGTAATTTTAATAAAAAAAATGGTATTTGAATATCAAACGAATTGCAGTAACGTGCCACAGTCCAGGTAAGTGTTCGAAAGGTATTAACGAGTTAAGTATTTCGCCAGTATATATAATAATATATATTTACGAAGTATATACATGTCTGATCCATAAATATATGTCTCAGCTCATCAAGTTGTATCGAGTGTATTAATGAAGTCAGAAGTGGGTTTAGCCATTGCCAGCAGTGCGTTATTAACTCTGCTATCAATGAACACACCTACGCGGTCTTGAAGAGAATATGCCGAAAAATTATGAAGGACTTCAATCGTCAGCAATGCCGAGAAAAGTATACCGTCTTCGGTGGTGGCAATAGTATAAATGGTAAAACAGATCTTCATAGGCCGTCGTCCATAAACGGTAATCAATCTTTTAAAATGTTGACTAGGAATTATGTGATTAATTAAATAGTTTCTTATGTTTTAGCTCCACCTCAGCTTCATGGTGGAGGTAAGAGTAGGAGAAGGACTATTGGCGATGTTCATGAAGATCGTTATGGTGGCAAATCGAAAGTTGGCCCGAAAGACGTTAAAAGGAAGAAGAAGACGGATAATGTGGACGAAACCCAAGATGAGAAAGCTAAAAGAATATCAAAAAAATTGAAAAGAAAAAGTAAATCGTTGGGTGAAAATGAACCCGATACGAATAAAAAACGAAAGGTAGGAGAAAGATCAATGAAAGAACAGAATGAAACGGATAATAATCGGACTCGAAAAGGCTCGAGAGATATCAGAAAAGAATCACAAAAGGTTGATCAAAATGAATCGAAAGGAAAAACAAAACAAAATCAAGCTAAAGAAGGAGCTAAAGCAGATCAAGGAGTAGTCGATTCGGAAATTGTTCAAAATCAATTAAGGGCGAAAACTAAAACAAATCAAAAAGCAAGAGATTCGGAACAAGATCAAAATCAGTCCAAGGGAGAGGGTAAATCAAAACGCGGGGTGTCCGATTCAGAGAACGAACAGAATCAGGCTAAAGGAAAAGCGAAAACAAATCAAAAATCGAGCGACTCCGAGCGAGATCAAAATCAGTCTAAGGGAGCCGGTAAACCAAATCGTGACGTGTCTGTTTCGGAAAATGAACAAAATCAGAACAAAAGAAAAGCGAACTCCAATCAGAGGCATAACGACTCCGAGCGAGATCAAGATCAATCTAAGGGAAAGACTAAATCAAATCAAGCACGTAGCGATTCCGAAAATACTCCAAAGCAGCGTAATGAAAAGAATGAATCAAACAAAGGAGTGACTGATTCCGAACGCGATCAAACTGGTCGAACGAATGTTAAAGAGAAAACCAAGCAAAGAGCAGACGACATCGACTCCGATCAAAATAAGCGCACGGAACGTAATGACACAACGGATAAAACAAACCAAGTTAAAGGTAAGAGTAAGGGTGATGGTGATGTTGGAATTTCGAATGCAAGAAACAAAATCAAAGGAAAGGCTATTGAGGATCGTGGCGATTCAAATGTTTTGCCAATAATAACGGATTTACGTCAAAAAGTGCGTGCCGGTGAAAAGGTAGAGCCTGAAAGGAAACCAAGAAGATCCCGTAAGAGTTTGATTAATCGCGATAAGGCGGCAATTGATCGCTCGAGTGCTCGAGATAATGATTTAATGGCCAAAAAGAAACGGAAAAGTGCTAAAGATTTATTGATAGCACAACAAAAATCCGTACAACAAAAAGATCAAAAAAGAACATCACGAAATATTAGGCAGATCAATGGAAGAAGTATATCCTCAAGCACTACCAAAGAAATTCGCAGTTTTAGGCCAATAAAACTCAGTCGTATCGATGCGGCAAGACCATGCGATTTCTTGCGAGCCAACATGGAGGAACGTGATATTTCGCGGATATGGTAATTATCGGTCTCCCATACATTTCTTACCAACTTTTGTTTAAATATAGAAAATATAATAAACAATTGTTCTTCTTTTTCCAAATAGCACACCTCGCACGAGTATTTGTCCCACGGATGCCTGCGTCTGTCCACCAAGAAATGCCTGCGTCTGCCCGCCAAGAAATGCCTGCAGTGAGCTCATTCCTCCTTGCTGTCCCCAACCAACGACGTATATGTGCAACAATTTTTGTAACGTTTCTGACAATTGAGAACTTTTGATTTTTGTATAGACACTTATCCTAACGAGAAAATATCGTAAGGAGAACAAAAAACAAAAAAAAAAAAAAAAACAAACAAAGAAAAAAAACAATAAGAAATTTCAAGTGTTGTAAATAAAACAAACTTCTACCGACAAAGAAACTTAGTTGGTGAGTTGTTACATTTCATAAATGCGTGCAATTTATAAAAAAAAAATCAGAATGTCAATTACTGATCGTCGGTTTATTGATGTCATTTTTAAGAAAAAGAAAACAGGTTTATTTTCGATCTGTCTTCACCAACACAAGCAGTCTTGTGTATCATACTACTTCATTTTTGTGTTTTTGCTTTCATCATGGACAATTTCTTTATGAACATTTCAACGCGAGAAAATGATTTATGCGATCAAGGCTGTAAACAAGAATTTAAAGAAATACCAAAATATTTTGCTCTAAATAAAATTAAAAAATTTTTACAATTTTATTTAATCAATAAAGATTTTTATCTTGTTTAATTAAATGAAGAAAAATTATGAGTTTGATGATTTACTGCATTTTTATAACAAAAGCAGGCAGTTGATAAAATTGATTGAATATATATTTTATAATTATATCTGGCACATTTATTGCACTATATGCAATATATATGTGTGTATCGGAAAAAATATCTACGAAGATTCCGTAATTAAGGACGTTAGTTTTTTTGATTGCAATCGAATTTTTAGTAAACATTTCCTGTTTCATTCAAAATTTTATTTTCAAAAATAGATCTCACGAAATTGATTTCCTTCAATGTTCTTCGTTGTTTTTGTTTTAAAATCGTTTTTCAAGCAAGAAACGCAATTAACAAATTCTCAATGAAATTTTATATATTTTAATGGACCTTCAGGCAAGAAAGAAGAAGTAAAAAAAAGATTCGCGGGCGACGGGTCCAACGGAAAGAACGGTCCAGTTCGGAACATTTTGATTTTTGGATTGGTTTTGCTTTCTCATTCTATTTGTATTAGTAGAATAAGCCACTTATACAATTACAACTTCACACACTCCCACCCATTTGATTTCATCGAAATTCACTTTCAGTGAAAATCTCATGGTTTTCGCGTTAATGTTTCATCCATTCCAAAAATAAGTCATCAGTGAGAGAATGTGACGATGCAGTCGGCGTTACCGTCACCGTCATCACAACCATTACCATCGTCATCGCTGCCGTTTGGCTTAAATACACAACAAAATCAACCGTTTCAACGGATTCCGAAGACAGAACATTTCGAACGGGCGTCGAGTGAACACAAACAGAACGAGTAAAGCTAAGAATCGGCTAAAAAAATCCATACGATTAAATTTATAAATAGTCATCAATTTGAACGTTTAGTTTACGAAAGTGGATTTACTACCCGCAGGACCTATACTACAAGGCCTATCGTTTCGTCGTATACCGTCTCGGTAAGCGTATACTGACCCAGGCGGTCCTAGGAGTAAAAATAAAATAGAAAAATTAAAAAAAAATAGAATGTGAATCCTTAAAATAGCATTTTAAATCGAATATAGACATATACATATATAAAAACGTGCATATACGTAGGCTTATATATAAGTATTAGTGTAGTGTGGTTATCTCTGCCAAAAAAAGTGTGATTTCGAAAATATTTGCAGTCGAATTAATCAAATTTCAGGAAAAAAGCTGAAGACATAAAAAGACAGCTTGCGTGGATTTAGAATTATAATTTTGAGTTGTGAGCATATATATATATATATATATATATATATATATATATATATATATATATATATATATATATATATATATATATATATATATATATATATATATATATATATATATATATATATATATATATATATATATATATATATATATATATATATATATATATATATATATATATATATATATATATATATATATATATATATATATATATATATATATATATATATATATATATATATATATATATATATATATATATATATATATATATATATATATATATATATATATATATATATATATATATATATATATATATATATATATATATATATATATATATATATATATATATATATATATATATATATATATATATATATATATATATATATATATATATATATATATATATATATATATATATATATATATATATATATATATATATATATATATATATATATATATATATATATATATATATATATATATATATATATATATATATATATATATATATATATATATATATATATATATATATATATATATATATATATATATATATATATATATATATATATATATATATATATATATATATATATATATATATATATATATATATATATATATATATATATATAATATATATATATATATATATATATATATATATATATATATATATATATATATATATATATATATATATATATATATATATATATATATATATATATATATATATATATATATATATATATATATATATATATATATATATATATATATATATATATATATATATATATATATATATATATATATATATATATATATATATATATATATATATATATATATATATATATATATATATATATATATATATATATATATATATATATATATATATATATATATATATATATATATATATATATATATATATATATATATATATATATATATATATATATATATATATATATATATATATATATATATATATATATATATATATATATATATATATATATATATATATATATATATATATATATATATATATATATATATATATATATATATATATATATATATATATATATATATATATATATATATATATATATATATATATATATATATATATATATATATCAGATTTTTGATATATATAGGCTCAATAGTATTGTGATACTTTTCAATTCATATTCGTTTCCTTTTTTTATTTTGTATAAAAAGCTGAAAGTCTATTGTTTCTGTGTTCGAACCGTGTGCAAAAGATGTTTTCTTAAAGTTTGCAAATATTTGGAAATCATTCTTTTTTGGGCAATATTTTCCTCCCATTTCGGGTTCTTTGATTCTGTAGGAGAGATAAAGATTTTATGAGTTGCCTTGGTCCCACTTGCTGTGTTTTGAGCAAAAAAAACAACCTTTGAATTTATGAAATTTGCAATTAATTTGGTGGATAAATAAAAGATTTAACTGTATCTAATTTGTATTAAATCCGATCACAAATTAATCGAATCTTAATTCGAAATCGTATATTGTTTTAGTCCTGAATTTGATTACGAAATCATATTGGGTGCATTTTTGAAAAAGTAGCCACGAATATTTGAAGTGCATGACGATGGTATTGATCGAAATATAATGCATAAAGTTCAGAGAAAGAATAAAAATGAATATCGCATTTTTGAGAATAAGAAACTAGGCGACAATAAATATCCTTTTTTGTAAATGTGTTTTATGTTTATTTCCTTTTTATGTTACGCCTTTCTGTTAAATAAATTGTAATGAATTATTCATGAACCAATTCTTCATTAGGAGTGATAATTCGCGTCACACTCGCATCTACAACACTGCTCGCGAAAAAACGCCGAACGATGTGATATCGTTTGTGAACGAGAAAACTCGGATAATAAAATCTCGTAATCTGTTGCAATCTCTTTCATTCCGTTCTCTTTTTAAATTGACCATTAGCCCAATACATACACCAATCCATCTGACGGTGCGAGTTTAAAAACTCGACACTATATTCACCATCAAGGAAATAGTTGATGGAATCGAATAGGTCGGGAGGGGGTGGGCGGTCGAAGTTACAGAAGAAATTCACCTGAACAGCAAAAAGTGTGGGGGAAAATACAGACTAGAAATTTAGAGCAAAAACAACTAAAAACGATTTTTCACTTTTATGACGCGTATATATATTTATATTATACATACATTTAAGAGAAATCAGATGGATTATGTATTGGGTGCCAACTATTTCAAGGTTAAAAATAGACTCTTTTGGGTTGTCGTAATTGTCAACAAATTTATGAAATACTATCTGAATTATGTCAGTATACAAAAATAGCGCAATTTCGAAAGAGAACGGCGGTGAAAATCATCTGTCTCACTATTTAAAAAAGTTGCTATAAGTTGGAAGCAAATATTGCAATATACTGGCAATAAAATATGACTTTGCTTTTAACGATGAACAATGAAGAAATCTCTGCTATTTTCAAAATAACTAAAAATTATTGCTTTTGGCTTTGTTTTCTTTGGCTTGAAATGAGCTGAGACAGATTTGAAAAAGTTTCAAGATTTTTTCAGATTTCAAAAGATTTTTTCGAAAATTAGGAATGAATGAATTGTACTATATAATTTGTTATTGAATCAATCTTATTTCTGGTAATGACGAATACAAAAATAATGAATAAAGAGATTTTAGATTTGGGCCAATTTATTTATGGTTACGCCATCTGTTTATCGTCAGCTGATTAGTAGGCGGGGATAGTTCAGAAAAAGTAGAAAACTATTATATCTCGTTCGTCGTTATTTATCGTTTATTTATTATGCGCAAGCAGAACGGGTTTTTCCTTTTCTAAACGTCTTCATTGCACTAAAGCGAAATTAACCATTTTAAATTGTTTTTATTAAAACAATATTTTTTTTATTTTTTGTGGAATTTTGTAGTTCATTACGTAGTTTATGTATGTTTAATTAGGAATTTTTGGGAAGATAAGAATTTAGTATAAATTGGTCGCAATCGTTTTGAAAATCAGGCACACATAGCTTAAATGCGTAAATACACTGTCTATGAAGCCACCACATTTTGATTACTCACACACCCACACCACATTTCACTATATATCACAACCAATGATAACACTATTGTAAATATAAAAAATCCTATAATTTGTACAAAAGTGAGTTAATTCATTTTACATTTTAACGAAATACTAAAACTATATTAGAAAAATTGAACTTGCTGTATGAAATGCATCGTGTGCACCCGGTGTTTGCTACCTGGTAGTATTGTTGTGTCATAGAATTTCCAATACTTACCACCACACTGCGCGCTCTAGGTTCACTAACAACATAAGGTCCCAAGCATAATTTTATATTATTGATTAATATTAGCCGTGCATATCGTCAAGTCAAGCACTGGAGCACTTCTTTTAGTCTTCGATTGAGCATGATTTTTTTCTTTCGGATAACAAATACATGCTGCCTTACTTACTAAGAATGTTGTAAATATGTATATAGTGCTGTCAATATCTGATGAACGTCGCTTATAGTAGTCCATCGTCTGCAGTTCGCGAGATTGTTCGCTTGGGCATTATTATGTAGGAATTACTTTTTTCAATAAAACAAAAATTCTCTCAAAAATTCATCAATTGTGTGGGACTTGCAGAGCAAAATGCCGATTGACTGGGAGAAGCATCCCTATGTGCCGCGTCCCTCACTGATAGCTGATCCTGTGACTGCTTTTGGGCGACGCGATAAACGACCTTTATCCATACTCGATCCTATTAGCAGAGCTGCCATCAAACCGAGCTTTCGTGTACTCAATCAACCAATCAAACCATATATTCCGGCGCGCGATCAGAATCGCAATAGAATTTTGGGTATGGTTCGTCAATATATCGATACCGTTGAAGCAGGTGGAAATACAGCCTCTCGTACAGCTCTAGACAGTATTGACTCGGTCCTACCACGTATGCATCGTGCTGCCTCAGAGAGTGTTCCCTATGCAAGCTGCAATAGTTATATTAGAGATGGTCATATGAGACCAAGTTCAGTTTACGGAGATAAAGTTAAACGAGAGGTTATCGTTGATGAACGCTCGGGTGCCACTGTAACCAAATACTATTGTTAATCGAATAAACGAAAATGGGGTGGCAACCATACGAAAATATGTCGCGTATAAATCGATAAATTAGATACATTTTTAATAATGAGGTTTTTGTTCAGTTCATCCATATCGTGTATGTTACCTGTTTTTGTAAATGTTTGCCTGTTTAGTCGCTACCTCGTCTATAAGTTCTTCTATGATTATAATTTTTCTGTAATAATAATTGTCATTTTGGGTTAAATGGCTCAGGTTCCAAATTGCCGGGTTTTTTTTGGAATTTCATAAAATCCCGTAATGTAACGCGTAGCAACGCATTGAAACTTGTTCGAGATTATGAAATATCTCTTTAAAAATTTAATAATATAATATTTTGAGTTATGATTTATGCGATAATAATTTATGAGTAGGATAGCTCTTGATACAGCAAGTTGGCTCAATTGTTAACTCCCAAAAATCAAAATTGTTAATTATTGTTTAGGTAATTTGTTTACAATTAAGAGCTTATGTATAACCTTCCGGCGGCTCTAATCTAACTTTTTGCAATACTTGAACAAATTCACAGACCCCTCGTCTGGACCTTTGTACTGATAGACCGGGTCAGCATCGAAGCCACAGCTCCACAGATTATTCCTATAGCTACAAATCGAATGTCGAAAAGTCATCCTACGACTCAAGTAATCCCTATTCGAGGCCAGAACGTTCGAGCTATTCATCAACAATCGAATCGAAATCTCGTAACGGCCCCGGCGGTTCCTACAACTACAGCACCGAAAGGTCTAGCACTACAGGTGCCGGCCCGGGTGGCTACAGCTATTCATCAACCACAAGCGGCACTTTGCCTGGAGGAACTAGATATCGTCACTATTCGTATCGCGTCTAGAAATCACTTTTAATCGCTAATTTTTTGACCCGTCATGAAAATACTAAAATGTTCTCCTAACCAAAACTAACACCAAGTAATAACAAATATCATTATCTATATCTCTATATAATCAATAATAAAATATTTTGGGGTTTTTAAAAGGCTTCACAAGTATGGCGAGGATGGTGTATACCATGTAGGACTTTTATGGCTTTTAATACTCGGCTAACATTTTAATAAAATAACGATGCGACAATCGATTCGATTAATACGAATTGAATGAAAAAGAAAACATGAAACTTTTTATGTAATGAATACTTGATATCATTAAGAAAATGCATACACTGTAGTAAAGAAAAGGAAAACAAATACATATATATTCAGCTCAATTTTTTTGTGATACCGATAATTAAAATAATTGTAATCAGCATCATTTTTGTAGTAATAAATAATAATTTGCTCTGCGCTTTAGTAATGAATTAAATTGGTCTTTTAATTAATCACGGATTACGAGATATTGTGGGGAGAAAAACGAGACCTTGTGGGGGTCAAAGAAGATGCGATATTCATTTTAAGAAATGAAAACGAAAATCTTTAATTTACCAAATTGTGGGTGGATTGGCGAAAGGTGTTGATTAATGTATTTGATAAGGATAATCATTAATGAAACAAAGGTAAGCTTCAAACTGTTAACGTAATAAAATTTAAGAGAATTTTGTGAGTATTCTTTCGGTTGTGATTGGCAAAAAACGTCTGTTTTAACGACTAATAATTTTAATTAGTAAGAATGTCGGGACATTCTGTAAAGTGGTGGGACCATGAGGGGTAGATTTTATGAATTTCACGTATGTGTTGAGGTTGAACTTAGCGACGGTTCCGCTAAGTTGTTAACGTGTACACCACGGCGTATCGTACAATCGGATTTCTTTGAAAGCTAAAGCTTTGAAAGCTTTTGAGATTATATTTTTGCTCGTATTTTTTCATTAATGGAATAAAAAAAGTTTTATGATCGCGGAAATTTCACCTAAATTTTCATAGGAATTTGACTGTCCTAGTTTAGGACTTTGATAGTCCTAGTGTTTTGACTAGTTTCGTCATGGCGGCTGTGGGTATACTTCGCAAAGCTCAAAAACGGCTAGCCGTAAAACGTTGAAATTTTGTATTCACGATTACTTCAAGATCAAGCTGTGCGCCTTCTTTGTAGGTTGCAATCGGTTGTTCCGAGAGGAATGTTTTTTTAGCAATATTATGAATTGTGCGTATAACTCAAAAGAGCTAGTCGAAGATAGTTGAAATTTTGTATTTCTGACTGCTGTAACATCATGGTTGATTTTGATTGTTATCGGTTATGCGAAAGGATTTCTTTTATTAAAGAGTTCTGTAGGAATTTACGGATAATTCAAAAAACATTATCCGTATCCTTAACTTTATGATTACTCGTTTTAAAGTGAACAGCCAATATTTCATATTTAATTCTATAAAAATATATAGGTGTGATACGAATGTCATAAAGGGAAGGCATATAGAGCAGAGATCATATATTTAAAAATCTATTTCATAAGATTATTTGTTTTACGCAACGTACAGAAAAAGAATACATAACTATTTTTAAAAATTTTTCTCTTTCAGTATCCACCGGTTGAAAGAGTTTCACGTGTAAGTACAAACCTTTTCAGTTTGAATTACTAAACTGTTTTGAAGTCATTAATTATATTGTACTTCGCTTCGCCAAGATTTCACTTCACCTCCGCCTCACTGTTAAAGTCTTCTAAAATGAAACGCTCCATATTTGCTCAACTCGCACTATCGTCACGCTACTTTGTGTTTTAGGTCATGAAGGGATATCAATTCAACCAATTAATTTTTTACTAATTAGAAGCTGTTTGAAACAATAAGCGGAACTCATTATACATCATTAATTTTATGCACACTCATATACTTCACCCATCCACTCACACACGCACACTCACATACTCACACACACATACACACACATGTATCCAAACAAACATACACGCAGTCTCATATACACACAGACTTGCACTCATAAATAAAGTGCTACTACTCTAAAGAACGAAATTTATTCAGGTATACAAGACCAGCTTCCCCATCTACTCGTCCTACTCGATTCCCATCGTTAGCCACCGGCGCATTGTTTCTGGACCGCGTTTCATTGCGTCGCCTGTTCGAGTCGTAACCTCGCCAACGCGGATTGTAACACGAGTTGTTTCCTCACCCTCACCGGTGCGTGTTGTTCGCACAACGACTCGAGTTATTTCTTCACCCGAACGCGCCATATCCTATTCCTATACACCATCGTCCTACTATGTACCGTCAACATCGTACGTCTCTTCTCCGTATGTGTCGTCACTCTACACTCCGTCGGTTTACACACCATCCTATGTGCCCATATCGTCTATAAGACGGTCGTTGTCTCCGATCAGGATAACCACGCCACCGATTCGTACTCCTTCATATTTGAAGAGAATCCCGCCAGGTTATGGAGAGCGTGCCTTAACCAATTACCTCAACACCGAACCTTTTACTGTGAGTCTTGAATGTATTTTTTTGAATCCTTCAGGGATATTAAAACGTGGCTAAACTATTGAATATTATTATAATTATTATTTCTTTAAAAAAAAGAAAAGTATTTTTCATATTTTTGATATAAACTCTTAGGTTTTCTCAGAGGAAACAAACAGGATTCGTAACAAGGCACAATCGCTGGTACGTGAGATACACACACCGGTTATTCGTCGGGCACGTAGTGTCACTCCTTTCCCAGTTACAGGGTGAGTAAGAGGATTAAGAGTGATGTGAAAGTTTTGTGTTTGCTTTACCCATTTGCGGTCCGTCCTCTTAGATATACATACGAGCCAGCTTCCGAATTGGCATTTGATGCATATTTGGCCAGGATAACCAATCCGATACGTCACGTCGCTAAAGAGGTCCACAATATGTCCTTCTATCCTGAACCAGCCCGAAAATATGTCGGTAAGTAAAAATGTCTAAGAGAACATCCATACTATTGGCGTTGAAGTTCAAAAGAATCCAGAACACAAATCCTGATTATGATCGTAATCAGGATTAATTTGTACGGATTGTAAACGTTTGTAATTGAATTTGTAAATCAAACGTTCAGGAAAAAGTCATCTTGCTTCGGTAAGGATTTGTGGGGACAGAGCCTATAATATTAGAAGGCCATTGTACGATTCGGATAAAATCCGAACCGATATTAATCTGAAATCCTGGCGCATACGTCATCCAAGGGCAATAACTGAAAGGTCTGTCACCAACAAAGTTGACAACAAAGTTGACAGTAAGGTTGACGTAAAAAGTGACAGCAAAATTGATGAAAGTGTTGTAGTCAATGGAGGTAAGTTACAGCCTTGGCTGTCACTCCGCTATCGATTTCATCAAAGCTTTTCAAATTCGTTGGCTCTTAATGTTTATGATTAACGCGTTCTTTGATTCTGCTTTCTGATTGGATTCGCTGCAAAACTAAGGTCTGAAGGTCGCTAAGGGGGCGGGTGGAAATACGACCTTAGACATTTTTAATAAGGCTTTAATAATTACTTAATTAAGCAGGTTTTAAGCAGGTAGCAATTTTGAGAGAGTACAATAAACCAAGGATAAATAAATTAAAGGATAGAACTATCCCAGAGGATTTATAGAATTGGCTAGATTTTTAGAAATATTTGAGAGTTTGGCAACGGAGGCATTTTAGGTGAGTTTCACGTTTGTGACCGTTTTATATAAAATAATTAAAATCTGTTCGATACTGAGAGGCTTCCAATGTTCGAGACCGACTTGGATATGAAAACTTTAACTTTGTAGTAAAATATTAAAGTAATATTGTCCAATGATGTCTCTTTGATATAAATCAATGTATGAGTTAGCAACCTTGGCTGACACGAATACATATATCGAACTCATATAGATACATCAGAAATTCGCAGTCTTAAGTATCGTTGAGTTCCAAATCAAAGATTCTAAAATAAAAACTGTCTTCTAAATTTTATTTTTATTCTTCTACCAGAGAAATTTTTTATCCAAATTGGAATTTCATCATCACATCACTTTCAGTTATCTTGTCAACTGAGTTTGACGGAATATTTCGTCATAAATGACCAACTACTGCAGCGGGAATAACGGCATTTTTTGAATACAAATTTATGTCGAACGTGTTGTATATTTTGTTGTTCTTATCTATTGAATCGCGGTTATACACGAGAATCTTGTTTACCTTTAAAGGTATTCCTTATAATTTAGAAGAAAAACGCCATCGTTTTGTAACGAGTAGAGTAAAACTTTAATCCCCGACTAACAGGTTAAATCAGTTATTTTCTAAAATGCAGAAAATGTTAAATTTGCACTCTTTGTACACTTAAAATTCGCGTTCTCTTCACCTTTCTAACACACACGAACCCACCTGCGTTTGTGTCTGCGAGTAGATGACCGGAAGTATAAGGGATTATTACAGGCATCTCTGCAGCTTAATCGGCTAACTTTTCGGCGCTATTTTCACAACGCTTCAAAAGAAAAACGACTAATTTTTTTGCAGAAGTAATCTTCAATACTTCTCATTTGATTTACTAACGTTTTTGTCTTTCTTTATAATTAATTGATTCTTTGCAGTGGAAGCAGTTGAAGTTGGGGCCTAATTGATTTTTTCCAGTTTTATTGATTTTCCGGATTGTTACGACTCATAAAGAAAAAGTTTTTCATTGAAATAATCAAAAGTCTCTCTCTCTCGCTCTATCTCTCCAACTCGTTTCATATCAGTAAACGATCTTTTGTGTTTCAAATTTTTTAAAAACGTATCTACACAAAACACAAAAACACATGTAAAGGCACACAAATTTGAAAATACACAATTTTGAATACGCACAAATAAACAATCAGTCACGTTTGATCACGAATTAAATAATCACTTCAATTAAGCAATCACCTCAAATTTTCAATCAGTTACATTAATTTTACGATCTTATGTTCTCTCTTTCACTCACTTTATCGCGTTGTCGTTTCAATCATACGATAAATACAAATTATTCTTTCCTGATCCTTTCGGAACCTTTCTCATACAAAATATTTCATTCATCGGGTGCGTCTTTTTTTTTTTGATCATGCATTCAAATTTTGACGAATCATTGAACGAATCCTTTCCGAAAATTATTACGAAAGCTGTGAAAATAGCTTCAAATTGTTTGTAAAACTTTATAAGTCAATTATTTTATCATTATTTTCGATTATCATTAAAGAACCGCAGCTCATTGAGGTCTACATTGGATAATTGTGATTCCATAATATGTAAGTCACTTCACGTGAGCTTGTATAAAGAGTACATTGAATCAACTTACACTTCTACACTCTCGACATCTTTTTCAGTCTCAATTATATGTAAAATTGTGTGTATATTCAAAATCACTTTTTTAAATGTAAATTTATTAAATACTTTTTTTATGTGTGTCAATCAATAATAATTAATTTTCGAAATTTGTAAATGATTATATTGATAATATGTGATGACATTTGTTTAATTAAATTAGGTAAGAAGAACAAGATTTGTGTTTTCATTTTCCCTAAGTGTTTCTCTCTCGAACGAAACGAAACACACATTATAAACAATTTATGCCGGAACGTGACTAATTTTGTTCTAGGATAAGTGAAGTCATTCCGCATCAGCCAAATTATCGCGCTATTAAATGGCCTTGACCTAATTACGATGCGGCTCGATTTGACCGATTCAAATCGATTCGTTCGATTTTTTACTTGAAAAAAGAACACGAAATAAAAGGGTTGCAATTATCAGACAATTTTTTTAAAGAAAAAATGAATCATATTTGAAAATGTTTCTATACTTAAATAATTAACTGATGCGATTACTCCAAATGTCACTTCACGTATTGTCTCGTTTTTTCTAGCTATATTTCAATTGTCTGATAACACTTTGTCAAACAATTTAAAGGCTACTGGAACATTACGGGACAAGATGAGAGATGACGTGGCATCTCGCAAAAAGTTATTTATATAAGTTACATAATTTTTATAAAATTTCTATGTGATTTTTTGAGAAATGTTTTTATATAATTTCTCATATAATTTCTTTTTAACTAATTATAATTTTTATGAATGCTTATTATAAATTAATGGGTCTAGAGGTATCAATCCAAAAAGGTTTTAATCGTTAACAAACTTTAAAAAAATGTTAAGTGAAAAGTTAGGCAGAAAAGTTTCGAATTTTTGTACAGTATTGTTTGTTAGCCATTTTGAATAATACCTAATTACATTGCATGCGGTGTACGTTATCAAAACGTTTTGGAATTTGCAATTATGTCGTTTCTCCAATAATAGACTACCCACCACAAACACACACACTCACACACACACACACCTCTTGCATGTGGTCCATTTGAAAAATTTATGATTAATTTCCTTTTCTTTTTACTACACCGATTATGTATATATTACGATTCTTGAATTGAATTGCGATAATATGCGATTTTTTTACATCAACGTAATGTCAATTACGTTGATGCAGACTTCAAGCAATAAAACTCTTTTGATATCAGAGTGTAAAACATGTAAATAAGTTCTCGTCTGTTCATACAAAACGACATGATCATGAACATCCCGTAATGCACACACCGGATGCCAAACAAACATCCAGAAACACACCAATAAACAAAAATCCTCTGCCATATTACATTATCATCATTTCGTCACTTTGACTCTTACTCACGACATTCCTCATGCGTTTGTTCATGCGTTAGCGTAGCCTGTTTTCATATTTTGATCGCTGTAATTTTAATAACAATCCTGAATCCTAAACCCCGACTAAGCCGAGACTAAGTTACTTCAGAGTAATAAGAGACATCAAACGGCCTTGGGCTCGGATGAGGATCGAAAAATGTATAAATGTAAGTATAAAGTATTTATCTTGAAATTCAGAAAATTCCGAGATTGTTCTAGGAATTTTCGTAGAGAATTTCATGGCAGTCAAATTCCATTTGCAAATTAAAATTTGCATATATAGCATAAGGACCATTATTCATTCTTCCTTAATATTTACTACTACCGCTTTACTATTGGTCCATTTTCTTTTATTCGCTTAGGATGTGAAAATGATTTGGATCCATACCGTCCTTCTAGAAAATTCACGGCACCAAAACAAATGGAAGATCCCATCGATGATGAAACTAAAGAGATGCAGCGATTGCGTCAAGAGCGCTTATTGCCAGTCAAAGAAGAAAATTATGATGAGGTAGCATTGCAGAAAATGATGGCGCAGCAGCTCGATAATATTATGAAGCAAAAGCAAAAGTGAGTCAATAATATTGATGAAAATGTTTGCTTACAGTGTTTTCCATGCAGGGTGGCAGCAGCCATAAAGATCGAAAAAGATGCCCAAGACTCGATAAGGGCTCGTGCAATGGAGAAGGTTCGTAAAGCGGAAGATGCAAGAAATGCAGAAGAAGATCGTAAAGTAAAAGAAAAAGAAGCACGAAAAGCAGAAAGAATGCGTGAAGCAGAAGGAGCTCGTAAATTGGAAGAAGCGCGTCTGGCAGAAGAAGCCCGCCGCATTGAAGAAGCCAATCGCGCTGAACAGGCGCGCAAAACCGAAGAAGCTCGTCTTGCTAAGGAAGCACGTGAAGCTGAAGAGGCTCGTCTTGCTGAAGAGGCACGTCTGGCGGAGGAAGCACGCCTCGCAGAAGAGGCTCGTGCTGCGGAAGAGGTACGTCTTGCTGAGGAAGCACGCAGGGCAGAAGAGGCTCGTCTTGCCGAGGAGGCACGTCGAGCTGAGGAGGCACGTCGGGCTGAGGAGGCACGTCGTGCTGAGGAGGCACGTCGTGCTGAAGAGGCACGTCTTGCGGAAGAAGCACGTCTAGCAGAAGAGGCAAGGCAATTAGAGGAAGCAGCTCGCAAGGCTGAGGAAGCTCGTCTTGCGGAAGAACAAAGGATTCGGGAAGAAGAGCTCAATCGCTTGGCAGAAATTGAAAAGCAAGCGAAGGAAGAGCGTGAGGCTGAACTGGCACGCCAAGCGGCGGAGTTGGCTGAAATTGCTCGCCAAGAATCTGAAATTGCTGCACAAGAACTGCAATCTAAGCAAGCGGAACAAGTAAACGATGGAGATGGAACATCTACTCCGATAACCGGAAATCCTATCATTGAAGAGCCCCAAAGCCCCGAGGAAAAGCCCAGACAGGAACCCTTAATTGAACTAAGCTTTAATGATGTACCGCCTTCTAGTATTGAGACTACTTCTGAAGAAGAAGAAGAAGAAGAGGAGGAGGAAGAGGAAGAATAATCTGAATTATAATAAATCAATGAAATCCACCGTTAAATTCTATTTTCGAAAATGCCCAAATTCTAAATAAAAACCCAGCCGAACCTAATCTCAGTTTTCATCAAAAATAATATTGATAAAAACGAAGTAACTGCCAAATCGAGGAACAATTTTTAAAATTGTCTCACTGGAATTTCATCAAAATAAACAGTTCCTGTTTTTTATGGACAGGATTACGAACTGAGCCTTTCATTTTTGGAAAACCCTTCAAAAAATCACTTGTATGGTTGCCACCTCAAAAGGAAATGGTACTAACAAACGAAGATAATGAGAAGGACTCGTTCACCTGTTCTAATTTCACGGGAATCTTAGATATGCATTTCTTCACCTGTTCCATTATCGTTTTAAAGCCATATTTGTTACATTCTGTTTAATATTTAATAAGAATTAATAAAAATAAAATCGTCCCATGAAAATCTGTTAGTTCGCAGCCCAAAAAATATTTACTATTTTTTACTTATTATGATACTGTCGTTATACTACTACTTTTTTAAAGTATTTTTAAGTAAAATATTCTCTTGTAAGCAAATTAAAAATTTTTAGTAAGAATTTTTTCTTCTGAATTTTTGGATTAGGGCAACTTTTTTCCATATTAATCTGACTGCGAACACATTGCTCTGGTAACGACAAATAGAGATTACGATTTTTAGCAAAGACGTTCACTAGTTTCATATTACTCGTCAATTTTAGTGCTGCCACTCACCATTAAATCACAAAATTCTGCTTTGACCGCTTCTAGGTAAACTATGCTTTTTATGGTCGCCAACGCATTGAATCGTTATGATATTAACCGGGCTTTTCAGTACACACATACAATACTAATAATAATAATAATAATAAACTATTAACCGAATTGTGACGTGATAAATCGAACTTGACAAAAAAAATTCAAATTTTGTCTCTACTTTGAAAAATAAAACACACAACTTCTAGTAGAGACATTAACGTTATTCCTATTACTCGTTAATTTTAATTTTGCTATTCGCCGTTTAAATAAACTGGTGTTTAAACGTCTGAAAAATTCCTTTTTCTTCAAAACCAGCCGACATGTGGATTGCATTGGCAACAATTGGGTCTTTTATTACTGAAGCAGAAACAACGATGGATTTTAGTCTTAAAAATATACTCGTATTTTATTCGTTATCGAAAAATATTATGAATAGCAATAAATAAAATTCTAACATTCATTAATAACAAGGAAATGACGTGGCTCACTCTCATGCTCTTCCCAATATGGCTCTCTCTCACACACTCTCTCTAGCACACGGTACAATATTTAAGAGAATAACATACGTTTGTTTGTAAATAAAATCGAGTTTGTGGCTTATTCTGCAGAGAGCAAGTCTTCCGTTTCTTGACTGTATGGAGGTGGTCGCATTTATTTTCGATTAGCCAGTCTTGAAATGGTCGTGTCTTAAATTGCAGTGAAAAGGCGAAAGAGAATTGCAGTGATGAATAAGGCTTTCAATTTTTTTAAGTAATTACTTTTTATAAAAACAAATCGAAATAAACAAAACAATATTAATAAAATATTACTTCGCATAAAATTAATTCGCATTTAGTTTCATGCACACTTTACCTAAGTGATTTCACTGAAGAATATATCGATATTGGATTGTGAAGGGAGGTTGAATTGGACGAATTTTTGAACCGGATTTCGTTAGTAAAACTCGATCGATATCGTCGCCGTCATAACATTTTGTGAACGTGTTTGTGTTTCGATGTGAGTGGCGGCAATGTAGCAAATGTTTGTTGGAATTTACCAATAAGTCCAAAATTTCTTGTATCAGCTGCGCGCTCTCTAAAGTACCATCTATCTCTCCTCTCTTCCACTCTGCTAATTCATCGCAATAATTTAATCGCGAATAAGGCAGGAAAAGTGAGAACCGTTACCGTTCGTTCGTTGGTAAATGCAAGAACTGGCTTGTGTCGGTGTCGGTTTCTAATTTGACTATGAACTGTGCTGCCGGCGCAGCTCGTTGACCACATAATAATCATGTTTATCGGTGTAATATTTTCCCATATTAATTTCAACTGTTGTGATTTCGTGTAATTGCTTTTCTTGTACTCGAGTAGTTGCTCGATTTGTTTTGAACAATCGTTGGATTCAATTCGATTGGTTTAAGCCTTTGGAAGTTAAATTTATTTATTTTACGTTCTTTTGCTAAGGATTCTTAACTGCCTTATTTCTGTTCATGCGTTATGGATTGTCGAGCTGAATGCCCTCGAAGTCAATTGAAGAGTTTTCAGCAAACTTTTCAGTCATCAAAGCGCTGTTGGTCGTTAAAATTCGTAGTAATTGTATTGTTGGGGATTTTTATTCGATCAGGTGATAAAAAACCCAAGATTATTTTCATTCGTTCATAAAGGAGAATATTTCATTTTGAATGGAAATTTGTTTTAGATATAGTTGTTGGCGATGAAGATGCTCCATACCGTGGAAAATATTTGGGAAAATTCAATACTTATCACCATCAAGTAATTCTCAATAAAGAAAACTACATCGGTTAAATGCAATCAATGGAATTTGTCCTTTTTACTCAGGTTTCCGGAGATGTTTATGCGGTGAATGAGTATACGTTTTTATTAATTAATTTTAATTACGATGGCAATGGAATGGATACATTTTTTTGGGCGGGTGTGACTAATCGTCCCGGGCCACAAGGTTTCATTGTACCTGATGAATATAATAAGTGAGTAATTGAGTAGCTCAAAAAATTACTCGTAATAATTAACAGATTATAAAAAAATGGTAAATATTTATTAGGACCAACTTACTCGATCGTTACCACAATAAAGACCTAACACTTTCTTTACCGGATCGTAAAAAAATCACAGAAATTAAATGGCTTGCCATTTACGATTTGAATAATCAAAATAATTTCGGTGACGTTTATATACCAGAAGAATTTGAAGCACCAAAAGTTCAGTCGATTGGCACATTTACTCAACGTAATCATAACGTTAGCAGCAGTTCAATCGAATTAATTGATTCGAAAACTATTCGTATTAATGACTTCACCTACGACGGTCTGGGATCGCGTACTTTCTTTTGGGCCGGAGTGGGCGCACAACCATCGAGTAGAGGCGGAAAAATTCCCGACGAAATGGGCTAGTAAGTTGAAAAAGGGGCGGGGGGGGGATAACTATATGAAAGATTAAATTAAAATAATTTCATTTCAGTCTCGATTCAATACGCAAATATAATAAAGAAACGATAGTCTTGGAATTGCCGGGTGATAAAACTATATTCGATATTGACTGGATTAGTGTTTATGATCTTGCCGAGAGTTCTAGTTTCGGGCACGTTATCGTATCGGATGATTTGAATGTGCCACCGTCATTATTAAAAATTGTACCATATGAATTCTCTCTGCCAAATTGTCGTCAGTTGCATAAGAATCTTCAGGTGTCCTGGGAGGTGTTTGGCCCACAAATAACTCTGCAATTATCGGGGAATGTTGGGAAGGACGACTATATGTCATTCGGTTTGTCAGGATCTGAAACTTCGAGTCAGATGATTGGTGCTGATGTGGTTGTGGCGTTTATCGATGACAGTCGGGGATATTCGGTGGATTACAATATTACTTCATTAGCACCGGTAAGTAAAGAAAATATCATATAGAAATATTTATGATATATAATATTTCTAATATATCATGCTTGTGTAGTTTAAAAATGATGCATACACATCTGATGATTGATATTTATAATGTATCATATCTGTGATGGATCAAATTTATGATGATTCACATTTTTGATGGATCATATTTGTGATTTATGACGGGCCACACTTGAAACTGATTATGTTTATTATGGGTAACATATGTTGATTCGTATTTATGTAATATTCGTCATGGTTCATATATGTGATAGGTGTTATTTATGATGGGTTATAGTTGTGATGGACCATTTTTGTGATTTGCCGCATTTATGATAGATCATGTTACGATGAATCATATATTTGTAAGTCATTTGAACAAATGACTAATCGTCACAAATGACAGATCATATTTATGTTGAGTTATATTAATGATGGGTCGCTTAACTGATGATCCATATTTATGATGCGCCATATTTTTGCTGGATTTTTGCTGTATTGTATTTGTGAAAAATCGTACTTATGAGGTATCGTATCTGTGATGTATCATATTTGTGATAGGTAATATCTAGAATGGGTGATTATTATGGACGCTAGTATTTTCAGTTAGTCGCCATTATAATGAATTTATATTATAGTGCGTCCAGGTTTTGGGTCAAAATAAGGGCGTTTGCCGAGACGAGCTTGTGGGGGGAATGCAGGATTTTCAATTCAACACTTACAGTCGAAAAGATGGTATAAATACGATTACATTTCGTCGATCTTTGATATCAGGTAAACTTTTGTTTTGAATTTCGGTTAAATAAATTTCATTTATATAATCCAATCGTCAGCGGATCACGGTGATAAAATTATTCATTTGGACAGAAGCAGCTATGTGGTGTGGGCTCTCGGGAAATTGGATTACAATAATGAACCAGCTTTTCATAATCACTATCCAAAGAATGACGTAATAATTAATTTCAATACAAGTGAACCAGTAAACGATTGTTTCAGCTTCACCACCAGAGAAACGAAATCTGTCCAACCCTGGGAAAGAGTTAGGATAGTCGATCCGTAAGTAATTAAAATGAATTTGAAAATGATAAACAAAAATTTGATAATCTTTTTTTTGTAATACAAAACAGATCATTGCGCACATTTAATGCTTATCTGGGACCATCTGGTGGAGCACGTGGTTATGAGGGTCTAACGGGTAGGTAGTGTTAAATATATTAGGAAAGGTTCTTAGCCAATTTCTCAATTTCGTTTATAGGTCAAGTCACAACCGGACTGGCCTGGTATATAAACGGGTTCTTAGTACCCGAACTATATATGAAACGTGGTTTGACATACGTTTTCAAAGTGAGTCCATTTCATCTCGGTTCATCAATGTCGTTTACAATTTTGATTTTAGGTTCGTGGAGGAAATAACCCACATTCAGCTGAGTATTATCATCCGTTAGTCATTACAAATGAATCAGGCGGTGGTTTTGACCGTTTATCGGATGCCAAACAAAGTGAAGTACGTGTCATGGCTGGCGTTGAATTTACCCGTCGTGGCCGACCAAAACCAACAGCAGCTGGCCCGCTTTGCGTTCTTAAATATCCCGCAAATTACGATCGTCGTTTGGATGATACTTTCCCGTCTTTTAAGAAATTTAATCGATCTCTTATCTCTGAGTGTCCTACGGAGGAACCAGCATTACTAGAAATAACACCGAATATCACTTGGCCCGATACAGTTTTCTATAATAGTTTCACACAAGCAAATATGGGTTGGAAAATTCATATAGTCGATAGTTTTGCCAATGTCCATAGTTCTGCTAGTTTTGCTAGGCTGACTTCGACATATTTGATCATGGTTACAGGGGCTCTATTAGTGCACCTCTTTTATGAATTGTTCAGGGGACAGATTGTACCTTTTTAGAAGGCAATCAGAGAACTGTTTAGACTAATTTGGAACTCAACTTGGGGTTTTTCATGCGTTTTCAAAAGGCGTTTCGAACAAAAAAGCCGAATTGAACACATAGTGAACTGAAAGATTTAATCTGCCGATCAATGATTTAAAAAAAATAATACTGTTTAATGTATATAAAATAAAATATGTATCCTATCTAAATATTTAGTCCTAGGCACCTCAACCTTTTTAATGAAATTAATTAAAATTGATTAAAATTAATTATAATTGATTAAAAAGCAAAATAACGATTGATCTTGAATATTAAATAGTGGACAAACTTTATGATTTAACACTTAGGTATTAGCGGATACACAAACAAAGATTTCAATACTCGCTGCATTTAATGACGAAATTTAACGCTGACAGCAACTCGACGAATCGGAAAATCAATAGAAACATCTTTGACGTTTGACAACGAAGCAAATTGTTTGTTTTGGTTGGAAATTATTTACGATTCGTGTGAAGGGCCGGGGCGTAGTAGAATTTAAATTTGTTCCTTTAGATTCCTTTATTTTATTTCTGGATAAATTAAGGTTGGTGATTTTAGGATTAATTATCCTCCCAGACATGAAGTGAAATGGTGTGACTGACGTTTACCATGGAGAAGAAATTACAGGAGTATCGTTTGAGAAAAAGGAGAAAGGAAAAGATCACGGAAATAAAGCGAGGTTTGTCGCGATTACTAATGTTTGGAAATGGAGAAGGAAAAGATAAATCTCAAACAAAAGTTGAAACCCACGCAGTACAAATAGATGTATACCTGAATATATATAAATACCTTATGCTTATAATGACCTAGCTTTTTTTAGCAGGAAGAAAGCAAATTGGGAACGAACGAGGTATTAAGAAATAGCGATGATAATTCTCTTTCAGACGTTGAGGATTTATTATCCACCACCGACGAGGAGCATAATATTGAGGCATCTAAAATTTCCACCGCTGCTGAAGAAGATGCGGAAAGCCGTCGCTTTCGCTACACGTTATGGACAATAGGTTTTCTGTTTTGGTTAACTCTGTATATTATCGCTATCGAGTTACAATTTGGAATAGTATTTCTCATGTTTTCAGCCCTTTTGGGTATATATTTTAATACCCGGACGGGAAATAAGAGGAAAAATGAGATTAGTGCTTATAGTGTTTTCAATAAAAATTGTGAAAGTATCGATGGAACGTTGAAGGCGGAGCAATTCGAAAGAGAAATTCGTTTCGGACCCGGATATGTGAGATAGCAAGAAATTAAGACCGCGGACCCGTACTAATTGAAATAAAGGATTTTAATTTTTGATATATCACAAAATTAAATAATCCTCTAAGATAATTTTTAAGCAAAAAGTTCTCTTAACAAAGCAAAATTGGGAGTTGATTAATATTGAATGATAAAAACTGCTCTGACAAATGTCTTCATATCTCTGAGAATTAAGAAGGGGTTAAGAAGAGTCTTCGAGTAAAATTAAAGTCATCGGGTAATGGATCTCTGGAGGTTAGGCCAGGTCTGAATATTATATTTTTTCTGAAATGTTTTAATATATATAATTCGGTACTTACGATTTTGTCCGTTAACATTAGAATAAAACAAAAATCAGCTATAAGTTCATCGGTGCTTATGTTTATGTTATGTTGACATTGAAATTAAAGTGTGAATTTATACAACTGCTTTAGGTGCATATAATTGGGCTAAGGTGATAACATGGCTAGATTTCTTATTCCATTATTGTTACTGGTACTCTTATGGTACCAGTTCGTACTCGTACTCGAGTACTCGTCTACTCTTCGCGAACATCCTCTAAAAATCAAATAACCTGGTACTGGCAGCAGCGACTAAATGTTATCGTTTGCGACTGCAATTCGGAGTAGCATAAAATCGGAAACTAGCAATTCATTTCCAAGTAGGTGCTTCTACAGGGAACGCATACGTTCTTTGAACAAGAACAAGAATATACAAATAGGATGATTCCGGAAGCTTACACTTCCTGAGTGGTTGGAATTCGAAAACGCAAGGAATCTCAAACAATAAAGAAAACATTTAACCCCTGCAAGTTCGCAAGAATTCCAAGGGAAATAATCGATTAGAACAGCGGTCCCACGCAAAAGAGGGACAAACTCTCGGACGTCAGACAATAAAAAATGTGTGAAAATACTATAATATATTGTCCAGTGTCCACAGCCACCTATGCTATATTTATGATATTTTAACGAATATCGTAATTAATAAAAAACAAATATATATGTAATTATTTTTTTATTATTTTATAGCTTATTGTTACGTTCTGTTATTTATACTCAACATAATTTTGTTACAAATCAAATTATTATAAATTACCTCAAAAAATCTTGTTTTAATTAGTTTACGGATGACGTGGCCTCTGTGGAAACATAACCGTCACCCATAACTATGTGATGGTCAATGTGATAATGGGTAATGTGATTGGTGTTTTAATTACAAGACTATATTACGTGAGAGTTTTAATATTTTATGTTCACTATTACTTTAAAAGTGTCATTATTTTAAATTAATAAATGTTGACACAATTATTTATTATTCTGCTTTGTATATAAATTATTATAATTATTAAGGAATATTTAATGAGTGGTATAGTGATAAGACCATATGCTTATTGGAGTTGGGAGGGGATGGTGTATGTGTGGCGACTAGTCGACGAAATAAAAACGACTAAAACAGCTCGTAAAGTATTACAGGAACTTCTTCAGAATCAGTTAGAGCACACAAGGTTCCTCCTAGAGACCCAAATCCTACAACTGTTATAACACTGAAAACTATTTTACGTTGGAGATTGCTGCGGAGGTTCCGGCAAAGTAGTAATTAGTAGTTGTATTAGATAGTTGCACAAAATACGTCTGTTGGCACACAATATCGGCTGTATCGGTGTCAAGTATTTGTTTCGGACAGGCCGAAGGAGTAGTGCTCTAATTGAGGTTTCAAAATGAAATAATTTTCGTTTTTGAAGGAACAATAATAACAAAAACAATAACAAAGTCAAAACGCCTGTAGCCTCTTGCGAGCATTTGCGATGTACGGGATGAAATAATTTTCGTTTTTGAAGGAACAATAATAACAAAAACAATAACAAAGTCAAAACGCCTGTAGCCTCTTGCAAGCATTTGCGATGTACGGGATTACCAACGTGGACTTCTTCAAGTTCTTCGATCTTTTTTGAGAAAGGAAACGTCTCTTATTTCCAAGAATATTGTAATCACGCTGAACAAACAAACTTCCAATGAAAAATATTGAGAATTTATTCATATCGAATTAATAATTATCCATAGGCTGGACTTATCCTGATAAAGACAGCCAGCCATTCGATTTTTTAACTTAGCCATTCAATTTTTTAACTTAGAAAAAATACAACATTTTATTAATAGTTTGAATACATTTATTTCAAGTAAACTATAAAAATTACTAAACGAAATCTACATAGTAGTTCATAAAGATAGCGCTTAATTAGGACTCATTTCTTGCATCGTGTTGGCTTAAGCTACTACTCTTCTGTCTACGTCATCAGTTATCGGTTATTTATACATTGGATTTGGCATAATCAGGAACCCTGTATTTACATCATTGAAAAATAGTTAATAGACAGGCGCATACTAATATGAATGTACACACGATATATACATCAGTATAAATCTATAATGGTTTATAATGGCTCGTAAAGTATTACAGGAACTTCTTCAGAATCAGTTAGAGCACACAAGGTTCCTCCTAGAGACCCAAATCCTACAACTGTTATAACACTGAAAACTATTTTACGTTGGAGATTGCTGCGGAGGTTCCGGCAAAGTAGTAATTAGTAGTTGTATTAGATAGTTGCACAAAATACGTCTGTTGGCACACAATATCGGCTGTATCGGTGTCAAGTATTTGTTTCGGACAGGCCGAAGGAGTAGTGCTCTAATTGAGGTTTCAAAATGAAATAATTTTCGTTTTTGAAGGAACAATAATAACAAAAACAATAACAAAGTCAAAACGCCTGTAGCCTCTTGCGAGCATTTGCGATGTACGGGATGAAATAATTTTCGTTTTTGAAGGAACAATAATAACAAAAACAATAACAAAGTCAAAACGCCTGTAGCCTCTTGCAAGCATTTGCGATGTACGGGATTACCAACGTGGACTTCTTCAAGTTCTTCGATCTTTTTTGAGAAAGGAAACGTCTCTTATTTCCAAGAATATTGTAATCACGCTGAACAAACAAACTTCCAATGAAAAATATTGAGAATTTATTCATATCGAATTAATAATTATCCATAGGCTGGACTTATCCTGATAAAGACAGCCAGCCATTCGATTTTTTAACTTAGCCATTCAATTTTTTAACTTAGAAAAAATACAACATTTTATTAATAGTTTGAATACATTTATTTCAAGTAAACTATAAAAATTACTAAACGAAATCTACATGGTAGTTCATAAAGATAGCGCTTAATTAGGACTCATTTCTTGCATCGTGTTGGCTTAAGCTACTACTCTTCTGTCTACGTCATCAGTTATCGGTTATTTATACATTGGATTTGGCATAATCAGGAACCCTGTATTTACATCATTGAAAAATAGTTAATAGACAGGCGCATACTAATATGAATGTACACACGATATATACATCAGTATAAATCTATAATGGTTTATGGCCTCGTGCAGTGGTCACGCTTACGATATAGTAAAACTATATAATAGTTATATACCGTACTTAGTACCGTACCGTTTGTAGTATTATCTACTCATACTCGATTTTTCATTGAAAGGTTAGTACTTCTCTAGCATCAATTCGGTTGTGAATTCAAAGTAGTTTTATGAGATACGAGGTCTCTTGTAGACTCAGACGACCAGCATATCACGTTCTCCTCTAAAGCGGTCATTAAGACTTCGCTACGCTCACATGTAGAGCTCCTGCTCGATGAGTAAGTAAGCATCGCCCGAATGGGCCGAATGTTAGCATTTCGGTGCGAAAGACTTGCGCGATGGCAATAGGCAGAGAATGCTAAGCGCCATTACCATGTGCCAGATTGAGTGTACAATATGATAGTTTTGCTTGGTTTGAAGAAACGCATAACATACGAGACCGACCATGACGAGAACGATACCAAGAGGCATGTAGACTGTAAGGTATTTCCCGGCCGGATACCATTTCCGTGATTTATGACAATGAAGGCCCCAACTGGTGGAGATAATGCAAACGCCGGTCAGGGCTGGTGCCAGGAATACCCATAAGCTCTGCTTGTTAAGCTCGGTGCCGAATGCTAACAAAATGGCACCGAGCATATGCAAGAGTGACACGAACTGTGGACGTATGTGGGACATCGCCACCAGAGTCACCCAGATTGCTAACAGGCCACAATAGAAATCACAAAATTGCAACACTCCGATTTTGACCAGACAGAAACTGTACTCGTCTTCGCCTGAGTCACAGGCGTGGTAGAAGATAGAAAAGAACATGGCGAAAAAGTAGATCACTGCTTCCGTAAAGTATTTGCGATGGGCTGCCATGTATATGCTGGGCAAGAACAATAAGTTGCTCAGTGTTAGCATTAGTGAGGCCAGGAGTATCGATATGCTCGAGGGTACTTGAGTATCTTCGGTACAGTCCCAACCGCGGTAGCCTTTCATGCAGACACACGTCGAGAAGACGAAACCGCCGGACATGTAGTGGTAGCAGCGTCCAAACCGTCCACATCTGCCGGCGACACATGGGCTAGACGATATGGCGAATATAACCGAAGTGGTGCAATTGTCCAAAGCGAAATGTTGCTCGGTTGCGAACTTATGATGGATCTCAAATTTTTTCGTCATTTCAGCGTGGTTGCGAGCACACTTTGAGTCCATCAGGCATTCTTTGAGTTTCAGGGTTTCGGTTTCATTCATGGCTGCCAAACACTTGCGGTCATTCAGACACGCGAAGAAATATGGCGCGGCATTTGCACACGCGCAAGGAGCACGCATCGACTTTAACATCTCCGCATATTTCTTTACGAATTCTTTGACGCTATCGATAATTGTCACACGCGCAGCCGTTTCCGCTCCGTGACAGTAGAGACCCATGGTAACGTACCATTGGCCGCTTTCCGGGAAAGGTACGTGGACAAGACCGCTGCTGGTGTTTGAGTCTGTGTTATTGACAATGCTCGCAGCAGGAAGGAGTTTTCTGCCGTATCGACATTTATCAGGCCAGGTTGGTTCACCGGGCTCGCCAAGACGCATGCAGACTATAATCGTTTGATTGCTGCGCGGTAGAGCTTCATCTTCGTTCGTTTCCTCTAAGTCCTCTCCGGACTTACCTACGGGAGGCCCTACAAGCTTCTCTGCTAGAATGCCGCTACGCTCAGTTGCTGCGCTTAACGCCGGCATGGCTTTGAAGTCGGTAGTGCCTTTTAAACCGTGCTTCATGGACACGGCGAAAGATAAAGTCCCGCCAATATCATAGACGTCCCCAACATCGAAGACGAATCCGGCGGGAGTGCCTGCCGTTAAGTTGAGTAAAGTAGGTACTGTTCCATTTGCATCCGGGATTAAATCGTAATCAAACATAAAGAATTCTCGGTACGTTTGCCGCAGTAAAGGATAGAACTCCATGTTGCGAAAGCGTTTTGGCTGCCAGGGATTGGTTGAGGCTGGGATTGTCGAGTTCGGTTTACTGTGTGTAAAATTTTTGGTATCTTGAAAAGTGTCATTTCCTAACAAATAATCCTTCACAGAGTGTGCTGCCGTAGCCGGCTCCTCCACCGCCGGCTCGTTGAATTTAATCTCAATGGAATATTCTAGTTTATATTGCGTGTCCGTGGTCAATTTGGAAAGGGGTCCATGCTGTTTCCGCTGCGGTAGTTGTTGCAAATCGATCGCCGATCTAATGGACGAATTTACATCTAATTTCTCAAAGTGACTGATTAGCGGAGAACCCGTCCCGCTTGACATTCCGACAAACTTTAATTGCGCATAGTGCCAAGCTTTCGGCTGGACATAAAACTCCACAGAAATCTCCCCCGTTTGATTCGGTTTGATAATGTTGCTATGCATGTAATGGCTCTCGTCGATATCTGTGGCCGCGATGCGTGGCAGGGCGTTGGATTGCACGTAGAAGCCAACATCCGGGCAGTCAGCGCAGACATTGGCTATAGTTATGCGAGCAGTCACTGTTGCGATACCTTGTGGAACGTAGAATTTATAAATGGTTTCTCTGTTTGCGGTCGAATTGCCATCGTCGTGCATGAATTTCGCATTATCGTCGGTCTCGTTGTGTCGCTGCTCGTAAATGGAAGTGAAGGGGGTGGATGGGATTTGTGTTGGGTTGTTAATTTTGTTAAGCCGAGTACGGTTCTGTTCTCGTCTGCAGCTCGTCACAACTCCATTATGTCCTTGACCAGTGTTTAGGATAATAGGACGAAATTGTGTAACAGCCATTTCGGCCAACAGAAGTGCATCGCATGAGGCTGCCAGACCTGCGGGAAAAGAGAGAGAGAGAGCGATCAAATATGATTAGTTCATACTTCGTTTATATTTGTGGATTAATTTGATAAAATCATTCATGTGGGTCGTTCGTAATGCATCGACTAAACGAGAATTAATCTCATTTTAAGTATCTAAAGCACCAACGCGAAATTGAGTTTCTCTTTAATTGGGTTCGTCTTCTGCTGCGAGTGCGTTTTCAATATTTGGGCACACTAATTTCAACCTTCTCGCAATTTACGGGGAACGTCATGGAT
Source organism: Physocephala rufipes (assembly GCA_963966595.1). Taxonomy (NCBI): domain Eukaryota; kingdom Metazoa; phylum Arthropoda; class Insecta; order Diptera; family Conopidae; genus Physocephala; species Physocephala rufipes. The sequence goes on from OZ016501.1 coordinate 14,622,568, forward strand.
GAAGAGAACTGTTTACAGACTTGATTTTATATAATTTGACTTCTTCTGTCTTATACACACACAGACGTAGAGGGACATACACACACAAACACACACACAAGACACGCAAACTAACAAACACACGCACACATACATATGCATTCATGAAGAGAGGCCCACACATACATATACACTTAGCCACACACGCATACACACACGCATTTTGATTGAAGTGACAAAACTACAAAGGCAGCCCAAAACCAGAAATGCTCTGAAATGGAGAACAGAAACTTTTGAAGAAGAGCTTTTTAGCGAAGAACTTTTTAGCCGAAATTATAAACGGACCAGCGGAAGAGGCCGTAGCGCGGCTAATGTGCAAAATTAAGAGAGCGTGTTCAGCCTCCATGTCGCGTATAAGAAATACAAACCGCGATTCTCGGAGAGCCGTGTATTGGTGGAACTCGGAAATTGCAAGGCTTCGCGCGATTTGCATAAGATCTAGACGAATTTATCTGAGGTCGAGTAGTACGGCAAACTATGATCGAGATAAGCAGACATATAAAAATAATCGAAGGCTGCTTAAGAATGCTATCCGTGAAAGCAAGAATAGATGTTTTTTAGAATTGTGCGATGAGGCGGAGGTAAACCCTTACGGCACGGCGTATAAATTAGTTTTCAAGAAACTGAAGCGTACTGAGCAACCGTATTCGCCCCAGGAGCTATATGAAATTGTTAAGTACCTTTTTCCGCATCAGCAGCGTTTCCAAAGAATTTTGTGGGCCGACTACGATCCGTCCGGTATTCCACCAATAACTGGGATCGAAGTGTTAAGAGCCGCGAATATGCTAAAACGCAATAAAGCGCCTGGGCCGGACGGGATACCCGGCATAGCAATTAAGACAGCTGTGGCGAGACGTACAGAGCTGTTCCAAGATGTGTTTAATATCTGCCTCAGAGGGATCCTTTCCGAGACAATGGAAGGTACAGCGGTTAGTCCTGATACCAAAGAAATCGGTACCACTGCGGCCAGCTGATTACCGCCCGCTTTGTATGTTAGATTATGTATGTTAGGCTGGGAAAATTTTCGAGCACATCCTAAAAGATAGATTGGAGATGGCAATGGTAGGCAGACTTTCTACAATGCAATTTGGTTTTAGGAAAGGTCATTCAGAAATTCACGCGGCAAAATTAGTTAAGCATATTGCTTCTAAAGCGTTGGAAGGCACACGATGGAGAGGGGGGAGCAAGAAGTACTGCTTGGTTATCACACTAGACGTTAGAAATGCCTTCAATGTGGCAAATTGGAGGAAAATCTTGAAAGCACTTAAGCGTTACCACGTTCCCAGCTATCTGTGCAACATGGTATCTAGCTATCTCGATGAGCGATTACTTTTTTACTACACCACGGATGGTTCGAAAATATATACCTTGAGTGGGTGTGTTCCCCAGGGTTCTGTGTTAGCCCCTGCTTTATGGAACATTATGTATAATGGAGTATTTGAACTAAGTGTCCCAAACGGGGTTCAGGTAGTTGGTTTCGCAGACGACGTTTCTATCGTAGTGGTAGCAAAGGAATTAGCAGACCTCGTAGATGCTGCAAACTGTTCAGTGAGGATAATTCAGAGCTGGATGACTTCAATAGGTCTGAGTTTAGCTGTGGAAAAGACTGAAGCAGTTCTAATAAGCAGCCGAAAGAAAGTTGAGACAGTCAGGATTACGGTGGGAGAAACTATTATAACTACAAAACCGTATATTAAGTATCTAGGTATCATGTTCGACCATCGTCTGTCATTCAAGGCGCACCTGGATTATGTTCACCGGAAAGCGGCAGAAGCGACAGTAGCGCTATCAAGGATGATGATAAATGCTAGAGGACCCAAGCAACGGCGAATGCAACTGCTGGCGGGCGTTGTTAAGTCTATAATTCTGTATGGGGCAACGGTGTGGTCAGAAGCTCTACAGATAAGTTCGTATGCGCGCAACGTAAAAGCTACTTATAGGCTTTGCGCCCTTCGGGTCTGCAGTGCTTTTCGAACAGTGTCGGAAGAGGCTGCACTTGTAGTAAGTGGTATGCACCCTATAGATTTGCTGGCCAAACGTTGCGCTTTGAGCGACGACCACGACGGCCACGGATGCTTCAAAGCCTACCTTCATAAATATGGCCATGAAAACAATCCATTCTGTGAGTACTGTGGGATGGAGATTATGGAGAATGTGGAGCATATCTTCTTCCACTGTCTTCGATACTCGAATGCAAGGGCGGCGTTACAACTTGATATTAGGGAGAATGTGGCGTCAAATACAATAGTAAATATTATGTTGAAGAGTCGCGAGAACTGGCTAGCCGTAGCGCGATTTACTGCGTTAATCATGAAGGAACAGAGAAGGCTAGAGCAGAGAAGAAGATTGAATCAGTAGTTGCCACATAAGGCCATCCCCTTCGCGATGTAATGCTTATCGGCAGTTCCGCGAGGGGGTAGATCAGAAGACGAGGTGGTTTTAGTCAGTAAGAGTCTGACACTACTGATGCTCAGAGGACCTAGCATCAGTGCCCATGAGGGGTTTCCACCCGACAAAAAAAAAACACACGCATACACACACAAAGATACATACAAACAAACACACGCATACATACAAACGCACACGCACATGCACACCTGAGAAAACACACACACACACAAACATGAACACACACACAAACACACACAAAAATTTCGGAATTCTTAAAAACAAAATGTTAAAATAATTTCCAGAAATTTAATTTTAATTATTGTGGATTTTAAAAGAATCCAAACAAGTATTACACAAAGTACTTGCGTGTGTACATGTATGTGTGTGTCTGTGCGGGTGTGCAAGCATTGCATAAATGCCTGAAACTGAAACTCAAGTACGGTGAAAGTCCTTAAGTTCATGTTTCAAAGAGCGAGGAAGTGGCTTAAAGATCTGTCAGAATTGGATAGAATTTTAACGTTTGACCTATGCAACAGCATAATATAATGTAAATATTTTATGCCTTCTCTAACTCTCAACCGACCAAGAGTCGGCGGACTCTTTAAAATTGAATTATTTAGAACAATCAAACAATGATTTACTAACTCTAACCAAATTTGATTCATTGATTAATAAAAAGGAGGAATTTTGCAACTAAATAATGGCTTGGTTTCTCTTTTAAACTCTTTGTAAATTACTCCGTGGAGCCAAACGACTGTTTTGAGAACCTTTCCATGACTTCGGTAGAGCATTATCGATTGAATTCTAAACTTGCATTTCAGCAATGATCCCACAACTATCTTATGAAAAACTACTCTAGAATGGCACACCTGATTGCTCTCTTAATGACTATGCCTTTCTCTTCCACCACAAATCGGTCTGTCATCAAAAACTCATCACAAGTTTCAGCCAGTGCAGCAAATTGCTCCTTCCACGAGACGAGACAGTCAGGCAATCACCTTCTAAAACGATACAAACCGGTCGTTCTACCAAAATATGCTGGCTAAAACACACACGGTGCAAAAGATGTACATCTACATCAGAACAATCTGTTCTTGCCTCTGCCCCTAGCACTCCCCTCTTCCGCTTCCCAAACGAGTAAAGAACAACATTAATAAATTATATTTACGTGTCGACAGCATTAGTGGTCGAAAGGTTGCTCAAGGGTGGCAACGGCAACGGCCATGGCAATGGCAATGGCCATAACAAAGCTAAAGACAAAATTGGTTCATTCGGTTCTCATGCCCGCATGACCACTACAAGTGCGCACGTTTACGAATTGATTGGGTGGAGTGGAGGGTGTGCTGTTTTCGCAAGGCCACAAATGATGTTAGCGATTAGAGCGATAGAGACTATTAAAATTATATACATTGTCAGAATCTATTATTTTGTGATGATAACCAACTCGATTCTACAATGCGGTCCTAAAGTAAATCTCGTTTTGTTTCAGGCAATATCATCAAGAATTGAAATTTGGTTTTGAAGGGTGGAAGATTTGCATAAAAATTGAGAAGAGTTGTTTAATTATTTCGTAAAGTATTTCCTGGTTTGTTTTGTTTTCGTTACGGGGAAGGACCTTCAATGAGAATAAACAAATAAGATCGCGTTACAAGAATTTGTTTTTCAAAAAAGTAATGTAAATATAAATGTACATTTAACTAGCTCTGTGTATGCGCGTGTGTATATGTGGGTGTTTTTGTGTCGCAAGGACATCTGAAATTGTGTCCTTTCTGTGTGAGAGATTTCTCTACATCACATACAGACGGGCATAAAGGCAGACAGAGAGGATATCAAATGAAATATATAAATGTTTACTGACTGCTTGAGCAACAGGAAATGGTCGTCTAGGATGTTACGTAGGTGGTATCATTGCATACGTGTGGAGCCCCCCCACCCCTTTTGTTTGAATCCCTTCAAACAAACTCTTCGTTTAAAGTTAAGAATTCTCTCGATATGAAAGAGTTTATTTCAATGCATAGAAAACCGCATGCAGTTATGCTTAAAAAGAGGACTTACCTTGTTGTTCAATACGTTCACTATTTGGATCGGTCCAACTAACAAACGCAACCGCAAACCAGTTGCCTATCTGAGGTCCTTCCACTGTGATACGTTGTTGTGTTTCGTCCGATTGAAATTGCATTTCGTATATTTTGAATCTGAATGAAAGGGAACGAAATAGAACGATATGAATATTATATGTCGTTGTTTATTTAAATCTAATCAAAATATCTTTAGTGTAGAAAAAATTGATATCGTTTGTGAATTTCTTTATGGTTTATCTAAAAATTTTCATACAAAGAAATTCACCATAGTTCTAGCCGACGTCTCTAATTACTTAAGTAATAATTACTTTAGAATATTCTTTAATACAAAAATTCCCCTTAGAACCTTTCCATTTGAAAGTGATTTCTCCTCTCTTAGGAAATTACGTTGGGAAAGAGAATTGAATTTGAATTTAGAGAGAACGTTCGTAACGAAGAGAGAGAGAGAGACACGTACACTTAATATAATTAATTCGCCTTCAAGTCAGAGACAATTCAATGCGCAGTTGGAGCTTTGACAAAATTGATGCAAGAATATTTTCATCTATTTGTTATGGCTTAATTAAAAACAAGGATAATCAGTTTGCCACTGTGAAGGTTTTTTGAACAGGCGCGTAGGAAGGACATTAGATTAGTTGTTCTTCTTGAATGTTAACGAAGTGAACTGCGTGTAAAGGATAATTGTTCATACATCATAATTTTGTTTTGACCTTTATAACTATGGATTAAATTTCCGAAATAATATCTTGAATATACTTTTTATATATATAGAGGACTTGACCTTCATTCAACAATCAAGCCGTTGATTTCTTTAATAACTGAAAATATGATTTAGTTTTAATATCAGAAAATCGTCCTTAACGAAATTTCATTTCGTACCATCACACAAAAAGTGTTGTTAACCGTACGAGAGAAGGCAAAGAAACGACGACTAGGGCTTAATTTTTTCTTTATTTTATAAAATTTGTGACTCTGACATATACGTGCCAGAAGGCATTTGCGTCTATCGTCGATGGTTGGGGATGTGCTTTTCGTACTCTGCTTTCATCCCGTTAACTTGGTTTTATGATTTTTACTTTGTTTTGCAAGACAAGATCGGGCTTTTAGCAATCAGTAGGAAATAGATATGAGCATCATGTTCCCCCCATGAGTCCGAGCATCCTTTTTGATGTTCTATACAATTTTTTTACAACCTCAATTTTCTTTATCCCTCCCATCTTCCTTTTCTTCTTCTTTTTTTGACAGGTCACTATATTGTGAATTTAGATTTTATTTTTATATTAAGATCGCATTAAACGTAGTCGTACGAGGAACGTCATATATACGTATATATTTGGTTCGACACTGAGATAACGTAATGAAACGTTGAGTAAGTTCTTGTGAGTTTTATTTAACGTTCACACACGCTTTTGCGATAGAACCGACCGCACACTTCCGCAAGCATTGATGGAAGCATTGGATCGCCTTGAAACCCGAGGCGACCCATTGTGCAATGTCAGCAGTCTAACTGCCAAACACTGGATCGCCCTCGAAGCTGATGCATGAATGTCCCGTGCTTCCATAGCCATAACCGGGGCGGTGGAATAGAAGGGAACATGACGATGTTGTTGTTGTTTTTGTTGTCATTTCATTTGTGTCATTGTAGCAACTTCTAGTTTGACAAAATAACTTTATGTTTACCAGGTTGTTACCACGGTTATGAAAGTGCATGGAAGTGTGCCAGATGTTGAGAAGACGTTATATCAGGCTGTGTGTGCATCTGTGTATGCGTCTAAGTGTTTGAATGTGTTTGTATTGCATACGAAAATATCTGGGATGTATCTTTTTAGTAAATTCGTTATTAAGTTTTACGAATTTATTATCAATAAAAATTTTTCTAACAACCAAACATTTTGCTTGATACAAATCTATTTATTTATCTTTTACGCTTGCAAACGAGGGGAGAAGGCAGAGAACGAATGAGGGGCAAATCGTGCAATAATATGTATTTCTGACAAAAATTTGTTTTTACGAAACATCAAGTCCAACCTTTGAGACTAAATGAACCGTAAAATATCGTTGCTTTATGTCATTCGAATTACAAAAGGGGGGAAATTTTCAGTTTACCTTCTTTAAAAACTCCACGGTTTAAAGTGGCGTTTTAGGGGTATTTTTGGCGGGTACGTGGTAATCAAAAACAGTGAAAAAATTCTAAGTTTGTAAAGCGTTTTGAAAACATTTGACACTTCAATGATGTCTAAGAAACCAGAAGCCATAAATTTCCAAAATAAATTTTAATTATTAATCCGGAAAATTAATCGTTTGTTAAACATTAATACCTTTCGTCAGCACTTAGGAAATTTCTGGGAAATGTTATATTTTCCGGACTTATTACGGGATAACTGCCAGCCTTCAAATGTAATGTAACGTCACGAGGTTTGCATTTCCTTTCTAAATTGAAAATAGAAAAAAAGAGTGATAAAAGATAGTAAACATGTCTGCGGGAATGAACAACGGAAGGAATCTATCAGAAGGATATTTTCTACTTACGAAAGGCACTCTTGGATTCCTCGAAAGCTTTGAATGTGAAGAATGCTGTCTTCGTATCCGGCGGAATACGGAAATGTAGTATGGAGACGTCTTTGTAAGCGGTGTATTTAAGAAGTGTATTCGAGGGTAGCCGAACGATTAGCTTTTGATCCTTTGGTATCTTGAACTGATCCATTTTCTCTTGCAATATGCCATTACTTTGGTAATCGGCTTTCGATGATTGGTGGTGAACTTGTACGCTGGCATCACATCGGTTCGCATGATGGCAGCCGTTGGCTATGAGAACAATCATGATGTGGAGAATCAAAACTGGCTGATTTTGAAACTGGCGCATGATTTTCAAGGAATGAAAAAAATATCGAATGTATCGCGATGTGCGTACCACAGGTGCTGCTAAGGGAATTGTTGAATTTTTCTAGAGATCTGGCGCGGGAATGCTGCAAGCATATTAAATTTAATTAAAAAAGTCAGCCTTATATAAGCAAAAAAAAAAAAAATTGTAAACCAAAAAACGTGCATAAAAAATTATCTTTTAACTGTTGATTATAATCTGCAATTATTTATTTGTTTTCATTTTCTTTATAGGGACTAAATTGTAAATCGTAAAGAAATCTAAATTCAGATTTCAGCAGAAATATACTTTTCCACCACCACTAAATCGATTTTGACTAGTTTCGAAGTGACGTTCGTACGTATGCACATATGAATCCCGCATAATTCATAAACGAATGATCGAAGAAAATTGATATTTTGCGGGTTGGAGTGGAGTAAGGTCTGACTTTGATTACAATGAATTGTGCCAAGGAGTAGAAGAGAAATTTGAGATTTTTGGAGGATAACTAAAAAACGGCAGGCCTTCCTTATCCACCCCTTAACCATGTAAGCACTTATTAAAGTTAATTAATACCTTTATTCAGTTTATTAAAACATGTGAGTGCGGTTTGAGAGTCGCTCAAAGTCATGAAACTTTTTAAAGATTCCTGTAGAAGCATATTTTATTGGAAATGACACTCTCGAGTTTTCATCAGAATGGAAGCAAGCTTTCTGTTGACTATTTGTTTAGTTAATTGTGTTCTATAGATTGTCTGACAAAGCTTCTTCGAGATCAAAACCTCGTTGGACTCGTTTCCAACATTCCTTGATTTTTCTCTTTTCACGAATGTTGACTGATCTCGGATTGAATTTCTTGTTATCTCGTTTAAAGACAAATTTTAATTCACTAAAATTTGCAGAAGAAGATACACGACAATACCTAAGAAAAGCCTTTTCAAATTTACGTAAAGAGGGGTGAAATTATTTCGAGAACTAAAATAGAACTTACTCAAAGACTTTATTTCAAACTTTTTCTGTATCCTGAAATTATATAGCGACAATATATTTATTCATTATAGCTGATAATTTTATAACCTTTGCTTACTTTTGTAGCTGCAAGTTTTAATTTTCATAACTTCAGAAGTAACGAAACAAAGCGACGTAATAATTAAGATAAAACTAAACTTTTGATGAACCTGATGTTCAAAGTTTCTTCCTTTTCGAAAGGCAAAAGAGGTCGGTTCCTTTGAAAAGCAAAAGAAATCTACACTCCCGCCTACCCGAGAAAGTGATGTATTAATGAATTTGTCTGACTAAATGGCAAATGTGTGAAATCTGTGAAGTCGTTAGTTAGGTTGTCGCTGGAAGTGGTGGTGGGGGGAAATGGGGGAGGGTGGCGCGTCAAGTATGTCACGTGTACCAGTTCCTTACGCATGGTTTTCGACGTCAGTAGCAAACTTCTTGGCACATTTGTGCTTTGTTAGAGTTGTCAAGAATATACACACAGAACACAAACTACACACACACATACACGCACACACCAATGCACACGATATAAATTTGTCTTACACTAAAATATGTGCTTACAAATTGTAAAAATAATATATTTATGAGGTTTATTGTTTATCTTTTTCTGAATCTCAGAATCATTTGTCTGAATCTCGGAGACCTGCAAGATTTTTGCGATTATGTTATTTTCTGTGATTGCGTTAGAAACATACAAAATCAACACATTACGACGTACTACTAGTTTTCTGACAATCCAACTGATTGCCATAATCATTGGCAACAAGAATTGTTTACATCCGGTGAAATCTTTTGCAAGGACCTTCGCTTGACAAATTGGAAAAATACTAAAATTTGCATTAAGATACTTAAGGGATGACAGGCGCGAGAAGTGGCCAGGGGAGGGGTAGTGCGGATGGTAGACGAAGCATCATCTGTATTTGTCACGTTCTATCCGTACCTGATGCTGAGAAGCATGATTAATGGCTGCCGTACACCGTGTCGTACACTCAGTGAATTTCAAGGCTTTCATTCATTCGTTGAAGGCCGGTGGGCGATGAAAATTCTTGCGAGCTATCGAATTAGAAAGCAATCAATGAAAGGAGGATTCAAAAATAAACGAACACACACGCACTGAGAGAGTCAAACTTTTTTCTGTGGGTGCGACGGGTGGTGGTGGTGTTGGTGGGGTTGGGGTGGTGAGGTGTGATGTAGTAGGTTTGTGTATAATTTACACTTTGGTAGGAGGTAATTAATCCCATTTCCATTGAAATTTATTGAAATTTTATTAATGCTAAAAAGAATCTAATTATCGAAGAATATCTTCCTGCGACCTACTCTTTTGGAAGGTCATTGAATTTTTTTCAAAAAAAAAAAATCAAGGAGAACATTTTATAGAATTACTATGCCAACTTTTACCTCACATTATTTACCTTAAATTTTTTATTAATAATATTAAATATCTTGGTTTATAATAAATATAAATATGTTTATTTTATAAAGCAGAATTTCTTCGATCAGACGAATTGCGAGGAATTCTAATTTCCATTAAAAAAATAATTTAAAATCTAATTCTAATTTTTTTCTGACGAATTAATAAAGCTGAATCCATACTAAAAAATACCGAAAAAAATTATATTATTTTACATCTAATATTATTGCCATGGAGATTGCCGTGGCGTGGCAATATTATTGTTCAAAAGAATAAATAATTTTCACAAAAAATTTGATAATTTTTAGGTTTTGAACCTAAAAAAACCGTAATTTTAAATTTATCTGAACAAAATGGATTTCGTATCAATATTGTCGGTCTAGCGCATAAAAATAAGGCATGATGCGTAATAATCAGATGCAGGTTTATTCGTTCCTATAAAATTAACATTTAAAACCAGACGCCTTCCATTAAGCAGTTTTCAGAAGCAATCTTTTGCAGATGTTCTCCAGCCATTTTAATCCCCCGCAGCCTTCATAAAAGGTCGTTCCCCACCTCGTTCTTTGCCCTAATTTTCGTAATTTTTTGCAAATTCCGTTTCTACTTTCTTTTAGTTCAGTTTTTAACGCCCCCCTCCCTGTTTGCTCATCCTCAGCCACTGCTCTTTAAACGAAATCCACAAGGAATTTAAGAAAACTTTCGATTGTGTGAGGCGCTTGGTTTTGGCGAAGACTAATTTTATATTTTGTGTTTGTGATGAATGGCTTTGCTGGTTTGTTATTGCATTTTATGTGGTTTCCGCGGCTCTCTCGAGGTAGAAGTTATTCTTTTAAAAAAATCTATTTATGACCGAAATTTGTGATGGTTTCTTTTTGCAGCTCGTAATCTATTCGTAAGAAAAATGAAACATGCAAGTTTTTATGGTTTGATTTCGGAGTGGAAAGAGAATCTCTAAAGACTTTTGTAAACGAGATAATAAAAACTTGATTGCTTCGGATACGCGTTATCCTCGTATATTAGTTAGCAGAAAATCCCTACAAGTGATTTTTCTTCTTGTCTTGTATTCTATTCTTGGGGAAAAACCTTGAAAATCTAGAGAGAATTCATTGTCTGTGTAATAGATGTATAATAATGCAATTAATTCAGACGTGGTATACTCTATATCGAACTCTATAAAACTAGTTTTATACCCCCCACCTTTTTATGACAAAATTACGCTACTTGACAGTCAAAAATTAATTACATAAAGTATTCAGTCCGATAAATGTGCTGAAGTAAACCGTCAGAGCTCATAGGATTTAATTGGTTTCGATATTGGTTTTCCACCCGGTTTCCACCCGTCGAAACAATTGCTTCGGTAAATTTTTCAGCGCGTTAGAATTCAAACCGTGTTAGTTAGTGATTTGGAATGCAATAAAACGTCGCGTGGTGTGGCGGAGGCGGGTTATTTATCCCTTTCAGAGCTTTATATTTAACAAACATTCATAAGATTTTCTCCTTTCTTCAGATGGAAAATTTGCCTTCATTTCTTCTTAGAATTCGGTATGCATTCCTTCATTAATAGATCATTAACGTCCGCACGACCTCCATCTTGATGGTCCAGTTGGTAATGAATACCAAAAGTGGTGCTCTCCAATTTCAGCCGAATCACAACAAGCCACGGCAGTGCTAGAGTTTCCCTTCTGCCCCAAACTCACGCCTGAGCACATCGTCATTCGGCGAAGAAGCCTGCAGTTAAACAAAAATAAGGAAAACAAAGAGCCAGAGAACAATGGAAAAGTGGCGGGACGGAAAGGGAGAACCGAAATAAATTCATCCAATTAATTTCGCTTCTGCTTTCAAGCTTATTTCAACAATCTACTCCGAAGAAAGTGGGTGAGGGGGAGAGGGGCGCGGTATTGAGAAGTGTCGCGGTACTGGTACCGTAATTTGCTTCAGTCCAAAACGAACGGTTGAGGATTATAGATATTTAGCCAGCGGTCTGAGACGCATTGGGCGTACTTTTACACAACGCTATGGATTAAGGATCTTCTTCATTGTCGAAGAAGAATTTCATCATCGTTTCAGCCATTTCCGTCCGTCGTTCGAGTTGGATAATTTTTAATATTGCACGTTTTTCTTATTATATTCCGTCTTCTTCCTCTTCCTCCTCCCCACCTTCTTGCTCTGTCGGTTTTCTTCTTCTTCTTCGTCGTCTTTTTTACTTTTTCATCATCATTATTGTTGTTTGTTTTCGTTGCACTTTCTCTCAATTAGTGGTGCTTAAGCTTCATTCTCTGAATTGTATATAACGCCATTTTAAGAATGCAGTCTATCGTTTTTGGTTGGAATTCATAAGACTTTGCCTGTTTATGCGAGTGTGGACTTTTGTGTAGAAATTACTGGTAGGATTTAAGGATTAAATACGCTTCCATTTTTAATGAAATAATAGTATTAGTCGAAAGGACCCAATTCTGAAGCATTGGGTATAACGAAAAGATCGTTGTTAAACAATGCCAGGATAGGATTGCGATTTTTGTTATCGCAAAAACAAATAAACCTTCACTGCATAAGAAAAATTATAAGAAGAACTTCCTTCTAAACCCTTTAACCCGTTGAGGCTTTAGTCATTCTTTATTAATACAATATGTTTATATATTTTTGCCTAGGATGTATATCTGTTTTCTCTATGGCTCCTTTAGAAAAAATAGATTAGTTGGTTCTTATGAATGTATGCGCCTCCTGGTACTTCCTAATCCCAAAGAGGGATTTTTCTCCCTTTATCTGACACCTGATGGCACTGGATCGCGAAACGTGATTGGAATATTCAAAGCGACGCTTTAACTGATATCCTATGTTAAACGTTTTTCATTGTACGTACAAACATTAATATCTTTTTTCAACGGCAATATCTCTCGATCAAATTTAAATTGTCTGTTTGTCTGCCTGTCAATCACTTTGTTGAAAGCGCGATTATACGAGATCACGTGAAAAAGATATTTGGCGTACGTGGGAAAATTTGGCACGAATGTTCTCCTCCATAACGAATTATTCAAAAACTAAAAAAAGAAGAATGGAAATTGTTAAAAATCGTATCAATGCCAGCAACTTCTTTTTTTCATAATAGACGTAAATGCATTGAATTTCAGATATTTGACGTGACGGATAGAGAAAGGTGTTAAAGGGGTTTGGTAAGAATTGCCAACTGGAGTTGAAAGGCGGCAGCTAATGTTTGATTTTTTTATAAAAATTTCTTTAAAAAATAATTTTCGTTAATTCTCAATCGTATTTGTTTTCTTTTTATGTAAAGAGCAAATCTTTTGATTAATGAAATTTGTCAATCCAATTTTAAAGTTATTTCTGAACTATGGTTGTTTTTCTGAATTCTGTCTACATCACGAGCATAATATTATTCTAAACGAAACTGTCAAAAATAGATTGAAAAACAGTATCACTGCAATACTTGATATAAAAAAAGAAAACCTTACGATGGCCCACTCTATGCCCCAAAGGAGTAGCCGGATACAATTGTAATAATCTGTTTTAAAATTATTGCAATCTGGTTTTCATTTATTTTTTTTGTGTAATAACCAAAACACTCGCATAATGTCAGACTTTAGAGTTAATAAATTAATTGCTTTTTCGTTGTTCTTTTTTTAACATTTTTCTTTCTCGCTTTCCCGCGCTTTTTTTCGAAGTTTCGAACCGGTGTTGACTTCATAACCGTTGCGGCGGACTAGAGAGGAAAAAAAGCAAAAAATGTAAAGAAACCAAGAAATGAATAGTAGTCACATTCGTTGTATTCGCAATTGTTGCGCGTATTCAGAAAAAAAATGAGCAGCCATGAACATCAGCTTTTCAACGTGTTCAACACGTGTCTGACTTCAGGCTTCCTTCCCTTCCCCCTTAGTTTATCGGTCCACTAAGCCCCTTTCTACCACCAATTCACCAACCAATTCACTTGCAGTCGTGTTGACAGCAGTGTCGTAGCGCACTCTTGGTTACAGCGTCCTTCTTGTAAAATGGCCAACAAAAAAGGAGTGTTTGCGGTTTTTGTATCCTGTACGTTTTTTCTTTATTCGGCCAAGCAATAGCTTCATGATGCGTTTTGGATTTTGCAAAAAAAAATGAATCTTGAAAGGGGATCCATATTTCGTTCCAAGCCACCCCCAACAAAAACTTCGCTTAGCTTTAATCTTCCTTCTTTCGTCAAACGAGCATTTGCAAGGATTATGTTTTTTCTTCGCTGTTTCGTGGCATTGATTCCTCTTATTCCAAGAGTTTTACTCGCGCCGCACTTCATAGCGCGTGTATATTATAAAAGAGTGTTTACATTCGCGTGCTTTCAGTTCACTAGAGAACTACATAGAGACTCGACGACGTTGATTCTACGATACCGAATATTCGGAGTGAGTATATTTCTTCTTATGATCATCCTATGAACTGCTTGTGGATTTATATAAAGTATAAACCGTACCGTGTAGGAACTTAGCTAAGGAATTGTGAAGTCAGTACTGCCTCACTATCCTGCCACTGATGCTACTGCCTTCTCATAGTCTTACTGCTACTACTGCTGCCTCCTCCCAGAAGAATTATTCAATATGAAACTCTGCAATGCGTGGCGTGTATGGAGCAAAAGAGAATTTAGTCAAAGAGAAGAATTTTGCGACTGGCAAAGGGCGAGGGCAAGAGAAGTGAAGATAAGGGTAGGAATTTTAGTGATGGATTAAAGGCCACTGATATCACAAAGTGTTACAAATGCCAGAAAAATAAAGAAAAGACTTCAACTTCCGATGCGGTTAAAATGTGTGAAAATGAAAAAAATAATTTCTCCATTGGGTTAAGAATCGGAACACGGGGGTGAAATTCTGTAGAAGGGAAGAAAAACAAATGTCGCGTGGAATTAAAAATTCGAAGATAATGCAGAGAATTACGTTTCCGGTTCGTCTCGTTTCGGTAAGAGAAGCGATTTGAGTGGAGGTGGATGTAGTTAAATGCAAAGCCAATTAATCTGCAAATTATGGAAATTATATTAAAAATTTTGAATTTATTTGTAAAGTAAATGAAAAGAACCGGAAATAGCGAGAATATTTAAAAACGAAAATTGAATTAAATTTATTAAAAAATTACTTGATAATTAATTTAAAAAAATGCGTGAATAATTATTGATTTTTATTGAAAAGACATTTTAAAAACTTTGCAAAAATTAATAAAATCCGAACCGGCTGAAAAAATGCTAATTATTTTTTTTGAAAAATTAATTGAAAATTTCAAGTGGAGTTTTCTGTCATTAAGGAATTGATTAATGAGCAATACTATGATTGCCATCTGAGTGTACTTATGGTCATATTTCTAATTGAATAACAATTAACAGAAATTATTTGATTAATCGCTTAACATCATTTCGAAATCTCCACCAGTTTGTTGGATTTTTCAAAACTTTTAAATTTCAACGAGATTTTTGCAATCAGTACAAAATCAATACGATAATGGTTTATGACTGATGAGGCGCCAGTGTCACAATCAGGCGGTCACCCAATACAATAGAGAACGGATAACGTTTAACGGGAGGACGAACTGTGTCAGTGTTGGCAACTTTCCGAGAAACGAACAGCAAACAATTGAAGCGAAAGCAAGAGAGAGAGAGATAAAGAGAGAGAGTGAGAGAGACATGAATGGTTAAAGAAGACCTTAACAAAAACAGAAACAGGGACGGAAACGGAAACGATATGTGAGTGAAATAAAACTTTAGTGTCACTTGAATGAATGGAAGCAACGATTAATTGTCATCGAATCGACTTCGAAAAGTCGATTGCTTAAGTGATGTAACTTAATCGTAGCGTAGTGAGCAAAAGCAATGACCGCCATTGATGGTTTGTCTGACCGCCATCGATATTGCTGGAAGTGGACTTTGAAAAAGGAGTGAAGTTTTGATGGTTTGTTTTATAAAGATGAACGTTTTTGACAAGCGTGCAAAAAGGAGAAAAATATATATGTAGTCGACTTAATTTAGAGACAATCATTGTCGTTTCGTAGTAGTGGATCATTGTGGTTTATTTGACATGGCCAGCAGTCAGTCACTCAGCAGTTTTGCGCCGTGTGAAATCGAATTCAATTCGTTTTTATTTGATTTGAGTTGATAGAGGTTTCTGGAAGGAAAAGCATTTTGACCATTTTGAAATGTTGCAGAAAATGAAATTGTAAAGGAAATTAGGACAGTCCTTTGAATTCTGAAGCTAACCAAACAAATTTCTTTTGAAAATGTAAGAAAACTTCAACGGATAAACCGCTCCATTTTTTGTTCTTCGGTTGGTAAATCGTAATCGATTTGTACATTTACTTTGAAGATGTTGAAGAAGATGTGTTGGTGTATCTTTGCAGCTGCTTCCCCTCCTCCTCCCAAACACTGCGTAGGACCCTCCCGCCCCTCACTGTTCCCTTTTACTCTATATCTAATTTCACTAATGCATTCTTCCTCATTCAATTCGTTTTGTTCATGTCCACAAACACTCGTTGTAGATTGGTGCTCGCTCGTTCATAAGGACGTTTTCAGCTTAAGACTCGTCCGCGAAACGAACAATTCTTTCGAATCAAGAAATGAGGAAGGAAAAATTTCTTTTGTTTAACTTCGCAATTCGAGAAAAATCTTGCTGATTTCTTTTTCCTTCTATTATGATGATAATGATGTACCATTACGACGTACCGAAGCGAGAGCTATTTCGTGGAAATGGTAGCAGAAGTTTCCTTCTGACGTTTGTCTGGCGTGCTTCAGTTTAAGTGAATTGAATGAAAAGTAAATAAAGTCGAAAACTCATCGCAATTTCGTAACATATCTTGATTGAAATGAAGGATGAGAAGCAATAGACTTGAGGCTGGTGGGGTGTGGGTTGCTTTAGACAGCAATGATTATTTTTTAAAAAAAATGAACAAAGTCTTGAGTAATAATTCCTGAATAGAAAGAAGCAGCAGCCGGAAGAGAGGACAAGATAAGTAAGACGGGTGGGGGAGGGTAGACGATAGAGAATAAAAGATTGATCGCTCTCAATTCAGGATAATTGTAAGAGGAAATAAAAATTATTTGTTCTTTTGCTCTTAATATTTTGAAATCTTTAACAAATTAAAAGATGTTGAAATACTTTTTGGCAAGTTTTAGAAATTTAATAATCATTTAGAATCGAAGTTTTTGAACTTCTGTGATTTGGGGATTAATTCTGAGATTTTTTGAAGTGATGAAACTTTAAAGTGTTTAATTTTAAATATTTTTTAAAGCTTGATTTCGGTAAAAAAGAATTCATTAAATTTAATTAAATTAGTAATCGTTTTATTTGTTTTGAACCCCGATAAACGATATTGAAAAGCCTCTGGCTTTTTGTTTGTCTTCGTCAAATCGTATTTAAATCGCTTTTAAACAAATTATCTTTTTGTCTCTTTGAAATATTCTTCTCTTTAAAATAAATCGGCCTTTTCAACCTGGATTCTGTAGAACATTATTTACTTCTAGTAAAATGTTAAATGGACATTTTTACTTTTGCTCTTAGGCCAAAAGTGTTATCATCGCTTTGGTGAATTGCCTTTTACTTTGTGTACGGACAATCCGCAATTTGTATGTATGCTGTTTCTGCTGCAGCGAAACGATGCGATCTATGAGAGTGGACCCTAAACGGCCCACTTCAGGCAACTATTCTAAGGCAACTTCTTTCCATCAGTTGCATCACCACTACCATCACTACTACTACCACCACCACCACCATCATCACCTTCACATTCATGAAGCCTCCTCGATCTACCGCTCTCTTCTGCGGTAGAGGATCTCTCATTTCACGTACTGGACTCAGCAGGAAGTTACTGAGTGCACTGGAAAATCGACATCAAAGTGAATGTTTGACAGAAGGTGTCCACGACAGGACCGGCACTCATGCGGCGACAATCTGCAGTTTTATCATGAATAATTTATGACGCGTCGTTGTGTCGTTGGCTGGTGCCAACCGTGAGTTGAGGATAGCTGAA
Organism: Physocephala rufipes; assembly: GCA_963966595.1. Lineage (NCBI taxonomy): Eukaryota > Metazoa > Arthropoda > Insecta > Diptera > Conopidae > Physocephala > Physocephala rufipes. Next base: position 14,640,343 of record OZ016501.1, read on the forward strand.
CGGCGAAGTGCAAGCGAGAAAGCTGTGCATGTGAAAATCTGAATATAAGAGCCAGAAATAGACCCGGGGGGGGTGGCAGGGAAGGGGTAGGTATGGTGGTAGTGGGTAGTTAGAGAAGGAAAGCCGTTAGAGAATACCTTGAGGACTCAGATTGCCTTGCAGGCAGCTGGTGGTGTGATACGGTATAGATATGAATCCCTTGAAGCCATTCAAATGAATCTATCTATCTGATTTGCCAATGCCATAGAAATCCACACTTTTCAAATAAAATTTCATATTAAACATGCAAAACGGGATTGCTTTTATTCATTCAGTCATTGAGCGAATGACAAAAACATGACGATTTCCAAGCATTCAAGAAAAAATTATAATATTAAATTTTTATGAGCAAATTCTTACGCGTGATGGATGTGGTATGTACGTTCACGAGTACTACTATCCCGAACCGATGGTCTCACCAGGATGCAGATTGTACGTAATATATTAAAATAGCACTTATTTAAAATCACTTCAACCCGAATCCATTCATTAGCCAACACTTTAGTTCACCGAATTGTGTTATGCACTGTCTTGCGATGTGCGCGATTTATATTGATTCGTTGAAACGTTTTTGGATTGCTCCGGTTTTAGTTCTAAAAAATATTTCTTATCAGACTGACGCCCGAAGCAAACACATTCGAGTTCAATCTTAAGTATGTGTAAGTGAATACGTGTGTATGCGTGTGCGTGTGTGTGAGAGTAATCAATGTAATCAATACAATGAATTCGTACTGAAAAATTTCAGATTTTCCAGTCAAATCTGGTTAATTCGTAAGTTTTTAACGCGCTCCACCAACAATTGATTTTTAGTCAAACGTCGATTCGTTTCTTATCTTATCTGTAGAATAATTCGATGAATATTCTATAAATGCGATGTTAGAATTTGGGAAATATAAAAACTTGGAATATTTCCTTCCAGCAGATTCATTAGGAGAAAACAATGTTCCTCAAGATTTTTAATCTTTAATTTTTGTTTCGAAAATGTTTAATAAATTGTTAGATATTATTGCACCGGATGAGATAATTGTAAATGTGGACTATCATTTTCTCACCTTTTTTATTCAGTTTTTTCTGTCATTTCTCTGTCATCGGCAAATTATCACAACAATGAACTTTGCTGATTTCTCTGAGAATGAGTTTGAGAAATTCTTCTAAAACTTATCGACGTTTGTTGCATAGCTTGAAGCATTGTTACTACAAGATGTCGATTGCGCTAACGATGATAATCTGAAAGGAAGAATGAATGAAAAATTCGTTAAGAGAATCATTAGATTGTTAATCATCTCATTATCAATCCAGTAATAAATAATCAGTTTGGCTAAAGTTTGGCAGTAAAAGCACTGAAAGTATTCATCTTGAAAAGTTGTAACGGACTTAAAGCATGCTGACAAATCATTGGGTTTTGCTTGAGTGTTTAAACGAGAGACAGACGAACAGACGATCGTGACGTTAAACCAAACTCGGGTAACTTTCAAAGATTCTAAAAGTAAAGGAATTCTCTTTAATGTGAAGCCTTTTAAAGCATTTGAAACACTTAGTTTGGCTTATCTTCTTTTCATAATTACCTACCCTTTCAAGGGATCACCTTAAATTTCATTCAAATATTTTACAACAATCTTCCGTTAGGAATGCATTTTAGTAATACTCCTGGCCAAGTTTCTTACTCTTCTTAACATTTCTAATTGTGCAACCAGGATTAAAATATGATTGCTCTTGTCTGTTTATCCAAACTTGGCACAATAAATCCTACAAATCGCGCATTTCCAGAGCTTGGCGTCAACTTTAGAGGGGGGGGGGCGAGCGAAAAAAGTTAAACCAACTTCAAGCCAACTTGTCGAGGCAGGCTAGTACTTATCATAGCTGTTGTTCGGCTTCTGGCATGGTAACGCTCTATAAACTTACCATTCGCGTTACCACTACCATTACTCGGTAACTCAGTTACCACCACCATAGAGGCGATGGCGTGACTCGGGCAACAGTCAACAGTCGAGCCGAACTGCTAAACTCCATCACTTATTATCGCGTACTTAAACTTACTTAAATTACTGCGTTGTGCATTTCCGGCGCGTGAAAAGGAATGTCATGTCGAGAGTTGCAGCTGGTGTGTGTGGGGGGAGCGGTGCCATCGCGATTTCCATTCTAGCCTAGTTGGTAACTTAAATAGTATAAGCAGCGAGAACAACAGCGCTACCAACCACAACAAGCAACTTAAATAATAATTTCGTACCGACGCAGCACTTGGGAAATGCTTACCCGTGTTGAAATAGTGTGGTATGGGTGGGACAGTGTCGAAGTGTTGGTGAGGTCGTAGAAAGTAGGTGCTCCTTTCCTAATATTTTATTTTATAATGGAAGAGTGACAACGAACACTGGTGGGTTAGTTGAAGTGAGGTAAGCAACCGCAGCCGGTAGGGCAAGAATGAAAGGGAAAAAGCAAGAAGAACGAAGAAAACAGAAGTCCGGAACAATTCCGACGAATTGGAATGACGCCGAACGCTACAACCGATCAACTGAGAGAGATAGAGAAAGGAAGAGGGAGAGAGAATGGGAGAGAGAAAGAGAGGGGGAAAGTGACATGACACGAACGGAAGTGAAGTTTCGGTTATGTTCGAATAAACGATAAATTTTCTCCTATACTTCCACTCTACGAAAGTGAAGACATATGAAGTGAAAAAATTTGATGAATTAATTTGATGAACGTTCTGACCAAGCAGTGACGTAGCAATGATGATGGTTAGTGATGTGAAGAGGGGAAAGGGGGCAGATAATCTATACATTCTATTGATAGGAAAATAAGATTTGTAATATTTATTTGTTGCTTTTCTGGTTATAAAGTTTCAACAGATCGAAATAATACCGTTATAAAAATCGGAAATTGGCTTTTTTGAGATTTGTCGTGTTAACAAATTGATGAATAACTTTCATAACGAGCAACTTAGTTTCATTTCAGTTTGAAAAAGAGTTAATAATTAATTTTATTTTTAAAATGTAAAAAATGTATATATATTATATATACCGTAGGTAAAAATAGAACAGAATCTTCTCAGATATTTCTCTACTGCAAATTTATAAAAATGTCATAAGGTCAGTCAGCCAGAATTTCTTCATTGTGTTTGCAACTATCGTTAATTATATTTTCATGTTTTATATAGTATTCTATCTTTAGATGTTGCAGATGTAGATATTCGCACTTCATGAACATCAGCTACCGTTCGTTTTACCGACACGTCATAAACTAACGCCATTAAGTTATGACTTCATTTTTCGACAAAACTTTTTCGGTAACTTTAGAACTTTTGCATTGCTTGCTGTTTATGCGTTCGAATACGGCACGGGAAAGCGGTATCTCTAGCTGTCAGTACTTTTAAACCGACTACAAGTCGTCCAACAGACAACACTGAAATATAAATGCATTTTTCTAACAAGTGTATTTGTTTATCTTCTACTTCTTCTTCTTCAGCTTCACTATATGTGAGCATAAATGCATGGAGAATTTTAATTTATTTATGATATAATTTCTTGGTAAAACTTTGAGCAACGCGTTAACGAAAACAATTTCGAAATGCAAGTCAAGAAGTTTGAAAGAAAAAAATCCTTTCAACAGATTCTACAAAGTGGAAAGGAAACACATATCTGTTCGATTCTTGTACTGATTATTTAAGAAGCTGTTCATTAAGGATTTGAACGGGCACACTTAGAGATGAGTCCATAAACTATTAATTATTTAGTCAACAAGCAATTGCAACTGTTTATTTTAGTGCTTTCTAAGAATTGCTTCTCTTTTAGTTGAAGTGACTAATTTTAGATCTTCTTTCTTAAAAGTTCCGTCGTCTCCAGAAGTGAGGTGAGTATGTACAATTCCTTAAAAAGAAGGGATATTTTATAATTAATATACTGGCATATTCCGAATATGATTTTATTTTTTCATTAGCTTTTGTTTTAGAGATATCCGCAATCTCATTTTCTGAAATCTCCGGACTTTAATTCTATGAAACTGGTTATAATTCTTTAATTTTTATTCCTATTGTATTAAAAGCCTCGGAGCGAAAACAATAGAAAAGCAAAAGCAAACATTTTAAAATTTATTTAATAAAAATTTAATAAGATTTTCAATTTCAAACAGCGGTAAATGAAACTGTGATTTTTTTTGAAAAAAATGTATATACAGTTGAGTTTAGTTTACTCTTTTGTTGTTGCTAAATAAATTGACTTTATACATATTTCTTAAATATGAACAAAATTTTATTATGTTCACTTTTTATTTTTGTTATTATTATAATTAAAAGCTTTATATATTTGCAGATTCTCGTAAATGTTTGCCTCAATTGCCATTAATCAAGTTTTTTCTCATCGCGCTCTAACATTACTTCTGCCACTGCATCGTTTTCATAAATGACGTCATAAAATTTGTTTGTTTTTTAAAAGTAAAGAATAAAATTAATGTAGAGGAATCCATTAAAAATGCGTGTCCAACTGAAATTATGACATTATACAGCTGAAAACTTTTTTGTAATTTTGTTCATTTTTAAAAAAAAATTATGAAAATTATGAAATGAGTTTGATAATCAAATGTGTGCAGCTTCGTGTAAACGAACGCTTTAAATATTAAAAAGAGAAAAAGAATTTACATACTGAGAGAATGAAACGGTATTAGAAGAGCACAAACCAACTTTATGTTCGGTTATATTTTTCATATAAAATCACATTATAGAAACTGTTAACAGTCGTCACCCTTCAGTTTTGTTTGTAAATATTGCACAGATACAGATAACACTCGAATAATGCGGTGAGATTGAAATGAACTAATAACGAAATAAACTAATTAATAAATAATGGAATAAGCTAATAATGAAATAAACCAATGAAATAGACGTCTTTTTATATCGCGATTTTTTTCGAAATGAAAGAAATTTAGGTTTCTCACATTTTCACAATCGAAGTCATTCAATTTCTAGAGTGTTTCCTGTAATATTGTTAAATAATCTTATTACTCTCTTTATAAAGTCTCTCTCAATCATATTTTCACTCACGTGTGCTCAGATAAACCTCATACGGGTAGAGACAACTCTCCTCGAAATGTTTTTGGCAAGCAAGATCAAGTTTGTGACTTACGCTGCAGAGAGCAAGTCTTTTGTTTCTTCATTCGTACGCAATGATCGTTGACCATTTGTTTTTGGCTTTTTAGTTATAAAGCAATCGTGCCTCAAGTCAATACGCGGAGGAGAAAGATTCCACAAGAAACACGTTTTTAATTCTTTTAAAAAAATTTGCAGTGGCTTAAAACTAAATTTAATAATAATAAAAAAAGACCCAGATGTACGAGATTTCAATTGAAACTATTATTTCAAATCCTCTTCTGAGGAATTTAATTTGGCAATAAAAAATTTACGTAACGAGAAGGTAACCGGATTTGGTTAGTGAGTTATCGATTTCGTCATATTATTATTTATTATGCGTTTGTATGGATTTGTGTCGCGATGTGAATAGAGACGACGCAGTAAGTGTATGTGTTTGTGTGTTCGTGTGAAATTCCCAATAAGTATCAATGTACGCGTTGATACAATTTCTTGTACCAATCCCGCTCTCGAACCCACTCAAACTCCCTGCCACCTGACTTTGTAGCCCGAAAGCGACGTTACCGTAGTTGAACTATTCGATCGAGAAAAAAGAAAGAAAAGAGAAACTTTTACCGTTCATTCGTTTGTTTGTTTTTGTTGTGTAAATGTGAGGAAAACCCGCGGCAATCTTCGTATCTGGAATATCCATGAATTGCTCTGGCTCCGTTGGCGTAGCTCGTTGACCACATAATAATCATGTTTAACACGTTAACCTCCCTCTCTATCTCTCTTTACCGAATCAGACTTGATTCTGCGCGACAAAGTTAATATTTTCGGTTAAATTTGGTTTCGAAGATCAATCAGAAAAGTTTCTTCATAAAACATGTTTCCGTCCAGTGCGATATGGATGTAAAGTATCTATTTCCCAACGACCTTGAACATAGTTTATTTCGAAAAAGCCATAATTAATTAACAGGCATTAGCCAGCGGCAGTTTGTCGTCGCATTTTGAACACAGTAATCGTAACTGTGTAATCAGTATGGGGTTCGCCCAATTTGATGCGGGCACTGAATGTCTTTCATCCAAAGACTTCGTATATAGTTAATTTTGAAATAACCATAATGCGACGAATTAACAAGCAACCATTTGTCGTCACATTTTGCATATAATAATCGTAATTTTGCAGTCAGAGCCAAGTTCATTAATTTTTGAGCAATCACAAAGCCCAGTCATATGCATGCTTGACTTGGCCAAAAATTGTTTGCAACCAAGTTGAAATATGCACCCTTCTACTTCTTTTGATTGACCTTAAGGTCATCTCTCATTTATGAAAATTTTCAGATCATTCTTTACACGTTGAGATACACTTCAATTAATTGCTTTGAAATGTAATCTCTCTCCCCCTCTCTCTGTCTCTGTCTCACCCTCTCATTCTCTTTCTTGCTTCGTGTTTGCTGAATGCTATCACCTGAATTCGCTTTCTCTTGGACTCTACTTTGGCAACGTAATAACGACAGTAATTTTGTTGAATGTTTGTATGCACGACCAAACAACCTTTGTTGTTGTTTCTTTTATAGGCGTTGTTGTTGCCCGATTGTTGGCGTTGGTGTCCGAAGTAATTTGGCAATTCGTAAGTCCAAAGGAGAGGCTACAATGTAGGCAGAGTTGCCACAGAATTACGTTGCAAATAAGAAAATTAATATCAGGTAGTTTGAGTAAATGCGTCTAAAGTGACAAATTATGAAGTCGAGCTGCAGTCATTCTGGCTTGAGCATTAAAAGGGCACCTCATTAAGATCCTTAAAAGAATGGACTCTTGTCGTTTCTCGCAATGAGTTGACTGATTCGATGCAGAGTTCAAACATTGTGAAAGTTAGTCCGAAATAATTATGAGTTACAAAACAGTTTACGAGTTACTACCCATGAGTAAATATTATGAGTAAATCTTTTGAATTCGTAAAATGGGAACAAAAAATCAACAATATATTGTGAAATGTTCCGGTGACGTCGGCAATCGATACTAATTTGGGCCTTCACTTCTTTCACTTTTCATTTTCCATTCTTAGTATTGAATTTTTTACATTAATGAACTACGCGTGTATTGATTGTGTAATCAAAAGCTTGTTAAAGTATTTGTGAAAACGAACGTATGTTGATGTTTCTCCCAGTCAGAGATTACGGCGCGAGTGTAGATAGGAGTGAAACCTAATTTGCTCATGACTGATGGATTATCAAGATCATTATCGTCGGAGGCCATTGGTACGTTGGCGGCGAGGGACATCTGGAAATTGTTTATTCACGAGCTTAATTTCGTTTGCAGGAATACTGCTTTTTATCGCACCTGGTAAGTATTAAATATTGATGGACCACCAGCAAACAAGGCATGCAAAAGGCTATGATAAGTGATCTTAATCCCTCTCAAATATTTTGTTTTCCTTCGAAAACAAATTTTTCGGTAAAGCGCTTTACGCCGTATCCGAATAATAATTCCTCAAGGAATCCTTTGGTTGAGAGAAAACATAGGTTTTGGAAGATAGGCAAGCATCGGAAGGGGGCGGCGGGTGTTTGAAATGAAGCAACTACTGCAGCAGTAATTCCAAATTGCAATTTGTGTATTTTGTTGTCTACCATCATTAGAAAATTCATTCAAATGGAAAAGCTGCGCTTTTCGGTGCATTTCCGGTATTCCTAGGGATAAAATCAACCGGAAACAATGGGAGGAATTGAGCGCTACCACTAAAAATATTGCAAAATATTTGCGGGATTAAATTATCGAAGTAATTTCCGGAGGAAATGTTTTGCGATTTGGGAAAATGCTTGTGGGAAATCGATTAGTACTCTTGATAATTCCAAACCGATCCGATTATTCTATTAAAGGAAATAATGAGTTTCAGTTCATTACTCTCATTTCGGTGTTCTGAGGCTTAAAAGATTATTTCCACCATAATTTCGTCAAATTTATGCGATGTATTATATCCGATTATATTAGACTTTACAATAAGAATTCGTCGTTTTTTAAGAAAAACAAGCAATGACCTTCCAAGCGTGCCCTTCGGTTTCCATATCCTCACCAAATTCGCTTGTTGAAAACGTTATAGGCTTTTAAGTAATTCATAAAATATTACTATCGGCCTCGAAATAGAGGCACACATACCGTCGCGTCGACGGAATGGCGGTTAGAATGTTGTGGTGCCAAAGTTTTGTTTAGCATTGTTTTTTTTTTGTATAATTCCTTTGTTCACTTCCACTCCATTCCATCGTCTCGTTAGAGCTCTAATTCAGTGTTCGAGAGGTGGGGACGTTTGGTCCATCATCATCACACACACACACACCAGGGTTCCTTTGTTCTGTTTCCGGAATTCTGAACTTTTATCTTTGTGCAAATTTTTTTGTAATAAGAACTACTTTTTCATGTTTGTTTGTTCGTGGTGGACTCGTGCAGTTTGCCAAAATTTGGTATCGACGGTGTTGGTGTTGGTTACTTTTGGGCGAAGCAGCAGTGGAGCCCGAGAAGGAGCCAGATTTTTTCTGCTGTGAATTCTGAATACATTTTTTGAATCTCGAAGTCGTTTAGTTAAGCTCGAAAAAGTTGGAATGTCAAAGGAAAGACAAAAAGAGTGAGAGAAAAAAATAGAAGAATAATCAAGCTTTGGCGCGACTCCTGCGACTTGAATTGCAAATGGATAAAAGTTTCTAAAGAAATTATTCAAATATTACTGAAGCTTGTGCGGAAATTTTAATTTGATTGCCACACAAACGATAAATGCTTTCTGTTATGACGTCACTGTCAATTAATTAACTCCAAAGATTTGAAGAGATTCAGAAACCATTGCATAAGATTTTCAAAATTTATGATCAATTACATTCGATATCAAGAGACTTCGATCGCTCTAGGAAATTTTTGTAAGCGTCTGCTTCTCTTACGTGCGCCCGTTTCATTTGCATTTGAAGAAATATTTTATAAGAAAAATATATAGTGTTGGGGAGAAGTGGGAGGGAAAATTGACACTGACATCATTATATTTCTGCAAGAAAAAGACGAGAAAGAAAAATGAATGCTCCTGAGAATTGCAAATATTTTATCCATTGAATACGAATATTGATTACAGGTGGGTAAACTACCCCTACATTATCCCCCGGTTAGCAGATGTTGACTGAAAATTGAGTGGACACAACTAGAAAAAAAACAAGAAGAAATAGAGTAAAAAATATTCTTATTTTTCGTTTACGATTTCCTACGAACTCTCGCATTAATTATGAATTAACTTCGGAAAATACTTTCACAATTTTTCCCCCAAAAACTTCAGTGAATGACTAATCATTTTTTCTGAGTGTATTTATTTAAGAAAAAGGATGTATATCGTTTTCTATAGCTAGAACATGCTATTTTAGATATTCCTGATGGGGAAAGGATAAGATAAATCGAACGTACGGAAAGAGATGGCAGGTGGCAGGAGAGTGTCATTGTCAGGATTGCCTTTATTGGCGTTCGGAGTGCGGAAAATTTGAATATGAATCGTTAGTATTCGTCGTCTTTATTGTCGTTATCGTAGTTGTTATCGTTTCAATGATGGCACCACTCAAGCTCTGGAGGTGTTCACCGGGACGAAACCATTACCAGCGTATAGTGATAAATATTTTTACTTCATTGCAATTCATTGCGAATGTATCTTCTTGAACTGCGCTGAACCAGAGACATCTTCGATATATTCAATGAAGGTTTTGCACATTTACATTTGTGTAAGAGCTTAAGCCCTTCGTGAGATGTAAGCAACGAGAAAAGGATGTTCGATGATCGAAGAAAGAAACTGAAGCAGAGAAACTCAATTACAATTCTTGCATAATTACAATTTTCGAAATTATTTCGAAATTAATTTGAATTGTCGAAATGCAAATAAAACCGCGGCAGGATATTTTAGCATGGTAACGATAACATTCGCTAAAGGAAGCTAATGAATGGATAGGAGTGATGATCCGTGATGGGCTGTTAGTCTTGTGGAAGTTTGTACAAATCGTCGATAGGGATTATTGTTTGAAAAAGGGGGATGAGGGGGGACTTAGTTAACGAATACGTCTAAAAAAATAAGACAGTTGATTACTTCCTTAATTCATTACGTCCTCTTAGTGCACTTCCCTCCCTTTTTTCCGATTAACTTCAAGTACCTGAGACTTCGAGGAAGTCCAAATAAATTCGTCTTAAATAAATTATGTTGAGAATGCGTTTATGTCTAATTTGCTTAATTTTTTCGGTTACTTATCGGATCTTTAAGATGGATGGGTAATATCCGGACGGTTAATTCTACTCAAGGCTTAAAACGTAATAAAAATGAAATAAAAAAACTGAAAACAAATTTGAATTATTCGATACGAAAAAAATAATCGAAGGCCATTATTTTTTTTTTGTTTGAAATGGACTCAAAAAAAAAAAACGAAAAGAGCTTAAAAATAATCCTCAGTTTATCGATAAATTGCTCCATTATGACAAACCTCGTTTGCGGGAAGCACGGTGTCCTTGCTTTTGCTCCGCTCTCTTAAAATTAAAGATAATTATATACTTTTTACTTCCACAGACTGAAGCGATTCGAATTATTTTTCTGAATTATTTTTCTGAAAATCTTTTTTTAATTTCGGAACATTTTTTAACGGCTTTCAAGACTATCCAAGTTCATAAAAAGTTTTTGAGCTTATTCCGAATGAAAAACTTGCCTTCTCTGATTTTATAAATTTGAATGCACAAAGTTGACCGACTACTATTCGCAATGACTTCCTCTCGGCTAAAAAGCCTCTTCCTCATTAAAAGCCTCGTTTTAATATTTCAAATCGGTTATAAAATCCAGCGGTTCTGACCAGTGGTCAAAATGAATCCTGCAGTCAATCTTATGAAATCTTAATGTGCGGTGCGGTACGATGCGATATTCAGCGAATATCGGGAAGGGGCGGTACACATGAAAGAGAAGAGGAAATACAGTTCACTAAACCGGAACAGATGCGACGGGGATAACGGTGTGAAGAGGAGCGCTGTGAGAGAGACCGTTGTGCACAAAAAGTATCTATACCACGTTCATTGCGGGAAAAACAACCTTTCGGGTATTATATAAAAATAATTGAGAAAATAAGCAAAAATACACAGATTTTGGAATGGATGGATGGATGGCTGGTTGATGCTGTTCGTTCAGTCATTTCATTTCTCGTTTCGTTTTCGCTTCAATTACTACTTTTCCTTTCACCGATTGCCCTTGCCTTTGTTATGTGTGCGGGAGGGTGTGGTGGACGATGATGGTGGTGGCAGGGGGTGGGGAGGGATGTGAGGGGTCATCATTATATCAGGTAGGTCACTCAGCAGGCGCAGCAGCCAGCTGTGTCGAGCGTTGCAAAAGTGCTGCAATTTTGTGATGTACACAAAATGAGCCAAGGACGTGCAAGCATTAGCGGTGAGGTAATGGATGTATATAAATTATACTGAAGCCCGAACGTTAAGTGCACTCATTTAAGATTCAGTGGCCCAGGAAACCAAGCCGGTGTGTACTAATGCATCTAGGTCTTTTGTATTTCAGTTTAGTTTGATAGATGAATGAGGTTGTTTGTTCAGAGCGAGAGAAGGATAGAGAACGAGACTGTAAGAAAGAAAGAGAGAGAGTATGTTGTGGTTTCTGTTTTAGTTTTAAAAGTTTTTGTTGAAAGAAATCCATTTTTATCCTAATCCGAAGGAGCGGCGAGGTTTATTTACTTTTAACTACATCAATATTTTTTCTTTAAAAAAGCGATTTTTTAAAATTTAAAACAATTTAGTAAATATTAAATTATTTTCTCTTTATGACGTCATTGGATTTAAATTGATTTTAATTTTTAGTAATGTTAGCAGTTCAAAAAGGACGACGGGATTACATTTTGATAGTTTTATTTTAAACTAATTTTTTGAAATTCGATTTTCACACCGATTGCCTTGCTTCAGATATTCTCCAAATCCAAAACCTTTATGTCATGCTTTTAATTTTTCATATCAAAGCAATATGAAATGTCGTATGGTCCTCAAAAATAGATCCTTGTCTGTAGAGATTTATATGCGATCGCACTTTTGATAATTATTTTTTTTATCCTTTACCGTCTTGCCTTGACCTGTTTGCTTCTCATTCTGTTTTTCCATATATTCTTATATAAGAATCTCCTTTATATTTTGTATTTCACTTAAAAATGTTATCCGTTTTATATTCTTTTACATTCTCGGTCAATATCTCGGTCCTTTCGATTCATATCCATTTTCTTTTTTTTCACGATCAGCAACGAGTCAACGTTCTTCGTATCCCGCCTTAAATACACCGCCCATACTTTATGTGCCGGATCGAAATTGGCGCATTTCTGAGACAGAGCAGGTTGGTCAGATAATTGCTAGGATTCGCGCTGAGGATGCAGAGAACGATGACCTGGTATTCGGACTCGAACCTCACTTTCACTCCAACTATGCCGATCCGAATGACAACGGAAACAATGGAGTCGATGGCATTGCTCAGCGAAATAAATTGCCATTCCGGATAGATCCAGTTGTCGGGGTTGTTTATCTGAATGAAAGCCTTACCGGAAGGGTAAGTGAGTTGTTGATGTTGCAGAGGGTCGTCGGGATAGGATGGGGTGTGTGTGTGTTTGTAAAGATGAATATAAAGAATTTCGAAATTGTTTGTTTGTTTGTGTGTGTGTGTCTATGTATACGTAAAATGAATCCTTTCAATATATTCCAACAGAGTACTAAATATTAATTTCGTTTTCTCTGCCGTCGACTCCCATCCCGATTTGTCTTGTATACACATGTTTTTGTGTCTGTGTAACGTTCGATATGCACTCCATTTACAGGCTGGTGAGAACTTCTTTCTGTACATAACAGTCTCGGACGGTCAACTGACTGCGAAGAACGAAGTTTTCGTTAATATTCTTGGAAGTGGCAGCAGTAAGAAAAATTTTGGATCGCGAGTAACTCCCTCGATTGCGAATGCGGTTCACAATATTTCACAATTTTTGCCTTCGTTTGATCAGCTGCCTGGTGTCCAATCTATTCGGCATCAACAGGCGAATAATCGGCCAATCAATAACCTTCCTCCGGGATATAACATCAATTCATTCTTTAGTCCGCAGCGACCTTTCCCAAATAGAGGCGATTATATTGGAAATGGATTTGGAAGTGTCACAACTGATCCACAAATTTCCGTTAGTCAAGGTTTTAGTACACCACATACGTCACTAATGTGGCCAACTAGAATTGTCAATGATGCTAATGATCACAACAACAACAACAACGACGAAGGAGAATCTGAAGACATCGCAGATAGACCAACATCAGACAAGTCAGATGGTATTATACCAACGGCAACAATTCGCACCAAACTGATCCCAGTTAACACAAACAAGGGCTTGGTATCACATGCGGGTGTTTTCAAGGGACCTCTGAAAATATCTGGTCAGACGACTGAGGGAACTGTGAATGAAATTGATAATGCTTCGACGAACGTTCACTGGCTTCAAGGAGCTACTATTCCATTAATATTTGCCGTATGTGGTTTCGCTGCGGCAGCTGTGGCAGGTTTCGGTTTCTTCTTTCGTCAGCGTTTGTGTGCAATTAGTAAAACGCTTACGAAAAAATCCAAAGCAGAAATGGCCAAGAAGTCCAATCAGAGCAACCTAAGCAGTAATCTTACGGATGACAGCCGAAATTCAATGGTAATGCAACACTGGAACGGACCAATGGCGTTTAGTAATCGTTATGTGCCTTGGGAACGGGATCAACAGATGATGCCACAGAATATGGTGAGTTTATTCGAAGTGCTGTCTAGTATTATCAATCAGTTTCGAGCACGAGTGACACAATATTCGTATTTTCCAATGACGTAAGAAATTCTAGAGTACCTTGATTTCGGTAGGTTCCAAAAAGGAACGAATTAAAGAATTAACTCCGAAAAATATCGCTTGATTTTACGAGCAAGAGAAAAAAAGAGAAAGAGATGAAGCTAGAATAATCAATCAATTAATCAATCAATTAATGACTAAACAACGAGTAGAATTTAGCAAAAAATTCCTCTGCAAAAATTTTCAACAAAAGAAAACAAACGTCCGTTCGTAGAATTATGTCAGTGGAATAATTTACACGACAACAAAAATTCTTTATAACGGGATAAAGAGAATAAATATGCATAGATACCTCCTTTCTGAATCAGCGAGGGTCATGCTGATGACAGCACCACTATTAACCGCGGGCGCCGCGGGCGAGTAACACCGAAGAGTGGCGGTGTGGCCGCCGGTGGCTAAAGAGTTGGATAGCGAATTCATCAAAAACTATGAGTCCTTTTGGAACGAATGAAAAAGCATATTTGCATGATTTGAATATTTCACATGACGTCCTGCAGCTGTCAGAGCAATTTCATGGAAGCCAAATATACTTCTTTCTTCACTCCCACTCTTCACTTCTTCAACACTCTCGCCGGCCAGCGTGGTCGTCAGTTAAACGAATTTCGTGCCGTTTCTATGCAAATGTAAATGTCGGTGACAGTAATCTAAACATTTTGACAGTTTCCAATATGTGTCGCAGCATTATACGAAAGGTTTTTTACTGAGTTTGTCGAGTTTTATTTGTATTCCGGTCGTTCGGCTGTCCGCACATCACAATGGGGTATGCAAATACTAAAGAGTCAGGCCAGGGTTAAGTAGTTTCATGCATTGCATGAAGAGGAGCAACGTATTACTGGAGCAATGCTGGAGTATTAGAAAATTGTAAAAGAAGAAGAGCATTTGAATGAAAAAGAGGTTATGCTACTGACACATTTTTTGTGTTGAGGGCAATTGAATTCACCCTACTACATCAACCAAGCGAAATGATGTTTTTCTTGTTGTCTTTTTTTGATAGAGTGTTTCTCTCGCTTGTCCATTGGCAAGAAAAAGCAATTGATACACGATAATTTTGAAATATTTGAAGGACCAATAAGTGAAGTGAAAATGAAATTAATTTTCATATCTTACTTTCTTCTCTCTATTTGCATGTTGACAATTCAAATGTAATGCAATGATGGCGACAACATTAACAACTAATGCCATCCAATAATCACAAAGACAACGTCACAATTATCAACAAGTGTTGTTAACGGCAATGGTATTGTTTCTTCTAATGCTAGCGCTTTAGGTGTCACGCCCAGCGGTACGATTGCTGCCTCCGGAATCATTGGTGTTGGAGTGAGTGGAGGTGGTAACGTAGCAGCTCCTTCCCACGGTGACGGCATCCGAAGCAACGGTGATAGATGGGAATTCCCAAGACATCGATTGAAGTTCTTTAACATCTTGGGCGAGGGTGCTTTTGGTCAAGTTTGGCGATGTGAAGCAATCAATATTGATGGTATGTAAGGGTGAAAAATTTGCAATTTTTATTAGTTTAGTTGAGTCAATGTTTGTAAATTTTGAGACTCCACAGAAGCATGGCAGTTCTTGGGAAATATGAGAAAACTATGTAGACGAGGATGTAACGTAAATTTCGAATAATTTTATTCAATACGAATAATATTGAGAGACGGAAAATTTATAACTTTCGCGAGGTTTAGGGATTGTATGTGGAATTAAATAGAATTATGTTTTAAAATATATTTCGTCTAAAGTTTTTGTGAAATAGAATGTAATTTCTTTGTTGGGGACGCCTTAATTTGTACATTTCCTGTGACCCGCAATTCCATATCCTATCTACTCCCACTCTGTCCGCCCCTCTCTCCCCCCTTTTCACTCTTCAACACCATGCTGTTTGTCATTTATATTTTTCATTCATTTTCAGTTTCGTGTTGAAATATACGGTTTTCAGGTCATTAATTCGCTTGAATTTTCAAATAAGTTTTTGTTGCTATTCTCTCACCTCTGTCGATGACATTTACGGCGAGCCTAAAAACAGAGTGGAATGTGCGAAGCTCATCTCTGTCGTTCTAATTTAGTGACCATATGACCATTCACAACTAAGCAAATACAACTCGTGTCGTTTAGTCTATGCATTTACGATTGTGGCGCACAGTCACTATTTTGCAGTAAATTTAAAAGTCCAGAACTTGTCGAAAGGAAAATTCCCCACAAAAAAGAGGTAATGCGTGACTGCACTTGTATGTGCTTAGGGGGTTCTTGCAACGTAACACTCCGACGCCGTATTTTTGAATGTGCAGAACTTTGGGCTATTGAAAACCTGCAGGGCAATAGTTTTCATCCGGTCCTCTTGTTAAATATTTTAAATATACGTGGTGGAGATTTCTAATATTTTATGGAAACAATTTAAAACCGATTCTATGAAAATTTTATGACTAGAAATTAATGAAGTGAAGAGAATAAATGAAAGGAAGGTCAAGACCGACAGAAAGAGGGAGAGAGAGAGAATGATGTTTGACCCTTAAGCATTTGTAACCACAACTTTACCTGTTTTGCTATAAACGTATTAACCCGCCCCCCGTCCCTCAATGTAAATTGGTTATCAAATGTTCGGTAAAAAATTCGAAAGGACATTCTACGTGACTCTCTCTCTAACTGAATTCATGACAATAAATAATTGATTTAATTTATTCAAACCAATAAATTGAATTGAATTAAGACAAGCTTTCTGAAATTAAAAGTTGTTCCAATTATTATAGATTTTGTTATAGAAATCGAACCTCGTTCTAAATTTAATAATATTAAATTTTTAAAAGAATGAAAATATTCCCTCCAGATTTTGTTTGTTGTTCGAAGAACTGACTTCATTGCATTCCAAACTGACCGAAGAGAATGTACTGTTTCTGCAAATAGGTCACATCGAACTGACTATATCCATACTGCCCCCCACAACAAATTATCCCCTTCCGCTGTTTGAGAAAAATTTATTTTGTTTATTTTGTTTGGTAAATTCACATAGCTTTTATTCATTCCACATTCCACGCAAAATGTTGGGGCAAAGGTTCGCCTTTTATTGAGCCGGGAGAGAGAGAGAGTTGTGTGCGTGGGTTCGAAAGCGACTTTATCAATTGCTTTTGTTTTGCTTCAAACAATAGCTTTGGCTTTGGCTTCGGTTTTGCCGGATTCTAAAATTTATGGATTCTTGTGGCACATTTTGAGAGTGTATAATCTTTTCGTGCTAACCTACAGTTAGCGTCTTCTATCTTTTCCTTGTTTTCTCTCTCACTATCTCCCACTCTCTCTTTCTTTCACTATCTCTCTTTTTCTCGCGTTAGAGAACAAATTGGTGGCTGAACGGGAAATTAAAGCAATTGAAATTATGCTCGCCAAATGACAGCACTAATGAGAATGATAAGACGTTAACTTAATTGGTGACACCGCTGCCGTGAATATAATAGAGAGTGTCTAATGCCTTTCCGTTCACCTTACTGCACATTTCTGAAGATTGAATTTGAAAGCAAAGCATTTGAACGATTCATGTTTGATCGATGGAATCATTTGAAAGACTTTTCGAATTGTATTCAGTGATTATTTTCCACTGAAGAATTCATTAGTGTTCATCGAAAAAGTATGACCCAACTAGAGCTATCTCTCCCTTATAATTGGTGAATATTTATTGAATCAATTCCTTAAAATTCAACTCCGTCGAGAGTGAGGAAATATTTCAGGATAAAACAGGAACATCTTCGGGTCATAATAATCCTCCCACCATCTTCTCTATATATTCCAAAAGTCACGTAGCAGATATAACAATAATAATAAGAATAACGTCGCCGAAAACTTTAAACGACACGGCGACCCGAACGGATAATTTCCTAGATTGGCGATAGTTCGTAAATAAGCGAGGTGGGAACAATCTGTTAAAACAAAACGTTATCTTCCCCCAAAGGAATTGAGTACCTGTAAAAGTTATAGCGTGGAAAATTAGATGAGTGTTATTTTGTGATTACCTGATTTTGCGATGAGGAGAATATACTAAGGAGTATGCTGACAGCCGTTAAGGTGTATTTCAATAAAAATATTTACAAAAAATCAACTTTTATTAACTGACTTCATTTTCACAGATCATAAAAACTCATTAAATAATAAAATAGTTAACTATTTCTAAATTTCCCCAAACGTTTCCAATTTTTTTAAGTAGCTTTTTCCCCAACTGACAACATGGTTCGGGGGAGTGTCTTTGAATACATTTTATAGGACATACGTATATAGAATTAAGAACCATAAACAACTTTTTAATTTATTCTTTTTGCAGGACTTGAAGGCGTAACCACAGTAGCCGTTAAGACGTTAAAAGAAAATGCTGCGGAGGTGGAGAAAAACGATTTGGTGTCGGAGCTTCAGGTAAGAATCAATGAAGCCTCTTTTTATATCACCTATCCCTCTTTTTGTGCTGCCGAGAATTGAGAACCCACCTTGCTTTTGTGTGAGACATCCGATGCCGATGCCCAAAACCTAAGCCGTTTTGGATTTTCTCTGAATCTAAAAATTGTAAATCACATTTTTCCTTTCATTTGCTTTCGATGGTATGCGAGAACGTAGCTCTTTGGGGAGGAGAGGATCGAATGATGTGTGAGTTTGATTTATTTACGGTCGTGAAATCGTAGAAGGCGGGAGGGAGAGAGAGATTTAGCGGAATGTACTTCTAGAGGCTGGAGTTGGAAAACTTTTATAAATTGAAAATTAACGATCCGGAAAACTTGAGAATTTACCTTCTCCAGCCGCCAACAACGAAACACCAACACATTACAAACAGCGCACGATATTTAAATTGCGGACGGACAGACGATGCTATAGAAAACTTTTGCCGACGCAGTTATACGCACACACATCTATACATACACATACACTTGTGTATATACATACATACACTTGTGTATTTACTTCAAAAAATTTTTAGTGATTTTAATGAACTAACGAAATGCGTTTCTGTCTGTCTCTTCTACTTTCACGAAGGAATGCCTACTTCAGAATAAAAGAGGGCTTAGAGGAAAACCTTAATTGCCTTAAGTTGTGACAAAACATTTCATGACATGACATTTGTGAAATTTGAGGGAACAAAATTTCTCTAGAAGTTTGTTCGACGTTGGGAAGGAATATGACACGAGATGGGTTTAGGCTTATTTTTAGGCAATATAAATGAGGTCGTATTAGTGCATACTACTGGTGAAATCATTTTCAGATTTTAAACATATTACAAGTATAAAAAATTTTGCAATTTTTTTTAATTTTTTAAATTTATCAATATAGTGTTAAAATTTTATTTAACATCATAAACAAAATTTAGTATAATCAAAACTTCTTTGAAACAACAAACACGTTGTGTAGCCGATCTCACTACTTCCACTCTTTCAAGAGCTTCCATAAACCGAAACTAAATACACTAAATTGATGTCGCACCACACTACGTCCTTCAGTCCTGGCAACCTTTTACTTCAACTAAATTAATTTTAAGAATTCCCCTAAAAATCTTTAGCATCGACCGTATTACTCATTTTCAGTCTGTTGCGTTGGTGAAGCTGATGACAGTTTCATTGCTTGGCTTAACTCTGAGTCCCCACCCCCCGTTAGAGAGGATAGGGCGAAGAGACCAAACAGCATCCCCACTAGGAATATATGAGCGAATATGACAAAATTCTGAAAATGTGTCTGTTAATAAATTATCTTCAGCGCAGCTGTTTCGACTAATGCTTGAAATAAGCACGTCCCGTTTGCTGATTCTATAGGATTAATTTCTTCCCCCTTCTACCAACCTCAGCACCGCATCATAATCAGCTTTTGATATTTTTTGGAAGTCGGTGAAAATGCTGAGATTGCTTTTGAAAACTGTTTACTTAACTTTCAGCCCTTCTCTTTCATTTCTACGAAACTCGAAAAAAATTGTCAGTTTATGCGTGCCGATTGCATACCAAATCCTTCGCCGCAAACTTTGCAGCGTTTCTCATTCATTGCCGCTAGGACATCGAACATGACATTGAGTGAATTTACACCATTCTCTTGGTTTGTAGTGGTGGGTTTTTAGGTGGGTGCAGTTTTGGAAAAATTTGGAGAAAACAAATAGTCGACACTAGAAATTGAGAAAAACTTTTTAATTAGAAAAGTCGGAAACGTCCATTGTGTTGCTCATGCTCGTTTTCTCGTCTTGAAACTC
Organism: Physocephala rufipes; assembly: GCA_963966595.1. Classification (NCBI taxonomy): domain Eukaryota; kingdom Metazoa; phylum Arthropoda; class Insecta; order Diptera; family Conopidae; genus Physocephala; species Physocephala rufipes. Next base: position 14,660,519 of record OZ016501.1, read on the forward strand.
GGTTTGTCTTGCTGTTTACTTCCGGTGACGTTATTTATATTGCATGCTACAAAACGAGTCACCAAATAATACATTAAATGTCGCTAAAATGGGATTGGTTTTAAAAAAATTTAACTGGTAGGGAAGAATCTTTGCTTTCTCTTTTATCGAACACTTCCACAACGAAAGAGATTTTCATTCTTCATAACCTTTTGATTACACCGAAATCTTAACTCGAAACCATGTAAGAGCTTTTCTTAAAATTCTTATTGTTGTCTATGCGATATTAGATTAAATTAGGGCTGATTGTTTAGCCCAAAACTGATTACATACTTTTTGTGCTCAAAAGAACCTGAAGAGATGAAGAAAAGTGTTACCCGCGTTTTGACAACATTAAGGACGCGACAAAACGCCGCAGGATCTTTTTCTCAAACACTACAATACCGTTATTCAACAGGGTTATTTTTTGGGCTTCTGAGAAAACTGCTATGAAATTAAATTGAATTTGCTGCAAACAAAAAAAAAAAAACGTCTCTACAGACACCAACGCCCACAACCTATAAATCCCAATCCGGTAATGCATTGCGTCAATGGAAAGGTCGGCACAATCTGCTCTCAACGCAATTTGCTTTCACTTGTTTCCTCTTTTTTGCTGATCTTATGCGCTTGTCTATGTCCTTTGCAAGCTTTTGCTTTATCTTTTGCATTCGTGTTTGGGAAGTGTCCCTACTCACCATGCGCCTAACACTTTGGCGGTATTTGGACATATGTTGGTGGGGTGGGTGTTTTGTTTTTACACGAGAACTTTTGTTTTTGTTGTTGTTGTTTCGAGTTGGCGACAATTAATGATAATCGCTCGCCTCATAACTTGTACACATGTCGTGTGGTCAAAAGATGGTTTGGATGAAACTTTTTGTGTGCGGTTGGTTTAGTTTAGCCGAGAAGCCACATTGACTCGCCTTACTTCCGAACTTGTCTTAAATGTTTTGTAGAAAGGGAGAAAGAAAGACGGAGAGAGAGAGATAGAGAAGTGCTGAAAAGGACAGGGTGGGAATGACTTGAAGAAGCGCACCCAAATTAAAATGTGTTGTCCGTTAACGAGGATAGAGAGATAGAGTCCGTGGGTAAATTATAATTATCGAATTAAAAAGACATACCTAAATAAATCGGTTGATGTAATTTCGCATCTATATATTTATCTAAATGTACATTTCAATACATATTTTTCGTGCTGCTTTTTTAGAAGCCTTTTTTCTTAAAGATTATTCCAGCGCGATTTAACGAATTTTTAGGATTCGCGAGTCCTTAGACTTACCTTTTTTACCGAGCCGATTTTACTCATTCACGTTGCCTGAAATGAAAGAAAAGAAGAAACACAGTTTAATGATGAATAAAATGAGTTTATCAGTCTTGTTCAAAACTTGAAAGAAGGGCATAATTGCGTTTTAATTCAAGATAAAAGGATAAAATAATCGAATAATCAAGCTGGCTTTTTTGTAATAATTTAAGTGGTGGTTGTGTATTAGTCGCCAGGGGGGGGGTAAGGGCAGAAGTAGTTGGAAACCCCGGGCATACAAGTTAAGTTGCTTAAGCTAGAAATTAAGAAAAAGATCCGATCGACCAGTTAAATTATTTAAAACTTTAGCAAGCGAAGCGAAAATTTTTTGAGCATTATTATAGACCGTTAAAGGAAGACGGTACAGAGGAGGTAGTACGTATCTGTGCCTACTGCCTGCTTACACTCCAGAGAGCGTAGATAGCAATCCAGAACGTTCATTCCAGAACGTTCAGCTTCTGAAGGGATTTTTTTCGTTTTTCGTTTTCGCAAACAGATAGCAGGTCACACAGATAACCCTGTTATCTTTTATCTGGTTATCGTTCTTCATAGGACGGCGCGCGTTTCGGTCGAACACCTCCAAGCAGTTTGCGTGATTTAAGTGCATTTTATGTGAAGTACCGGCACAATGGCAATAATGTTTCCTTTACGTTCCAACGCTCAATGTTGTCAAGTGGAAGAAGGTGAAGGTGGGAGGAAGGGAGTACGTGTACGATTGTGTGATTGTGTACGATTTCTGATTCTGCCGTATTGCTTTCTGTTTGTTATGATTTATTTGAAATTAGGGAAGAAGTCGATTCGTAATGTTGGAGAGCATTTCTTTTGAAAGTTTTTCAGGTGTGGGAATTCTTTACTCTTTATTCTTTTTCTCTTTTATCCAATATTATTCTTCCTTTCTTGGTTCAAAAATGTGAATCATTTAGAAGCGCAACGTAATATCAGTTGAATCGTAAATGCATTCTGCATGCATGATTTTTATATGAAGTAAATTGTTCTGGCTGATTTTGCTTGTAGTGGACTTATTTTTGAAAAATCATATTTTCAGTTGTTTGGTATTATTTAATATAGTATAAGTCGTACTTGGCTTCCTTTACCCCCCGCTTCCTTTTAAAACGGACGGAAAACTTTTTCTTTTTTAATACGGAGACGTTCATATTTCATTAATAATAATCGCTTCCTCCTTCCTTTCCTCTTAATCGCGTACATTTTCATGACGTTTTTTCTTCAGATTTATAAGTCTGTCTATTCCAGATTTCTAGATGATCCGCCCCAAGGAGCTTCCCAAAGAATCATAATTTAATTAACGTAACGGAATTGCGTGACTAAACTATTAATTACGCTTTTAAAGCTATCCCTCAAGCCTGTCTTTAAAACATAATTTATAACTCGTTGAATAAAAACTCAATAGAATATCTATAAAATCTGAAGCTTCGGAGTGAAGGTAATCAAGACTTCCACAACATTTATTTGCTAATTTTCTGATGACTTAGATGAATCTCGTCTTTCAAATTCTCACAGCATTCACAGCAATTGAATGATTGTTTGAAAAAAAAATCAAAATTCTATTATTCGTAAGGTAATTTCATCAGCTATAACGAATCAGATTTAGTGTTTCTTTCCCTCAACGGCCTTTTTGGGAAGGTTTTTAAAGTGATTCCGAATTTTTTCCTCGCCGAATTGGGGCAATCGTCATAATCATTTGTATGCAACGAATATATTTCACTGAATGCAATGAATTTTATCCTTTAATACTTTGTGGTTTGAAATTTTTAACATAAAATACACGCGATTCCATGAACTGTGCGAACCGTGCGAACCGTGCGAACTGTGGAAACTGATGAACACCTCCTGCCGCCCTCTGCCCCACCGATCTTTGTGGTCCTGTGTGTCGTATTCTCTTCATAGTTGTACGACCTCTACCACTCACAAAGCATAAATTAATAGAGCTTTTATGGAAATGATATCATTCGAGGATATTTTGGTCGTTTATTTTGGTCATTCGGGACAGCAAAGTAAAGCTGTAGTACTTCGATACACGACGCGCATTAAAAATTATATAAAATAATAATAAGAAGAAAATTTTTGTACGTGTTTGAAATCGGTTACCGAAAAAATTTTATTTGGGCAATTTTAATATGAAAATATCACGGAAGTAAATAAATTGCAAAAAAGTGTTCTTTACAATTTTACAACCTACTCGTGCAAAAGGATATAACACTTTATAAACAACTTCCATGCGGTTGACCGTAGAATTTGTAGTCTAAGAGATCTAACCAAACGACCAGCCAATAAAATATTTTACCGGATGGCCAGACAAACTTTATTCGTAAATAATCCACTCCTTTAGTTTTGGGAAGCGAGGGAAGTATTGAAGGTATCGATAGGAAAAGGGGTAGAATGGGATGGTAGAATGGGGAGGATGGGGCTTGACTTATGAATCATATGTTAAGAGCAAGAAAACTAATCCGAAAAATATCTTTAAAGTCGATAAGAAAACTCGATGCTCTTTTGCGGCACGCTTTGGGTTTTCGTAGTTTCAAGTCTTAGAATAGTTTTAAAATAAACATCGAAAAATCTCCGCCGCCCTCCTCCTCCTCCTATGTATTGCCAATTAATATCAGAGGTATATGTCACTGCTAAAGAATTGGTTCTTATCAAAATTTAGTGATCGTTTCATGGAAAAAATACGAGACTTTATGCTGTTTTGGATACAAATTTTATGGCAGGAAAAAGAACAAATTTGGTGTCCTGGAAGTAACCGTGGAATACATTTTATTGAAGTTATCTTCAGTTTTTGAATTAAATTAACAAATTTTTAAAATCTTCATAAGAATGCTGCGAAAAGAATTCATATAGAATTTTCTCTTCACGAATTTCTTTGCAGGTAATGAAGTCATTACAGCCTCATGTGAATGTAGTGCGTCTGTTGGGCTGCTGTACGGAAAAGGATCCACTATTTGTCATAATTGAATACGTAAATCGAGGGAAGTTGCAGACATTTTTACGCAATTCGCGAGCCGAAAGGTAAAAATAGGAAACGTAAAAGATATCACCCCCGCTCATTCATCACACCCCTCTAGCAACAATTCTTCTATTATGGAGAAATTCAAATTTCTATAAGACTCAATTTAGGACTCAATAGAACTCGCTACGTCACAAAAGAAATTCAATTGAACTCGAGTCGATTCAATTGGATTTTGGAAAGAGTAATAAATTTAAAGATATTAATGTATACACGAGAGACAAAAAGAATGTACAAAATAGTTCCGAAGGTAACCAGAACGAGGTAGTATCCTTCCGCTGCCTCTCTGAATTGCGTTCCGCGAACAAGACTATCACACCTCAATTTCATCTAAACTACTTTACCATATCCACCAAATCTCCACAGTGAACTATACAAACAGCCAACCCACCCACAACATTCACACATACACAGCCATTCCCAACACACACACATAACCATTTATTCCAATACAGAATGCTCATTTTAGATGTTTCTTATCATATCCGGTTTTGTTTTTTTTTCATCATCATTCCTGGCTTTTATTGCAGACACTACGGGAACACGCACGGAAATTCGAATATCCTGACGTCAGGCGATCTTACATCATTCATGTATCAGGTTGCAAAAGGAATGGATTATCTAACATCGCGAGGGGTAAGTAAAAGCGTGGTAGCATCACAGCAAACCATCGCATCTCCCTGAGTCCTACTGGCGCCAGATAACGTTTAATACAATGAGAACGTATCGGGAAAAGTATCAGAAATAAACATACAGGGAGGAGAAAAAATTAAATGATAGAGAATGTGAAATTGTGTAATCGTTAAATATTTGGCTTTAGCTCAGAAGCATAGCCATCTGACTCTGATGAAAGTGTGTGATGTATAGGTGGGCGCGTGTGATATGGGCGCGAAACATTTAGCAACAGTTCGAAAGAAGCAACAAATTCCCGGTGAATTTCTCACAAGGGTGGTATAACGACTTTTTTATGTACTTACTCCCCCTTAAGCCCCTTCTTACCACCCCGCCACCTTTTACCCTATAATTGTATCTTGAACGATACTTATTGCGCCTTCAGTTTATTCTTTTATGACAGATAACGTATCCGGTGTATCTTAAGGGGATCAATATTTACGTAGTAAGCGACTTGGGACAACTTGTGGGTTGTATGTGTTATGGAATTGTTGGGGGAGGAGAGTGAGGGAGGGTGGTAGGTTAGTATAACTGATATGGTTTTAGAAAATGCGTGTTGGCAGCGTTTACTTAAACTGTGTTATAAAAGATTTAAAAAACCATTACGTAGGAAATCGTTTTGGCAGATCAAACGACTTGAGGGAGCTTATACTGAGTATATGTATTTTACACAGATAAGAAATTCAAGGTCGAAATGAAGTAAATAGATAATAAACTCTTTTGAAGCAATGCCATTTCATTTAGCTCGTGATGACCATGATCATAAGAGGACCGCGGAGAGGGGAGGGGAGAGGACGGGTGTAGTATTTTATTGCTTTCAAAATAGATTTTATTACCTAAAAATTCTACTAAAGAAAATCTGTTCTTTCCTTCACCTTACAGATAATTCATCGCGACTTGGCGGCAAGAAATATTCTCGTTACCGATGATCACATTTGCAAAGTGGCCGATTTTGGTTTTGCCAGAGATGTCATCACGTCTAAAATATACGAGCGTAAAAGCGAGGGCAAGCTGCCGATCAGGTAAATAAGAGCTCTACGAATTCCCGAAGCGACTATAATTTTGTTCAAAAAAGCTAATGAGCAACATCTGGCGCTGTTCAAGATTCACAATGGTCGTGAAAGAGTATGAGAATAGAATGTAATTGAAAGTGGCGTCATAAGAACAAAACATCCAAGAAGTGCAGGATAGACAGCAAGATATGCCGCGCTTAATGATTTTGATCAGGCGGGGGGAGGGAAGAGATGATTGTTTACAATTGTGTTTAATTACTTTTCAGGCACACAAAACACAAAACACGGACACACATACACAACACGACAACACAACAGCGACAACAACAACATTACCTAAATAACAATGACCACCCCTCGGTTCTAGCGGTTCCATTTATATTTCCACGTTACCCACCCCCTCCGCCCGGCTTCCTAGCACCGTTTCTTCACAATCGCTTTGCCTCTCTCTAACGTTTTCATTCGCTTGAAAAATCAAAGCGATAGAAGAGAAACTCGGAACGAGTTCACTTTAGGAAGCAGCTGCAAATTAACGTAAGGGCAATTACGTTTCGCAAGTCGGATTGATTTATTTATGAATACCCCAAGGGGGAGCAATGAAAAGCGGGCACTTGAGAAACGTTAAAAATTTACAAGCAAATATTCGGTCTTAATAGCGTGTCTCGCAAGATACGGAAGGGGCTGCAGCAATCTGCTAATTAGACCTGACTGAAGATTAGTTTAATAACTACAAATGCATTTGGATAACACGAGAATACAAAAACACAGAACACAAAATGCAAAACCGGTAGAGGTCATTAGCTCAGCAATCTTTTAATATCCGGGGAATAATTCCATTAATATTTTTATTAGTTGTAAATAAGATTTTTTAAAAACGTTTCATTCTACGAAATTGGAAAACAAATTGTCTATAAAATATATCCATCAAAAATGCAAAGGACTTAATGGGTACGAAGGGAGAGAGTTGGTTTCTATTCCGAACCTTTCTTTCGTTTTCCTTTTCAAAAGAAGACGCTCAATAACTTTACAAAGCATATTATTCCTCTTCATTTCCGTTTTCTACATAATCACATACACAAACATGCACACACCCACATGCAAAGAGTGTATGCACTGGCCAGCCACCCCTTTCGAGCAATCTACTTTATATTTCGCTTTTCTTTTGTAGATGGATGGCAATCGAATCACTCTATGATAATATTTTCTCAGTCAAATCGGACGTTTGGAGTTTTGGAATCCTTATGTGGGAAATTGTAACACTTGGTTCGACACCATATCCGGGTATTTCAGCTGCCGACGTCATGCGAAAGGTATGTTTGCATTTTATAAAAGAATAATAAGCATTTGGGATTTTCATCTGTTCGAGCAAAAGGGCAAAGGGGGAAGATTGTTCGGAAGAAGGTGTGCTTTTCAGTCAATATTTTATGAATATTCATTCATTTAAGAGAAATTACGAATAAACGATTCACTTGGTTTGGTGGAAGGATGGGGTGAGGGTTAGGGGCGAAGGGGGTTGAAGATAAATGAGAAGAATGAACATTGATTGAATAAACGATCATTACTTTAAGCCATTCTAACCCATCCCATTCCATTCTAAACCCGTGAGATTTAAAATAGTTCGACTCTTAAAATTCAAAGGCACGGAAAGTTTTTTGATTTTATGTTATTCTAAAGATTTATCCTTTTTGCCCGTTCGGCATTTCCATTATCAAAAATTTTATGATTAAAACTCTTCTAAACTTTTTATTCACGCGAATGAAGACATCCTTTCTTTCAAAATTGAGAAATCGTTGAATGTCTTTTTGCGAACAATAAAAAAATCAAGTTTCTCTTATTTCGTTTCAGGTGCGCGATGGTTATCGTCTGGAGAAACCCGAGCACTGTCGTCGTGAGCTCTATAATATTATGTATTATTGCTGGTGCGAGGATGCCAATGAGCGGCCCACTTTTTCAGAGCTTGTTCAAATGCTGGATAAACTACTACACACAGAAATGGACTATATCGAATTGGAGCGTTTTCCTGATCATAATTATTACAATATCTTGAACCTTAGTGGTGAAAAATTGTGAATTGCTATTCTAGCGAAGATATTCGTCCCGAGTAGTCATTGAGGGTCAGACATTCAGCGAGAATGAATGGATTCAGTATTGTAATCTAGCTGAACCAAAGTGAAATCTAGCTTAACCAAAGTGGTTTTGTATAATCGTCGAAATGAATACCTTGAGGCGAACGAGCGCTAGGATGTCTTGTAATTATTTGCTGGATAATTGCCTTGTTTATTGATTTATTTTCTCGAAATTGATTGCTCCTCAAATTAAATACGAAATAAGCTTTATAATTTTTAAAAAAATGTGTTTGAATATTAAAACAATATGTGCTCGCATATATGTTTAATATATTTGTTTTATATTTATTAAGCAACACCATTAATATGCTTATATCCTTTATGATATAAAGGCAAATTTATTAATTTCAACTTTTGATACTCGACTCTTCAATTAATTGTCATCTTCTTCTTTTTATACCGGTAGGCGAGCAATCGAATATTTTTAAAATTATCTATTTTTTAACTAATTTTTCGATATTTTGCGCTTTCAAAACGTTTCGTATAAACTTAACTTTTTATGAAAATCTTAATCAAAACTCAGTTATTTTTTTTATTAATAAATTATTGTAAATAATATAAACTGATAAATAATATATAAGTGTAATTACAAATCTCTTCAATTTTGAAAATCAAGACTTTCAATTTGTCTGCATTAGAAGTCATCATGATAGACCCCACCACTCACACCATCAAATTCAATCCAGCGCGAATCAAAGAAAAAAAGAAGATTTGAACGTTTAAAAGGAAAACGTAATAACACCATAACCATCTCCTCCCACGCCCGTCCTACCAATCCTACACTTGTTTATAAGCCGAAGAACTTATCGTTCGTGCATTTGAATGACTGCCATGATTACTGAGTTTATCCTAATCTTTCATAATTCCACAAAATGGTCGGTGTCCTGGGAAAAGTTAGCTCACGTAAATAATTTTGATGGATGCGGTGCTCGTTGTCACATTCAGAATCGTATGATGCGAAACACACGATCGTAGGACGAAGGGGGAAGGTGGAAGGGTGGGTGATGTGGTAGCAGCAATATGTTATAATGTGCGTACAAGTGGCGGTAATGCGGGTAATGTTATCCCTGTTGTCCTGGGATTTTTTTGCGGCAAACTCAAAAAGCAACCAACAAACAATCGACGATACAATTTTGTTTTGTTCGTGCCGTTAATTTTGGTTGAAGGAGAAATTAACGGGTAGAAATTGAACCAGCATCACTTAGTGTATTTTCTTTTTTTGTGAATTTGAAACTAAATTTGAATTTTCCAAATCGAAAGTCGGAAAAGTTCAGAAGATTTGAAATTGTTCACTTTTGATATTTTTGAACATTTGTTGAAAAGAAACCAATATCCTTTATATGATTTCTTATACTCGTTCATGCAAAATTCAATCAAATTTATGGCAAGTGATTTTGCGACTGCATTTAATTCGTATGAGTATGAGGTTGAGTATTAGAAATAACAGTAGCCGATAAAATAGAATACTCCTACAATTCGATTATGAGAACTTTTCCTGAGCAATAAATTTATTTTATACACTCGCGTCCTGAATGTTTTGGTTATATTGGTTGTACGAGTGGGTCGTATAAGTCAACAGGGCGGGTACTCTTGATACACTTTTTGTTGATGATAGTCATACAAAGATACATTTAAACAAACTCGCAGAGATCGATAAAAATGTAACTAACGAGATGAAACTCTTGCAGAATGAAATAAAGACGGTTTTACCAGTTTGAAACACGTCGTCTGTTGAATTTTATGACTTTTCCAGCCATTTTCATCACTACCACGTACGGGTTAAAAACTTCGCGCGCGTGTGTGTGTGTTGAGAATATGGCAGCATTTTTTTCAGCAACAACTTAGCCGAATCGTATGAATGAATCATACGCTGCTCCTCACCGAAGTGAAGGTGTTTCTGTGCTATAAATTCCACAGAGAGACTGCAATGCTGTGTTGGGTGCATCGTCCCAAGATATGTATGTGTGCGTTTGTGTGTGTTTGCTTGTAATAAAAGACGGGAAGGGAAGGGATGGTATATACGAAAACATTTTCAACAAAAACCTATACTAACTAAACTTAAGTCCTATTACGTGATATGCATTATTAAGCTATAAATATTGAATAGATCGATAGTAAGCCTCAGTTCGCTTCCTGCCAACAATCACCGTCATATCACTAGAAATAGTAATTCCAATTGCCGGATTGAAAGAGGCGTGGGGGGGGGAGGGGTGAGGACAATCATTTTTGTTTTATAAGCGAAAAGTTAGACTTAAAGTAATTTTTAGGAAATTCAGAGTAAAGTGAGAATGCCTTGCGTTTCAGTATTTTTGGATAAACATAAATAGCTATCCATAAATATGCCAAGAGTATTGAACATTCTCATCGGTTTTAAGGCAAATCACCGGATAGATATATTTTCAAGTCAGTTGCTTTACAAATACAATTTTATATTTTCAACTAAAAATGTTTGGAAATTATTGAACGGCGTTGAAGCAGTTTTAATAAAGAATCACCCGATGGGGGGCGTTTTTTATATAAAACGGTAGGAAATTTTTTGTCCGATATTTAATAAATGATTCTTAATTTTCAGAAACATGTTTAATTTTATACTGTATATAATTTCACACACACACATGCACGTATATTGAATGGTGTGTTTTATTTGATATTCAATCAACTGAAAAAAGCGTACAAGCTAAGAGAATGGTCAAGTGGTATGACCACATTCAATGAGTATTAAATTAAAGCAAGAGCAACATAAGCTCTTACTGGCATCCCGTCGAAAAACAAAGGTAAAGAACAAGAGCAACTGAACAAGAAGAACTCGTCAGCTCTTGACATTCAGCCCCTCCTTCCAAGTCACTGATTCCCTCTGGTTCGGTTGTTACCTCAATTTAACTTATTGCCAGCGCCTATCCTCTATCCGCCGCCGCCGTTCAAGGAGGCACAAGGCGAAGCTTAACAATCTAAACGAGACGCATTAGAAGAAGTCCGATAACCGACAGACGTTGGGAAGCGAATCCTTTTAGAAAATCCAATAGACGTGACTGGACTGGTTAAATGGTCAGCTTGGATGTTGAAGGAAACGTGGTGTTGAGGAAATGGTGCCAGACCGAACGGAAAAGAAGCCAAATCTCTATGGACTTAACAAGCGTCACTTGTCGCTACAGGGATAACGGTCTAAATACTGACCGAAATGAAGATGGATGAATGAGCGGATGGTGGCCGACTGGCTGGCTGGTTACCAGCGACAGGCTTGCTCTGAATATGAATGCGTCGGGGCTGTGGTCTCTCCTCTGACTCGATTCGGCAATGTTTACAATTTTCTGAAAAACAAAATAAATCAAGGACTCCCTCCCTCTCTCTTTGATTCTTTCTTCTCGAATTCTTTTTTCAAACTCGTTTCATTGCATGGATTATAAAATATTCGAAAGAAGCCCTTGATTCATTTGAGAGTCATTCATTTTAATTTTAATTAAAGTCGCTTTTATATTGAGTCCATTTTATTTCAACGAAATATTTAGAAGAAAATGCACGAATGCATGTGGATTCATAACCAAAATAATAGGATTACGTTGTTTAAGGATTTCATTGCATAAAAGTGTTATTGAGGATTGTTTTGCGTAAGGACGTTTTGCAAGAAGTTTATACTCATATTAAGAAGTTTTAAGCCCATTCTTTTACGAATCGTTGCTTAGTGACGGATTATTTCCCGTCTGAACATTTCTGAACAGAAGTTCATTATGAATAAATCATTCTGTCTCTTTCTGAGTTCTAAAAAAACGTTTCAAGCGATCGTAAGATCAAAATGATTTATGGTTGAATTCAATATATAAATCGAGCTAACATTTATCATAATATCCTTCGGACTGCATTCATTAAACTTCATTTTGGCAGATTTCATCGGCATAAATCGATGAATGGTTCTCTTAATAATCGATTAGACGATTTTGGCCACGGGGCGGAAAATGAATTAGGAACACAGGTTCTTACAACAAACAACAAAAACAATCCATCCAGGATATTTGCTCCTTCTAGAATACATTGTTTGATTATTATTAATGTTGTGTGCGCGGGAGATGCAAGCAACCAATCGATTTCTGTTTATTTCAAATGACTTTTGGGAAGTCTAACAAAAGCCTGAAGCGTTTGTTGTGTCCGGTTTCACAATTACGGTATTTACCTTAAACTCTGTTTTGGATTTGCTATAATTAATAATAATAAATTCAAGAGGTTTTGCAAACGAACATTCGAAACTTTTACTAAGAGAAATATTTTATTTTTGAGAGATTTTGAAAAGTTTTTCCAAAATCCTGATAAAGGACTCTGCTTTTCCGTATACTCAATTTTTCATGTAATCCATATCTTCATGTGAGAGTGAGTGCGTGCGTGTGTGTGTGAGTATATGTGGCAATGTAATTGCAGTGCATAATAAATCCTAAGAGAGTTTGCTTTGAATGCAGAAATGTATTTGAGGTTACGAAAACTACTTAAGATTGAACTTAAAACATTCTTCAATTAGAACTAATCTAACTACGAGGAAGGCAGGTGCGTGCATTCAGGACGGCTAAGCGATCGATAGAATTATCTACCGACCGACTAACTGTTCAAGTAGGTGTTGTGTTAAATTGTATGAAAAGGAAGGAGGTGCCTTGATATTCCTTCCTCCGTCTAAGCACAATGATATTATCCTTCCTACGATCGGGAACTGACGTCGAAGACTAAATTTTTTAGTAGGCCAACGATGGTATAACAATAGCAACAACAACAATGACAACAAAAACAACATCTCAACCGTCCTTGCCTCATTTAGGTTGTCTGTGAGTCTATCTCACTCTCTCTGTCTCTCTCTTCTCCCCTTCGGTCACGACGCAACACTTTTCAAATCGCTGTGACAGGCAGTTGTGACAACGACGAATACTATGTTTATAAATATATTCCTTTCTTTGTTTTACGTTTGGCGTTTGTTGACTGTTGTGGTAAAAAGTGACAGCTCGACAATGTTTGACAGACGTAGATTACGCGAATAAAACTCAGCAAAGCTTTACGTCTCTACGGATGCTACGGATGGATGCTAGCCATGTCAGCGATGTGCACAAGACAAAACGTACAACAGGTCCTTTTCCAGATTCGTTTCGAAGGCGAAGATGAAGATGAAAACTGCAAAATGATTTCTTGCTTTAGTGTTTCTTCTTTCTTATCGATTTTATATCATTTTCGTTTTTCCCTCGCATTTATTTTCAGTCGCGCTTCTATCGGAAATCGCTGTAGTTTGTTTGTCTATGCAGAGGGGGTGGTGGGCGGGGGGTGGTGATAGTATAGTTTCAAGTCTCAAAGGAGATGCAAATATTCTTAGATTTCAATTTTTATTATCTTTTTCATCATCTCTATCCTCACTCATTCTCATTCTTTAGAAAAGGAAATCTGGCCAACTCGTGGAGCGCATTGAGCTCATTGAAAGTAGACGGAGAAAGCAACATGACAAATTGTCTTCTCAAATGTCTGTGAATGAATTTGAAAACAAAATATTTATTATGAAATCATAACAAATTGAAGAAATGACTGAGCTACGCTTCTTGGCAACTATTTGCTTTGACGCTCTTCGCACAGACTTCGAAGCGGAAGGAATGATCACGTTGGAATCGTTTCAAAATATATAATTTTTTATCTAACATGCCCACCCTGAGTTGAACACGGAATACTTCCTTTCTTAGGAAAATTGTAGACTCACGCGATTTAATGTAACTCTCTTAAATCACCGAAGATATAGCAGAACATAATTCACCACATTGTTTGTGCAATGCCATACGATGCGTCCCACGTTGGACACAGCACAAGTCAACTATTGTTTTGACAAGAAATCTCTCTTGAAAATATATATAATTTTTTTTAAGATCATAAAAAATATAAAGCTTCGAAATGGGTCAAAACTGAAATTGAATGGGTTGACATTTTCATGAAGTGGGTCTTCGAGTCAACTTGCCAGGCAACAAACGAGCAGGTGTACGTTTTACATTCGGCTTCGTTGAAACGTGCTAGGATTATGTGGACTTACCTGGCGTTATGCGTGTTTTTTTAATGCTCACGAAGCACAAGGACTACGCGTGTCCTTGCATAATATTTATATTCAGTTTTTTATATCCAGAATTGGCGGGAGTGAGCGGCAAAAGAACAAAAGAGCACTGGAGTTAAGGATTGTAGTTATGAACAATACATCAGACAATTTACAATTCCATTGTATTCGTACACATGAGTGCAAAAGTGGACTTCCGGAACGAAGGACAAAGTGCACATGTACACATTCATTCACTCCACCATTCCGTTTACGTTTTAATCCTTGAACAGCAAATAATCCGTCCGAGATGTGAAGAGCTACAACCAGTTTTCCTTCCACCGATTGCGAGCTTTTGTCCACAAGCCTTCTTTAAGTACGTTTCAGTGATGGTTGAAAGGGAAGGGGGGTGAAGGGGTGATAGGAAGATAAGCTCTTATTGTTTTGCTGGTTATTTGGAAAACCTAACATGTTTTCATTCTGCTATGGTTCCCTTCCGCTCACCCGTCCATTCGTGTCCGCCTTTTCCTGTACGCGCAATCATACACATCGCTTGTATTGATTCGGTTTGAATCATGGTCATGTGCGGGGCAACGTGGTCTCGGGTTCAAAACAGACAACGAGAAAATCATTTAAGCTTGCTCTCGAACAAAGTGTGTTCCATGCACGACGACCTGCTTAATCCCAAGCAAAGTGTGTCTCTTACACGACCAGCTTAATCTTCAGTTCAATTCACATGCAGTTTAGTGCCATTCAGTGACATTTTATTTAAATTCTTACTCAAAGAAAATGAAAAATTTTCGCTTTAACTAAGCGTCATGGTTTTACCTATACAAATTCTCACGACCAGTAATATCCGGGTCAAGGTCTTGGCATCTGGTTTCTTATTTTTCTATTCCAACCAAGCATCATTTTCACTTTTCCCCGACACGGAAGGAAACCGAGGCGAATTCGAAAGATTTTACAAATGATGGAAAAAATTTCATTAAAATTATATTCCGTTCTTTCAATAGCCACGCCACCCCATCCGTCCCCCAAGCCACCTGTACGCCCGCCCTCATGCATAACTGCTTCAATGAATAGCCTTCAGCCTCAGTGAACTTTTTTATGAATGCTCTAAGCGTTCATTATCAGAGTTCTTCCTGTACGAGTCGATTTATGCGGTAAACAGTTTTAAATTGAGGGAGGTGAATGGGCGGCTGTGTTTTAACGAGTAGTCCGTTAATTTATCTCTGACGGGAATATACACGGAAGCAAACGTTGTTTTCGATGTGATTCAGGGATGCGTAAGCAGCTGGCCCATTTATGGATAATCGACATAACAGCGATCTTGAGGAGAATAACATTTTAATGAGGAGCGTTCAATGTGTTTTCGGTATTGGATTAAAGTAGTAATGACGAAGATAGCTGGACCTATTAATTCATTACTAGTCAACTATTCAACACCGTTATATGAAATGTTTAATAATTTGTTTGTTTTAGTTATTTCTATTACCCAACAATTTTACTTTCAAATTGAAAAGGATGTCCATTTTTTCAACTTCAATCAGTTTAAATGAGTTTAATTGAAAAGGACCAGAATGTCTTTGTTAACAATTCACGGTTTCCATAGTGGCCTTTTTGTGCTTTCAAATAAAAACAACAAAAAATATATTGACCTCGAGTTTTAATCACGAAACTTTTTCAAAAAGCTTTTGTAAAAGTTCAATTTAAAAAAAATCCAGTTTCCCAATTTATCGTGACTTCTATCGGGGTTTAATTATGAGGTTATTGATTTTTAATTATGTAGTGTGTGTTTCTGGGAAGACTCTGGCTGCTATTGTTGAATTCATGAATGAGTACCGGTCGCTTATTTCATTTTGTTCGCCTTCGCCAGCTGAAACTACAAATGTTGATCATGAAATGCAATCGACTATTAATCACAGGACAGAGTTTGTTGTTGTTGTTTTATAGCTTCTTTTATCAGAAAAGTAACCGCATTACGATTTTTGAAATTCAAACACAAACGATCTACACGCTTTGGATTGGATTAACGGCTGTCAATCTCTTTTTTTAAACTGTGTAATAAAGCTATGATTGGGAAGATCTAACGCTAATATTATTGATGATTATTTGTTTAGAAATGTTTAGGTAGAGGCAGAAAGAGAAAAGTAAAATTTACAAACAAAAACTATTTTACATTTCAACAATCGCACTTTCTTCATCCGCTTGTTTGTAGTTTCTAAAACAAACGATCAAGGTGGATCGTCTAACGATCGATAACGTATTGTTGTTGTGTCTAAGGAAGCGGATCATATGAATCAAACATTAGAAATCATGAAATGGCAAATTTTTAAAATGAAGATTTCGCTCGAGAATTTTTCTGTACTAAAAATCAAAAAGAACGCAGAATGCATATAGGCGTTCTTTTTTGATATTGATTTATATTTATGCAATTTTAAATTCTCATTCTCATTTAAAATTGCTCCCGTCGTGAGAATTACGCACGCTACTTTCACTGACGGCTTAACATTGTTTTAAACATTGATTGGTATTTTCCTTTATTCCTTTATTATTTTATTTATTTATTTTAGCAATCAGTTCTTAAACATTTATCCTTGGCAAAGGACATAAAAGGAAACGAAACGCAAAAGAGATAAAAGTAAAATGAAACCAAAAGAATGTGTCAATCGATTTGAGCGCTTCTTTGAGAATCCAAGCATTCAATTTCAATTGCAGCAGAAAGCAATATATTTAGATATTCGCTGAATCAACATTTTAATTCATTCGTTCATCCTTTTGATTGTCGTCCTGCGCTGACTCGAAAATAAAACATCGAAGAGGAAATTACATTTGACAACGTGTCGATTTTTAACCACGACCGCCCGTTTTCTCGGATATAAAACGCATGAAAGACTGAATCACTTTGTGTATCCTTCCGTTTTGTTGCAATAAAGGATAACGACAACTAACGACAAATAATTCGTAGCTAGGCGTCTTCTGTTCGTGCTGTCAGTTCGTTCGTCCATTCGTCCGTCTTTTTGTACACTGGCTAAGCGACGTTGGTTTTGATAGGGATGGCTAGTTTGAGGGTGGAGTGGGGGGCCGGTAGAAATAAAACAAAAAATCGTAGGAGAATTCATTCGTTGTCGTTGACAAAAGCAGCAGTCTGTCAATGTAAACAGGTTTTACAAACACACAAGCAAGAAAATCGATTTGATGTTGTGTCTGGCACACGATTGTCCTTCACCCTTTGCCTGACACCACCCCCCACCTAAAAAACCACCGTTTCAACATTGAATAATGCAAAATGAATGAATGATATAAATATCTTACGCCACGCGCGCGTGTCCTTGCGCAGAATGCTTTGAAATGAATCCTTCACTAAAGCTTTTACTGAAATCGAAAAACTGTTGCGACTTCTTAAGGCCAAAAAAAAGGAAAATAAACAAAAAAATGCACGATGCGAGTCTCATTCTGGTGTCACGAATTTGCATGTTCTAAAGCGTTTGAAGCGTCTGTACTGTTTTCTCTTGGGACGCTTTCTTCGAAAGATTTACACTTTAAGGCGATGATTCTCGGTTTGTCTAGAGCTACTCAAGCGGAATTTGTGATATTCTTTTGAAAAGAATAAAATTGTGGTTGGCAAAGGAGAGGACTTGACCTCATTAGGTGAATGATAATAATAAGATTGTTTTACATTTACATCTGAAATGTTTTGGAATATTTTATAAAAATTTATTTTGTTGAATTGATTTAAAAATAACGTTTTATTTTGAAAAAGAGAACGTGAATTTTTGAAAATATTTAATACGTTCTCGTTCTGTCAATTTCTCTCAAAGTCTTATCAATAAACATTTCATGCACGATTGATTAATGAAAAATCTACACCCCAACTCACGTTTTTGGTCTATGTTAGGCAGAAAAATATTTAAATTTGCGAACTAAAAAAATATAAGAATAAGATTTTTTAGAAAAACTTATAAATTATGAACAATTATAACTAACCTTTACGTAAATAGAATCATCAAATTCTTTATGACGCAACGATTAAAAATAAACCGAGTGTCAATCTGATTCGGCCTAATCAGAAATAACTTCAGAATTTCACTCTTTCAATATTCGACGGACTTCTGTTTTCAAACATTGTGATTTTTATCTATACTTTCCAAGATCTTTGGTCGTCTAGTCGTCTAGAGAAGACGACTCATATAAATGACCGCAGTCAGACCAAACAAACACGCAAGATTCGGTGACCGGCAATTAAGAACGCGTCACTCAAACGAGTCACACTCAACTAAATCAGCACGACTTCGTCTTTATTGCATGCGGGAGCGAGGGGGCGCGTTTTAAATAGCTCTCGACGAGCAACGGAAAGCGGTCCACTTGTTGTGTCGATGCAACTCTCAGCGAGAGGAAGAGAGGGCAGAACGGCAACGAGATAACAAACTCACTTCGATTGTGATACACTTTTTTTGTGATAATACGGAAGTTGCCAATTGAAGAAGACAAAGAAAGGGCACAGTATAGTCGCCGGCTTAATTTAATTTATTTCATTTGAAATTACGATTGGGCGTGGGCGTAGGAATTAGTTCTGGATTTCTGCATATTTTAACATTTTCAGCAAATTTTCTGCTGACTCTTGAAGAATGAAACATTTCCAAATCAAAGTATCCTGCGATGTATCTTTATGAAAAAATTCACTTAAACTGACTTCATCGCACCGACCACGTCCGAACTCAATTCCAACGCACCACCGACTGAACATGGCTTGACGAAAATGAAAGCTTGCGAGTGTCAACACGATTTCATAAGATGATTGCACATTACAGTGGCAAAAAGAGAGAGAGAGAGAGAAAGCGAGCATTAGTTCGTCCCGTTACACGAGCTTTGAAATGACAATGACTGTATCGATAGCGTCCTTGTTGTGGGCGGAAGGGGATGTTTGATAGTATTCACTACGAAAGAATGTCACTGTTTCATCCATTTCCGCGCAATTCCTGCATGTTTTAATAATGAACACAATCTCTTGATTTTCCACGACACTGATAAAAATAGTCAGATTACAGTCCTTCGTATCAGCTGTTTGACTAAAATCAATGGGTGCTCCGGGAAATTCGGAAGCGGGATTTTCCTTACAAGATTGGGAAATAGAAAGATATATGGCAAATTATCACCATCTTGCTATCACTATCATGCGTCCATACTTCTGAATTGCTCCGAAATTATTAGGTACTAATCGCCTTCAACGAAATTAATTATCTTTTGTATAATTTCGTAAAATGTACAAATGTCGAAAACTCGTCAATAATGACAATATACATTCCTCTGAATCTCTCTGGATTTTAAACATTCAATTATAAAATATAAAATCCTCCAAGAGCCACGAAAAGCCTGAAGAATGAATATTCACGGGATTTTGGGGCACCAAGAAAATTGACTACAACACTAAAAGTAAGAAAAGCGCAATACTCTCTCTCTCTCTCGCAAAATATTACATGCGCTAACTCATTTTTACGTTCCAATTCTGGTGGTGTCTTCAAAGGAAATATTTTCCCGAGTTCCGAGTGTAAAAGTTCAAATTCAGATTCCGTTACGTTTCCCAAATCAAGAGACAAAACAATTTCCTTCAAAACAAATGCTTGCTTAAGCTAACGTAATACCGTGTTGTGGGTGAGCGCAATCTCTCACCAAAATAAAGCAACACCGTTTTTGGTGTTGGATTCTTCGGACCTTCTTTAAAAACGATAAAACAATAGAGAAGGATGACTTCCCTCAACCTTTGTATCAAACACCACCGAACAATTATTTGGTTCTATTAATTTTATAAAAGCAAAACGAATTGAACGAATAGAAATGGTTGTAAATATTTTTATGAATTGGGTGATATTAGTGCATGACGCCAATACCCTTCTCCTTTTCATATAAAACACTTTCACTCCTATTCGTTTTGATGGATTTTATAAAATCATTGAAGGTTTCTTTCGAAGGTTTCTTGAGGCAGATAAAGGCAGTTTGTGGTTTGTAAGGCTCTAAGCAGCACTTGACAATGCATTATTAGATATTTTTAATTACTTCTTATGGAATGCCATAAGTGCTCGAATTGTATAAATACATTAGTAATACTAGAAATGCTAAACAAATTTGGGAGTTAATTGCTTTCCTTCAAAAAATTTTCTCGTTTTCGTACGAGAGGGAAATCATATTGAGTGTCGAGAATTAAGCCATTAATAATTATAATAACCAACTTCCTAAAAGGGTTCTCATTAAAGACTCTAATAATTTATCATCGAACCACCAACAGCCCACTAAGAATCCCATACAAACTTCCATAAAAACTTATCAATATTCTGTAAAAACTTGAAGCAAGTGAATTTACAGAAATTTAATTAAATTCGCGACTGAAGACTGAAGACAGAGCTAATTACATTTTATAATGAAACGCATTATGCGTAAGAGGCTTGGCGTCATCCCAATCATTCTCTCATAAAAATAATGACGAGTGTTTTGTGAAGGTGAAAGTGTATGGAGAGGAGGGGGTGTTGGGTGTTGTTGAGGAAAAACTTTTCCATTTGCTTACTGCCGCGAAAGCTTTCATGAATGCCGAATAAGACAGGAATTGATTCGCATTCGTAACTGTCAACAAAGATTTTGTCAAATTTTGCCAAACTGCATTCCGCAAACAGACGCCAGGCGCAGGATCAACCAAGCGGAAAATTAATGTTCGGGTTTATTTTTTTTTTGTTGCAAAATTTGAATTAAATTTATGTTATTAATTTTCGCGATGACGCGGCGAATATTAAAATGATAAAAAAGAATATGCTCTTCGCTAAATTAATTCAGCGTTCGCGCTGTTCGCTCGAAAGTTCTTCCTAATCTGATAATTAAATTTATTGTTTTAATTGCGTTTTATTGCTTGAGGGGAAGAGACATGGAGAATGGAGAAGTAGGAATCATAATTTTAACCCACAACCATTAAATGCTCTTCCCCTTAATTTGAAATTACTTCATTCAGCCCCGAGACTCATCGGGATGGTTTAGGCTAAAGCATTTTCAATGATCCGCCCAAAAATACTACGATATAGAATGATAATAATTTTGGCGTCTGGAATATGTAAACAATTTAAATGGCGACATTTAATACTACCAAAAAATATCAATTAAAATTCGTATAAGAATCCGCAGTTCGAAAACGATATCATTCCATGCATTTAGCCCCATCTATAGCTTATGTTACGACCTGGTTATTCCACTCGCCAAGTATTCATATTTCAAACAAATAAATCTCATCCATGAAAGAAAACACGCATGGAGAAACCCACTCGGTCATCACGCAATAACCACAATGTCGTCCATTCAAAGACATCCCATAAACACTTGATTGTTTACGACTGGCGCTAAATATATCTTACCATTTTAGAATAATTCCACGGCCGACTTAAATAAGCAAAACATTTCTGACTTCCTAAATTAAGACACTTCGGCAGAGTTCTCTTCAATCTACCTGATGTTTGGTAGCGCGATGATGATGAAGAAGAAGAAGAAGTCCAACAACAAACGACCGACCGACATCAGTTCGCGTACTCTTCGGATCCTTGAAATGACCGGACCGCATTACAACATCACTCAGTCGTGCCTTCTGGTCGAGACATGCATTTGAATTTTGATTACGTTAATATTCGATCTCTTGGTCTGCTACCTGCTTAAGCGATCCTGATGACTGGTGAGGAGACGGATTAGAATATTGATAGTATTTTTTAATTGTTTCTTAACGAAATTCCGTGGAAACACTTTGTATTCGGAGACATGCAGACAGAGGGACACGAGTTGGCAGTCAATCGTAAGTGAATATCGCTAAACCGAAAGTAAGCCTGCGACGTCGGGGTTAATCAAGTCTCGGCAGCGAGCAATCAGCGAGGACAATTTTTAAATAGCGCGGAGACGTTCGCGTTAATTAACTCCTCTAATCGATACATGAGCAGACGCAGGGCGAAGTATATTCAAGACGACAGGTTCACCGAAAACGGTATAAAAGAGTCGGTCGATGGAAGGTTCGATCATCAGTCACAAAACGACTTCAACGGAATCGATAACCGAAAATTTTTACGGAAATATCAATTTTAAGAATTCAATAAAATGGTCAAATTGATTATTATTTTTCTCTTATACTCGACACAACTGATCGAGTGCTTTTACACGAGAGGCGTGGCAAATATGCATAATCGACCCTCGTCAATCGAAAGTGGATTGAAAGAAAGTGATTGGGAAATTTACAAAAGGAAATTGGGTCTTACAAATGAAAAAGGTAATCAAAGAAAAAACGAATGAAATTTAAACCTCCTTTCAAGAATTTCCACAATTTTTTAGCTTTGGAAAAGTTTTGCCGTTTATAAAATTTTATAAAAATTTGCTTATGATTGGTTTCTTTTTCTTTACAGTTCAACTATTAAAACAACAAAAAGATCAGAGGACTACTCTCCAATTAATTCGTCGCTTCCTCAAAGAGAACCCGAATCTACAACATCCGAATGAGGCTACAGAGCCAGAACCGAGATCTGAAAATCTTTTGAAACTCTACCAGAAACTGCTTAAGGCGCATTCAATTTCCAAAGGAACATTAAAAACATCATTGAATTTCGTTTTGAACGACGAACCGAAAAGACCGCTGAAGCGTCCGCGTCGGAAAATCGCTCTCAATATGATCTCCGATATGCCAGCCGAACAAATCGACGATCTAATTAAAATGTTTGCTGAAAAGCATGGCATCGATAATGAAGATGATAATGATCAAGAAACACCAAACGAAACTGATGATTATGATGAAGAGAATTTAGATGCTTTGCATCCGGAACCTGACGATAATGATTCCTATGAAAATCTATACGAGGACGAAGAAGATTTGGCTATACCATTGAAGTCCCACACGAACACCGAGTATGGATCATTTCAAGATTTAATTCTCCAAGCGACACGAAGACAGAAAGAAAAAGAGGCTGAAGAGACTAAATTGCTTTCGAATCAAAATGGACGGTTCGTTTGAGATGCGGCGTACTCGTAGAGATCGTATTTGTTTCTTTAAACGGTTGTTCCTTCCTTCGCAACAGAACCTGTTGGAGTTGCCCACGTTGGAGTGATCAAGAAGAAGGAGCTTCAGAGCAATCAAGACCATGTCTGGAGTAGCTTCGAAAGCTACGATATGAGCTGAGGTGGACCAATCAGTATCGCAAGATAATGTTCTATCGCATGCTTAAAGAGAGAGAAGAGAATAGGTTTTAACATATCCTTGGGATAAAAAATTAATAGCAATGATTAAGGGCTTCGCGAAGGATTTAGAATATTAGTGTATAGTATTAATTATTTGTAACTATATACGATAATGCTAATGTTCTTTAAATAAATTAACTTATAAAATTTTATATTATTTATATTTATTTATATATGTCTGAGGGTCTCCCTCGCAAATGCTTCGAATTGGTCAATACTTTCCGCAAATTATTAACGCTAGTAGAAATGAGTTCTCATTGTCTTGAGAGAATTGGTACGTACGAAAGATTTTTCTCCGCGTTCCTTCTAATTTTTCATATAAAACTTTCTTCAAGTCTCCACAATCGAGTGCTCGGTGGGTGTTGGTAACAAGTTTTATCTAACAAAAAGCACTCTTAGTACTTTCGATCTTAAAACTGTTAAAGGCGTTTAGTTTCGATTAAGGAGTTGAGGTCTTCTTTGCAACGAGATGATTACCTTGAAGATACTCAACGTTTTGATCAATTGATTCAATTTATTTCTCGCATATCATTTATAAATTATTGTTATTAAATATTTTTGTTAAACCAAAAATCTAAATATTGTTGCCGCTATTTCATAACAGAAGACAGAAACCAACGGAGACAACTTTTCCGAACCTTCCTGATACTTTAACAGAATTAATATTGATGGCTAAAGTCAGGCAATAAATAACGATCTTTAGCAAATATTTGAATACATTTTGAGAACTTTTAATGTGACATAAATTATCTTCCAATATTTATATATCGTATAGTACATCGGAATTTATTAATATTGATGATGAACAAAAGTTTCACGCGCTCATTTAAATAAAAATAAAATTCCAAAAATAAATAGAAAAAATTTAAAAATGATTTTTTATTGTCAAAAATTCTTTACACTTGATAAACGTTCCAAAGACAAAGAGAAATGTTGCTTAGATCAAGGCCAAGGTCTCCGACACTGACGCATAATATTTGTTCAAAAGATAAACGACTTGTATAATTAATTTTAAAAAATAATTGCTCTAATATAGGAATGCCCTCTGCATCCGTCTTTATCGCCACCAAAACCGCTTCAATGCTCGCGATTGACCAACCAAATGTCCGAGGTGCAATCACCACCGGGATAGCGCATTTCGTGCGGTAGAGTCGGTCCATACGGTTCATTTCCAAAATGCACCAGAAAGTCTTCGTTCAATTTCATGCCGCCTTTGATTGGATCTACATCGATTAGACAGATATGACCACCTTTCTCAACCATTTTGGGATAGAACTGAAAGAGGCCAGATTTATTATTTTCTCATCGTGAAAATGTCATGGCGTGCACATGGATATATGAGATGTACCTGTTTATCCCAAGGGGAATACAAAGAGCTTGAAACATAAAGTCTTTTCCCGTCCAACGATAATTGCATCATTTGGGGTCCTCCCTCCAAACGAATGCCTTTTACATGGCGTGGCTCCGGACGTTCCTACAGTGTTAAACGTTAATCGTATTAAATGACTTTCTTTATATTCAGAAGCTTCCTACCATTAATTCCTGATCCTCAATGACTTCTACGTTTGGCAAATCCTTACAAATGGCACCGCCCATAAAAACCTGACCCACAAGTTTCGGCTTCTCCGGATCAGAGACATCATACTGACGAACATCGCCGTGCTGCCAACAGTTCACGTACAGATAACGATCATCCAGTGAAAGCAAAATATCCGATACCATACCACCCAACGACCGATGATTACTTTTTCCGTCACCCGCTTTGTCAATTATTTTGGCAGGAACATCAATAACTTTCTTAGCCTCGAATTCGTCGGAATCGGATTTCTTTTTAAAATAGAAAATCTTAGCATTTAAAGCACATCCCACGAAACCTTCCGCTCGTTTGGGATTGTGCATAAAACGAATTTCAAGAGGCGTAAAACCGTCAAGGCCCAAATCGATGGTTTGAAAGAGTGTCTGCGTTGACCATTTGTAGAAGTTTATGCGACAACCATATTCACGCAAATCGTTCACGTCATCATCATTCCAGCCCCTAATTTTTTTTTAAAAAATGAAAAAATTTCGAAATTTATTCCATTTCTTTCGTTGAATTCAATTTTTTTTTGACATGCCGTCTAAATTTTTTAGGTGCACCCCATTCCGAAGAAGCCATAACATCGAAATATGGTTGATACCAGAAATCGTAACCGCACAAAGCTTTCTTATCACCCTTTGTCCATGTCCCGACGCAATTAAAATCTTTATCGAACACAATAAAATCACCTTTAGCGTTACCCGCGGCATCACCCATAGTTGAGATCATGATATTCCCGTTGGCGAGACAATGAGTCGTATGCGGCGCGGTGACGTCGTGCGACTTCAAAACATCGCCGTCAATTACCCTAACTATTTCAGGCTTACGAGGATCTCGTTCAACATCCAATACATAAATAAAATCTGAATTCAATGCAGGCAAAATCATTTTATCACGCTTAGGCACCATCGAACCATTGGAGTCTCTATCAACGTCGTAACAACTCGAACAGGCATTCCAACCAGAGTGATGTAGCTCATCTCCTTGGCGATTCGTGTAAGTGCGATGAATTATCTTTAAGAAAATATTAAATTAATTTAAGAAAATATTTTTTGGAAGTAGGTAACAATATAATACTCACTTGACAATACGTTGGACTCTCGGGATCAACATCAATTGTTGACAAGTAATCGCCATGAACTTCATCTTCGTTTGGTTGAACCGTGACAACGTAAAGTAATTTCTCGCGAGGACCATTTCTCATGGCATCCAGTGGGGTAGGATAGCCCGGACCGTGGCAACAAGTTTCTAATGAAAGCGAAAAAATGCATTATTGGATCTCTTCAAGAATATTTCAGGAACGACAAAATAAAACAACATCAATTCGACAATAGATATTTACAAACAAATAATCATTGACGAACATAATTTTCTCATTAAATAAGAATTAATAAAATATATTTTATATCACTACAAAATTTGTTTTGTATTCAAGAAATTCCTATTAGTCTTCGAACTCACTATTTGCGGTGCTCATTTTAATTAAAAGCCGAATGAGAGAGAAATTAAGCGATCGGTTTCATCCACAACGTCGTCAAGTAAATACTGAAAATTGCTTCTCGTATCAATGACTTTTATACAATAGAAATGATTGCAAAAAACAAATCAACCGTCCCAGAAGAAAAGTCAACATTGCATTACTTTGTCATTGTATTGCATTTGAACAGTCATTTGCATTTGAAATAAAATAGTATTGTTTATAATTTTGCTAACGCAGAATTAGCTAAATCTAAATTCACCTCATGCAGCACAATTTTCTAGGTGCTGCATTTGAACTTATATTTGAACTGAAATGTAATAAAGCAAAGTGCTTTAACTATTTCTTAATTTATCATTATCTCAATTTATACTTCGTTTGCTTTTGATAATTTGTTCATAATAGCTGTCACTATTATCATTGTAATGTCTATCCATATTATTATATTTTATTCAGACATTTTATTAGTTTAAATTATTTTTACAGACAATAAATTTTTGTGTTTTAACGGACAATAAATTTTGTTTTATTTTTATTTTAATTTGTTCATTGATAAAGTCTACAAAAGGAAGGGAGGAAGGAAAGAATGCTAAGTATCAACAGTTATAACATAATGTACATCATCGTCTACCATCATTGTATAATTTATTTCTACAGGGACAGTCATAATCTATGTAGAATCGACTCATTGTTTTGCCATTGGCTTATCTCTTCTTATACATTTGAATATAAATCATATGATCATTTGTATGTATTTATTTATAAAAGAAATTGCATGTACTAACGCCACATAAGCAGATAAGTGTGAACGAGGTATAAATATTATAATCAATTTCAACAATTTTGTCCTTACTTAGTTTTCTCAAAAGTTTACGATAAAGGCTCTAATAAATTCGTAGAATTGTTTTGGAAATTATAGGTTTGATAAATTTATAATCAAAATAATTATTAAAATTAAAAAATTATTTTGAAAATGTATAAATATTAAAAAACAATTATTAAAACTTGTTCTTTATTCTTAGATTTCATAACAATTTTAAGAGAAAAAGTTACATAATTTGCGATTCTATTAAATTTTAAAGGATAATGTTAGGAAGTAGAAAACATAATTGCGTAAAATTAAAAAATCAGTGAAAACACTTCGTTTTGGTATAACGCATATATATAGCTTCGTTTGTTAATTTAATAACCAGATAATAAATTGATAACAATCCATTATAGTTCCATTACATTTTGCGTTACAAAATTTTGCTTCATAACAAATTTCTTCCTAGAAAGATATTATTACAACGTTTTTTGTTAAGAACAATTGTATTCATATCCTTTAATACAAAACGGTTTCTACGATGCTGAATCCTCCATTAAAATTATAAAATCAAATTGAATTAAATCAATTAAATTTGAATTTCTTGATATTCTGGAAAGGATTGAAGGAGAATTAAAAGGAGATTGAAGATGACACATCGTCGAAGCCGCTTTGTCTACAAACAAAACGGGAAATTGTTGCAATCATCTCAAATTTAGATAATTTAGTTAATGTCGGAAACACATTTCTCATTTCCATCACAGAAATCGAACATAATTCGAAAATTATTCTACAATTACGTTTCACATATCTCGAAATCAGATTCCTGATAATTCTAATTTAGGGATGGATTCCAACAACCTAACTAAATTCGAACATAAGAATCATTAGTAAAACTTTCGTTTTCGTCTATGAATGGAATAGTCTTCAACAAAAATCCCATAATTCCATCTTCAGTCTAAAGTAAAAATTCCATTCGGGGAATAAGTGATACATATTTTAAAAATTTACAATGCTATGACTGGAGAAAATTTGTATAAACATGTTTCGTAGGTTTGTATATACATACATCAAATTTGAAATATTCCATGTTATAAACGGCTCAATTATTTTCTCAAAAATAGAATTTAAGATATAATCAAAATTTTCATAATGCTTTATTTGATTTCAATATTTCCTCGGGGAGTAAATCATCTGAAAATGTTTTTTCCAAATTTTGCAAAATGTATTGTTTGCCCCGATTTGGAACCGGTATACAAACGAATTTTTATACAAGAATATTACGATTTATTCCTTATTTAAATATTATCTGTTATTTATTTTTGTTTTGATTGAATTTGCCAAATAAAAAATACATGATTACTCTTTAAAAATAAATAGCTCTTACAGTTCAAGAGAGCACTAACTACAAGAAATTGTCTTGATTATTTGATTTATAAAACAGATAAAATTTAAAAATTAATTACTTTCAATTCTAAGATGATCTCAAGACCTTTATGATAATGATTATTATTATTATGTATATTTTTATATGTATATTATTATTATATTGATAATAAACAATTTGAATAATCGTCTTTGAAAATACTCCCGGATTTTCTAGCGTTTGTGAAAAAGCGAAGATTTCAAAAATTTCAAATTCTACCCACAAAAATTTTAATATTATTTAATTATTTATAAATTTTGTTAAGGAGGAAATGGATAATAATGTCTCCTCGACGAATTTCGCCATTAAATCTAAACTTTTTTATTGTAAAATATGGCTAGACGGTTTGAAAACAAAGCCTCGATGTCCCTACGGAAGTTTTTAAAAACTTGTTTTTGTTGTTTACGAGTAACCACCAAAGCAAATATACATTTAGTCTGTGTAAATATTTCTATGGATATTATTAAAATGTTGGACTTTTTTTCAAAATATCCATTATTTGAATGGCGCAGTGTCCGCCACATTTTTGCTTAATCGACGACCTTTTACTCACGCTATTAATATGATGACACGGCAATTTTATGCGGCGGCAGTCAAAAATATTGTCGAGAATACCGTAAATTCGACGGCAATCAGAAACCAAAGGACAGAGAATTAACCCAAGTCGATTTTGACTACCGATGCGATGGTTGGTGCCGTTCGGTTGACTGCAATTAGAGCAATAATATTCATCGTCTTTACTTAATGCCGGCACAATTAAGTGCCGGATTAGGGCTTGTTAAAAAGCTAAAATGAATCCTCTTCAGGTATTTTAATATTTATGGGAGACAATGAAAAGTCGGGACGAGTCGCGGCTTAATGGTAGTCACGGGTAAATTAAATGCTCTTTATATCCTTTAGAAATCGTCTCGCGCTTACATTTAATTGAGTGCTCGTACTTGCATTAATATTTTTCTGGCCGATTTAAATTGCATTATTATGAAAATATTGCTGCGCGTCTCACTCTTATGAATTGTCCTTATTTTTTTTGATTTATTTAGTCGGAAACTTAGAGGAATGTACAAGGACACTATAATCTAATAAAGCCAGAAAAGACGCCATGAGTCAAAATTATCCACGAGTTTCAGTTAAAATTTTAAAACAGCTCGTATTTCCTTTTATAATTTTTATAACATTCCAAGGTTCAGAAAATTTGACTTCTTCTAAAATACTTTTAAAAATTTAAATTTAATTTAATTCAGCAATGAAGAAGAAGAAGAACTTCCAACAAACGGATTCTAATTGTTTTAATTTAGTAATTCAAATTTAATTTATTCTAGCGGTAGAAGGTCGCTAATGTAAAGAGATTTATAAAAAAGTTTTCACAAACAAAAATATTTTGTGTGTCTTTGGATTTGTTAATTTAAATTTTATTTAATCTAGTGGCAGATTTTAAAACAAAAATAATTCTATTTATTAATTTAGTAATTTGTATTTATTTTTCTTTTGACAGGAACGTTTATAAAGAAGTCCATACAATTAAAAAATTTCTTTACTTTAAGACTAATCGCGCTTGATTCTCTGTAGGTTTTTTGTGAAGATTTCTTTGCGGGTAATACAAAATCTTTTTGTGAAAAATATTGCAATCCTTAATCAACAGAATATTCTTAGTGGTGTAAAGTTTTATGAATTTTATTCATTTTGTGCGTTACCCCTTTTTCAAATATTTCAGCATTTATCA
Organism: Physocephala rufipes; assembly: GCA_963966595.1. Classification (NCBI taxonomy): domain Eukaryota; kingdom Metazoa; phylum Arthropoda; class Insecta; order Diptera; family Conopidae; genus Physocephala; species Physocephala rufipes. The sequence continues at coordinate 14,690,948 of OZ016501.1, forward strand.
GAAAAATCGAAATATAGTCGATGTTTTTGGCGTTATTTTTATACTAAATTTTAAGTTTTTCGATATTTTAGGTATTTTTATACCAAATCTATTTAAAAAATAAATTAAAACCTAGGCATATTTAAAGACACCCAAAATTTTCAAAACTTTTATAAAAAACCAAATTTGACTTTTTTATTTGACCGTTATTTCATGGACTCATTTTGTATTATAACTATTTAAAGAAACCTTTAAAAAATTATAAACCTATACACAATTTGAAAAAAATATATATGTTGATCTAAAGAAAGGGGACGGTAGGTGCCTTTGCGAGACCATGAAAGTGTTAAAATCGAAATTGCTTGCTGGTGTTGATTGATTTTACATTTGTTTATCGTAGCCAAGATGATTCCATTATTTTTATGATGTTGTGATTCAATCAACCGTTCTACCGCTGTATTTTCATGGATCAATGGACCACGCACCGGTGCACGTACGTTTACCCCTCTTCGGCTACGACAATTCGAAATTCGTGAAAAAGCAATTGAATGAAAAAAAAATTCAAATGACATGCCCTCGACTCCATATTCCCCGATTCGCTTTCGATAATACACTGTAAAAATATTAATTTTTTTCAAAGATATAAAATGCGAGTAAACAAAATTGCCATAGGGTAAAAAATCGTCCTAACTAACGATCACCGTTAGTTCACCGGTTGAACAAAAAAGAAAGTAATACCATACAAGAATAAGGAAAGAAAGAAATACTACCAGTTTAATCATCGGTTCGAATCGTTAAATTTTTAATATTTTTTAAAATCAAAATTCCTTTCCGTCCTTTTTTTTGTTTTCTTACTTTTTCTTTTTTATCAATTTCTTTCAGTGTAATTTTTATTTTCTGTCTGAATGAATCGTTGCAGCGGATGTATGTAATGCTTAATTGGAAACAAATTGACAACCGGAATCAGGAGTACAGCACTTCCTTTTATTCCTTCCGAAGGTACCCTCCCACACCACGCCCCCTTTCATTACACCCCTTCTCAATAGCACTCGTGTAGATTCATTTAGTGAAGAAAAAAATATGAAAAGTTTTATTACGATTGACGGTTATAGAACGGTATTCGATTCCAGAATGAATTTAATTCGATTTACATTTTCCGCGTAAAAAAAAGACGAACTTATTAAGAAATATTAAGAAATAATTTATGTTTGTATTTATTAGTGTATGTGTGCACATGTGCGTCGGTGTACGTGTGTGTGGAGTGTGGTGACAGCATTTATCAAAAACTAAAAAAAAGAAGCGTGGATCCGGTAGGTCGACCGCAGCTCGATCCTTAATCACAGTTTTTTTTTAAGTGAAACAACTTCCTGAAATTGAATTTCGGAATCCTAATAAAAATTCATAACTACAAAAAATTGGAGATTATAAGTTTTCAAATAATTTAGTTTTATTTGTTTGCGTTTTAAAAAAATTTAATAACAAAAAAGAATTTTTAGATATATTCAATATTTCAATATTTCAATAGAATTCAAAGATAATAAAACTAAACTCCTTAAAAAACGAAAAAAAAACACTCGTCATGAATTCCAATTATTCGCACAAACAAACAAAAAGTCGCGTCACTAAAACTCCCACGAGGGCAACCAGTGCAGTCTGTGCATTTCAGAGTTCGGTTCGTTGGCCATCGGTCCAGTCATGCCGTACGATAGAGGTGAAAAGGCCAAAAAGCTACCAGCCAGTATTGCCAACAGGCTACCGAGCAGAATATGTCTGAGCCAATTGGGCAAACGGTGAGTGATATAATGGAACATCACGCCTGCAATAATGAATTGAATGACATTAAAATTAAATGAAAATAAAATTATTTGCTTTTTTCTGTTAGGTGGATCCTTCGCGAAGTCTGAGAGTCCTGGATAAAGTCATAACATAAAAGCAAAATTGATTATTAAATAATAACTAATTGACTATTATAAAAATAATCCCGAGATTATTCTCTTTCAAACCGTTCTAAGAGATTGTTCGATTATGCGAAGAGCATAATAATTAGCCACCCATTGCCACCGCCTTCCGTTTTTAAAAACCAGACGAACCTAATCTAAACGATGACGATAATCTGACATTAAAAACTCATTTTACAGTTTATTTAAGCGTGAATTTGCATTTCTGTCGCTGCTCGCTTCCGACGTTCTTTGGTTTGGGGTGGTAACGTTATTGAATTTATTTTATTAAATTTATTGAAATTTTTTCTTCAACGAAGAACGCATACATTTTTCTGTGGAGTGGGGGGAGGGGGTATGAAAGCAACAAAAAAATGTTCTTAAACATGCCCGTGACGGGGACGACAGAAAGGGCAGACTTTTATATATTTCTTAACTTTTTTCTTTTACTTTAGGCGTAAAAATGAAGTTTATATTAAGGAAAAAAGTTTAGGCAATGTCAAAATATAAGCCTGAGGATTTGCATAAGCAGCCGACACAAGTTTCAGGAGGTTGACGGAGAGGGGCTTGTCGTCGGCTTTCGTCTATACCTGTCAACATCGAGTTGAATACCAGCGCCGGAAAATAATGATGATAATATAATACTCGTCCCATAGCCCAAAACGGCAGATAATGAAGAATCCATCCCACGTAAAACCAAACCGCTGCGATCAATGGCGTTCCTTTCATTCTGGAATCTAGAAGAAAGTAATGAGAATAAAAAAGGAATTGAATGTTTGATTTTTTGAAATTAAAGTTAGTAGAAGATTATCCTAAAAGGATCGTCACACATAACACATAGTTATTTATTTATTTATTTTTTTATTTAGTTATTTATATATTTATTTATTATTTTTTATTATTTTTTTTTTTTGAATTAACATTTACCATCATTATCATTTTCTTCATCTCCAATTGCGTCGTAATGATTAGTATTCATCTCGTTAAGTTCCATCGTATCGAATTTAGGAGGTGGCGATTGTTCCTGCGCCGCCATCCTTTGTCGCAGCCTCAGTTCGCGCCTACCTTCCTGTCGGCGTTTTTTGATGGCCGTCGCAATAAATACGATTAAAAATAACGTCAGGAATATAAGATTGCTCCACCAAATTATTGGATTGCCCAATAAATAGATACGATAGGATGAAGTGGCCGAAAAGAACTGCCCCTGAATTTCATTAATTTCCGGTGAATACGATGATCGTGAAAATGAATATTGGGGGGAAGAAAAGCAGGAAGAAGGAGCATTAGAACAGGTAGAAAAATTAAACACAATTTTTTCATAATTTTTGCCTTTGCAGTCTGAGATATCATTTGGGAAAATGATTTACTTCTCTCTCTCTCTTTTTTTCGACTAGCTTTTTCCCTCTCTCTCCTGTTTCCTTTTTTTCTCTCACTCTTTCACCGAATCTGGAATTTATAGTCAGAAATTGACGTCTGTCTCAAAGAAAGTTAAGGTCCCCAGAGCTATTTTCGACCCACCGTTGCTTCCATTTCGTTGTAAAAAAATTATAGCTTTAGTCAAATAGCGTCTACTTTTTATAATACAGGATTTGTGACGTCATGTAATTTTTGGGCATTTTTTATTTAAATGAGGGAATGGAATAATGCCCACATTTATTGGTATGACGTTTATGTCATTGCGAAAATGTCTTTATTTGAATTCTTGTGGGCATTATTTGATTCCTAATGAATGATCATTTTCTAAGTGTAGTATGCGACATTATAAAAAAGTTTCGTAGTATCGACTGGAAAATTAGGCAGGATTTTACTGACAATAAACGGAAAATCGATAATGGATTTAATTTCTTTACATTTGACTATTTAATATATTTTAAAAGCAAAGAGACTTCAAAGGAACTCTGATACTTCCTATTTTTAGTGATCTTAGAATTTTTTATAACCTAATATACTTCACAAGATATCTCCGAGCTCTAAAATTGTCGAGAATTTTAAAGCGCCAAATAGTGTCTATAACAAAAATTTTTAATCGGTAAATACTTTTGGATACTTTGAAAGACACTTTGTTCTCTCAGAACTGACGCGTTCTAACAAAAAATTAAATAATACCCACTCCGTCGTTTCGTGTGGTCGTTGTTCATGTAGTCGCCATATCATTTAACCGTAATTAGAACTCAATAAACTCTCTTATCCTACACGACCACCTTTTCCAACTTACCCTGTAATTGATTGGCCACTGCCAAGGCCTGCTAGTAATTTCTCCTTCTTTCGGTTTCAAACCCGCATTGCCTTGAAACATGACGGCGTGCGATTCTATGAATCGGGCAAAAAAACCTGGTGCATAAACGCGAAAATTTACTTTGGGCACTAAAATGAAAGACAAACATAAATTAGTGAAAGCATCTCGAGTGATCCAAGAAGCTCGTTAACAGGATAAGGTGAGATTAAAAAGACTGAAAGAGGGAAATTAGCGTTGGTGGCCGGACCCTGCCCAGTCTGGGCCGTTTTCTCTTACATCGTTTATTAATATTGCCTTCAACATTCCAGTATGCGTTGGTGTCGCGTATATTCGGATTGCACGAAACTTCCTGTTGCTCAAAACCCCATTTCGGTAGTTGTTTACCGCTGGCACTCAACACACAATTCTGTATGTAATGAATCAATACGAACTTTGTCGTCACCGTTTTGATCGTCTCATTGGGTTTGCCGCCTGTTATGAAAATACGCCAAATGTCATTCGCGTCACCAACACCTTCCTACCAAACGACAATCGAACGAATAATATTCACCACATGTTTATAGAAATCACCACGAATGAAATTATTTACCTCGCCGTATCCAGTCACCTGGAAGTGACGTTTACTAACCGGAGCTGGTTCGGAATGTGAGTGGAGATTACGTTTGGATGTGAGATGTTCCAAACGCACCAAATCACCGTGCTTTACCAATCGCACAGACGATAATTTCTCCTTGTCATGAGGTTTAACAATCCATTTGTTGTTGTCGTCCTTGTGGGTATAGGTCGTGATCTGGTGATGGTTGAGATATCAAATACATTTATAATGTTTGACCTACCGCAATTTTATAACGCTTTTTTCAGTCTTACTTGTTGTTGCCTGGCACCCACACCTTTCGGATAGAGGTGAAAATGCGAATGTAAATATCCACCTCCGGTTTTGTAATTTTTAATGGTGACTATTGAACCATACGCTACATGACGTGGCATACTGGCATTATACAGAGAATTGCCGATAAGGCGTGACTGAAAGGCTGAACTATAGAAACCGTCTCCATTTCCGCTGCGATTAAGAATCAGAAAATGGATATAGAAGAAACCAACGTACAAAATAATCGGCCAAACAATTAATGCCACGGCACGACAAGCAATTTCTTTGCAAACAACAGCCTGGAAAATTAAAATTAAGGATGCAATTTATTGGTGACTGATCTTGTGAAGACAATATTATTTCATCTTACAATCGGTTTCCGTAAATCACCCAGTATTGTCCAGAGCTCAGATATCGTGTGTAAACCAACAAGAAGAACGACGAATAATCCTACAAATTTCACACTGATTGTGCAGGAGAGCATCGAACCGGTAAAAACTAACCAAAACCACCAACCTATACCGAAGGAATCATCGCTGGCAGTATATTTGGAAACTTTCACCATACCCCATACAGACGATACCATAAAGAAAAGCAAAATAGGATCGAGTAGAATATACCGATTTAGTGTCAAGAGACCGACATCTGAAATACACGATTTTAAAAAATTGAAGAAGTGCGAAAATTAGTTTAGAATGGGGCGTGTTAGGTATAGTTTATGATTCTTTTTAAAAGCAAAATCACCGGAATTACCGAAAATAAGATAAGCTGCCGAAACCAACGCAGCTTCAGTGGATCCTGATAACTCGAAGACCACATCGAAAGCCATCGGTATAATAAGGGCGCCCATGGTAGTGCAAAACTACAAGAGACATAACATAAGAATATTATCGAAAAAGTTCTTACTAAATCAAGGTCGTTACTTACATAACGCATTCCCTCGTAGTTCGTTCCATTATATTTATCACCTGGTTTATCAAAAGGATACGTTCCATTGTAGCCGGTCAAATAGCCAGAAAGACCAATAAGCATCTTCGAATAAGAAGAAATTGAAGAAAGAAATTGAAGAGAGAAAATTATTAATCGTTAATTCGTCAAAGCCTACCTTTCCTAGTGGTGGATGAACGTCGAAGAAAAATGTACGATTAATATACCAGCTGCCCATTTTGCCGAAATGAGTCTCATCCCAACTGGAATAAGTGATAATATCAATCCTAATTTAAAAACCCAATCGGCGTTTTCTTGGTTTTCAAACTCTTTCTACTCACCACACATGATCGGGTTCGGTAACTTTGTAAAAACGTGTACAAACTGTAAGCAGGAGAACGACTCCAAACAGAATCCAACGATTTCTGTAAAAGCATACAAGCGGGAGAGAGAGAGTTAAAGTAATTCTCTCATAAAAGTTCGTGTCTTAAGTCTAAAGTATTGAGAGCAATGAACATCGAAATAACTTACGTTTTATCATCAGATTTGTTCACATCAGTTTTCTTTAACACAATTATTTCTTTCTTGTTTTCATTTCGTATTTCTTCTTTATTTGTGACTTCATCCATTTCTTCTTTAACGAAAATTCTTTCTTATCAAACTGTTCCCGTATTAATGCACAAAATGAAAACGTTTCCTTTCTTCATCAAGTCACAACAATTGTCTAAAACTTTCATTTAACTTTAATTTTCATGCCTGGATTGTTTGAAAAAATTTAGTGCAAACTCTGCGCCACTGACGTGACAAAACAACTGGTTATTCTTTTTTTCTGTCTAACTCTTTCCAACTGATCAGCACAAATAACTCATGGTTGGTTGGTTGATTGACAATGATGCCGAAATAACTCTAACGTTGGATGTGGATCACACTCCTTTTATTTTTTCTCTGCACTCTCTTTTATTATAATTTCACCATTCTGACAGTTTTATGTACCACACTTGTTAAAAACGAACAACCACGCAAGTGGTAAAAATTGATTTCTTCTAAAAGTACATGGAGGATGGTAAGAGGAGGAAAATTGCGTATTTCATTCTTTGAAATTTTCCAAGAATTCGATTTCCAACAATTTAATAGTTTTATTTGGCAGTAAAAACTAGTTTCCTTTACGCATTTCAATAAGACAGTCGATAAATTTGCCACATTTGTTTACCCCAAACACATTTTAACATGATATTATGGTTTATAAGCATTCACGCTTGGCTTTTAGTGACTTTAATATATGCAATACCACCCTTTCGTTGGCGAGATCAGAGACATCTATCCATTTGACATGTAAACTAACTTTTTAGTGCAATGTCAAGCTAAGTGGTGAAAAAATTAGACATGACCAGTGCTACCAATACTGAATTTATATTCTATCTTATACGTTTAGTTAATACCACACCCTATACGTGTGTTTAGTTTACCTATTAGTTTATACACAATGTAGAATTGAAAGTAATATTTATTGATACCAGAGGTCCCCACCTTTGCCACATAACTGTCAGTCACCCTCGTCACCATAGTTTCAGTTCAATTTAAATTGAAATCAATTGAAATTACAAAAAAAGACTGACAAAAAAATAAATCGGGGTGTTCTCAAGGAAAAAAGAAAACAAAGCAAAAAAGAAAGAAACGGGAAGAAATCGAAGAAACGATGCCACCAAAATCGAAGAGATCTACGAATATAACACACACATTTGTGTCCAATCTCGATGCGAAGAAGCACGAAGACAAATTGAAAGAAATTGAAGAGGACCTCAAGCGTGATGCACTAGCTGAAGAAGAAGAAGAGGAACTTGAGGAGGAGGAAGTATCGGAGAAGGAAGATTTGCCTGAAGTTTGGTCAGACTATGAATGGGATCCGTATTTAGGACGTATCGATATAGCATTTCCCGAGACAATAAACGAATTTGCAGACTCGCCGCTTTGCTATCCACCAAGCTATTACACACTTTCTGGGAAGGAACGCCTATTACTTTTGTATGCCGAAAATTTCCGCAAACAATTTAGATTTAATTTTCCAAAACGACGACCATTAGTTTTGGCAGTGCCCAACGAATGCAACGTTCAGGTAAACGGGTTGATTAATCTCCGGGTTTGATCATCGTTTCAAATTTTACTTCATTACATTTAGAAATTTGTTTGCACCACGATACGACCGACTGCCTTCTGTCATCTGCCACTAATCGGGAGTGCCGAAGGATGTGCCAGCTTTGTAGCAGATTATATAATCTACGAACCACTGGAGAATCCGATATCATTGGTAAGTTCAAGAATATAAATATAAAATAGTAATATATTCATGCAGAACACTAACGGTAAATTATTAAATTCGGAAGTATACCTTAATTTTGCATTGAATGTCTGGGTTTTCCTAAGGAAAACTTTGCTTTACTTTACGTTACTGTAAAGGGCCCACACAGTTCGAACGAGTGGAGATAAGTCCTTTGGGGAGAAACATATCCCATGCGTTCGAGGCTGTCATGCGTAAGACGTGTTGGAGTAGTATTATCCCCAAACACAAAGTTTGTAAAATTCCAGAGATCTGTAATGTCATGAGATATTTCTTATTAAGATCTCTTCAATTTTAATATTCGAAACTTTCCTTTTAAATCCGATCTTTCACCAAGGTCAGGAAAAACGGTTAGGTCGATATTGTTTTGAAATGTTTCGATTGGCCGAATTATCAAAAAATTAGTATTTTTTACTTTGGTTAAATCGCCAATCAGTAAAGAAAGTCTTCGTACTATTTTGAGCCTTTTTTAACTACTGTTTTATAAATAATATTCCCTCAATACGTGTTTCCCTCAATACTCAATACAAATTCAGACAATAAATTAGTTTTGTCTTTAATTAATTGCTTTTGAGTTTAATACATTTAATACAAAAACGTATATAAAAACATAATTTTCTTGCGAAAACATCGCGGAACGATGAAACAATAAACGACCATTGAAGACTGTTTTATGTTAACCCATAAAAAATGTATATTCTACGAATTGTAAGAATAATTTGATATAATTTTTTTAATCCAAAAACTATATTTCGATACTTTTATGATTCCCTTTTTGGCATCATCCTTTCATCATCGAGATTGTGTTGTTGACTATTGTTTATCATGTTTGTTGTTTCAGATCAGTTATAACGTCGTAATAACGTCATAATAACGTCATAATAACGTCATAATAACGTCATAATAACGTCATTCTATTCTATTCGCAAGTATAATGGACGAGATGAGTTAAGAAAATTTATTTCATAGACGGTTAGGTGACGCAGTTGTTCGTTATGCTCTCTCTCATTCAGGTACTCAATTTTCCTGAATGTGAGACATTTTGGGATATCAATAACACAACTTAAATTTTTTGTGGTAAAATGCATATGTGAATAATTGTTTAATAATGAAATTAGATTATTTTATAAAAAATACGTTCGTCATATTCAACGTGAGACATGCGGCGGAGCACGTAATAGCATCGTATTGGCATAGTCGTCGTTGAGTACCATTATAGGGCATAGGATTTAGTACCATTGCTACCGCGTAGCGGCATTTCCATAGCATAAATATTCTGTGAGTAGGCGATAATGTGTGAAGAATCCCAAACACAACCAAGTTGAGAATTTTATCGAATGTGGCAGATTGAGTAAAGCAGTTTGTTATTTTCTAAATAATTTTAACAGGTGGCTTTCATTCGTTTCCGGTAAAAAAATTTAAATTAATTTTAAACTATCCTTACTACGAGCCTAAAACATCCAATTTTAAACTCAGAACTGTATCACAGTGTGGGTGAACACAAAAATCTTTATTTAATTTCTCGATGGGTTTCCGATTTCATCGACAGATTTCCACTAAATACCCTACTGGCGTAAGTAATATCGTATTTGCAGAAAATTGTGACGTTACTATGTGAACTTTAAAATTGTGACGTTGTTTTCATTGCTATAAAGCCGTTTACACAGCGGTGTTACATTGATTAGCTACACATGACGCCACATTACGTCGTGACGCGCATGCATATTTGATGTCTTACCATTACGTACATATCACATGATTTATGCTAAAAACAGATAGGAAATCCGTCGCGATCTCTGTTTCAGTGATGTGTCAAAAAAACGTCAATATCTTATGGGAATTAAGAAAAAGTAAAATATTGAAGCTGCCTCTGCCGGCGTTATTGAAAAAACTGGGAAATTATCTATTTTGGTCGTATCGCTCACCTTGTTCTTCTTTTCCCTTGGAATTGAAATCAGAAATTAGTTTGTCACATACTAATTTACTCTCTTCCTCTCTGCATGTACTTTATCGACAGTAGAATTTTGACATGTCGTCGCGTCCGCAATTGCGAGAGATATTCTATATGTTTCTGGCATTAAACTGATATTATTTTGGTAACTATGAGGTTGTACGAGTTATTATTGAATTATAGAAATTTTAAATTTGGGTTCACTACATGTTTTGTAGTTTTTAATTGAGAGTTAAGCGGTATTCATAGAGAGACGATATCGCTGGTTGAAACGATGTGGTTTTGTATGAACGCTTTTATAAATAGCGAATTGTCTAAGAGACTGTTCAAGTTGGTAAAGCATCTGAACTGAGTAATCCGTAAAAGGGGGTTAGGCCCTCGAGTCAAATCAATCACTACAATTCAGAGAAAATCCGTTTCTGGTCTTAATCTAGGAATTATGCAATATTAATGAAGGAATATTTTGTTTAAATAAATTAAAATAAATTTTCTATGTCCAAGCGAAAAGTATTCAATTTAAAATTAATTATTCTTATATCGAGATTTGACGTTTTTCATCATAATTTCGAAAAATAAAATTGTATAGAACTCATCATTTGTCAAATTATGACGTCACCGCCAAATTAATGTCAAACTAAAACGTTAAAAAACCCGTTGAAAGCTAGATATTAATTAAAGCCAGATATTACTCGAGAATGATTGCCCGACTGAAGCCGCGTTCATTCAACTGTGTCTCGCTGACGGTTTTTAAAAGGCTTGCTTGGTATCCGATTTATTAATATTAAGTTTTATTTATTATATAAATTGGCTTATGACTTATTACCTAAAATGAACATAATAAATTCACGATTATTAATTCTGGAAAATTTTTAGTTTGGAAAGGAATAATCCTAATAAAAATTTTTAAAAATAAATAAAAGCTAATGCCGTCGACTAACAAATTCAACTAATAATAGGCAACATTTAATTTTAGATATTTGAAAATATTTTTCTAATTCGTGCTCGTCAATTCACAAAGGATGTGTCGCGCTGTTTCAACCTTCACCTCGTGTCATCGCTGAAGTGTCCGAAACAGAGTTGCAAAACTAACTAACTGTTTCTTAATTCGCTGCACCCTCTTCAATCTCTCATCACTGAAGGTTGCTCTTCTTCAATATATGCTGGCTGAACTACTTTCACCACTATTGCCGTAAGGGGTCACTTTGTCAATTTCTACTTTATTCACCTCGGGGCTCCCACCAGGTGTTGAACGTTCATCATCGTCATAGTCGTCGTTGAAATCGCAGCTTACAATTTCGTATGGCGGAAAATACAGTGATTGCAGTAACGTCGCGGAGGATCGATATACGGCTGGTTCCATGGGTTCATAATTTGTATATTCGGAACCGAAATTAGGGCGGCGTCTCAGTTCGAAGCGCCTCATATACAATTGGTTAACGTTTTCCCCTTTACCGAGATTATCTCTGCAATAGTTAATCTCATCATCGTCGTCGGCATCACCATTATCATCATCATCATCGATTAAGTTTATTATTTCGTTTATTGCTTCATGACCGCCACCCACTGACGTTAATTTCATTTGTGGGAGAGCCAATTTAGGTTGACCCTATTTGCGTCGACGCAATTTCGTGCGACTTCCGGATTCAAATGTGTCCTCAGGCGCCGTGTCACCATTCGCTGATGGGGTGATGGTCGCCTCACCGGACGTGCACATCTTCTGTTCAGACTCGGTACCCGATTTTATAGCCGTTATCAAGGCTCTCAGCTGTGTTAAATGCACTGCCGTAACTCGTGGATTGCTGCAACTTTCAAGCCACTTCAAGAACTTCTCTCCATGCTCTATTGCTTCGTGATCTTCGAAACCGGAATCGCCGATTGCACCGCATCCAGAATTGTCCCTATCATCGGTTTTACTCGAAAGGTCGTAGCCATTTTTGCTTAAGTCAACGGTAATATTTTGTCCGTTATCACTCGCGGACTTGACATTTGCTTCAACTGTCGAGTCAGCATGTGTTTGAATATCGGGAAAACCGTGAACGGCATTTTTGTTGTCACTTTGTTTATGATTTTGCGACTCTGAACTGTTTTCGTGAGATAGAGAATTACGCTCCAAACAAATCACTTCAGAGTTGAGATCAGACGGACTTTGTGCTGGTGTCGGCAAGGGGCTTGTGTGGGGACTTGTAGTTCTTGCGAATTTCGCCGAGAGATCTTCTGGTTTGCCATTCATATCGGCAGACGACCTGATTTCATTGTTCATTGGATTTTCCATGGAGGACGTGCTATGCACGGATGGGCTGCTCGTCTCTTTCGTGAGATGGGAGTAGAGAATATTTTCGAACGGTGGTTTCTGGTTGCTTGTGCTATTGTTTATTGTTTTCATAGTATTTGAGCTTTCGCCGACGGTCGTCGTAGTCGTGGGATGATGCAGTGGATTCAACGCTGCAGCTGCTGCTACCGGTGCTAATGAATTCAGGCTAGCCCCGAAGGCCTTGCACCAATTAAACCATGCCGAATTCTTATCGTCAAGACTACCGGAGGGTGTTGAAGACGGTGTCAAAGGTGTGGATGCGAGAGGAATCTGCTGAGGCGTCGACGAACGAATGGGTGGACTCGCAGTAGTAACCGAGGGTGGAGGAGGAGGATATAGACTGTTGAGACCAAGCATGGCTTGTTGGGATTTTAACCAATATAGTAAAGGATCTTCAGGAAGGGCGGGTAATGAAATATTGTGTCCAAGCGACGGCGCCAACGAAGGGCTTGGGCATTTCATTTTATTCTTTGCCTCGGCTTGAGTCAAGTTTAGTCCGAAACCGAGGTCGCTGGAGGAAGATGCCCCTGGTTTTTGTTTTGCCCAGTTTTTCACCGATAGACCTTGCTGGCGATCGCTGCCTTCGCTGCAAGGACTATGCATTTGTGATGCCTTTGGCTTGCCGTTTCTCACTTGATTAGTTGTCGAGCCCAGACCATTTATGCCGGACATAGCGGCTAGCCCGGGATTAAGCTGAGCCAACAGATTGAGATTGGATGTGAGTTCGTTAAAACTGATAGCAAGTGGTGAATGTGAGAGGCCCGCGAGGCCCGAAAGGTGACTTAAACTGGACAAGGGACTTATGGCCGCCATAGAAAGATCATTCTGTCGTGATATATCTGCTCCGTAGCCCTTACTCTTAGTTGTGCTATTAAAGGACGCATATTCTGGCGGTAGCGTATTAAAACTGAGATCGTTGAGCGTCTTGTTTGAGCTGAATTCCAGGCCGTTCAGCGTGGAACGCTTATAATCTTCAAATTTCAGCTTACTGGAGAAATTCAGAGGCAATGACGTATCCATTTTTTGGCGTTTTTCTGGTGGTCCGTTCAATAATGAATTTGAAGCTTCGATCTTGTCCGAAAGGGAGTCAACAGACAATTTGTCGGTGATCGATTGACGAGACATGAATCGCAATTTATCCTCATTCTTACACCAACCTCGCAGCGTAGATTCCGGCACTCCAATGTCGCGTGCCACCGATGCTTTCGACTCGCCATCGTGGATTCGCTGAATGGCCTGTATTTTATCACTTGGGGTCAAGCTCCGCATGGGACGCTTGCCCTTCGTGCTCATCCGGATATTCATGTGGGGATAGTTGGATATATCCAACTTTATGCCGTTGTCGAACAGTTTGATGTCTGAAAATAGAAATAGATGCAAGAGACTTCATTAATTTGACCCGATAAGTGAGTTTATCGACTTAAAATTAAATGAATGTAAATGCCTTTACAAAATGTTGGAATTATTTATACTCAGATCATACGTATTTATTAACATTAAAAGAATCCTCTTTGCCTAAAAAATTCACGAGCGACAAAATGCCGCATGATAAAATCGCGCAACAAAATCCGAAAAACAAATTCCTAAACGACAAGATGACGAAACTCTACAAACAAAATTTTAAAAAATATTTTGAAGACGCCCAAACATTTTGCATCGAGGTTTAATTTGGGTAAATTCGACTTTAGTGCAGAGAAATTGAATGACTTTCACAAATCATCAGCTGCAGAATTAAAGATTCCCTTCAAAATACATTCAAGGTCATCGTTGATTGGTTAATCAAAATTTATTAGTAAAAATTTTCAGTTCTAGGAGTTCTAGGAACTCTACGAGTTGACTCGCCACTTTGTTTAGATCCAATTTTTCTCGCCATTTGGTTTAGGACGTTTCAAATCTTGAAATTCTCACGTCTATATCTCATAAACTATAGGGGGAAACGCATAGTATAAGTACCATTGTAAAAAATAATTATATCTTTCATTTATTCAAACCACCATTCAATCGAAAAACTTGTATTCTTCGAGCAAATTTGTCTCTTTTGTGCAGTTTATGAGTTATGGGTGTGGGAGTGCTAAAACGGCAGTTTTAAAGAGCTATGACTTCTAGATAATGATAAAACGTCGAAAAACTTGTTCTTGTTTGCGTAGTAGATTTTTTTAATTGATAGCCTAGTCTTGTTTTCTAACATGCAGATATATTCTCGAACGCAAAATTGCGCAGCGGCAAGTGTTCGAATCCTCAGTAAGCCAAACCCCTCCCTCGTTGCTACCAGGTTTCATAATTTGTTTTCCCGATTTGGAAATTTGTTGTTTGCTTTGATTTTAAAATACTATCGATATTTCTTTTAATTTTTTGAATTAATGATTTTGTTGCTTTAGGTATTCGCCGTCAAGATTTGCGATTTAAAAAAACGTCGATATTTTTATTGTATTTTATTAGTGTAATAAAACACTTTATAATCAATAGATTTTCTCGGCTATTTCAAACTTTTTTCAAGTTTAAGACGGGTTTCATAAGTTGGAAATTAATTTCCAAAAATTAGAAGGGGCACCGTTAGGATGTTTGATAATGACAAGTGACAAGGTCAAGTGTATTCCACAGAGTCAGGCGGCTGGATATTCGATGGATCTTGAGTTACAATTGACGTCATGACATTTCGTGAAATTAGTAAATGAAATAATTAGAAATATAATATTGCACTTTGCAATCTCACTTTCGTCGGGAAGAAATTGAATCGTTCCCATTCGTTAATCTTCTGTATATATTTATTACATTATATACGAGCGAAAGAGGGCTACAGGCGCATAAAAGCGTGCTCTGCCATCGAGAATCAACCTATCGCGTTTCTCTGGCACCAAAATCATGATTCGTAGCGATTTGTCGCGATTCGCCACGTAGTTGCTACCCATCGTAACAACTTCTCCCTCTCCCGTTTGAACACTTATCCGTCAAGCAAGGCACTATAAAACACGAACATCAAATTCGGTCGAATTCGGCGTATTCTACTTTTGCCCTCTACAAACCGCGTGGGATCGGATTCACGCGAGGACAATGTCAGGATAATTGGAAGACTGGTAATTGGCATTTTTCCGCCAGTGGAAAACTAGCGGTAAATTTTCGGAGCTCAAATCATGAAAAGCAACGCGCTTCGCGACGAGGTTGAATGTATTGCATTCAAAGAAGAGTGAGAGCATACTTTTGCCGTCGTTGGGAAGGACTTATGAGCACGTGCTGTAGAGAAAGATCTATATGTTTACCTGTTGTGACGTTATATAAACCATCGAACACACATGCATACAAGCAGTTATTTGCATACAGAACAGCTAATTGTTCCGGAGAGGAATAGAAGAGAGCGAGTGACGGAAATAGCTCCGCCTTTTTCAGCTTAAGGACAAGTGTTATATAAGTATGAGTGAGGAACATTTATCCATAGAGTAGATAGGAATGGGCAGAGCTACGACCGTATATACGTGCGCAATTTGTCGTACTCAGCTCGTCATAAGAGAGCTGAGAGAATTATCAAGAGAGCCAATCCCTTCGTAAGAGGTTTAAAATTGTTTGAGTCAAATAATTGAAGAGAAACTACTCTCTCTTGACAAAGAAGAGCAACAGGATTGAGGAGTAAATATATACAAATTTGATTTGTGTTGACACAGTTTCAAAACAAGTGGGAGTTGGGTGCACCAAAACAAATTTACGTATGATATACATATGTCGGAAATGTTTGCAGTGGAAGACAGAAGTAATCAGTTTGAATATAGAAATGCATCAGAATCTCGTTTGCATCTAGAAATAATAATGCAGTTTGCACTTTTTTAAAATAAAATTAACATTTAGTCTAAAAGCAATGAATTATCATTACTAAAATTTCCCCTAAAAATTCCTTTTTTATTATCCTGACTTAATTCATCCTCATTAGGGCATCGCTCAAACTGTTTGCCACGAATTTCTCACTCACGGGTTATGATTTCATAAAGTGCTAATCATCGCTGCTACCATAAATGGTATCCACATATCTGTATTATTGTGACGATGAAGATAATGAGAATCTTACCTCTCCCCCGTCACCCCTTTCACAACCAGCCCTGCTATCTTTTACAAATCTATGAATGGCCGAATCATTCTTACTTTCTCTTTCTGTCTACTTCGAACTCAAACCATGTGCTTCACCGCTATCTCTCCCACCTCCCAAATTCCAATGTTTCTCGTTTTAACTTCGTCTTTGCTTAGAGTGCGGTGAGAAAGGAAGGAAAATCCATTTTGGTTGTAAATAAAAATGAAGAGCTCGTGCAATTTTTCTATATTTCGTTATAATTTTATTATTGTATTCATGTACATATATATTTATATATAGTTTGGCAATGGAAGAGATTGAGAGAGGTAGGCTAGTCGTATGACATGCGACTATTCAATTCACGTGTGGCTGAGAAGCTAGTCTATGAAATAAAGGTCAAGCGACATAGTAGACACAATCCGAACACATGTGAACGGTTGGTACGGGGGGTAGAAGGTAGAGGGATCATTAGGAGTTCTCCCTCTTCGAACGAGATGTATTGCTTACGACGTCCCCCCGGCAACATGCTTCTGTAATTTTTTTGCTCTATTCTCTTTTTAACTCTAGCATTAAAATATAGCTTTAGACAATACTAGACAGTATAATAAAATAAAAATGAACTTAATTCTCTTATGGTCACCCTTTTGTTGTTGTTTGTGGTTGTTGATTTACTTTATATTGTTGTTTTTTTGTGTTCTTTTTCTTTCCACTTTATCTTCAACTTGTGATAATTTCTTAGTTGTTGTTGTTTTTTTGTTTTTTGTTTTATGTTTTCAGTCACAATCAGTGGCTATGAATGAAAGTCAGCTGATTTTCAGATTCGATTTGTGCATTAGGCAACGCTAGTGCTCTCCGCACCATGCCCTTTGATAGAACATTCCACAAGATATGAGTAGTATTGAATGTTTTATTGGGTCATCACGTTTTCCATGACAGATATTGATTAAATTCTGATTGTAATTTATATTTTGGTTTAATATTTTGGAGTTTTCTTTCGAAAATTAAGATGAAAGTGAGATACCCGCCCACTCCTCTAGGGATTTTTCTATTGCAAAAATGCTAAGGAATTGTGAATTTCGATCAAATAATCATCGATAAGTGCTTTTAAGGTTAATCTTAAGATTTCGTCTTTGTAATTTTATAAAACCAAACGTATCTTGCTTTTTGAGCCATATCAGAAAATTTCGGAATTTTCGCAGTCATCCAGCATTCTGTTGGACCTCGGGTCAGTCATTCGTGTCGAAGAAATCGAAAGGAACATGTTGCTATTTATTAAATATTATAGTAAACTATTAAATCATACCAACGATATATGATTGAATGAAATGGTAGAGAAGTTATTTGAAAATCATCACAGATAGCTCACAGACTATTGTTTTTAGTCTTCACAATACTAGACATACTTTGAAAGTACTTTGAATACTTTGAAAGGAAGAATCTTTCACTACATTCATCTATCGTTCAAGGAACTTCTACTCAAATGAAGGAAGCAATTGAATTCTCGAACCCACTAAGCCCTATAGGATACCTTTTCTAAATTTGATTGCATTCCATCCTATAGACCATATTGCTTCCGTTATAAATAAGTTAACATTAAAATTAAGAGTTTAGGTAAATTTTTTCATCAATATTCCGTATTTAATAAAAAAGTCAACGGCTTGCTTTCTTTCCGTCATATCTTTAAAACCCACCAAAATGAATAATCGCCTTGACTTCTGGTAATTTGCAATTTAATGATTTTGTTTTTCAAAAATAAAGATCCATAATGTAAACCAGAAAGTTTAATAATAATATACACCAAAAGGCTTCTAATTCAGAAATGTTCAGAGTTAAAAAATATTTCTTCCGATGTTTGTAGATATAATGACACTTATTTAAATGGTGGCGGTTATCCACGGTTACCTGGGACCAATTTTACAAAGTAATGTCAAGAAATTAACAGTAATACAAAAATTAGAATAATGCTCTTTTCAAAAAAGCAAGAACATTTAGCGAATGTTTCCAAAAAGCGAGAACAAAATTAAGACCTTCCTTTTAAGTATTCTTAAATAATTCCTTAGATATCTTTGTTTATTCAAATCACTTTCTCTGTAATATTTAAAAAATATATTAATTTGGTCCTTCTTTTTTAAGGATGTCCACCAAAAAATCTAAAATATGTAACAGAAACAACAGAAAGGACACGCATTTATTCTGCATTTATACATCTACACGTATTTGTTCTATTCTTGCTTGGAACTAACGTTCTAGGCGATCAATCATTATTCCTTCTCGCCTTTTAAAATAACCTTTACAGGAGACGAAATGGCGATTATCACCTTCTATGAAATGCGTCACCCATATTTTTTGGCATTACGATTTAAACAGAAATGTCTAAATCGAATCAGCGGTACATATTCTTCCTTGTTTTTCTTAGAGTAATGAAGAAAGTATTTATTTTTGTATGTCATCCAAATTTCTTGTAGATCATAAAAGCTAAAATTTATTCCCAAGTCCAGCCGTTTTAGGTGGTCCACCTATTAGAAACAAAAATCACAACTAATAACTAGTTACGTAAAACTATACTTTCAATTTAAGTAAAGTCAGTATTTTTCAAATTGCAGTCAAAAAATTAAGGTCTCTGAAAAATTTAATCACTGAATTATTGGTGAAAATTATATCATAAAAAATGACTGCGAAACACCCAGTGATATTCTATACTGATGTTCTATTCTATAATATTGAATGTGTTTATTGAGAAAAATATTGCTATAAACGTTTTAGAAGAATTTGAATTAAAATTTTTGGGGAATTCTTTTCGAATTTTTCTTGAAGAAGAATGACATAAACATAAAGTCAATAGACCCCGCTAATTAAGTTTCCGGCAAGAGCGGTGTAGGGTGCGTAGAACCTCCATCATAACGTGGTTTAAGTTTTTTAGTGTTTTTTTATAAATTCATTTAATACATTTTACATTTAATTCATTTAATTCATTTAATTCATTTAATTCATTTAATTCATTTAATTCATTTAATTCATTTAATTCATTTAATTCATTTAATTCATTTAATTCATTTAATACATTTTGGCGTTTATTTTTTTAATATATAAAACTTTTTAAGATTGTTTAAGAAACCTTTTTTAAGAAAATTGTTTAAGAAACTTTTTTAAGAAAATTCTTTGAGACATTTTTTAGAAAATTGTTGAAGTAACTTTTTTAAGAAAATTGTATAGAATTTTATAAGATTTAACCCATATCTGACAGGAGGCACCAGCGTAACAAGATTTAAAAATTTCGTCACATCATCACATTCTTTCAATACAAACATTTCCGTTTGATCTAAAGGATTCATTCATTCCTTCGTAATAACTCTTTCATATCAATTAAAAAATATTGCGAAAACCCAAATGACAAAATTTTTAAAAAATGTAGCGACACTTCGGGAAGATTCGTGGCTGAAAATGTTTGCCCATTAGCGATAAAAAGAAAAAATAGAAAAAACTGAATAAAAACAAGATAGCGATCGGAAATTTAATAATGGAATAGAGTTTTAAATATATGGGCGAATTAGAATTGGTAGTCATATACTTTTTTTTATTATTTAAATTTTTTATTATTTAAAAAATCCTTTTTTTATTATTTAAAATTACGCGAAATTTGAGCTTCCTACAATACACTAAAAAGTATTTATTTAATAAATTAAAATTGAAATTTTTTGAAATTAAAAAAATGTTGCCACTAGAAAGTTATGCGAGGATTAGCAATTTAAACCCCATTTAGACGTCCACCTTTTGAACTCAATGCACGTGAGAATTGAAGATTTATAACAATTCAAAATCCTACTTTTACAAATGACCTTGAGCTAACTCGGCATTGCATTAGGGTTTCTTAATATGAAAACACCCTTTCGAGGAAATTCCTTTTATATGTTTATGATTTTCTAAAAACTCACCTTTTTTTAAACACTACGAAAAAAACCAATGGAGACTGTAATGGAGACTGCAATACTATAAACAGGCAAAATTGAGACAGCCTTTCCCGCGGATTTGAGGGAGAATTTTCGGGTATTCCGACTATTTTATAGTAGTTTACTTCAGTCAACTTTTTCTTTGCATTTCGTTCAATTCACAGATTTCTTATTTTTTTTCTATCCACTATTTGATTCAGAAATAATTCCGTTACACTTTCAGTTCTTCTTTAGCATTTGAATTATTTTATAAAAAATAAAAACAAAAATGACGCACGATATTCTATACAAATATTTCCCAAGGGATAATCGTATTTTTTGCTAATATGAAATTTTTTTTATTGCACTCTTTGCTGTGGCGAACACAAAATCGCACACTCAAGACGTCTATCCGTCGTACAGCTTCTCCGTCCGTTAAGTGTTGACGTGTGCGAGCGTCGCAAGGATATGATATTTTTCAATTTCCGCGACACCGTGTCAGGCGAATCTTCAAACCGCGTGTTCGTTCGCAAACTAAACGACGCGAGAGCTCTGAGCGAAACGGTCAGCGAATTTTCATTGTGTTGAAACCAATTGATAGTGCTCGTTGCGAAGGCACGAAGAGCGAGAGGGTGACGGTAATAGCGAAAGGATGCTTTCGGTAAGAATTCGATTGTACCTCAACTGGTCGGTCAACTTCAGTGGTTTGTTGCGCGTACTCTTTGCACTGTCCTGTTTTCGAAGACGGTCAAAAGAACAATGATTAATAACGGGGAAGGCATCATGGAAGAAGTCGCCGAAACGCATTGAAGGACAACACTCTCCGCGCCACTCACGACGCGTTCGTCGCTGCCGGCTTTGTCCATAAAGACGCAACATCCCACGGACCGCGCTTAATGTATTGATGGTGATGGCGAAAATCGCAAAGAGCAGACAACGAGGAGAAGGTAACTTTGGACACAGTATGATGTGACGTATTTTGCCTGTGTGGTGCACAGGCGACAGTCGCGGCATGCAAACGAATGAGAAAATGAGAAGAAGAAACAAAAGTGTTCGTTGGCTAAGGCACGCGGTATGTGTTGAGCGTATGGACGGACGCGCGAAGGATGACTGATGAACTGCCCGTAACTGCCTGCCTCTGCGAAAATAATGGCGCTGAAGCTGAGGTTCTGATTGTCTCGAGTATGATTTCTTGTGGTGCCTAGCCGATTTTCTATGTTCTTCCTTATGCTCTTCTTCGTTCTTTCTACGCATGGTGAAGTGTTGTATTGTATCGGAGAGCAACAATTCGAAAATTGAGAGAGCAAAATGCTCACAAATTTAAGGCAGATTGAAGGCTGAATTCAGATCTAAAGAATTCTGTGGAATGGTTTATTTTCTCGACCATCTTCGCAAAGATAGAATTGGAAGACTAGAGAGAGAAGAAAGTCATGCATGCATCTCCACCTCCACCCGTACTACCGTTAATCCATTCATATGAACATCGTGATATCTTGCCTAAGAATAGGGGCCTATTTATTTCTTTAGATCTACACTGAGAAAAAATCTTCACATTTTAAGGAATTGAACATTTTGTGATTATGAAATATAAGAAAATAATTTCCAATCCCTTTTCAGACTTTGAGAACGTTAATTTGATCTATAGTTTTCAAAGGTGTTTAAGGTATTGTAAAAATAGCAACATATTTTCTTATTGTGGTAATTTCTTTGTGATCCTGAAGCCACTACCAAGACTGCGCAAAACAATAGTATTATCAGTTTATTTAAATTGAATTCAAACTTAAACTCGACATGTCCTAACGAAAATTAAATCTTAAGATCGGATCAAAATATTTATTTGTTTCAAGAAAAAAATCAAGTTTAGTTATTACAGGTTACAGTTATCACAGATTAGTTTAGTTTAGTTATCGCTTAGGCCACTGACTCTCCAATGCATTAACTGCAATTTATTTTACTTCTTGTAATCACAAATAATATCTAAGTCCAAATTTCATCGAGGGTTATCCCTGAAACTATTTTTGCCAGAATTGTCATATGCCAGTTCTCACTACTCCACCACCTAAGTCAGTGCATCCGATTTTTGTTGTAGAAATTTGTGTCAAAGGGCATTTTTCTTAAAATACTCTGTAGAAATCTGCAGGTAGCACAAAGGCAATATGCCGAATAATTGAATTTTGTATATTGTGCTTTTGTATATTGTGATTTTGTATATTGTGCTGCTTTTTAATCCAATTTCTGAGCTTTTCATTTTGATTACAATTGGTTGGTCATATAGGCAAATCGTTTGTTGCATTTATTAAATTTTTTAAAAATATCAGATTTATTTTGTAATTTATTTCGCAATTAAAAAATTACTCATAACCCTATCGAAACCTACGCTCCAACATAATGAGAGGAAGTTATTTCTGTCTTTATTTGTACAAAAATAATAAATTATAATTCAGAAATATGTTATAAATATTGCCCATTGAATTGTCTAATTTCCACCTGGTTGCGATATCGCCTACATTAGGAATCAATAATTTTAGGCACGATCTTCTGAACGATTTCTTAATATTCAGTTTTTACAACAAGCCAGCTTTTGAAAACTTTTAGCCGTGAATTTAAGAAGTACGTTTTCTTTTATTAGAGGTGAAGATTATGAAAGCGGAGTATTCCTATTTTAAAATTTGAAGTGCTAACATAAATGTTCTCCACAAAGTTTTACAGTGTACTTGAAGAGATCGAGAGATAGAGAGAAAGTGCGCGTTCTTCTGTGAGATTCTTCATGTTATCCTACTTTCCTTCTCCGTATTGCTAATTTATACTCTATCTCACAAGAGTGGTGTGTGCTTGTGTGTGTATGCGTGTGTGTGGTGTGCGTATATACGTATGTATGAATGTGTTGACACCAAACAATTCTTGTGCTGTCTTATCGTCCAGTGCGAGTTTCAAACTTATGTGATTTGCGACTTGTTGGTGGACTAGCTGCGTCCAGTTCAGCAGAAGCTTACAGGAATATTGCCAATATTAACAGCTTTATTGTCTAGCATCCTTTTCTGATCTTAACAAATGCGTCAGCATTTTTGTATTTCTTGCTCGTTTCTAAGACGGACGGGTTTAATTCGACACGCACTGAATCAAATGGAAAACACTTGAACCTATACCGAAAACCCTTTCCATGGCTGATGATGGAAGATTTTAAGGTTCGCTAGTATTAATATCTGGTTGGTCTCTTTCCTCAAATGCGGCCAGTGTGTTATTACCATTAGGCTTGTGGTAGATTCATTTAACTCGCTTACGTTCCCATTTCTTGAAGTTATTCTCAATATCTTCGGCATCGCTGCCTAGCATTGCGTAGGCGCACGCACGCACGCAATGCGAGAATGCAAAGACGGTTCGATCCCCGCTTGAGGTGCGTGCCATTTATACAGGCGGAAATGCAGCAGCTGACGCCTTCCTCGCCTTCATTCAATTGTCGACCAAGTGAACCGAATTGAAGTGACCACGGGTCACTTGCAATTTCTCCGTTTCTGCTTCTGCTTTGTGATGAAGGCAGAGAAGGTTTTTGCAAATGAACGAATGCGTTTTCTAGACGGCTAAAGAAGGAACGCATCTGGATCCGTCCTTTCTGGTGTTTCCGTTTGTCACAGGCGATACTAACGTTTGTCACAGGCGATATCCTGATCCCTCCATTGTGCGTTTCTTGCGAACCGATTGCTGCTAGAGGATATTCTCTCTTTGCTAAATTGCTGTGCTGTTGTTGTTGCTACATCTTAGCATCTTAGCAAAATATTTTCTCTCTTAAGTTTCATTTTGCAAACCTTACGTCTCTGTTTTTCTCACACGATTGTGACCAGCCGATATTCCGTAAGGTCGTCTTTTTCGAAATTTGCATCTTCCAAGCAATTGTTGGTTTCTGCTACCGTACGAATACGAATTATTATTGTTGTTGGGTCGTCATTCCTGTGTAAGCCTTATCTTCAACTGCCGGTCCCAACAGTCTTACATCTTCTAATGGGTAAAGCCCCCCACTGCCCACTCTGTTCTCTTAACGGTTCTATCCCTTCAAGACTGTGGCAATCAGAAATCTCTATTGCCAACATACAGGGTGATTATCGAAATGATGTTATGGACAATTCATAAATAGACTTAAATAAATAAATGTATATTTTCTTGATGACAAGTGGATTTGTAATGGACTGGTTAGGTCTTGCCATTAAAGCTTCTACGAAATTATTTATGCATTTCGTAATTAGTCGGGACCCTGTACTGCAAGTCTTCTACGTCAGGCGCTTATGTTGTGTGGAAGCCTTCAACCGAATCGTTCACCCTGCTTCGTCATTCCTAACGCAATTATTTTGCTTTCGTTATCATCCGCCATTCACACTCACCCTCACCCTCGTAGTCACCCTGTCACATGTATACAAGCATATGAGTTGTCCGAGCAAATGCCACTTCTGGACACTGGTCACCAGCAGTGGTGGTATCCCATCAGCCTCCGACGTTCGATTTACGCGAAATTTTCCTCAACTTTGTGGCAGCAAACCCGACAGAAACACACAGGACTGTAAGGATGAGTTCGTATGTAAATTCAGTAACGGGATGTTATGGTACGAAGGATGAAGCTAGGAGTGGCCAAGGAGTCATTATAGATTATATTGTGTATATTCGTATTTTCGCGCCAGTGAGAGAATGGAGAACTGGACAAGAGCTGGACACGAACGCGAACAGAAGTTGCTATGGACACCAAAATCCCAAGTTTGAGCGTTGTGATAAATCAGGAAACCGAACACGAAGATGGTCGGTCGGTCGGTCGCTTGAGAAGGTTAGGAAAACTATGTGACGACGGGGGCGGGGGAGGGGAGGTAATTTGAAATATCAAGGCAAAGCAATCTAAGAATAAGGATGAGTCCTTCGCACATGTCTATGTGTTTGTTCTCACGTAGTTTGTTGTATAAGGCAGCCGAGCCGGTCTTCTTTGCTTCGCTTTTCTCGAATTTATTAGTGCCGAGTGAGCACTTCTCGAAAAGTATTGTTGTTGTTGTCTTTGCTACTTTCGAAAGAACAGAGTTGCTTTTTCTAACGGTCAGTGGCAGGAGAAATAATAAGGCAACGTTTGTAAAGCAATGGACGGCTCCTTCTTTGGTCATCTTTGTTGGATACCGTTGGCGAATTCTGCCTTTCAATCGGTGGTCTTTCTTTCTGTTTTTGTTGCTCCTTCAGCAAAATACTATGTATCCATGGCTACGTGCATCAGTTGTCTCACACATACACACACGTCCGCACGCACCTAAATTGTCTACGGTCTATGTGAGATCCTAATGTCCATCCAAATTTCATTTTAAAATAGTAAAAGACATCACTAAAGGTACACATAATACATGCGCAAATGTGTGTGTGTGGATGTGTGCGGATGTGTTTATATATGTACGAGCGAATGTGCGTATGCGAATAACGCACACACAAACAGAACGTGATGGTACCGTGAAGAAGTATATGCAAATAATCTTTTCTGTTCTGTCCACATATTTTCCTTGACAGCATCAGTCGGGAATTTGCTTTGTCTTTTGTTGTGTCATCTTGCAAGGTGATCCTGGGCGCATGTATTGTACGTACGGTAAATGCTTATGTATTGGCCTAAACATCCAGGATAAGACTACTGATATAAGACCACTTTTTGATGCGACATTTGGATTTAGGCAACGCTTTTGTGACATCCAAGGATTAAAGCAAAATTGTTATATTTAATTGCTTTCGCGTATGAAAGGCTTTAACCCTTTGTGTCCCTTTCAGTTGTGATTAATTTAGACTATGAAGTTTTCAAAATTTAATAAACCACACATTTTTCGAAATGCATTGCTTCCTTGAAGTCTCTAAGAAGCGATGAAACTGTCGTAAACATCATTCGATACTGATTTTAATTAAAATAGATTTTTTTAACAAAGGAAGAGGAAAATTCGATGCGAAGGATTGACAATTATTGGTTTTTATTCTCGCTTAAAATTTCGAATATTGTCAAGAAGCTCTTAGGATATATTTGGTTTATAGAAGATCCAGAGCTAATTGAAAAGACATATTCTACCTTTCACTCTTACTCACTCTCTCTTTCTCTCCCTCCCTCTCCCTCCCTCCCTCAGTAGTTGCTTTTCTCTTGGAACAGCCTCTAATTAAAAGCAATATCCTTTCAATTGTGAATAAAAAAAATGTGATCGCCTAAAACGACCCTTTTCCGAAAACCGAAAATACTGAATGAAACTGATCGATCAATTAAACTTCTTGCGATCGTCAATGATACTTACTTTAATAGAAAGAGACAAATTTCGTTGAAAACAACACGCACACCATTGCTATATTTCACTTGATATATATATGTGTATTTTTTTCGTAATTTTTTGTCGTATTGTCGAATCGATTTCAAAGTGATGCTTACGAAGTTCGCCGATTTTTTTTGCGCGCACTAAAACACTGAGTGGCTGAACTGATTGCATGGACTAACAGGACTGACTGATTTGGCAACTTGTTCAATCACTTCGTCGCAGCGCTTTTCTTCTCATCTTGAATTCATGTGTCGATTTGTCCTTTCCTCTACCTTAAACTGCGCCCAACCTACGCTCTTTCTGTGGCGGAAGAAGCTTATTTGACTCACTGACATTCAAAGTAAAACCGTGTCTTAAAACGACTACACTGAAAGAAACTGAAATTGCCTGAAATGGAATTTTCACTTTTCGGCATTGAATCCTGCGATATTTGTTCGTTTATGCTTTCTAAACAGTTAAATCAATCTTCTTCTAGAGTTCTATTTCAAAGAGTTTGAATTCCAAAGTACGGGGGTAGAAATAATGGCACATATCATCAGCTACCGCAATAAGAGCCATCAATAATCAATTCGGCTTTTAGTCGGCGTTTTGCTATGCGATATAATTTTAGAAAGTCGTATTCGTGCAATTGCATACATTACTCAGTGTAGTCAGTCGCGACGGGTATCGGCCTCTTCGTATTGCACTTATTTGCTGGTTTAGAACACAATCGAGTCCTTTGTGACAATGTGCGACGACGGCAGCATAACACTCACATCATCGTCTCGCGCACTGAATGACGGTGTGCACGGGGAGAGGGTGCAATTTAATGCTTGCTCAGTCGAGGGATCTCCGCAATGTCCACCGCCTCAGCGGCTCCGTGACATGCAGGATATATTAAGAAAACGCGCGAAGCGTCGTTCATATGTTTGTTCGTTCGTTCATCGCACCCAAACCATCGGGCTGGCCGGACGTACAGAAGCCATCGGTTCAGCAGAAAATGCTCAAGAGCTGATATGCTGAGTATTATTGTTGCTGTTGCTTTTTGCCAGGCACTCTTTTATTCAAGGGTTCCTCCTCATTGCGCTTCACATCGCACTCTGCGGGCATCTACTGTTTAAAAAATGCTGCAGTGCTCATCGGGTCTGTGACACATTTTGTAGTTCGCTGTCGCCGTTGCCGCCATTCATTGTAGCGATTGTAAATCGTTACATATGAAGAACACGATACGATGAAAAAGTCAAAGCGCGATTTGGCGCGATTTTTATTCTTATGTACATACGAAGAGTCTTAGAAGGACGCCAAAAGGACTACATGTTAATTTATATATATAACAATATTTCATTTAAGATATCAATTATTATTATTATTTCGAAAAATATTGGAGAATAAAATTGAAAACTAGCGCAATAATTTGGACTGAACGAATCGATAAGAAAGAATTGCAGAGCGTTGGTCTTAATTCGCAGATCATAAATTTCGATCCGATGACACTTGTGGTACACGCTGGCGTATGATATGAACAATAAGTTAAGCTTCCCAAATGGGAGGCATCCTCGTGAACATAATCGAGTTATCAGAAGCGATGCTTGTGATTACGAATACAATCAAATATATTGCACTGATTCGGAAATTCTTGTTTGATGTCACGATCGAAGTTTGTACAGATGTTTAATCCTAATGACGTAACCTTAAAACAAACTGAACGATCAGCATCAAGGATCGGGATATATATATATATATATATATATATATATATATATATATATATATATATATATATATATATATATATATATATATATATATATATATATATATATATATATATATATATATATATATATATATATATATATATATATATATATATATATATATATATATATATATATATATATATATATATATATATATATATATATATATATATATATATATATATATATATATATATATATATATATATATATATATATATATATATATATATATATATATATATATATATATATATATATATATATATATATATATATATATATATATATATATATATATATATATATATATATATATATATATATATATATATATATATATATATATATATATATATATATATATATATATATATATATATATATATATATATATATATATATATATATATATATATATATATATATATATATATATATATATATATATATATATATATATATATATATATATATATATATATATATATATATATATATATATATATATATATATATATATATATATATATATATATATATATATATATATATATATATATATATATATATATATATATATATATATATATATATATATATATATATATATATATATATATATATATATATATATATATATATATATATATATATATATATATATATATATATATATATATATATATATATATATATATATATATATATATATATATATATATATATATATATATATATATATATATATATATATATATATATATATATATATATATATATATATATATATATATATATATATATATATATATATATATATATATATATATATATATATATATATATATATATATATATATATATATATATATATATATATATATATATATATATATATATATATATATATATATATATATATATATATATATATATATATATATATATATATATATATATATATATATATATATATATATATATATATATATATATATATATATATATATATATATATATATATATATATATATATATATATATATATATATATATATATATATATATATATATATATATATATATATATATATATATATATATATATATATATATATCCCCAATATTAATCTCTCCCTTCTTTCTGGTTTCTTCCGCACTCATAAACACCACACTGTCCCATCAGAGGAATTCCGCCATATTGATTCTCACAATGCCATTCGCCATTCTCCCCATTTGTCATTGCGCTTCCCTTTACCTACGCGAAATACATCATTCATTCCATTTATTACATCGCAGCGTAAGAGGCAGCGCGAGGAAAAACGTCGTCGTCACATTCCTTCCACACTTCTTCGTTCTGGTCAGTGCCCAAGACCCAAAAGTGTCCTGGCGTTATATCCTCCTGCCAAAACAGTATTTGTCCGCATCAAGCTATCGTCACACGTCCGCAGTGGCGTCCTTAATACATATGGAATCACCCTAGTCCCCTTCCCTTCACTCCCTTACGAATCATGGCAACGGACATGCACGACCCCCATCGAATGAAGACTCGCAGCACTTGCCAAGTATTTCAGACGACATTTATTTTTTCTTCACGGGCTGTCTGAAACAGGCGCGAGGTGGGAAAAGGACACCCTGCTGCTACCGCCGCCACGGCTGTTTAGCGTAGAACGCGACGTAAACGCCAACGGCTATTCGCGAAACGAACTCGCTGCCGGACCCTTTTGCCAATATTTTCTTTCTTTCCATTATCCTTCCTTCGTATATTTGTCCGCGTATACATACATACGTGCACACACAAACGAACCCGCGCATACAAAGCACACGTATCGTAAACATGGCACATGTGCTTCAATGGCCCTGCATCATGCCGATGGTCCTTAAGAAGCAGGGCAATCATGGGTAGGATAATGCTGTGAGAGTTTGTACGCGTGTGTGTATACAGGTTTACATGTGTGGATGGGATACTTTGATCACGGGTACAAGCATAGTCTTTCCTTACTTATTGTGCATTAGAAACAAGCATCGGGTTAGCCTCCACCCCGCTTCGGGCATGATGCGCGCAGCGGAATCAAGCAGACGCAATTATTTCGCTCAATACTCGCTGTGTACGTTGGCGGCTGTTCCGCGGACTCTGATGGTAGGCAATCGGTAAATTTAGAATATGCGCCCCTGCAAGGGTGGATCCGTCGAATTTTTGTTGCTGCCGTTTTCAATGATTACGCTTCTTATGATGTCCGCCGTTAGACCGTGAGCAGTTCGGGTTGATGATGTCGATTTCTGTTACCTTCAAAGCGAAGGAAATACGATGAGAATCCTTAAATTATTCCTTTGAAACTTTCCAATTAAATTGCTTCGCTTTTATATTTTTATGAATATCCGCAGAAATAATTAGAGTTTCTTTCGTTTCTCTCTCTGTTTCCCTCTCTGTATCTCTCCTCTCTGTCTTTCTTTCGTTTTGGGGAATAAAAACGATATATTTTTGTCATGGATATATTTTTCGTGATGTCCAGCCGAAGCTAAACCGCGATGACTTAAAACAGGAATCGTTTTGAGAGCCCCAAATAGTTAGCCGGATTGAATGTCCTGTGCCCCGCCTCTCCTTTCGGATTCACTCCGCCACCTCTGATTTTTTGCAATTTTTTTTCTTGAAAAAAATGAGTTCTAAATTTATAAGACACTAACACATAACCGCTCCCTATCTCTCCTTTCTTTCTTTTCTATTATGTCTATCCTTTTGCTTGAGCTTGTCTGAATTTGTGCTAATATTGATACGTGTGCACGAGTTATATGAAACCAATTCAGTTTTCACCCCAAGGAAGTCTTACAAAGTCTTTAAAAATTCGTTGGGGATCAAGATATTGAAACAATGGATCCACCACTGGCGATAGAACCGAACCGAATCAGCAAATTTTTTTTGTATATGTATATGTGAGTGATTATCATTTGGTGGTGTGACGACCATATTCAATCTATAATGCTCTCAAAACGTCTCATTATCGATATCAGTTCGAGTGACCACTGCAGATGTTCAATCAGGAAAACTAGATTTTTTTTTGCATAAGCCAAAACTTTTACTATTAATGCAAATAATTTTACGCGGCCATTGAGGTCATGGCAAGCATAGATTGATGCATAGTGAATGTTTCTCTATATCAGGAATAATTTTTGTTTAGTTAAATTTTAACACATAAAAGGCGAAAGTAGATAAAATCTAGATACGAAATACCGCCAATTCCATCAGATTCATTTCGAGACGAAATACCACCAATATTTTACATATCCACACTATACGAGTCTATTCACCACATTTGCTTATCATCACTACGATGAAGTAAAAGAAGTTACTTTCTTAAACTCTACTTCCTCAAAGCAATTACGCTTTCACATTTTCTCATTTTAAAGGATATTAAAATTTTAAAAATATCTTTATTAAACCAATTTTGTTGCTCTCTCTTTCGTGAGTAGTCGTGATTAGGTGGGAATCATAAGTAGACAACTTATCTAAGATCAACTGCCTTCATAATTTCAACTGAATAAATCTCGTTTTACCAAATCCCGCTTACGATTAGCCCAGTGGCGAACATAACAATTCCCCCCCATCCCCTCACCTCTTCCCTAACCCTAGGTACCTTATACGAAACTTATTAGATTTGACAAATATCGCCTGTGTGACAGTCAGTGTATCCCGGTCGCTCAGTCGCTCATTTACTGCTTCCACGTAGCAGCAGCGCATCACCTTCGAAGGCGGTTTCACTTCCTTGATGGTGTTCGTTCATGGCTTAATCCTTATTGCGCTTATTCGGGTCGCATATTATTACATTCTGCCCGTGATGAAAACAAAACTTTTGATGGACTGTGCGGTAGTCGCTAGTGGCAGTTAGTGGCGGGTCGCCACGATATGGTATCATTCACCGACGCCGTGATATGCGATACAAGTACCCGGAGGTGGTTGACGCGTCATTATTGTTCATATGCGCGTTTATGTATGTGTGTGTGTGATTGTAAGAATACATTCACCAAACTCGGCTTTGGGGACTAAAGAAAGAAGTATGTGAGTACACAGACAATCGGGTATCGTCCTTTTGTCCTCGGGACAATTATTGCTTAGCGCGATACAATATCAC
Organism: Physocephala rufipes; assembly: GCA_963966595.1. NCBI lineage: Eukaryota > Metazoa > Arthropoda > Insecta > Diptera > Conopidae > Physocephala > Physocephala rufipes. Next base: position 14,723,640 of record OZ016501.1, read on the forward strand.
AATATCATAAAGGGTTAAGACGTTCATTGTCTTTGTTGGCAGTGTTGTTCTTTTGCGTATTTATTGTGTCCTCCTTCTGCTTCGTTACGTTCCTTACCATCTCTCTGGCTGTGTCCCATACATTATTACACATACGCTTCCTGAGCTTTGCGAACGATAAGTCGTTGGTGACGGTTTAGATGGCGGTATTGCGATGAAAAAAGCGAACAAAGCACGCACACTTGTGCCATCGTGATGAAGCACGTACAAGCGCACAAACGTGTAAATGAGTAGCCGCCTTGCGTAATATTCTACGAATCTCGCGATTTTACGTTCCGATTTAGTTTGTCTTTGTGATGGTCACGGTGCATGCAACGCAATATGTACGAAGAAGATTTCAAGTCTTACGCGTGCCCTTCGTCGAAGGCAATTCGAAAATATCTCTGAAAAAACACCTACTCATCCATTGGTGGTAATCAGAGGTGGGGGGGAAGGAGAAACATCGCTAAGATGATGTCAAGTAAATTTTATTTCGAGGATGCGGGTGTGAATTTTTCAATACAAATACACTGCACTACTGCTCCCTTGGGTTCGATAGAATCATAGCGCATTAGTTGTCAAGTTTCTCGGCATTAATTGCTCGTTCAGGATTTCATCCTGAATTACTCTTGCGTTTGTTAACTAGTGGTGAATTTATTCTTCATGCCATTTGACCACCCTCGACCCTCAACACACATTTCCACATTTACTGTCCCTCGCAGTTAGTTACGGCTCGCCATATTACGCGTAATTTGAGATTTACACGCGAGGCCGAGCATCCGCGAGGCCTGTTACTTTTGTGCGTTCAACCACCCACCGTATTGATGAGTCGGATTGGATTGAGTCGAAAGACGTGAAAGTACGTAATCTTCCACGTTACTTCTCGCAACAGCAAACCATCAGCGGGCTTCAAATCACCCCTCGCCCGTTGCAGAACAGTAAGTGCATTAGGCTTTTTGTGTAAGAGTCTGTGATTTAGCGAACGTGACTTTGCATACCTTCTGGTACACAATTACAAAGCACACTTCAACTCACTCTACTACTACTTTTGATTTGAGGTACTAAAAATGCCAAACTGCCCTTTCCATCCCTCTCGTTCCTTCATCAATTCGTATTAATTCTGTATCGAAAAAATAAAGAACGCGAATTCGACAGAATATTATTTAATGTGCGTGATGACTTGGAATCACATACTGTGCAAGATTATTTTTGCAATTAGTGTCTCATACGTACATATTATTCCTCTTCCTTCTCTCTTTATTACAAACAAAATTCGTTAGAAATGTAACGACTTTAACGATTTATTCGTTCAAAATGAACGTTTAAATTCATTGCTTGCTAAACGCTTCCTCTCTTAGAAATTTAGAATAAGCTCGCATTTATTTTTTAATGATTGAAGGATTCCTTTTGCCAAAACTTCGATTCAACGGAAAAGTCGAGATTCGAAACTCAATAAATATCTTCTGAATGTCCTTTTGTTATAAAACATTATATATTTGCCATTACCGTAAATGAACGCCTACACTTATTTTTACCATTTAACTCCCCGATATTCTTTATACATATATGAGTATATACATATATTCATATGCATTATCAAGCAACATTTTCAAACGTTACCTTTTTCTTAGAAATTACAAAAAATTGCCACGCTGATGGTGGTATTTCGGGTTTGAGAAAAAAAAATTAATGCCGCAATTGGTCGCACAGCGAAAAGGCTGTCGTTATTTCTCAAAAAAATGACAACCTTGGCTACCCCGCTGAGGCCACCGCTGATGCATTTCTGTCATAGCGCGCAAACGTCATTTCGATCCCAAGCGACAGCGAACCTTATTGTTTTTAGCATCGACGTCGTTGGTTTCCGGCGGCGTTTTCGTGCCTTATTTCTATTACAATGTACCGCATCTTGGATTAACGCATCGAGCACAAAACAACTTCCCCAGGAATGTCCGGGTCAGCAAATCTTTAGGCAAAGTGTCAAACCAATATGTCCTTAAGGCGGCTGACTTTGGTGTTCTTTCATAATCTTTTTTTTCTTGGCATAACAAACACCAACGCAAAAATACATGAATTCTGAGAAGATCTATGAGAGTTTTCTGTTTTTGTTGAGTAAATGCATTTTTTGTTTTATATATAGTTTTTTTACCGGCAAAATACATTTTAATCTAACCCTTATCTAAACTTCTTTAGATAACCTAATTCTAATCTAATATTTTTAGATAGCGTAAATTTCTTTCCAAAACTATACAAATGATTTATTTTTTTGGAAGAAACCTAAAATTCCAAATTGTTTTTGTTTCGCGATGTAAACTGCTGAAGTCCGCTAAATTTCAATCTGCACGAATAAGTTTCTCTGCAATACGTTCGTCCTTCTTCGTTAATCATTAATTGTCACAAATGACATTGAAAACAATTTTCACATTTTTCACCATCCCGCTATCCTCGTGTTTTCATGCTGAAGGACAAGCATCTGCTCGACGATATAACTCGATATATTTTGTATTTTACGCTACAGCGGCGCATCTCGCCGCGTAACAATGGATGCGCTGCGGTACGTCAACGCAGAATGGAAATTCAGGCTGTGAAAATCATGGCTTGTTTTTCATTCGATTGTTGTTTTTGTAGTGGGTTGTTGCAGTTTTCGTACTGCTGCTAATTGGATTTCATGGTAGGGATAAATTTTTATTTTTCTTACAATATTACTTCCCTTCATTGATTTCGCTCTAACCCCTCTTCTACCCTTCTCTAACAATCCTGATAGAGAATTGTCATTGATAGACAAACCATGATTGTTGGTGAATCGATATTCTCAGGTATTTTCATACAAAATTGTTTACTTTTCCTCCGCGCCTTCGTTCTACCTGCTGAGCCCGTGTCAAATCCCCGCAAAGCCGCCAATCTTTTTTTCTCGTGTTTTTTTTGCTGCCTTTTTGCAAGAATACCGGTTCGGTGTGTTGGTGTACGGCACACATATCTACGTTCAATTTCGAAGCCTTAATGAGGTGATCTCGTTTATTGTATGTCCTGTAATACGGCCATATTTTGTCCCGTGCTGAGTAATCGTCAATCTTTCTCGTCTTTCTTCTTCTTCGTGGAAAACATCCAACGGCGAGTCGTGAATTCAACGCGCAACGACCACGCCAACGTCAACGACAATACCACCAACAACAACAACAACGAATAACAAAAACCAACAAATTCAACATAAGGATTATATATCTATGAGCGCGTTGGTGTGTGTGTATGTGAAATTTTACTTGTGACAACAACCTCACTCCTGCCTCTTATTGTCAGAAATTTATCTGAATCGTGAGTGTTTTCTTTTTTGTAGTTTATGCGCTAGAAAAAGAAATTTGCCTGCACAAATCAATATCCTTGAATGCCTCTGAAATGTCCTCATAAAAAAAACTATCGATAATGTCCTGCCCCTCGATGTTTGCTTCGATGTTTGACAGAATGAGTTCACGATATTTGGCAAGATAAGTTTACAGATTTTTGCCATAAGCGCCAACTGAATTTAAATAAATCAATACCCGCCAAGATTATGGAAGCTAATTCTGGAAATATGTTAGATGATAAATTTTTAGAGCGAACAGCGGGTTGGATTTAAATGCAATTTTTAAAAAATATTCATTTAATTAAATGACGTTTAATATTCGTTCATTTGATTATTCGTTTAATTCTTTCATATAATAAAATTCAGAACATTTTCAAATTTGGGAGACACTTTTTCTTACCAAATTCACTTTTTTAAATTTAGGAATTGTGAAATAATATTTTGCAGATTTTCAATTTAATCTTTTATATTATATAAATTTGAAAAAAGCCGATTTTTTGAGAAATCGAAAGAAAAAGATTTTTCAGAAGAAAATGAAAAGAATAATTCTGTTGCGCCCAAAACATGACTTGCTTGAACGACTGATCGGTTGTAACCAAAACGAGAGAGAGAGACATAACTGTATCTTTTACTCAAGAGAGTAAAAACTCAGGTTTTCCTAAACATTTTACCAATTTCTTAGCTTCTTACGATATTTCATAATTTTCATTCAAATATTCAATTTTTCTTAAATTTTACATTTATTTCTTTTATGACATTCAATATTTTCACAAGAGAAACTACTTTGGATATCTCCGGCCTCCCAAAGGAGTCACTCCACACACGTCACTGCCTTTATAAATAAATAAAAGCATTAGTGAATATTGAAAAAATCAAGTAAAAGCATTAGTAAATACTGAAAAATCATACAGAAAAAATCAAAACATTATCCATTGTTTTTATTACTTGCAAGATTTTTTCTTTGTTTCGTATTTTGATTGTGTTTTTAGCCGTGGCAAGGATTGGTTAAAACAGCGAACAGATACCAAATCAATGGTTTAAAATATCGGCCAAAACACTTCGGTTTGACTTCCAATAGATACTCTTTGTTGATCCCACGAATTATTTCTTAAAGAAATTTAAGGTATTACATCGGAGGATCGGTTAAAGGCTCTTCTCTTCTTTAAAGACGGCAGGTATGACTTACCGCTGACTGAGCGCTTCTCTTTGCAGACCCCAAATTCATTTCATAAAAATCATATACATTTTCGTGCCTCGACGTACATTGACAAATTTAGAGTTTCTAATTGCCAGCAATTCACTAAATACCGAGGTTTGAAATTCATGCCAGCAGGAGTTAATTCTTTTATATACGTGTATTACAAAAGTCGAGGTCGATTATATATATACCCGATTTACCGTATATGTATTCTGAATCAATGTGATTGTTAGAATTTTTAATACGTTGGTGTGTGCGCAAGTGTGTGTGTGGGTGTATAGAATATACTTGGATTTGTATAGAATTTTATGATATGCAATTGTTGTCATTACCACCCGTTGACCACGAACGGTCCCTTTTTAATTGCTTCGCACGCTTTAATTTCACTTCGCGGGAGCATTACTACAAAATCCAGAGATAAACAATGACGATTCGCAGTTGTAGCATACCATCGCTAGACTTTCAGTCAAGATGCTTGACTAACGATTTTCGCTTTATTACTAGCTATAAATCGTTTTGACCCTTGGCATTACCTCGGGCAAACCTCTGGTTGAGTTAGATAAATAAATATTCTTTTGTGCGAAATTACTTCCGCTTTTCCACGAATTTGTTGAGAAATTTTAAAAACCTGGACCTCGCTTCACACAAATGCACACACGCACACGTACGTACACGCACGCACGTACACACACGCACACAAAATATATTCAAGAGATGATTCCTTACTTTTTGATAAAAGAAACCGTCCACTAAGGATGAGCTAGATTTTCTGCTGCGTAGGCTTGCTTTGGTTAAATAATATGTGAATATTGGTAAAGAAGAAGAACAACAAGAAGAAGATAATTTCGTATACAAGAATATACATGGCAAAAAATTGTATATAGATTCATGCAAGTGTGTTTGTTAATGTATGCAAATTTTGTACCACATACTCACGCATATCCTTGCACAGTATAAATACATGTATATGTATGTATACGTTACGATATACTACGGCACTTGTCGGTCGGCATTCATGCATATTGTCCATCATAAACAAAGACGTTTATGCAATATTTTGAAATACTTGTAATTTGAGGATACTCCAACGTAGCGCAGCATAAAAACAATAGGCATCATTTTATATTCCATAATTTTGCTGGAAGGAATTGATACTGCCACAAATCCATTGTCCACAAACTATTGCCACATCGCATACTCACCGAAGAGTAATTAAAATAAATAAACGAGAACGAGAAGAAATATGTGAATGTAAATAAATGTATGTGTGTGTGTGATATATCGAAGAAATGCGTTATATAAGTCATTGCGTCACTTTAAGATTGTCCTTCTACAATCAATTTTCTATCTCTGTCGAACGCTTTGGCCTCAAAGGAGGCATGACAACATTTCAGTATTGTGGGCGATTTTCTTTTCGACGAGGCTGAAGATGGCAAAATGTGGTCGAGAAAAGAACGTTTTGACGTCCCAGATGTTGATTGATCTTATGGTTTACTTATGAATATAATAATAATTGTGTATATATTAAAGAAACTCATTAAAGAAATTGAGGAAAAATTCATAGCCTAAGGATTGAAAAATGCAATCCTTAAAGAAAATCGAAGGCTATAAGCCTATAAGATTATTTCAGCACCTAAATTATTATCTCAATTATTGATAGATGCTATATAATGAAAAAGAAATAGACCCTCTCGCAAAATTATCCCAAAATTTATTCAAACACTTTTATTATCAATGATACCAATTAAAACCCTCCCTCGTGGGAGGTCCTATTATTTGGTTCTCTTAATTCCTATGGATTCTTTGGGATATTTCAATAAGAATATTGATTTAAGAAAAATGTAGCCTTTTTACTTCCTTGTAAGAAGTTATACACGTTGACCATATTTAGTTTATTCGAATTAATTTTGTCGCGAAAAATGACTAGCCGTAGAAAGTTAAAACTTTCCGTTCAGGATAGTTTTAACTTTCAATGAGATCATGTATTTTTGATTGCCATCAGTTGTTCCAAATTATTTTTCTTATATTTTTCTTAAGGGCATTTTTCTTTAGGGCATTTAGAATTATGCCTATAACTCCAAAACTGCTAGCCGTAAAGATGTGTCATCGGATCACATTCCTTAAAAGGTGTTTTAAAATACTACGCAAAACTAAAAAAACGGCTAGAGGATCCTCCTTTCAACTATATAGTTGACCATTCGTTGTAAAGACCATTCGGCGTGGTTTAATAGTCGTAAAAGAATGTCATAAATTGATATCAAATGTTTTAAACCAAAAATCAAGAGAACGTTTTTCTTCTCCTTTCACTAATTTATTCTTAAATTTTTTTACGCCTTTCAATAAGTGTACAAACCAGAATAATGGCATAATATTTAGTTCATAGAATTAATTTAAGAATGAGAATCCAAAAAGACTTACATAAAAAAAACTACAGCAATTTAATATGATTGATTATTCGTCATTACCGGTGAGAGAAGTTCATGTTTCGATAGTAAAAAGAATTAATAAAGTCATAATATATAATAAAAGTCATCAACAAAAAAAAATAATCACGTCCAGCAATAAAGTATTCAGTCCAATTGAAAATAAAACTGACCTGCAGCAAATTTTTCGAATTGAGCAATCACCGAACAATAGAAATGCACCCAATGTAACTTTGCACAACGGTCCCCTTTAGTTTTATGTTAACAAATAATAATACAAAAGTGAAATGAAAGAAATGACCATAAAAGAATTAAGTATTAGAGTGTAAGCTCTCTTTGATTGCGCACATTAATCGTTGCTCATCTTGTAAATCGCATCATCAGCGGTGAATTAAGAGACCGAGCGTATACAGCACTACTTGAGCTATAAAGCCAAAGGACAACAAACAGGCCAAAGAATCCTATAAGAAGCATAAGCAACAGTTGGATGTAAAGCACTCACGATTTGAACATAAAAATGAAACGTTAAACTTTGATCGCTTCGTAGATTTGGCGAGAAGTCACAAGGAGTCCCGGTCTTACCCGCATTCCGCCTCCCTCAAGCACCCACGCGCTTATCGGCTACCACATACTACAATATAAAAGTCTTCGCTACATTTTATTCGGGAAATTTTTTTATGTTTACACTCAGTCGCACCGCCGCACCGAAGGCATGCTAGCTGGCTAGGGATGGCGGTTCTGTCTGCTCGTAAAAGTGCAAGCGAAAAATCGGTTTTATGATTCAAGGACATAAATCTCATTATTTGTGCTCAGACAAAGGAATATCATCCGTCTCCCTTTCGAAGATGGGAATGGGATAGGGCAAAGTGCCACATTGTCCCCACATAGTCCTGCATGTAACCAACTAACTCCACCACCTTCTCCACTGCTATAATTTAAATCCCACAATTTTTTTTATTGCCACATAATCGTAAGTGGAACACTTTCACTTTCACCTCGTTTCCACTGAGAAGAAACGGAGGTCAAAACGGAGGGGACGATTTGTATGAAGGGTCCTAATCGAGAGGAGTAGTGTACAAGTAATGGTTATGGGAGCGGGATAGCGACGAACGGGAATGGTGTTTATCTTTCTTTTATTGTTTAAGTTATTGGCACTGAAATTTTTATTTAATTTGTTGTTCTTCCTTTTTTTTTTTGAGTATTTTTTCAGTTCCTCTTTAGGAGCTCCTTTTCTTTGTTGTTGGCATTGGTAAAGGATAATGGTAGGGACTATGAGAGCGGAGGCGGGCCGGAAGTAGTGGTACATGAAGTGTGTAATGCCAGGAAGAAGTTCCTCCGACTTGATGACTTTGGGGAATGATTGAGGAAAAGACGATACAACTGTTTTTAATCAGTGCATTTTTTCCAAGAACTTCTGGGTATTGGCCAGATTATTTCTTCGTAAACACTCGTCCTCCTCAAACTACGTGATGCCGGCAGACAGCGGCAGGTTTGGAAGAGTTGGAGCAAGCACGTTACAGATCTAATTGACCGACTGTATTAATGTTTTCGAATAAGAAAACTTTGCATTTTAGCCCTAACTCTCCGAAGACGTTTGCACTTCAGTAACTTTCTATTCCACTTTCCTTCTATTTTTCTATTTTTCTCTCTTTATGAACTTTTAAATGTGGTTTCCTCATAGGCGGTGGGTGGTGGGCGGTATGGCATAAGTAATAATATTATAGTATGCACATTAATAAAATCACCTTAACCTCCTCAGAAGTCTGCGGAGTTTTCTTTCTGTTTATCTTTTCTATCTTTTGTCTGACTTTTGAAATTCTTGAGCTTCAAAGAATATAGAATTTTAAAGTAAAAATTCGAGAAAGTGAATTTCTGGGTCAAGACCAAAAATCCCAATTTTTATAGGAAGGGAAAAATCGGATTAATGGCACGAAACATATCGATATTTTCATGTATTTCCTCGTAAAAATATGTCTAAACAATTTAATCAAACTTTATAGAATCCAAATAAATTACAAATATTCTCTTCTGAATGATGCGAACACCATAGAGGTTCTCAAGTCTAGGATCATGCCAGGATATGCGATACACAAATCCTTTGATAAGATACTCTTAGGGAATTTATAAAAGCATCCATTACTAAATCGTTTAATAAAAAGAATATATTAGAAGGTTTTAGAATCGCATTCGGGCTCTAGAAATGAAAGCTTTGTAAGCTGATTTGAAACTAAAAAAACAATCCAAATGAAACAATAAAACGTGCATTCCTCTTCAAATATTCACGAGCGACCTCGAAAAGTATGTATGATAAAATTTAATTAGCTCTAGCTTAGTTTGCCAAATCTTCACTAAAACTTATACGAAAAAGCACTTGATGATGATGGACCATCACCACGACGCAATCCATAAGTACCTCGACGCAACGCTGTGCGATGCAATGAGAATACGTTGCTGCTCGAGTGCCAGTCTAATTAAACGTAATATTTTGAATGGAAAACTTTTTGTGCGATTAAAAAGAATGCGCGTGGAAGTTCCTGAGCAGTCTGGACTGGTGGAGGGGAAGGGGGAAGGGCTAGCAACTAAGCTGGAGCACTGCTTCTAGCATCGATTCATAGCAGGTTCAAAACATACACATGAGGCTATTCACGACAACTTATCCAACCGGTGCTAGCGTTACCGTTACGTTAAAATATAGTTGATTGAAAAGCTTCCAACTTCCTTGAACACTAGAAAGGATTCTTTAGCATTGTAATCTAATTAGACTTCTATGATTCTTTACGGTGAGAGTTCTGGGTGGAGTTTGAAGCGAAAGCCTTTGAAAGATTTGTACCATGAGGTCCAACGTACTGACAAGTGCCTCGCTGCAGATTGGAGCATTATAAAGTTGGGGAATGAAAAGGGATGGAGGAGGGGGAGGAGGTGGATATTATTTTCTTTTCGGTTATTATCGCCACAGTGTGCGCTCATCCATTCATTCTCGGTACTCTTTGCGTGTTCCAAAGACCGAAGCAAAACAACATGATTTTAATAATATTCGGGCAAAATCACTCACATCTTGTCTCCTTCCCCTTTTTCTCTTGGACCACATGCCCCTCCCCCCACGGATCATGATGCTATGCACCCACCTGCGCACATGAGACGTGTATGTGTGTGCAGTTCGCAATATTCCGGCAACAAATTCGAAAGAACAAGATGCAGAAGAAGATGAAAGGACGCAGTTAAGTAAGTTCACATCCCTCATTGTAAATTATTTCGCTTTGAATTTGAACGAAACGGGCGGTTTAGTCGCATTGCATTCATCTACAGACCTCTGCGACCGCTCACTTCGTTTCACGACAGAACGACCTTCGCCCACGTCCATACAGCGATGTGGGCTACATCGATACAGTGCATTAGGACAAAAGCAGTTGAAAGCAGTCCTTATTACCATCTCCTCAACATCGATGCAGTGGACATCGAAGTCGTTGCTTAGAAGAAGCCAGAACACCCGGGAAGGCAGTTGACGTCACCATGCTTGAAAACAAGCACGTCCACAATTCGTATAGCATCGAAAGGCAATATCATCTACATCGTATTTAATTTGTACCCATTCTCCTCCTCATCCCAATGGAACAGCTGTGCGGGTGTAAAACAGTGAATAGCTGTGGTAGTGGTTTAGGCGACTATGGGCCGCATGGGATCTTCTTCTTATTCTTATTTTATTGTAACTGATTAGTCGAAGTCGACGTAACGAAATCGTTCGCAACGGCTGGCATGCACCAACAATCCTTCCTTCGTCTCCGTGAACACACCCATTGTGCATGTCAAAGCGATGTTCACGTTGAACTGCCGCCATCATATGCAAAGAACCGGCATCTAAAGAACAAGCCCAAGATGATGATGATGATGATGATGATGACGGCGATGGTTAGAAGAAGTACAAATACATTTCTAATGGCCAGTGGGATTGACGGACCGACGACAAGTTGACCTGCAGATATTTAGAATGCGGAAAGGAAAGCTCGGAAAGGGAGGAACCTAAGACGAAACTTGGCAGAGCATCGCGACTGAAGGTGGCGGTGGAAGTTTGGTGGTTGGTCAATTGGTCAGTTCTTTAAATGAGGAACATCCCATTTCTAGAGACTCGATTTTAGTTGGTAGAAGCGCAAACGTGGCTAATGGGAATCTTGTGAAACGAGTTCGTGCCATGCTACCATACTTCTTCTTTTTTTTAGAAACAAAACCGCCGAACTTTGTACGTAACAAATTTAGAACTTATAATCGATGTGACTGTAAGGTGATTACTAATACGCTCTTGGTAACAGGCACTACCCGAGATAAGCATTCAAAATATAAACTCAAATGAAATATGGTCTGAGCTTTTGGTCCTAACTAATTATTACCACATGGCCAGTACTAGTCCGATATAGTCTTAAAGATAATTTTCGTTAGAAAATCCCGGAAAGCGATAAAATGCTGAAACCATAAATCCTCGGGTGGTAAAGTCCTTAAAAATTCATAAAATCTTGCATCAAAATTGAACTTGTTCAAACAATACTGTTTTATGAAATGTTTATGCAAGTGGCGGCTTTCGGCCGCGCATGGATTGTAACCCTTCCTGAAGAATATACTAATTTCGCTGCTAGCAGTATACCAGTGCACAGAGTTCTTCTTTAAAAATACTTCAAAAATTCTCTATTTTACAATACGGTTGCAAAGGTCTTTACAAAATTGTGAATATTAATCGCTACGCAGCATGGTTTCTTCGGGAATTTGTCGCTTCATGTCTTTGGGGTCTTTCAGGATTTTTTCGAGATTCTAGGATTTTAATCGAATTTTCTAGTTCGAAATTTTGTCGCTTTGGAATTTTGCCATTTCTGGGATACCCGTCTCGGGACTATGCCATCCAAGATTTTTAATTTGATCCCATTTTCCTATTCGATATTTTACAATTTGGACTTTTTCTGTTCGCTCTTAATTTGCCTTCACCAAAATAATCGAATTCGTGGAACTTTATTTTTCCCTTAGGAAAATATCCGTCAGGGAGAGTTTCCTTTAGGGAAGAGTAAATCGTCATATTATTGCCATTTCGGGGTAATTCTTTTGTCATTAATTTTGAAATTATAAAAAAAATTTCATTTTTAAAGCAATCGCTCGTTCTCAAACGAGGATTTATTTAACTAAGATCTATTTCTGTATAGTGACCACAGGCTGGCTGACTGGTCGCAAAATAACGTTCGAAATTAGCAATCCGAAACAAAACCCCCGTCGCCGAACCCGTCTTAAAAGCAGCTTGATTAAATGAATCTGGACAAAGGTTCAAAGGGATTCTTTGTTGTTAACAAGGACAAAGATTTTCAACGAATACTAAAGTGGAAAAATGTAAATTGGAAAAAAATATCCGCAAAAAAATATTGAAATAGAAGCCTAGAAACAACTATTGCGAAGCTCTTTCGTGTCTCTACAGAGCAAACAACTATTTCCCAACGCCATCCATCGGTCCGGTGGCGGAATGTCGACGAGAACGAACAATCCCCCGCCCCCCGCCCCACGCCCATTCTTTTCAACGAGGATGAGCAATTGCCCACCACAAGCAGCTCTTTTTTTCTTATTGGAATGTACTTTCCTTTGTCTTAACTCTTTCGTATCATTTATGATGTATTTTTTAGTTCAAAGAGTCCTTCACACATACACACTGCCAGCTAAACCAGCCTAGGACATATACATACACACGTATTTATTTAGCTGTATGTGCGCGAGGACAGCTCGAAGAATAGACGGCCTAACAAAGATTATTAAGAAGTGAAAAAAAGAAGAAAATAGGCACACGATAACGCACACACATACACGTGCAAGGCTGCATAATTTCTCGTGGCGGTTCTTAGGAAAATATCTGTGAAAGCAGAAAGAATGAGCCTCTGAAGTGAGCCTCTGAAGCCACTTTCGAACGATTTATTGATTTCCTTTTATCAAAGAAAATGCTGGTGGTGTTAGATTTACGCGTTAACGCGACTATTTGCCGCCACGTTGCGATATAAACACAAATAGCTTTATCGAAGATATTCTCAAAAGCGGCGAAAAAATTTGTTGCCTTTTTAATCAACCGATCGTTAATTTATAAAGCCAGTGAGGCCAGAAAAAATAGATTGGAGTTGATACAAAAATCGTTAAAGCAGTTCCTTCTTTTACTTTCCACTGATCAATTCTAGCCCACTCGTTTAGTCTCACCAACCACTCTTCTAAATAGAAGGCGAGGAAATAGCTTCGAGATGGCGACTTTGCTTTGCAGCATGCTAATTGGTGCCGGTTTCCCAGCAATGGTGGTTTCCGGTGTCGCAAGGGAAGCGACCGTGTTTAACGATCAGCGCAATGTCGAGTGTCCGCACAAGATTATCGATTCAGCGGCGGCAGAGGAGGATAAACCGAAGCAGGTGACTGGCATGAAATACAAATTGAGGCCTATGCCCGATTTGGAGAGTCATTTAGAAGAAAACCTGCAGGCGATGAGAAGGGAGAAAGAGGAGGAAGAACAACGAATACGTGATGAGGCCGACAGGGTCGTAAGAGAGGTAACAGAGATTCATATTCAATAGCATTTTAATTAACAAAATGCTTGTACTCCTCCTCCCCCCCCCCCCACACACACACACACACAGGCTCTCGAATTGCGTGCCGTGGACAAGTATCACTATTGTCGCAACCACGCCTGGATTGTTATTATAGAAAATGCGCCCTGGAGCACTAAACCGATTAAAAAGCATATCGATGAAGAGGGAAATCTTGTCGAAGACCCGCCAACACCACGCTTCATTGAACCATCAACGGGTTTCGAATGCGATCCGAAGAATATACAATATATTCTAATTGACAGTGTCTGGAACGATTACAATTATTACGTTAATCTCCAAACATGCCAAAGGATTTGCGAACTTCGATGGAATTTACGCGATACGCGTGACTGGGAACACATTCTGATTGGTGAACCGCCACAAATGCGCCAACATCTAATAACTTCCGATGAGAATTTAGCAGAAACCGACACCTCAATTGACGAGGAGAAGCATCTGGATGCAATACGCTGTTGGGTTATGAAACCGTATATCGGCGTAAAACAATTCGAGGAACGCTTTCCCAAACTCCAGAAAACCATACACTACAAACGTGCGATTCATGAACGATACTCGCCATATACTCAAAGCGATGGCAAAGTTATGCAGCTAACAATATATTCGGACGATGAATATCAGAATCCGGAAGTGCGATGGGACTTCCATGAGAACCGAACTGATCGTTTGGAACAAGTGAAATATACATATGCCACCAATCAGAGGCAGGAGACATTCTCGAAGTATCGATACGACAGCTTAAAGTGTAAGAGCATTTCTTAATGAAAACAAACTCGCAAACTGGTTTAATCTGAATCCAGAAAATATTGAATGCAATCTGTGTTTCCTTCTAGTTATTGAATATAATGCTGATCCGTCTAAACCGAAAATTTTGCAATTCTATCCGACCTATCGTCTCGATTGTATAAAACATGTGGAAATATATCCGGAAAAAATAGCAATAACGTATAATAACCGAGCTGATTTGTGCTTCTATCAGGAATTCGAGATGAAACCTGTTGTCCAAACACTAAAGGTAATCCTATCAAGAAGAAGAAGCAGAGCTCACAAAGGATAAAAGTCATCATACGTTTTTAAGAATTTACGTGGTTTAATAATTTAAGAAGAATATTTAGGAAGCTTTTAAAAAACTGATTTTTTTATTACTTTACTCTTTTTTAAATTCTAGAAAATCACGGAAAGGTTTAATAGAAATATCCATGATAATAAGCCCGCCTATAAGGACATCTCTGTGCGCACGTTCCTTCTACTGCATCGTAAAATAGTTTTGATATTCCATTATGCCCGTGGCGCCTTGACTTCCAACACAATCGAATTTACGAAGCCCCCAAAACCGGATTATGGTCACGAAATCAAATACGATCCGTCTCTTACCAAGATCTATAAAGTAAATAAAATCGGTTTCTCTGCAATTTCGATAAAAGTCATTCAAACTATTTTCGATCCTAACAAAAGGCAAATTTAGATGATCCCGATTTTACGCCTCTGGAACTTTACAGACTCCTACTCGCTCAACTTCAGTACGAGGAGAAAATCAAAAAACAATTCGAGAAAATTATGGACGATATCAATAGCACTCTCGATGCTCGTAAGCATGAAATGATGGATCCTACGTTAACTTTCAAAATATTCGATCCACTACGCAATGGCGCTGCTAGAGCCGTGCGGTTGCAGCAGGTAATAAATAATGAGAGACAAGGATCTCAAGGATGCTAAAACCCCGATGATACCTATATTATTTTTTTATTTTATCTTATACTTCTGCTTGTGGTCTTAGCATGCCGATGAGGAAGCTTTCAAGAAAGACATGGCTACAAAGCCGGCTGACTTTTTGGCTCCCTATCTCGTCTCCTACAAAGATAAAGAGTTGACTTATGATGAATCGTGGGCGGCTTACCATGCCTGCTTAAATGAACTGAAAACTGGATTCGTGATCGTCTTAAATAATCTACAGCGTCAGTACGAGGATGTATGTAGTAATTTTTTTTGAAAATTGACGAACGCCGATATAAATGGTGTTTGATCTTATTACAGCTTACTTTCGAGTCCAGGTCGTTGAAGCGTTTTCTAAAGAAGTTCTCAAATCAATTCGATGACAGCGATTACGAGCGTCTATTGCGTGACGCAAAGGATATCGAATTGAATAAGCGTATGGTCCAGCAAGCGTTGGAACAAACGCACGAACATTCACAGAAAAAATACGAGACGGTGAAACAATCGCTGATGAATGATCCACGTTTGAATCTTCATCGGATACACGAAAATCCAGTAAACAAAAAATAATACATTCAGTTTTTTATTAATTTTCTTAACCAACCAACAAGAAATCGACAAGCGACAGATTTTATTTGAACTATTTGCGCATATATATATACATATATTATTGATCATATATTTCTGTATATTCAATAAAAATATCAAGAACTACGAGATGAGAAACGATGGATTCTTCAAATCATATCGAGATTTTTGTGATTCCAAAAAATTTCTACCAACATTCACCGTCCTGTAGGCTTACCGGGCACTGTACATTTAATATACATATATTGATATATTTTTCTCATTTAAAAAATCCTTGTTTCCCGCAACAACAACAAAAAATGCGACATCAAAGCCACCGACAGTACCGAGCCTCTGTCGAGCCTAATGACCGAAATCTTTGCTAATATTTTTTATGCCATCTTGAAAGATTGGCTCGGCAATCAAAGTGCCTTTTGTGGCAAAATTCAGCTGCCAACTTAGTCCGGTTCCTTTCCTGATACGCAGTTCGTTATCAGGGGCGGGGGGGGGGGGGTTAGCGCGGGGAAATTCTAAACTTTTGGGTGGTCAAACAAAACTAAAGCCTTGGCTGTTCACGACATCGTATATTTATATATATTTTGTATGTCTATACAAAATGGAGACTGACGGCCTAAACCCCAAGGGTGACCATAGTGACAAGGTAACGGAGTGGGGGAAAATTGTCGGGATAAAAGAAAACATCAGCGTTTCAAGAAAATAAATAACCCGCACATCACGAAATTGCTTTTACGAAACCCATATCAGCACAACCAACAAAACCAACAACAATAACAACAGCAACAATAACAACAACAACAACAACAACAATACACGCGCACGACACATATGACGCGGACATAACTTGACACATGACGCGCTTTAACGCGTATCCAACAGACGGACAAACGTTCGGATAGCCAGTGATGTCCGCATAAAAGCAACCCCGTCCGTCATTTCAGTCCCATACTTCCTCAAAATCACCTCGCCACCACACGTCCCCGACCCAACCCCCATCAACCACCTCCTGCGTCCATTCGGCGAACGAGTTTTGCCCATTCGCGCGCGCCCGAGGGAAACGTTTTAGAAGAAGGTAACCAAACACATTACACACATCGAAAATAACTGAATGATCCAGGATGCCGGGCTGCGTCCCGGGGTGGATACACGCGAGCTAAATTCTCAAGAACCTTCCACACACTTCCCTCCTGGTCAAAACAGCCCCCCTCATAGATTCCACGAAGACAGAAGTGTTCTCGTATATGTTTATTTACTAACACGCATCAACAACAACAACAACAACAATTGGGAAAAGAGAAATAACAACAACAACAACAACAGCGGTGGCAATAACAACACTGAACGAAGAAAAAAGTTACGCTACCCTGCCGTTTAAAATGGATGTGTAAGGGTATGCGAAAAGGAAGGACGTTGATGCCGGCCGATTGAAGCGCAAATACATTATCATCTTATTTCGTTTTCGCAGGACAAAGCAAGCTGCCGTCAATGACCATCACAATCTACCAAACCCTCCACGTCCGCAAAAGAACCAAGCAAACGTGGATTGCCATGAACAGTGGAACAAATCGAGTCAGATGTTTACAGAATAATCAGAAAGAGTAATCCAAACAAAGAAAGGAAATAAAGGAAAGATAAATAGATAGAAATAAGTCGATAACATGAACAATAAGCCATTACGAGAAAGGATCTAATCCGATATTTCTAGAGCACGATTTTCTAAAACGCTCAATCAAACTTATAATTTTGAGAACATTTATAAAAAAGGTACTTTATTTTATAATTAAAATACTGATAATCTAATATAATTTGTATTATTTAGTAGTATTTAATTATAAATTTATAATTAAATACTATTAATAATTAAAACACTATATAATATATAAATACTTTATAATTAAATAAATAGTATCTTATTTGTATGAGTTTTAATTAAAAAAATTAATTAAAATGTATGAGTTTGTATTTTGTGCGTAATGCCATTTAATTGAAAAATTATTAAATAAATAATTTTATTAAATAAGTAATGAAATATTATTATATAATAAAAAATAATAAAAAATAAGACAAAATTAGAAAATTGAAACGAAGACAAAATGTTTCAATATCGTTTATTTTCAACAGCTCAAATTTTGACCGAATTTTTGCGTCCTTTACATTTTCCGCGGCAAAATATTACATTTTTAAAATTTGTTATTATTATTTTATTATTTGTTATTTATTATTATTGCATATATTTTATTATTTATTTATTTTATAGTTATAATTATTTTTTTAATTTATATTTAATGATTTCAATATTTAAAAATTTCTTATTATTGTCCACTGATTACTTATATTTTTATCTATTTATATATTTCATTTTTTATAATAGATGTAAAAAGGATTCAGTCGAGAATACATTTGTCGATTCCAAAAGGAAATTGATTTTCCTGTGATTTTAATCAATTTTGCCTACTGTTCACGGCTTGCTTGTCGACGACTCTTGCCTCCAATACCGAATGGTCCGAAGAGGATTCGTAAAGAACTGAAGGTTGGAAATTCAAATAGAATTGCCCACGAAGTAAAGGAGAAGTTTTAAGGATATTTTCGCAGGGATCACGGTAGCGTAAAAAACAACAACAACAACAAAAAACAACAATTTTACAGATGTACATACATATATATAAACATAACACACACATACTCACACTCAGCATTTAATGGAAGAAGGGTAGGATACGGGCCGGGCTGGTCAGGAATTTTTCGTAAGTTTGTCTTTCGGTCCGATATTTGAATTCAAGGGGTGAGAGGGAGAAGAAAGGGGGGAGAGTAAGCGGAATTAGAGCGGACAGGCAGGGAGATGTTTTGCTCTCGACTAAAATACAAACTTAAATGTGAATTTTCTCGCGAAAAATACCTTACAGTATTTCAACACACAAGCCCGAAGCGACTTACATTCGCACACACACACATACACACACTCGCACATACAGATACGCACACATACAAACACAAATAACAGAAGTGGAAATTGTGGTGCTTCGTTATTACGGCCGACTTGGAGAGTTAGGTCGATTTGATTGCGAAATGCGGTGGTAAAGATGTGTGACGGCGGCGATGGCGTTGATGGCCTCGCAACTCAGTTGCTTTGGTCAACTTCTTCGTCGGCGATAAAGCCGCGGGTGAGGGTAATTGAATCCTTAATACGCGCACGTATGACAGAGACAACGGAAGCCGTCAGATTGACCGGACGACAACGTATATCTAGTCACAAATGCACTCCCACCCACGCTAAGCAACCGAGGCCCATAAAGTCTTGCATATTAAGGCTGGGGGGGACGTTAGCGAAACCTGCTCGATTTTTTGAACGCACAAATAGTCCAAGCCAGCGATATCCTGAACGCGTCATTGGACGATATTATAGAATCGTGCACAGAACCGCACACAAGCGTAACAAGCCTGTCAAACAACATTTTTCGTAACGCCATTCCTGAGAAAACAACCGCGACGGTTCTTAAAGCGGAAAAACAAATTTGGGCTCTCTCACCGCCAGAGACTATAAAGCAAATTAAAACAAAAATTGTATTCCATTATTTTTATTTTCTTCTTTGAGAAACCGTGAAACTCCAGGTCGTAAATTACTTCCTAAAGACGAAATGGAAGCTGTGAATATTTCATTAATCACTAAGAAAATTTTCTCAGTGTAAGCTGATTACTCAAAACCATCTATGCTGACCGTTTCGACATCACCCTTTCGTGATGCCACATCAGGTCATGTAATGTGTATGTGGAATATTTCGGACAGTCCGATGGCGATGAGCTCCATCGCTCCATCCATCGAGGGCCCTGCGGCCAAGACGATACTTATACATATGTATATATTTATATCGGTATATTTACTCGACGTAACAATAAGACTTACACGTCGATGGTTTTTGTGAGTATTGCTGCGAATGCGACTGACGTGACATCTTTTGAATATCGTGACCAAGGGTCAGATTTGTTCAGCCCGCCTGTCGCGCCTTTCTACGACTTTGTCTGCTCTTCTTCTGCTCGCTAGCGCAGCGTCGCCCGAGTGACATAGAATGATGAAGAAACTTGACACTCGGTACTCTTTTCAATTCTAAATATTCTGGCCGTGGCAGTGGCAGGATACACACATCCCCACACACTCACCACACACACACACATTGTGTGAATGTCGAAATTTAATCGTACGGTTTATTTTATTTTTCCCGCGTGTCATGGCGTGAGCGAGGACGCGTGACCGTTAATGGGATGGAGATATTGCAGATTCGCACAGAAATCGGAAGACAGAAATGTTGACGAACGTGGAAAATTCATTGTTCGCTTCAAGGATCTCTAAGTGCGAAAGAATATCAAATCTCGCTCTATCGTCTTCTTCTTGCTTTTCGGTCACTTCGACGTATGTGCCGATGCCTAATATTGCATTGAATTGTCTCCGACTTGGGTCGGCTGTGGGAATACGAATGGCGTAAAAAATGTCAGTCATGTACGCGACTGAGCGGATATTATATGCTCAAACACACACACATGCACACACACGCGAATACATATATGCTCGTGGACAATCGCTTTGTTTTTTTATTATTATTATTTCTTTCCACACAGTTATTCGTCTGTGAAATTCGAGGTAAGAAATTATTTCCATTTTTTGAAGGAGATCATTTCTACGAAACGTGCCTACGTTATATTATTACAAACTTTTTAATAATTTGGTCTGATATCGAGAAATCATTTTTTTTTAATTTAATTCTTAAACGGTCAGAAAATCGATTCGTTACTTCAGTGTGGAAAAAGGGAGGTGGCGATGAAAGGACGAATGGGGACACATCGTTGTCACATTCACCGAAAATGAATTGGCAAATAATTTCAAGGATAATCTTCGGGGTAAACAACGCAATATCTTCTCAATCGGTTTCAAATTATAGTGTTTGCTCCTTTTTAAAGCAACATCTTTGGTACCTTAGTTTTCCTTGCCCTAAACCCTAATTTTTTAAGGATATATTGAAACAAGTGTAGAGTAGCGTTATCGAGTGGGTGTGGTGGATTCACACGATATTAATAATGAAGGCAGATGATAATGTTGTTCGACAAAACCTAAACGTTTGGGATGTTAGACAAAGTGAGATAATAATAATGTTTTGATGCCATCGAAATGAAAATTATACCCTTCACTTCTCTGTCATCACAAACGCACAAAGGACTCTCATAAAAGGTGAAACCAATCCAACTTAATAATTGATTCCAAAAAAAAAGAGACGGCAATCTTGAAATTTTTAAAAGGAAAAAAAGGAAAAATTAAAAAGGGATTTCGACGGGACTAATTCAAATGAGCTAAAAACGTATGAATACTCCCAGAAATAAATACATGCCTTAACCCCTCCACCCACCTGTCCCACACGAATACACCCTCCTATCCCTCTCACCATCACAGGGAGACCATCCCAAAAAAAGCTCGCTCAAGCGAATGCGACAGGTGATTTCTTTGCAAACAGTCAACCACCCAACCAGACTTGGATGAAATCAAACGAAGGGATGAAGGTGTATTTCATTTCATACCAAAATCAACAACTGCAGAGTCTCTTACGGTCATATTTTCGTCGGCGGAACGCAACGTTTTGAGAATATTTTAGATGAAAATGACCGCAAGTGTAAAATTTGGATACTAACGACATTACGGAAAGCCAAACGGGGCTGTTTCGAGGAAATCTTTTCGTCTTTACTCGCACCCCAAACAATACCAAATGTCCGGCGTTCACTAACGAACGACAACGGATTGGTTGGCAGCAACCAACGCCAGACCGTCCAGCATAGAGCTGCCCCGAAGACGATAAGTCCATACACCACGTCCTGCACAATCTGTTGTTAACTCACATTTTTGTTTCGTCTTTGCTTTCGTTGCACATTTTGTTAAGGAAAGACCTGAATTGATGCCCGATGTTGCCGCCGCCCTCAGCCGTCGCAGCTTTGTTATTGCATCCTAAAGCAAACATAAACGGCAAAACGACGTAAGCGTCCGTTCGTCCTCCTATAACGATATTCTTCCTCTTGGCAAAAACAACACCGGCTGCAAAAACAGAAATCACCTCCGAATGTCTTGCGGTTCTTAGATCTCGTAAACGAGAAGAACGGACAGCATAAATTCAACCCAAAAAAAGGCTATGGCGTGAAGTGTGAGAGGGCGTTGCGTGCATAATATATGCTACTGTCCGAGACTCCGAAAATGACTTATTCGAAAGAAGACGAAGAAGATGAAGAAGACGAAGAAGATGTGGAAGAAGAAGAAGAAGATATACAGCGCAGCCGTGCTTTGTGCCGGACATTGAAAACTTTAGAAAATTTTACTCATTGCATTTAAGGTGCGATGAGGAAAACATAATAGTTTAAGCATTTTTGCTTAGGCAGCATCGTTCTAAATGTCGGGAGGTGTTTTTTGCTTAATTCATTTTGCAGCTTTTGTTGCGCGTTGAAAGCACGAAGATGGTAAGTAGTGGTGGAGGGGAGAGGGGCAAGGCGAAACGAAATATTGATGGTTGAAAATTCATTTTACTCCATTCGTCGGTTGCTTAAGAAAGCTTCCGAAGGAGTTACCACATTATAGTTAGCACTACGGTCGGATAATGACGATGCGAGACGATGATCAGGACTCTCATTTGTGAAGAGAAATATTATATATATATATATATATATATATATATATATATATATATATATATATATATATATATATATATATATATATATATATATATATATATATATATATATATATATATATATATATATATATATATATATATATATATATATATATATATATATATATATATATATATATATATATATATATATATATATATATATATATATATATATATATATATATATATATATATATATATATATATATATATATATATATATATATATATATATATATATATATATATATATATATATATATATATATATATATATATATATATATATATATATATATATATATATATATATATATATATATATATATATATATATATATATATATATATATATATATATATATATATATATATATATATATATATATATATATATATATATATATATATATATATATATATATATATATATATATATATATATATATATATATATATATATATATATATATATATATATATATATATATATATATATATATATATATATATATATATATATATATATATATATATATATATATATATATATATATATATATATATATATATATATATATATATATATATATATATATATATATATATATATATATATATATATATATATATATATATATATATATATATATATATATATATATATATATATATATATATATATATATATATATATATATATATATATATATATATATATATATATATATATATATATATATATATATATATATATATATATATATATATATATATATATATATATATATATATATATATATATATATATATATATATATATATATATATATATATATATATATATATATATATATATATATATATATATATATATATATATATATATATATATATATATATATATATATATATATATATATATATATATATATATATATATATATATATATATATATATATATATATATATATATATATATATATATATATGTATATATATATATATATATATATATATATATATATATATATATATATATATATATATATATATATATATATATATATATGTATATATATATATATATATATATATATATATATATATATATATATATATATATATATATATATATATATATATATATATATATATATATATATATATATATATATATATATATATATATATATATATATATATATATATATATATATATATATATATATATATATATATATATATATATATATATATATATATATATATATATATATATATATATATATATATATATATATATATATATATATATATATATATATATATATATATATATATATATATATATATATATATATATATATATATATATATATATATATATATATATATATATATATATATATATATATATATATATATATATATATATATATCAGAAATCTCGAAACTAAAAGAAATAATTATATTCAACACCTTGCAGATGACTTTATCAATCTTCAAATTAAAAAAAGGAATTAACGTAATGACCAGCTTCATTACGTTAAATTTTTAAAAGATAGTTTTAATTAATTGGGGTTATAAATCATTACTTCTATATTTCAAATTCTCGATTTTTAAATTACTTACTGGATGTGTTCCTTTGATTGATCGCTATATCCCATTTCTTCATAAGAGGCAATAGATCTGTCCAGAAAAAAATGGGATGGGTTTCAGGTCAATTAAAAATTCAACTCGTGCAGAAAAAGAAAGAAAACATCACATCTTCACATCGTCACTGCATACGCTATAGACTGCATTTTTTGTATGCTTCTCCAGGACGAACGTTAGTAGTTGTTGCGGCAAAAAGCCGCAGGAAGTCATCACCTAACGATGTAATGCGAACGCAACTCAGAACAGATTGGAGGCCGTCAAGTGGCATCAATGCCTGGATAAAACGGCACAGCATCAACTCAAATGTTTCCGACTGTTTGCCAGTGAATCAGTTCCGTAATCGCGTCCACACGGTTCACGTCTCTTTCAGCGTTCTACCTTTTAAACGGTCTCAACCATTGCCTTTCCTATGCTCATACTTTTTTTGCAGCGATAGAAATAGCTTTTTGCCGCTATTGTTTCTGCTGGTTGTCAACAACGGCACCGCCAAGTGCTTGTTGCAATTCAGTGGCGCAGTCGATTTGTTGGAAGAGGAAAGGACACGAAAAACAAAGATTCCTGAAAGGGATAAGTTTTTTTTAATTATTTTAATTATTCTCTTAATTGGATTTTTAAAAGGAATTTTTATCGTAAATAAGGTCAAGTTGGGTACGGTCTAAACAAAGAGGTGATAGGTACCCTTCGCCCCCCATATCCCTCCAGTGACATCAATAGTGATGAATCGATCAATTTATGATATTCCGAATATTCGCCATTTTCACAATCACAACTATTAGCTTATTCATTTAATGTGATTCTCATATAATTCTTTTGGTCGAAATCGCGAACCCCTTGAAAATTATTTGTCAAAACGCCTCTGCCAACAGGAAACTTTCCTTTTGCTTTCGGCACACTTTTTTCCTCCATTGCATTTCTCTTGCATTTAGGTGGCCACAGAATTCAAATCGGTGCTTGAAAGTTCTGGCCACGGTTGAAAGCCTTCCTCTTTTTTTTGATGACCTGAACAGACTCTGACAACGTGGCGGCGCGGCGCCAACGCTTTCTCTCATTCTTTCACAATAATGAAGAAGAGATATTCAAAGGTTTCTTCTTTTTTCGCAGTTGCCAACAACGATGAATGCCCACACGTATCCGTTGTGTATCGCGTAGATGCAGTATCTGTAACATTCGTAAAATCAGATTTTCAAGCCAACAGTTTTTTCTAGATGGGCTTCAGAAACTGTGCGATGGAATGTCGATAGCGGACAGGTGGGTAACTCCGGTGTCGCAGCAATGCACAATAAAAGAAGCAACTATGAAAACAACTAAAACTAACAACAACAACAACAACAACAACAACAACCAATCATGCACTTTGTATTCGTTTATTTTTAAGATTTACATTTTTCACCAACGAGAAATCAAAGATAAAAATTAGCAAAAACCTATCTTCGACCGAAACTCACAAGAAGGCGCGAACCTCTTAATTTATCTTATTATTTTAAGAAATAAAATTCTTAAATGATTACTAATTTTGTAAAAAAAAATTAGTCTTTGAAATCTCTTTTTAATACCGAAGCATCACTTTAATATAAAGCAATTAATTTTAGGTGAAATTCGGTAAATTTTGAGGAATCGCTAGCCATGCGTCGTCTTTAATTCCTTCAATATCTCAAATGTCCGCAACTCTAAAAAATCAATAATCTATATATTATCAAACACATTTGAACATCATTACAAACCCACGCGCACACACACACACACAAACACACATACAGACGTACGTAAACATACATTTATTGATATATTCACATACTCGTAACACACACATACTCACACAACACATACGTATGTGTATAATACTAAGTGGGGTGGCTTCGGAAGATGCGAGAAAAATCGCCCCCAGGCAAAATACGCGAGAAAAACGGTCAGCAGCGCAGATGCTGTAAGCCTCGCATGTCGTATAGAGTTTTTTTTTTCAAAATATCATTGCCCATCGCTGAACGAAGGTAAAGAAGAATGAAAAATAAAACGGAAGAGAGGAAGGGAGGACAAATGACATGAGAAGAAATGGATGCGCGACACCTCGATACGTTTCTAATCGTCTCTCGCGTAGTCGGTTCTCAGCATGTGCGTCTTAACGTCATCGTCATGAATAGACATGAATGGACTCTATTGAATTGGTCATGTGTGCCCTCAGATAAATTAAAGGACCGTACGAACTGTTGGTGGGGAAGATGAGGAGGAGGGGAGGGTCTCCCTGAATCTTTGCATGCTAAACACAATCATTGTTTATGAGTATTTCAAGCGTGCCTCCTTTCTCCATAATAATAGTCTTAAATGAATTAAAGGCGAGGCGGTTTGAAGACATCATTATCCCCACCTCGGCAGTAATGCTTCTCAATTCTCACCATCACGCATTCATATGTGCTCCTTTGGCAGAGACACAATCGATAGATTCATTCGCGTGTAATTTACGAATACCCTAAAATCGAATTGAAATACCATTGCATTATCATCGACCGACTTGTCACCCCTACCCTGACAAAGAGTGGACAGCCAACCAGCCAGCACTAGAACGCAGTGCAAATAATCACAACGATGATGCAATTTCGTCCTCAAGTTATTGTCGTTCGTCATAAAGTGAAACCCTTCGGGGAGGCAGGGAGAAAAGAGAATTTAGAAGAATGGGAATGAAAACAGACAGAAATTAGCTTTGGTGTTCTTACGAGCAAGGGCTGTTTGCACTATTTAGAGAACATCGCTGTCCTCGGATCTGTCTTGGGGATTGCACGAAACTTTTGGTTAATTTTAGATATAAAAAATGCGCTCTTTCGCATCCGAGAAATAGTCTGACTGTAGGGTCTCAAAATTCTGAAGTATGTTCGAGAATTTCCGCGATTAATATTCTCAAACTTTAATGATTTTAGGTCAGAACAAAGCGATCACAAATGGTCAGAAAGAGGATGTCCAAAGGGGGGAGGCACACTAGACGAAGCAGAAAAATATATTAAGAATATATTAAGAAACAACAACAAAAACAAAGTACATAATGGTAAGAAACACTCACACGACATGTTTGTTAGAGATAATGATTTTATTTTATTTAAGATTGCCAACTAAATAACTTCATTAACGAAGTATCCTGCGAGTGGAAGCAATCTATTTTACACCCATTAATGTTTTTAAAAAGAAATAAACCTTTCGTCGTTTTTCCTTCAATCAGATGAAACCCTAATTAGCCTTCATGGCCATTAAGTAAACAATTTACCAACTAAACCGTATCGGTCAAAGATATTCACAATTTCTTCGATCTAGCCCGGCCAGCTATCAATATTTAATTTTTCTTGTTTTTCATATTGTTTTCAGTTGATCGCTCCAGTCGCCTCCGCAGTAGCATTGACTGACACAAAGCCAGATTTACCGCATTCACACTTTCAAAAATCGACTTTTTGTTTGGGCTACCAAGCTTCAATTTCAATTTGGATGTAAGTTAGAAATAATTGTGTCTCCAAAACGCAAAGCATTATCGCAACTGCTTTTGATGGACATTTCACTTAGACGCAACGCCCCAAAGCAGCATTATCGATGCGACCGACCCTCGGACACCGTCAAGTATCCGCAACATACCACCATGCTTCCGGAATGTCATCATGGATAAACAATACCTTAGCATAATATCAATTGCGGCGAACGAGAGTATTTGTATTTTGAAATTTTTGCCATCAGAAATGTTCTGTTTTCTTCGATTTTGCAGCCCCCTTTTTCTAATCAACTATCCCTTTGATGCCAATCTTCATTCAAATTTACGCTCCACTTACGCTCCAGTTCCGCTCTGTTTGAAATAAGCACGGTGTAATCTGCCCAGCAAAATACAGAAATTGAAAGAATTTGGAAAATGAAAAATAAAAAGAAACGAAAACAACTAAATGAAAATCCTTCGTGGTCTTTCCTTTATAGGCTTCGATCTCTGGGTGAACAATTTCTTATCGAGCCTTTTGCATCACCGCTACCGCTTTGAACATGACCTGCACAAAAAGGGTTTTAAAGAGATCAAGGCAAAAAACCGATACACTTTTATTATGAAAATCGTAAAAATTAAATCCATCGAAATTTATTTTTGTACAGAAATCTACTATTCTTGTAGAAGCAGGGGAAAATATGTCTACACCCCGAATTGATTTTAGGCAGATATAAATCGCTTCATTGCTTTTCCGGTTATTGTTATGAAACGGTAAATAGACACGCGCTGTTATTCAGTGTTCAATCACTCTCTAATATTCTTCGATATAATATTTCAAAATTCTGTCTTTCGTACGCAGAAAGGATATTAACTCTTTGGGACTTCCTTAAATTCATAAAATCATGAGAAAGCAAGCTTCGCCGTTATTCAATTCCGCCTCTACAAAGAAGCAATTTCTGAAGAGGGACAGAGAAAAAATGCATAGCAAAGGGGAAAGGGAGAAAACGAGGTACAATCATTCAATCATTTAGTCAGTGACATGGATCTTTGATCATAAAGTCGTTAAATAAAATACCTTGACAATATTTTAAGATATCTAAAAGGCGATATCTCCTAAATTAACTTTAGATCATGAGTAATTTTTTTATAAAAAAATAATTTTATAGAATATTAAATTTTTATTAAATATTCAAATAATGTTCAATTTCTAAAGCGTTAGCAATAAATAGTTTTCGAGATTGTGTGAATGAAATCTCGTGATTTGATAAAAACTAAGATTTAGTTCGCAGCGTTTTACTTTCAATCCGTTTGCCTTTTACTGCACAGAATCCTCAAATCGGACATCTCCGAATTCTTTAGTTCCCCTTAAGGCAATGAACTTCCCTAATGTGATTTGATGTGCTCTTCTTTTGCTTTTTATCACTTACTAATTCTTCCAATAATAAATAAATCACATACTAACAAAACATAAACGCCTTCCTGTGCCTTCTCCCCCTTCCCCTATACTTTCATTACCACTTGCCCCTTTGATTCAACCGATGCAGTCAACTTTCCGAAGTATCTTTATTTCTTTCCTTTCTTCTATCCATTCATACTGCCTTCTTTCGTTCGTTTCTTCCTTCCCCTACCGTTTCCTTTCTTCCTTACAATTTGTCCTTGACATTAATACTCCAAGAGTACTTATAAATTGTTGATGATATCCTGCAAGTAGATTTTTCTGATCTCAACGCAAGGCAAACAAAAATTCTGATGACGTCATTAAAAGAATTTTTTATTTCCAAACAAAACGACCGACCTCTTCTCCATAACTCAATCCACACCTACCTACTCCCCCCTCCCCCTTTCCCACCCTTCCAACGGGCATTAGTAAGACAAACGCACAGACAGATACACGCAGACACACACGCACACACAAATGAACGTTAGTTCGTAAGTACGTCACTACTGTTTTATACGTACTACTAGATATGTGTGTGTCTGTGCCATAGCTGTGCCGATATGTCTGGCGTGTTGTTGTGCGCCCGGCATTTTTACAAATTCAACTATTTACGGATGGTGTGCTATACTTTTATAGTTTTATTATTGCAACGACAAGTGCACGTCGTCGCTCCTCCTCGTCGTTTGGTCTCTGTCTGGTCTTGGTCTGGGCATAGGTCCGGGTACTTACTCCTCGTAACCAAACATCCAACAGCAAACAGTCGAAAGCCAACAACAACAACAACAACATTAACAACAACAATAATAACAACAACAAACACGGACTCCGTGCACTTTTTTCTATATTTGCACAATCATGAATTCTTTTATTACTCTTTTATTTTATGTGTTTATGTGCGACGTTTTCTCACTCTTTGTGGCTCTCGGAGTGCATGTGGTGAATGTATTTGTGTCAGAGTCCATTGCCGCCACGACTTGTTTTTAAATGTTCAGAAAGTGAAAGTCTTCCGGATTGTGCTTATGTTGCTACTACTGCTACTTCTGCTGCTGCTGCTTCCATGATTTATTAAGTTCCAAGGGAATACCCTCCCCCCCAACCACTTTCGATTTTTGAGCTCACTTTCGAGCACGTGCTGCCCGCTCGTACTCACACACACACATGCACACCCATAAACATGTAACATACACACACAGACATATACACGGAGACATATGATTGCATAATTTGTCTAAGAATGGCTATAAGAATCCATGACGTCATAATTTTTGATGATTGCTGCCTTGACGTTAACGTAGAACGTGGATTTGGAATCGTTTGTTCTATTTAATTATGTGCTTATTAAAGGAATCATCAGTCTTAAGTAGAAGAGCTTTCAACAAACGCTGCCGAATACTTATCGACTTCCACATTAACTCACACATACACATATGTGTATATATTACACATGCACAAACATATTAAAATATAAACGGAGGGGTAATCGATATGCAGATCACCATAAATATCAACGTCGCCCACCCCATCCACCGCCCCCACCCCTTCCTAATTAGCCAGTTCATTAATGAAACTGCCATAGACCAAATGCACTTTCACTTACTCTAATAGTTTACCACTACCAGACATAAATGCATGCATGTATGTATGTGTGTGCGTGTATATACATATGTATATTATGTGTATATATGTCTGCATTCAAACAAATAATTCGGTTAATTTAATGATAATGAGCTGCCCCAGATTATACCTACTTAACTGACAAAATTCGGCATGTGTAGCTTTCGAGGTGGGTATACTTGTATGTGTATGTGTATGTATGATGTATGTATGCATATATATATATATATATATATATATATGTCTAGGCCTCAGACGACATTCACAAACAATCACACCCACACGAATAAGCAAGGACATTTACATCAAATGTAAATAAACTGTTAATGAGCAAGTTTGTATGTAGGTGAATGTATGTGCATGTGTGTATGTATGATATGGTATGTACTTATATGTATCTGCTGCATTTGTATCAAAATAAGCTGAAATCTACATTTCCAATAAATACATTCACCCAAATCGTATCTTTATGACTCATATTCACTTATACTATATTTTCAACTAATTATATATAAATGTGTATGTGTGTGTATGCATATTAATACATAAATGAATTCATGATATGTCTGCGTGTGTATGTATAGGATTAAATGTATGTATGATGTACGTTTAGGCAGTCATTTATATACCTAATTATGGAAAATCCTTCGTGAATCGCATTTAATTCATTCAACACTTGTCACAATTGGTCGACTGTTTTGCCGACTGCATTCGTATTGGAATAAACTGTTGCTTCTCGCCAGACAAGTTGTTAATTATTTTATAAGAAGGTTATTAACACATTTACACCATCCTCACACTTCCTCCACCCCGACCTTGGCACAAATCACAAAATTATACCAAGCAAAACTTCGTAGATGAAAAATCACAAGTTGGGTGATTCGAGTTTAATTAATTTCAATTTATTCATCTCACCGATGAATAAATCAATCTAACACAATTGTTTTTGTAACGATATTTTTAAAATTTATTTCATTTCAACGATATTCGTTCGATTCGTTATGAATTCGTTTCAATGGAATTCGAAAATTTTGCATAAGTGGGAAGAAAATCAGTCGCGGAAATGTTTTAATAAAGAACAATTGATGGAAGACCGGAATTAAAAGTGTCAACAAATTTCTGGAAGGCTATAGCCGCGATCTTAGTATTAGATTCATCACTCCACAAAAATGACTTCTTGACAAAGGTTTTGTCGAAGGATATATATATATATATATATATATATATATATATATATATATATATATATATATATATATATATATATATATATATATATATATATATATATATATATATATATATATATATATATATATATATATATATATATATATATATATATATATATATATATATATATATATATATATATATATATATATATATATATATATATATATATATATATATATATATATATATATATATATATATATATATATATATATATATATATATATATATATATATATATATATATATATATATATATATATATATATATATATATATATATATATATATATATATATATATATATATATATATATATATATATATATATATATATATATATATATATATATATATATATATATATATATATATATATATATATATATATATATATATATATATATATATATATATATATATATATATATATATATATATATATATATATATATATATATATATATATATATATATATATATATATATATATATATATATATATATATATATATATATATATATATATATATATATATATATGTAAAATATAAATTATCGATGCATTGATTTTTCATAGAAAAATTTTTGGTCAGATATTTCAGACTTCAATCTTTTCGTATAGAATCATCCATCGACAAGTTTTGTCTTTTACAAAACTGGCTCAAAAGAAAAAACCATTCAAAAACTTTTTTCAGCAAACCCTACGCTTTATCGTGGAATCAATTTCATTCAAATACAAATGACCTGGACCCAAATCCAAATAGAATAGAACTGACCTTAGACAATTCCACCAATTCAGCTTTTTAGTTGAAACATTTGTTATTTCCAATTTATCGATAAAGCCACCGATAGACCGATGAAGCCACCATCTACGACGTCTAACGCCAGCTCACTAAAACTGCCGGACCGTGTCAAAATGCATCGGCGAGTGCGGGATACAAAAAGAAATCCTCGGGTAGGACATCCGCCAATCATTGTTGTGATAAAAATCCTTTCAGTCAAGTCTTCCGTGTATTTTCATTTCTCGATTATTTTTGTGAACTTCCGAAGAATTTTGAAAACGTTATTGATGACATTTTCTTAAAAGAAATCCAATTAAATAAAAAATTTTCGAATTTAACGGAATATTAATAAAATCTTCTTAAAGCTAATTTTAATCCGTTAATTCCAAAAATATCGCTTGCCTTAACGAAAACCCGATCCAGTTGGCCCGGATAAAGACACATTCACTTAATCATTTTGAAATAACGAATATGTCGAAAATTGTTGCTTGAAACCGCCCCCGCTTCTACTCTTCGTTATTATCTAAAACAGAAGAAGTAGAAGAAGAAAAATGATGAATTTTTTAGCTCAAGAAAAAAATCAAGCCTTCTGTACACGAAAAGGACTTTGTCTTTGTCTTGTCGTTGTCCCCGAGACGTAAGCACGAATTGCAATCAAAGTCCTTTCCTTACTTTTTGCTCGTTCTGGTGGAGCTCGTTGTGGGAGCCCCGATTTCGGTACACTGCGGCCTCCACATATGTACCGACTGCACAGATTTACAAGCTCCGAACGACCGCACCGCAGTAGCATCTCTCGGAAGGGGTGTGGTGGGGGCAGGTGTGAAGAGCGGGTGTGGTAGAAAAATTGTTGGTTAGATTGGTTGATGTGAAGGAAAAACTATCGTTCGGCCGGAGAAAATCGCCTTAAAGGAACTCACTGGACTGTAAAGTTAGTTGCAAACGTTGCCGGACATAACAATAATTATAAACTGATATGGAAATATATTCGTTAGTGCGCGCGAGTGTGGTGTGTTTGCGTGTGTAGTGGTGGGTGGGGTGGGCCAGGATGGGTCGGTGAGTGAGCGACTGACTACCTATGGTCCCTGGACCATCGGTCGGTCAGTTATGGAAAAGTCGTGTTAACGTTTTGCAATTAGAATAAAGGCAGAAAACAGGAAGAAGAAGAAGAAGAAGAAGAAGAAGAAGAAGAAGAAGAAGAGGAAGAACAAGATGATGATGATGATGGTGAAGAAGAAGATGACAACGCTAGAGAAAAAGAAGAAGAAGAAGAATACGAGCATTTGAATTAGGTAGAATAAAACTGGCCACTCCTTTGTTTGTGCGTTTGTTTGTGCGGGGAAAGTTGAAATCGCCTTTTTGAGTGCATGTTGTAGAGAGTGTCCACAACAAACGGGCACCGGGTCTTCGAGACGTATGTAAGTAAACATGCATCAACACACTTACTCACGTATCGCATCGATACACACAGAGCCATCTACGAAGCCATTTTCCTTGCGGGCATCAAGTAAAACAAAACGGATTCTTGCTTTGCATTCGCAAATACGAAATACATCCATTAGTGTATGTATGTGCTTGTATGCTCGAACTAATACAACAAATACCCCTGCCGCTCACCTGTTTGTGTGTGTGTGTTAGTGTGCGCTACATAAACTCTGAAATTTTAAGACCAAGTGATGCATTCGAGAAAATAGAAGAGACCGGACCGCACCGGGCGAATGGGACGACAAAGGAATGAAGGAATATAGCGGCGATTCTGCATCAAAGTTTATTTCATTTGCTTCATCATCATCAGTACCAGCACGTAGTGCCCCAGCGTCGTCAAGATTAGGCACAGTGGGGCACGCTTAACGAATTCCTATTTGAATTGTGCCGAACGCACCGGATACTTTCCTAGCGCCACCGTGCAATCAAGTCTTCTCTGCCCAGATAGAGCATCCGGTCAATCTTGGTTAACTGCATTGTGCGCAGAAACGCAGAATTTTCTATTTACATAAACCATCCCTGAACTGAAATCTCAAAATAGTCGTCGGTCAACATGCCGCACATTCATTCCTCCGTCCAGCCCGGTCCGATCGTCCAGCTGCCGAATGGACAGTCGTCACGTTGGTGACTCGTCGTTTGGTCCGAAGAAATCGTGCAACGAATACTGCGTTTCCTCGAAAGAAAAGAGAATCTCCCACTGTTTCCCTTCACGCCACGCACCACACCCAATTTCGGACTATTACGACGATGCTTGTTGTTGTTAATGGCATTACCGTTCGGTCACTTTTACTCGTATGCTTCTCACATACACAAATCGAATCGCAAGTCATATGCAAACAACATCAACTCCCTGCGACAGTCTGGACGACTGGCTTTCCTTGGTCTTCGTTTCATCTTCATGCAGGTCCTTCTATGACTCCTTCGTTAACCGAGAATGAATATTGTGCGCTTTACCGACGCTACACAATTTACAGATACAGAACACTAGCGGTCAAGCTGACCATGGAGAATTATCGATTGGGGGGTGGCAAGCGTTGTCGACACGACTGGTAGGAGCCGAGGAAGACGGTGAGAATAAATAAGAAAAGGGAACAAGAAGAGAGGACCGGTGTTCTATGTCTAAACGACATGCTATTCGGCGACAACGGCTACAGATGACGAGAAGACCAAAAGGAATTGCGGATTTTCTCCACATTCTGCTGGACGCAATGCCTTGAAACGGGAATTGAACGAACTTACTCCACCCCCCCCCCTCCATCCACCCTCCTTTTCTCCTCGACGACATTTTGATACCCGGACGAATTTACTGATGCGACTACAAATGCTGTTCCGTGTGTAAGATCGCAGAATGGTAGTGGAGGGTGTTCTTGAATGGAGCGCGGAATTCGGGTAAAGGATTTTGGTGGGGTCCGCAGTCGAAGTCGCGTGGTTGGTGGGTTGAGACTTGAGCAAGAGACTTGCTGTTTCCGACAGTTCGGTTTAACGTGTTCTCAAGCAGCCACATTCTGATGCCCAAGCGACGACGCTGGTCAACGAATATTCATTTGACCGTTAGATGATGCTTTCAATGTTGAAGCGGCAACCTGCGCGGGGGTCCATGCGGGGCTCGTTCGTTATTGAGTTAGCACAGCAATACCGAGCTTTTCAGAAAATTCGCCATTATTCGCCTTCGCTTCATCCCGCCAACCGTCGCTCGCCAACGTTCAACCCTTCAACCCATGCACACATATTCGCACGGCACGTACACCTTCGCAAGTCATGTCAAAGTCCTTCTGCAGTGGTCCTTTCAAGTTGTTGGTATTGTTATTGTTATTGTTGTTGTTGTTGGAGCCATTGTCGTGTCGATACCATTGGGTAGAGTGCTGTAAGAATCGCCCGTCAAGAATATCTCGTAGAATGCTTCGCAGGTCTTGAATCCTTAGTTCTCTGCTTGATTATCTCGAGTCATAGAGGTCTTTTCTTTCCCTCTCTCTCTCCCCTCACCGACTCCTCTCACCATTCGCAGTTGCTGCGGCTACGGATTTACAAATCCAGCACTAAATATTACTTCGAAACTACTTGTATGTGTTCTGTGTGTATGTGTGTGTGTATGTATGTGTGTGTATGTATATATATATTTGTACATGTTCATATATCACATACCAACGATGTCTGATTTCATCCAGGATTGCTAAAGTATCGTCTCCTAGATGCAGAGGTTATCGTCTCTACTGGACGCTTCTATTAGTTCCTTACCAAACCCTTTCCATTGTTCCCGTTCTCGCCATCCCGCAGACATCTACCACTACCACTCAAGTGATTCTCGGACAACGAACATTTACCGAAAATTTCATGAATTCTGTCCGTAAGAAATGTTTCAGAATTTAAACTGTAGTCCGGTGCCTGGCGGTTGCCGACATCCATTTTGAATTTTCAAATTAAAAGAAATTCTTATGTTCGGACTTCATGAAACAGCTGGGACCGACCCGACCAGCTCCTCCCAAATACCAATTCATTCGTCTTTGCCAACCAACGCAGTGAAGAAACGTACGGCAGGGTGTTTGGGGCGGGAATTGAAGTAATTTTCCTTTATCTTTATGCGTAGGCTTTTGACAAGAAATTCAGAAAAAGTGAGCGAGAAAGAAATAGGAGGGGAGTGGAAAATGGGTGGTGGAAATGTAGAGAAAACTCTCTCAACGTTACAGAATTTTGGAAACCTTTTCTCGGCACAAAAATAACTAACTCATGTTCTCTCGACCAAATTCAGAATTCGCCCAAAAATTTAGATATAAATCTTAAAATTATTTGCTAAAGGATGAACCAGTTTTTTATGATTCGATCACAATTTCTGAATTTTTTTCAAAAGTTTGAAGTGTTTTTTTTTCAAAAAATTATGACTCTTCTATTTTTTTATTTCAAACTTTCTTTTGTGACTTGGCAAACTTTCTATCACGCCTTCACTCGCCCATTAAACCGAAGATAGTGTTAGGATATTAATGCTGGTTCTTCGTAAAAGCGTTCAGGTCTTCGTTCGTCGCTAAAGAGTTTCAATTAGTGCGTTTATACCAAGGCTCACTTTGTCTCGTCCTGTCTTGTTTTCCAGTTGGCCCTTAACTGTTTAACAAAACTATACTCGTCTGGACGTCATCCATGGCAGTATAAAACAGATGATAAACAACTGAAAAAATGGGACGATACTGCGTGATTAGAA
The DNA here is from genome assembly GCA_963966595.1 of Physocephala rufipes. Classification (NCBI taxonomy): domain Eukaryota; kingdom Metazoa; phylum Arthropoda; class Insecta; order Diptera; family Conopidae; genus Physocephala; species Physocephala rufipes. Next base: position 14,761,070 of record OZ016501.1, read on the forward strand.
CCCTGAAATATGCATTTTAATGTCATAACGTCATCTAATACTTCGGAACAGGCAGCCTCAGATTACAAAATATTGCTTGATTGCATCTGATCAATGATGGTATCTAGTAGAAAATTATCAGTTTACGAGTTTACGAGTTATAGACATTTCAAATGTATGTAATGTCAGCATCACAATCATCACAAAGTAATGTGTTTAACAAAATTACTCTTGGGCTCAAATGACGCGAATCACCATCCACTGGAGCCAACGCACATATATATCATAGTGGTTTTTAATGAATAATAATAGTGAACATTTTACCTTCCACAGCCAACTGTTTTCGAGTTATAAACAAAATTTCACAAAGTCCTGAAAGAAAACTAACCCTTCGACATCACCGGTTCTATCAGTATTATTTCCATCCAAATTCGAATTTCAGTATGTTTTACGATTACAATCTTTCCTATGCTCCGCCCAAGAAAATAAAAAAAATTATTTTTTTTCGAAAAATATATTAAAATCTTTAATTTTTCCGAGCGAGCGTCTTCTCACGGCGATGCTACAGAGCCTGCAGTATTCATTTTAATTTAAATAAACACAAGATGAAGTTGTAAAGTATTGTAAAGACATTTTCTAGTTCTTTCGAACGGTCTGGTTCTCGACTTTATTTATCATATACGGTTATTAAATATAAGTCCTATATGGGATGAGATTTATCATTCCTGCAACTTCCTCAAATACACTTTTTTTCATTCAAATTCAACTTAAAATATAACTTATTTCCTAAATATCCCCCAGACTATCCTAAGGCAATGATATAATCATCATCACTTCAAACCGATAACCGATATCCGATGGTATCCTGACGCTAACATACCGTGTTTCACTTGATATGAAATTATTCTAAAATAAATAATTTAATCATGATCCGTGCAGTCCAGTAAAATTTAAAGCATCAAAATCACATAAAAATCGAAAATCGCACCGGTCGTAAAAGAAAGACAAAGGAGCTTATTCAAATTCATTCGATTCCTTAATATGAATGCTGATTAGATGCGAAATCAATCTCTTTAACGAAATTAATGCAAACCAATCATGTCATGAACGTGAAGAAGAATGTTTTCTTTCTTTTTTTCCTTTTGTTTTTTTTTTGGACAAACAAATATATTTTTCTCCTAAAAAAATTGAGCGGTTCATTGAATTTTTCTAACATTTATAGGAAAATATTTTTTTGAAGGGCTTAATAAAAGCGGCAACAAGTGGCTCATATAATTGTAATAAATTCATTTATTGCCAAGGCACTAGCACTTACCCTCCTCATCCGCCTCCTCCTCCATTTTACCATAGCACAAAACTCACCGCATCAGCTGTTGGAAGAAGAGGCGAGAAGTAATCCTCTTCTTCCAACAAGGAGATGTTGCAACATGAAATATTCATTCATTCTTTTTTACTTTCATTCACGATTCTTTCCCGATTACATTTTTTCCATTATTTCTCTCTCGCCCTTCATTCTTGTCGTTGGAGATTGTTAGAGTGTTACTGGTATTTGTCAAGGGGATTGGGGTGGAGAGGGTGATAATACGGATGCGGATGTGGATGCAGATACGGCTATCGATACGATGTAACGTATTACTTAAAACATTTAATAAAAATCAACAAGTGTATAAATTTAACATCTAAATAAGTGAGTTGCACTTAAAGCAACAAAATGGACCGTGCCTTGTGCCCCCATTAAAATAAACATATATTGGCTCCAATTGGATTAATCGTCGCTGGTCGTTTAGTCGCTCACTCGACTCGATCTCATTCTGCGATTTATGAATATCGTTGCAGCGGCAGCGGAGAATTAATGCATATTTTGTGTTTAGTGTTTAAAAGTAAAGAGAGCAATTTAGGAGGGGTGGGGAGAGAGATGATGGGGAGAGGATTGATATAACGTTTTGCATGAATTTACGATGTAAGCGAGCTGGTAAATGAGCGTTAAAATTAAACAAAACATAAAGTTCCGGATCTCGTCCTTACAGACCAATAAATTATGTAGAGTATTATATTATTGACATATAAATTTCTCCCCAGCAAGGAAGATACTCCCCACAAACTTTAGTCTCCTCTTACGGGTCGGAGAAATCAACGAATTTCACCTGACTCAACACACGAAGGGACTTTAACTAAATTTATATAATTTTTATCTTTCGATAACAAAGGTCTAATCGTTGTTGTTGGTGTTGCTTCTATTGTTGTTATTGTTGTTATTGTTGTTGTAATAAGATTGACTGCACTCTATCGATTGGCCGCTGACAAAACATGAGAAAAAAATGTGATAAAGCAATCCACTGCGTTAAATGATCCAGGCTCCAAAGAGTCGACAACTTAATTAAAATTTGCCCCGCTGATGACGATTATGTCTTGTGTATATGTGTGTAAATGTATATGAGTGTGTGTGTGAACGTACTTACGTGTGTGTGTGTGTTTATATGTATTCCAAGAAACAAACCAGAAGTGAATTATAGACATTCTTACAGAATGATTTGAGGTCATCGTACCTACTTGGGTGTTATAGCTGTTATTCAACGGAAACGAAAAGAAATTCACCCACATTTGTTCCAATAAACCATTGTCGTTCATTACCTTAGCCCTGAAAATATGGTTGCAATTTTTTTTATTTTCATCTCTAAAAATGTGAAAGTGATTTTAATTAATTTCAACACAGTTTTGCTTAAATCAGTTTAAAATATTCAATTTCATCGCCAATCATTTAAGTCGTGCTTAATCCTACGATTCTTAACTCAGAAATATATTTAATTTAATATGAAAAGGCATTTCTAGCACCAAAATTAATTCAAATGAAGAAACAAAAAGAAAGTTTTGCATCAAAAAATCATAATCGTAGAAACATACTCGCGTAATTCATACCCTCGTGATTGAAACCGGATCGGAGTCTTATCCCAAAAACAATTTTCCTTCTTCTCTCTTTATTGATTGCATCCCTCTCAATCTGCATTGCAGACATTTCGAGATTACGTTTTTAAAAAATTCTTCATTCAAACAAAATTTTTAGTTAAACCCAATCAGATTTTTTTATCATTATTTCAAACAATAAACCCCGAATAAATGAGATTGTCTTTACCGCAGCTCAAGCTTTCTTTATTCTTGACTCAATTTTAGCAAAGTAGTCCATGTTCGTCTATACTCTATGGTTTTAGAAAATCCGTTACATTTTCTGATAATATTTTCATATTCCAATCTTTCAAATTTCACCAAATCGAAGTGTTAAAAGGAAAATATCAGACCACAGACATCTGCATCTGCCGATCATTTTGCGCGATCGTGTTTTAAAAAATGTTTATCCTGAAATTGTTGCAGCGCGTCATTAATTTTATTGGGTAAACCGAAAAACCACGAAAGCGTAACCAACGATGATATTTATCATCCTCCAAAAGCGTCAAACTTATTAAAACAAATCTTATCGTATGGACGGCAAAACACTATTCGTGTTTGCAAAGAAGAAAGCGTGTGTCTGAAACGGTCATCGCAAGCAAGATAAACCCTCTAAAGCAAATAATCGTACTTCCCCATCTATTTTCGAGCCCTTAATTAAATGACGGTACAAGGGATGGAAAGAGAGAGAGAGCGGGAGAGAGAAAGATAGTCGTAGATAGAAGGAGAGAAGAATGCAGTCGATTTCTAAAACAAAACTGAGGCTTGGGTCAAAGTGCACAAATCGTCTTGTCCACCATGAGAATTCGGATGTTACCAAAAACTGACCCATCATACATTACGCATATTAAAAAATTCCGTTACAGGACAACCCTTCCCGAATCTGACATCTTTCCGGTTTTCACATTCCATTAATGGTTTCTGACCAACACCCGACTATGGATGACCTTAACAGTTTTTTTGCTCAAAAATTAAAGTTTTTCAGAAAAATCAAGTATTTTTAAAATTATTCCAGAATCATTTCGTGAGCATTCGGTATGAAAGAACATCAAGCGCTCGATAAAACTAGTTTGCGGTCTCGGCAGTAACGTATAATAAATAATGAATGAAGAGAACGTTCAATGCCCGTCTCCCCGATAATCCTTACCGATGTCCCAGCAGAGCATACGAGTTACTATCGAACATACTTACCTTTCGCAAGTCCTTAATCCTTACAAATGTCTCACGTCTCATCCTGCAAGCGCATCTTCCAAATATAGTTTGAACATTTTGACTGTTGGTGACCCGATGCAATTTAAATAAATCGAGAAGAATTTCACGTTCGGTTCATAGCCTTCGGATCGTGTTGCGTCCAAGACATCCATCAATGACATATTAATGTCTTATGAGACGTCCGAAGCCAGTATGCTCGGTATATCCTCCACTGCTACCACCATCACTGTCACAACTATTTTTCTCACAATCATCTAAACAGCCCTAATTTCTAAGCAATCTCGATTAGACTCGCCAAATTGCGCTTTAGAGGATTTTAAAGGATTATTAAAATATCGCGGCGATTGCAGGCCCGTTATGAGATACAAATGCAGATACAATTTTTTTAATTGTTTTATTGATAAATTTAAATTATATTAATGATATTAAATTATATATTCAATGTCATCCAAATGGTATTATTTCAGAACGAGATATCTCTTAAACTAAAAAAGGTTTTTAAAATATTGACGTATCAACGTCACGGCTGTTTTTTTTTCTAAATTAAAAGTTTTGAAAAGGAAGTCTTACATGTGCTTGATCCGGACATATTATTTTAGGTTGAAGGAAGTCAATTATCGGATTCTTCATTTAAACAGAAAACCTTTCACCGAAATTTTGACATTTATGTTTATCTATAATTTCCTTTGAAAAATATAGAAAAAAGAAATAGCAATTGACAAAAGCTTGACCCAAAATAAAGCATCCCCTAATATAAAACTAACAAATACTAAACACCCCCGCCTTCGTCCTTGCTAAGAGCTCTGACGAATCTTCACGCATCTTCAAACTATTTCTCCTCCTCGTTTTCTTAAGTTTCTTACAATTTATAAAATATACAAACAACGGAAGTCTTTAAGGGACGATATCATGCCAATTTGTGTCCCTCCGTGTTAGCCAAGTTAAAATCAAATGTAACCTAAAAGATTTCCAGCCAACCCACAATGACAAGCGACAAATTCTTGTGGCCACTCCCCCGTAACGGTATGAGGTATGGCCAACAAATTAAAAAGCATCGAGAAAGCATCGGTTCGGTGTTAAAGTAAGCATAACAAAAAAGTTTTGTCGTTTTTGAACGGGACATGACTGGGAGCGCGGTTTCTGCTTGATACGATAAGTCAAACTTTATTTAACGCCATTAAGAAAATCCACTAGAGAAGTCTCTTACCCGTCAGTCATAGAGACCCGTAAAAGAAAGAACATTTACTTTATCAAAACTTCAATTTTACCCAACACGATTTCACGATATTATATCACTGCTGGCTGGCACCAAACCAGCACCAACCATCAAGTGCCGTCAACTATCAAATCATTTCCGAAGTGAGAAAAGTAAAGGTTTCAGTATTAGATTTCAGGATTAGATAAATCAAACGCTTATTAACGATTTTCATAAGCTCGGATTTATCAGATCTTTAACAAATATTCGAAAAAAACTAATGCTGGCAAGAACACTTAAGGACACATTCTAATTAATGATCTTACGAAAATTAAAAGAATTAAAGGTAATCCAAAATTCTTTGGAATTTCTAATCATATTGAGATCGGAATATATCCTATATTCTATATAGTATAATGTGACAAAATCTTGAATTTATTGGAAATTCGTATTGATTTGATCGATTGCAATGAAATAATCCGTAAAAATTTCAAATAAACTGCAGTAAAATAATCCGTAAAAATTCAGAGATTTTGAAAAATGTATAAAAATAGAGTATGGTTATAAATGCTCAAAGGCTTTTAAGGCCGATAAATAATTTAGTTAACCCGATTAAATGAAGATTCATACGATTCGATTCAGTTGACAACGAGCGTATCTCAGACAGATCGCGGTTTGAAACGTTTGACGATGACTGCTTTCACAATCGGTTAACCTTCTGATGGTGATCTGATAACGATTGTTTCATTAAATGACTTTACTTTTATTAATAATAATTAAGCTATTCATATATTTATTTACATGGTTTTCCCCCGTTGGTTCTTTAAGTTAGAGAGAGACACTTTAAGACACAGTTTAAGAGACAACGTTTAAACACTTATCAAAGAGCTAGAATGGGATAAATCGAGACATTTTTAATTTAGAAGAGACGCTTTTCAACGATCAGTTTGAACAAATTTAATTCTATCCTCTATATAATAATAATATTCTATAATAATAATAATATTCTATAATATTCTATCCTCTCTATAACGTCAATATCAGTTTCCAGATCAATTAACTTTCTCTCTCAAAGATCAAACCCTTCTGTCTCTCTGTAAACAGTCTCCTAAATAAATTTCTTTAAGTAATTACAGGACAGTCATGTCCGCTAAAAAGCTCGTTAGATCGCTTTAATCCACACATCTTGAAGGCTCTTGCTGTTCTAAATTTCAACTTGTCGTGAAGAAAGTTGAATACTTTTTAAATTTTGGTACCTGTCTAATTTTTGATAAGTTTATTCGGCTTTAGGCAAGGCAACATAAAAGACATCATCATCTCCTCCGCCTCGCCCCCCCCCTAAATACTTATTCTTCACATAAAGTCACTTTGCGAAAGCCGACGCGGCTTCGAAACAACAAAAAACGCTTTCTAAATTAGTTTACTTCTCTTTTCTGAAATCGACAGCCATCGACGATTGTGAGTCTTCGTCATGGTTTTCTACTTCTTCTTTGAATTGCACCTCCACCCCCTTCAAACCCAACACTAATTCGTCCTGTCGTCCTTCCATGTCTTTTGTGCTTCTCTTTTCTCTTCCTAAATAACTTATCGGTTCGTTGCGTGTAAAAAACGATTATATACTAAACACATATATCTGTATTTATACATATGTAAAAATATCTATTGATTGTATGCGAGTGTGTGTTTTCGCCCATTCGTTCTTTTATACAAACATTTTTGTTTAGATTGGAACGAAGCAACGATATTATATTCTTGTTAACAAAGCGTTATATACATTTTCTTCCACGTATATGTGGTTGTACACACACATATGCATGTGTGTAAATATGTATGTGTGTGTGAGTTTGTAATTTTTTCAATTCCAATTTTCCCTACCAGGATTCCTGCATTTCAATCCATCGAGCAACCGAGTCACCAAGCAACCATCCGTTTGTCCGTCCACTACTCAAGTGTCCAGTAGACGTCAAACAAAGTTTTCCTACCATTCGTTGTTTTTTTTCGAATTCGCGTTGCCAAGATGAAGGACAGCGTCAGAAAGACGACCGAAACAACGACAACAAAAACAGCAGCAACAACCATCAAAGCCATCAAAGCATCTCCAAGAATCGTCATCATCGTGAACGGCTCAGGATGCCGTCGCAGAAGGCAAAGGCGAAGAAACGAGGAGACGGTCGAAAAAAAAATTGTTCATATGCTCTGAATTGCGCTCCGCGGCTCATGCATTATCCTTGGAGCCTTAATAGTCCTTTTCAACATTAGTCCATTTAGAACCAATTCGCCGGGAGCAAAGTTTTTCCTGTTTGAGTTGTTTTTTTTGCCGACGAAGTGACGAGGATAACGACGATGTGACACCCGCCAAAGCTTTTTTCTACGTTCGCCTAGAGGGTACGAGTACTGTTTCCGCTTAAGGTACGAGCTAGAAATTAAAGTATGATACGGGCACAAGATGTTGACATATTCCTCTGGACATCATAGGCCCAATTCGATCAATTCAACAACAACAACTAGAAAATAGGCCTAATGGAAATTTGAGATGCAAGGAGTGGAAGGAAAATGTGTCTTGCAGAAGCCTTTGGACATTTTTCAGTTAATTAAATTTAAAAGCAGTTTTCGATAAATTTTCATTATTAAGAAATTATTAAATTAATCGTCGATGGCGTACATATAACAAGAATACATATGTATCTATTGCATACATTTCTAGCGGAAAGGCACGCTTTGCGTTAATTTCACCTTTTGTAGTATCGTCCTAACGGCTCAAACTATGATCAAATATTTAATTTTTATTTAATATTTTTCAATGCAAATCTTTATCGAATATAGAAGTCATTCAGAAATATCTTGGAAAAAATTTCCATTTTCAAACCACGCGTTTGTCATTTTCCACACGAAGGTCACAAGCCTAACGAAATTTTTTAATAAAAGCTGCTTAACAGACTGTTTCCAACTAAACCTTCAATTTTTTTGAATAAATCTCACTCAGATCAGACAACTAAGGCGCAATGATTTTATCCTTTTCAACGGAATATTACCAGATTATGCAATACAACGCATTTTCTTCCCCTTCCGCCGTCTCCATTCAGTTGTCAGTTTCGTTTGAAGAATCATTCTTTGTTTTATCGGCTTTTGAAAATATTTATTCATATGAAAAAAAAATTTGTGATGATAATGAAGTGAATGACATTCACGACATGCAACAATTCATAGAATAATCTTTTCCATAAGGAGTGACTGCAGACCGATTTGAATGAGAACTGTTTTAAAAATTGTCACAATTAATTGTCAATACTCTCGAGAAAACCATTCCAACGAGCAGGTAATATTTCCAATTAAGGGTTCTTTTATTACGCATTTCTGGCTATTTCTAATTATAATGGCTAATACGATTTCCTTTTATAGGCTTTATATAAATAAGTTACCGTTAGAAAGAGCAGTACATTAAGGTTTTCCTTAATTTTTATAATGATAAATGGCACCATAGTATTCCCTGTATCAACACTTTCCAAACGATGTGTCGCGAATGACATAAAATAGGTCGCGAATTCGTACATAAAAATATGCTACCCCATAAAAAAATGCGAATGTTTTTCAAAATTTACGCGAATCCTTTTAATAGGAGCATTTTTCTCGACCATAGTAGTGCAGTCTAGCCTATTCGCAAAACCAAAACAACGTTTACACAAAAATGTAGGCATTGGCATTCCAAAAATTGGAATAAAAAGGGCTAATCGAAATATATTGTGATAAATGTTTCACATTATAATTAAATAACCGAATGACTTTGAACAATTTTTGGATTCAAGCAAGACCCGATAATGTATGACAAAGCGATGAAAGCGAATATTCTTGAGTCTTGCATCTGACTGATGCAAGACTCGATTAATTAATGAATGAATGTCAGCTAAAACTAAACCATTAATAATGGATTTCATTACACTTTTCATTAAAAATTGTTTTTGTTAACCACTTCTTGATCCAAATAATTTTAATTTTTTAAAACATACTTTACATTTATATTAATTTTCAAATTTTGTGATCTCCGATAACATTTATCCAAAAATGACACCTATCACATCATGGCATATTTTCAGTAGTTTATACATTTTAACCACGTTGTCGGTTCCGGAAATTTTTACTTTAATTTTCATGGTATTGATATCAGAAACGTTGGGAATCGCTGCTGTTTATCATAACGAATTTCAGGTATTACACTTTAACAAGTTTTTAGTTGAAAAAATTTTCGAAGATATTGTAAAACACTCTGAGAGATAAAAGCCGGATTCAGCGAGTTATAAAAAGTATCGTAAGAAATTTAATTCTTAACTAAATAAATATCATAAAAACCGCATAAATATACTCGGACGCCCTGCATACGATATGCATCGTATAGCCATCCTCTTTGAAGTTCCTTTAAACAATTTTTATGTATGAACATTTCAAATACTTATAATAATAATATGCTTAAGCAATAGGATATCCGTCAGAACCTCCGATTTAACGAGAAACCGAAGTAATCCTCTACACTCTTAATATAAATTTAAGGTTTGATCAGTCAACATCAAAAAGAACACCGGAGAATATTCACCACAACTATTTAGGCTTGGTGAATACTGAACTCCCGTGGTGAATCATAAAATATATTTCAGAAAAAGATGAAGACTGCACGAAACATGAAGCATAAAAGTATAATTTGGTATAATTTGTCAACAATTCGTGTTAATGAAGATTATTGATTTGATATGTGTAAGTGGTATACGTATCGATCAGGCCACATTAGAAATTTTTGTCTCCCATCAGGAAATGTCATTCTAAATTATCAAATTGAAAGCAACCTCTCGATAAGAAGTCCTTTCACATGATCTACTTCTAGATAGTGCCTTTACTCAATCATAATTCGTGTTCCAATTTAAAAATCGAAATAATCTAATTCAATTATTATTTGGTTAAGGGAGGTGTGTTCTAATTAAAAAAAATTTCAAAAAGTATAAAGTTATTTTAGAGCCGTAGATCTAAGTCAAATTGAGCAAACCAAAGCAATGCCACGTGTCCCAAACGCCACAAATAAACCACTAAAAACAATTTCAAAATAAGTTTTCCCTCTGCCACGAATCAATGCCTCGCTACACAAGATTTAAGAATAACCACCCATATCATTCCCAATCCAAATTAGTTATTCCCAATTCTGACTCCTCGCATTGCAATAAAACCCCTTTGGATGTGGATGTAAGCGGGCAGGGGTGTTGCCAACGCGGATGTCATTATAAATCAATGAAAATAATGTTGTTCCTGGACTTTTCTTGAAGAGTCTAGAAGAATGTTTAAACGGAATCGAATCGAAATTCTTCGAATTCGATTCGAAAGAATCAGGCTTTCTTTTACCTTTTCCAGCCTGCTGCATGACTTTTTAGCCATAATTTAAGCCTCACTCAATTTATTAATACATAATCAACTTTAGTAAAAGCAGAAAATATATAAAAATATAAACGCTTTCGATGGCTTTTGTCGTGCAGTGTCGGGTCTTCTCTACTACATCCTTGAACTTGGGCTGGTAATTCTGTAATGTGATATGAGTTGCTTTATTTTTCACAACTCGATTTGTGTGTGAGCATGCGAGTGTGTGTGTGTGTGTGTATGTGTTTGCCTGTTGTGCGTGTGTATGATTGTGTGAAAGTATTTCAACCGGCATAAACCCAAAAAGAAATAAACTTGTTCGTTCAGTTAAAAAGTCGTTAGTCCGAAGCACATTTGGCCCGGTTAAGTCTGTTCCATTCCATAATATTGGACCGAAGAAGGGAGTTGCCTGCTCAGTATTCTCCAATACCTACCACTCATTTCCTGCTGCTTCTTCTTCTTTAATATTGAAAAAGTATAGATAAATAAGAAAATTCTTTGTGTTTTTGTAATTCTTTTTATACAATAGTTCGTGATGGTATTATATATTTTATTTTGCTCACACTATTTTTTTATACTTTTATTTTATTTCTTTTCCTATTTTATTTTTTTTTTTTGTTCTCGAAAAGTTTTAGCATCGTCTGAGAGAGGATGTTGAACTTTCTTTTTCAAAGTATTTGTAGGTCAAGGAAACAATTTTTGGTTCTTTTGATGTGAAAGTGGGTCTTCATCATTACAAATCTTTCAATGTTTTTAAAATCTATTGATTTTCATTTGATAGATTAATAAAAAACCTGCTTTCTCTTTCGATTTCGTCAACGGATTTGGGTGAACCAAAATTAGAGATATTTTGGGGAAATATAAACATATATATATAACCACCAAATTTAACATTTTTTCAAATTTATAGAGTAGTCTCACCATTCAGAAAAATTAACTTAAAAAAAACTTGTCAAAGAAATCATTACTATATGTCATAATTACTACCACTTCTCGATATGAATCCAAGAAAAGCAGTGAAGATGATCCATTGACAGAATTGGTTTGTGTATAAAATAAAATAAATTTAATATAGGATTGTCATAAATCAATATAGATCTCATAAAATATAAGTCGGTTGATTTTAAATGTTTCAAAATTATTTTAAAATTCCGAGTTGGTTCGATAATCACTTTTGTCGATCTCATCGCTTTTTTGTAAAATGTATAGTCCAGTCTTTGCAGTGCCTCTAATGGGTTCCACAAACTGGTACCGGGTAACGCCAGAGGAGCAGCTTTTTAACAGAAATACTAAATTTTTAACAGAAATTCAAATGGATAACGTTATCCCAAGACATTATCCCAAAATTTTATTCTGAAAGAAGCCTCTATAAACCGAAGATGAAGGCGTGGTCAAGTGATGTTTCCTTCATTAATAGATCACGCTATAATACACCATTTTGAGGACCCTTTCTTCGAAACGATGCATTTCGATAAATTGATGGACTCTCTTTATGGACCAGCCCATTGTTTATAACAAAACGAATTGCAACGTTTTGATTTGCTACATTCACATTCGTGTCTGTCCGGATGCAATGCAAAAACAACAACAATCGTTTTCGGTTACGCATCCAACGCATAAACTTCCCTACGCAATCGATGTGAATGCATTTCGCCCGTGTCAGCCTGCCATCCAATGAAAATGAGCACCTCTTTGCACCCAAAAATCCTCTTGCAAGCGGAGGAGCCGAACCGAACACTATGTGCAGAGAACGATGCAATAAGAGAATCTTTGCGCAAGTTCTCCTCTGTCTGAATGTACGTGGCAGGCTAACGTGGCTGCGGAACAAACCGTGATGATAGTCACCCACTTATATCGTAGTAGGTTTGTATGTATTTTGGTGCACTTTGTTTGCCCCCATCCATTCGACTCTAAAGTCAATTCAATCTCATACTTTTCTCTCTCACTCTTTTTCTCTTTCTTTCTGTCTTTGTTTCTCTGCTTTGGGCAGTCCATCAAATATGCACTCTTCGAATAAACGAGATGTCGTGCAGAAGTCGAGAATCTGATGCATTTCGAAATGGACAGAACTATTTTAGTTTCAGTCGGAAGCCGAAGTTCGCTATGAATTTTTCCTCCCGATTAGAATGCATCATGATTTCGAAAAGAAACTCTGTAGCAGACGGTGAATGTATCCAGCATTTTTAACCAAAAAAAAAAACGAGGAAGAGCTTTGTTTATATTTTCCACTGAAAAAAGGTAGAAAATATATTGACCCAAAAAATGATAGTATTCGTTTCTTTTTGATTACTATTTCTTTGTGTTTCATTTGAAAGTTTTATAATATTTAGGTATAAATTATGTTTACATGAGTTTGTCATTGACAAGTTGTAAATTTTCGATAAAGCCATTCTAGAGTATTGCCAAAATCAACCACTAATTGTGAACTTTATCCTTTAAAAATGTAACATCTCTCTCCGTGATCGTCACAGCGAACTTCCACACGATTGCTGTATTATTTCAACCGGAAAGGCCTGACGCAACCGACAAACCATTACAGAGGCGGATGAACAGATAGCACCAGAGTGCACTATGCGATCATCTTCTTTATTAATTCATGTCTTTCAATATAGATACATTTAACCAAACATATCCATCCATTTAAATGGTTTGGACAATTATTTTTCAATAATACTTGAAAAAACGTTTCTATCATACTCGTGGAACCCACAAATTTAGAATCACTTATTTCATAAGATACTTCACTTCTAATAATACTATAATGAAAGGTCATCACGCACAATACTATAGTTCGATGTTATAAAACGCATTATTGTCAAACTGTAAACAAGGCCGAAGACAATTGCATGAAATCAATCGCCCACAAATTCAATTTAGAATAGTATGTTACACAACAACCACTCCACCCACCGCCACCCACAACATCCCTTTTGCTTACATAATAACGAGAAGAATAAATAATATTTTACCTTACCAAAATCTCTTACAAGATTACGGACTAATTATATAATAAATACCTAACCTCTCGCTTACAAAAAGTATCGACGTAAGCGAGACTCATTCTTTCCTAACGCATGCCTCAAAAGCAAACAGTCTTTTACGCCGATTATGGGGAATCGTAAGTGGCCACAAATATGAAATACCACATGCATAACCACATTCGTAATGCTTACTTTCGCCACTCGGATGTTATTGGTTATTGGTTATTGGCGTGACGTCAAAAAACGATATAAATATAAAATTTCATTACACACCCTACCTCCCTCCCCCCACGCAAAAATATAATCAATCAAACATATTAACAAGATTCATATCGAGGTGAGGTGAGAATGGTGAAAATCTACTACCCATAACTACTACCGCCACCCACCCAAAATAACTGAAAACGTATTATTGATACTGCTGCAAAATCATGCACGGCTTAATTCTCGTGACGAGGTGAGCATGTGATGACAAGGTCATTTCGTGAATTACAAAATCAGATGAAAATCGAAAGTGCATTTTAAGCTGTTAATAAACAGCAAATAATTATGTGGCAGCAGAAAGGCGGGTGGTGTGAATAGTGGTAGACATTCCACCACACACACACACACAAATCCGCATCCACGTGTCTACGGCTTTGTTGTTGTTGCTGTACGGCGCATGAATTATGTTAGATTTAAGTAGATAGATATATATATTAAGTAAATAATTCAAGAACGATGGTAATCATGTGACCTGCCGGACGATGCTCATTAATTATGCAGACTTAACGCTCAGATCTGATTCTCCGAACCGTGCTAGTGCGTGTTCACGACGAAGTACAAATCGACTTTGACACCTCCAACGAAGTCAACTACTTGAACTGAATGTCAAACACAACACATTGTCCCCTACCCTTCCAACACCCAAGGCAATTCAATTTGTGTGCGAATTTGAGGGGGTCGTGAGTGGAGGGGTCATGCCATGCATCAGATTATGATGTATTATAATTAGTTGGGTCACCTCGTTCTAGGCTCTGCCCTAATATAACTCCGCTTCGAAAGGAAGGTTTTCCGGTGTCCGAATGACACCGACTCACGCTAATGAGGACGGCCAAACTTTAATTTAGGATTCAGTGTGAATGTGTGAAAATGTTCCCATGTGTAAGTGATTATACGATTTTCATGAATGAGATGAAGAATATGTGATGCGAATTCGTTTGAGCGCGTGTGTGTATGTGTGTGTGTATACCTATGTATATGAATATGTGTATGTGTGGGTGTGTTGGTGCGTGTGAATGTGCTTTATGTGTATTTGTTTCATCTCATTAAGATATCAACAATTATTGGTCATAAAACGGCCAAAGGTATTTAATTTGAATGAAGAGCTCATTCATTTAAATTCGAAACCAACTGTTGATCGTTATTGCAATCGCAATTGTTGTTGTTTCTACTGCACATATTGTTAAGAATTGCGCCAGAGGGCCACGAAAATACTAGGAAATGTATCCAAAATAGAACTTAAGGATGATTGTCACCACGTAATTCAGTAAACAGTCACCCTCAAGACGAACCGTTATCAAAGAAATCTGTTCATATTTCGAGCGTTTTGAACATAAGTCCGAGAGAAAGATAGTTTTATTCATGCAATGAAAAAAGAACCTTGCATGGAAACATGATACCGCTAATAGACCCTCCCATCTTCTTCTTCTTCATCATCTTTTTCTTATTCTTATTTTTTAATTTAATAAGCGAAATTTCACGCTCCATCGAATGACACACCATCGTCAGTAGCCGACCACGAAGTGATGAGGAGCTTCATCGGCGCGCTAAACAGGACACGACATCTGACTACCGTTTTATCGTGACCCTGATTGCTGCCGCTACGCACGTCTCAATCGACGGATGGAGGAGAGGGATAGACGCTAAAAATTGGTTGGCATCCGATGACAGGACCTTGGCGGACAGACAGACAGACAGTGTTCGGCTTCTGTACGCAAATTGTAATCTTATACCGGGGCCCATGAAGACCCCGTCGATTGGGCTCCAGCGAAGACTGAAGCGAAAATTGCGATTCGCTGCCACCTACTAAATTTTATTGAACACTTCGGTAGGATTCCCAACAGATTGTGACCGTCTGTTCATCAACCTGATCAACCAATTTTTTTCTGCCAGCCGAAAAATGATCGTAGTTGCAAAAAAAGGACAACAACAACAACTCGTTCCGTTTAAAATGTTGACAATATCATTTTACAAAATCAATTTTATAACGAGATTTAACGGGGATTTCTTTAACAACAAAAAAATGTTTAAGCTGGCCTCGCCTCGCTTTGCCTCTCCTCACTTCACCCAGCCTTTAGTATCGTTCGAGAAAACAATTTATGCAAGATTTGTATAAGAATGCAATGAAAAACATAACTGTTGTCTATTTCATTGATTCTACTGTTAAAAAATATTATTAAAAAACAAAATGTTTTTAAGGGCTGAGTGTCGTTAATGATCATTAATAATAATGAACTTTTCGGGTAAATTATCAGTTGAAAGGATTCACCATTTCCGTAAAATAAAAACTTATATTAGTTTTGTCATCAAATTCGTGGATTTTTGGGGGGAGGGATATGGTGAAAGGTAGAAGAAATCAAATGAAGGGAAAAAGTCGCACGAAGAACACAGAATTTTTCTTCAAGAGCTTTGAAGGGAAGGACCTAGCGTAGCGACTTTATCAAATTAAAACTCTTAAATATCGCTGGAAATATCAAAATTAAAATCATTATTTATTTGGTGGCAAATACATACACACACAAACACATACACGTACATTAGTTTATAATTTATATTATATAAAACATAGATGCGTGTCAAACCGCGCGTCATCGCTAACTTTCCATCACGAAACGTCAATAGAGCGAAGAAAAAAGGCAAGAAAGAATGAAAAATGGTAAGAAAGAAACGGACGCCAATGTCGCGAAATATTCTTCGTAGTCACGCGGTTCTCGGATTACGCTCGCTTCTTCATTCTCAAACAATTCAGGTGAAATTGTTGTCATAGCCAGACAACGCTCCCATGCGCAAAGCGTTATTGCTACCATCTCCGATACGATTCGTGTTCGGCGACATAGTTCACTTGCTTCGTAACCGCAAAAAATCGCCTGGCACAGGAAACTTAATCGCTGGACCGCCGACACGCCACAGTGTTGCGTTATGGCAATTGCAGCGAAAAACTTACAGTGAAAACAAATTGCTCGTAGTTTGTTACCACGTCCACGTCCGTTTCACCATCGCCACCACCACAAAACAGCCACCGAAGCTATGACCGTATACGCAGCCTCAACCGCAGCCGATACGTCGAACGAGGGAGCCGCAGAAATTGCTTGATGCGAAAAATTAAATATCGCGTGTTGATAATTTCCGCTGGGGCTCCTCGACGTAGCCGCTGGTCGAAGCGAATTATTATGATTACGCGACTGACAGTGCTCTAAGCTAGCCAAACCGTCAAACGGCCGGACAGTCAACCACATATCGCTCAGAAAGACATCCGCCTCTGGACGTAAACGGCTTCTGAAGAGAAGAGCTTGTTCGACTGCGGGACGAACGAGAACTGCGGGTGCAGCGTAAAATGAGACGAGGATCAAATTGCTGTAACTTCGTTGTTTTTTTTTTTGTCTTTGTATTTTGTATTCGTGGTGGCTTCCTTTCCTGTTCGAGCTAAAACGGCTACGTCAAGTTCGATCGACAATGCCAAACATCGCATCGGGCACTGCCTTGGACAGATCACAAAACCAATCGGACGCGGTCTTCTCATACATTCGATGCTGAACTCAAGCTGGATTGTTGACACGAAGAAGCACAAATTAAGGAGACAATCATTCAATCAATCCTTCGCACTTTGAATGCATTTAAAAACTGTTCAACCTCCCCTCCGCCCCGCCTCTTTCCCACATCGCCTTCTAAACAATGCCGCACAGGAAAAAGCCAAAATTAGTCCAATCACCGCAAGTCTCCAGGAAAATGCTCTCGCTTCTAGAGAGGCTTCACATCCCATCAAAATCGAATATCGCGAGATTCACGTAAGCCGCTCTGCTTGCGCCATAGGCTATATCGCTCGTCTTTAAAGTATCGGAGCTGGTAAAGTTTCTTTTCTTTAACTTGGTTTTTTTCTTTTCCTTTTTTCTTTTTGCTTTTGGCTTGGAATGTGCGTTACCGAATGGGTTTAGTAAAGCACAAAACGATACTTGTTAAAAAGACTCTTCGATGGGAGGGACGGACGGATAGCCAGTATGTCAGACCAGTCATGCAGAAAACGCACATCCGCCAAGTAAACGTTTACCCGAATCCATAACGGATGAACGCAACATGGCTGATTGACATTTCGAGCAACTGTGCGATCGACAGCAATATCTCTTCGAGGCCATTGCAATTATTTGTAGTTTTTTTTGTTGCCGCCAATGCGGTTGTCTTCTCTCTGACACATGTGTAATTTTTTTTTTGAAAATAGAGCACCAAAATTACGTTGTAATGACTCTGCAGCAATAAACTAACGAAATAAAACCACGAAGTCGCATTCATTTTTGCCAAAAACCGACGCTTTCATTTACAGCCTCTCAACCATCTCAATGTCAGTCGTTGTGGGATCCGACGCGCAAGTGAGGAAAAGAGAATGTTGGTGTTTTAGAAATCTTCCAATAAACTGGGCCAAATCTTTTACACTGACAACATCCGTCATTTCGCTAAATTACTTTCCTTAAGGAAAATTGTTGGCATCAATGAAAGCACTACCACGAATTGGTAGACCACAGACAAATCTTCGAAACTACTCGCATATATGCCGCGCAAGGACGTCCTTCGGTTGCATTTGGTTAAATATTCTAACGATGACAAATAAAAATTTGGCAACGTTAAATCTATTCGATTGAAAAACTTTTCTATTTCTTTTTCGGCTAAAGTTAAAATCCTTGAAAATTGTATCGTAAGTTATAAAAGAGAGCGAACATTTTAAGGCATCTTATTCCTTGTACTCCATCTGTCATCCTTTCACGTTCAAGAGTTTCCTTGGTAAAACCTTTCGAGCCTCAGAGAAGCTGCTCGTTAATTATATGAATATCGCTCAAGCCACATGCTTTACTCGTTACAATCATTTTAAATGTTTTGCCTCTTAAGACTTCACGTCTACAATCAGACAACAGCTGTCACTAAAAATACTAAGGAGTTTATTTATAAATCCTTTAGTTTAATGAAAATATTAAAGATCTTTATTCGAATTATTTGTTACACGATCAACGAAAAACATGTATCGCTCTCGAAATGACGTGACTACGTACGTGAAAATGACATGTACGTTAATTCTAAACTTATGGACAAAAACTTATCTCATATCTTCGAAAGACGTTCGTTTGAGAACCCATACCTTACTCAGATCCTATAAAGGGTTAGAGTGGTGAGTAGCTCAATTTAAAGGGTGAATATTTAGCGAAATGGGTTCCGTTCTTCATTATATCAACTTATGACTCTCATATGGCCGTGGATTTCCAGGCACTGATCCTCAATTGGTTTCACTTAACCTGTTACCCGGGGAGTGACCCTTTTCTCAACTTGTTTCACAACGGAGATGTTTTGTTCATAACTAAAAGTGATATAATCTCACACCAACAGCACCAACCATAGACTCAAAACTTATTAAAGACAAATGTCTAAGAGAAAATTATCTTCAATCCTTTTATTCATGAATGACGAAATATTTCGTCATATCATTCTAACAGACTAAACTTTTCGACAAATTCTTATATCAATAATATAAAAGACTAAGGGCACTATATTGTAAAAATCATCATCAAAATGACGAACTCAATAAGATATATTTAAATGTTGGTCACTTTTTATAAATTGTATAATAATTTGATTAAATATGATCAAATATAAAATTTGGAATTAAAAACTTTGCCCTGATGCTGTTAAGAGTAAAACATGAAATTGCCGTTAAAATTTCGCTCTATTTTAAACATCCTTTTTCGATGTTAATTAATTCGAATGGTTTGCGCATAGACAAAGTTTTGTAACCTCGAACTGATTGATTTTTCTTTAAATAAAAATTTCATTTTTTTCAATAAGAATAAAAAAATAATCTGAATTATAAACTCGAAAAAAATTTTGAAAACAATCAATACATAGGAAAAAGTAAGTTGAGAACTTAGGTAACCATCAACAGAACATTATTGCGTTGAAGAGAGAGAGGGAGCCGCTCTTTTGTGCGACACGATAAACTAGAACTTGTTTACAATAGAAAGCAAAATTTGCATTCGGTATTCTCAGAGAAAGGCACTCACACGTAGTTCTACTCACACCTTGCTTTGTCTATTTTTTTTCCTCTCAGTATCGTAATCGCATACACGTTGTTAGCGAGAAAAACAACGAGAATCTCGCTCAACATAAATCAAAGGGCTCTCTATCCTGTCTTCTACAACTAATTAAACGATTTCAATTGTACGCTTCGACAAATGAAATGAGAATTGTGAGGATCATCGAGAATTTTGATCCCATCATCACACAATCTCCATCCATTGTTGTTGCAAGCATTTGACATGGCAAAACCAACTGGCAAGGCAGTGGAGTGAGTAGGAGCTCCAATTAAAGTACGCAGTTCATAGACGACGAACGAATTGCTGATTGAATTTGAATGGGAATGGAAATGGGTGCAACATGCCATGGCATAGCTGTTGATCATGCATAACTGCGGCGGAAGCTTCCGTTTTCCATGTGACGAAATACCGGTTCGAATAAATGCGAATTGATCGATCGTTTCGAATGAGTAAAATCGATGGGAAGAGCGCGAGAGTAAGATCTTCTTCTGTCATGCGAAACGAAATGCTATTACGAGTACGAAGTTGCTTCACATGCAATATAATCAGATTTGACAGCTCTCGACCATCGACGACGATCCTAGACACGCAAAATTTCACACAAACAATTAATGCTTTACTGCTTTTGCCACACCTTTTCTGCCGCAACTTTTCTGCTGCCACTGCCACAACTACCATTGTTCACTGCATGCGCCCATAACCAACTGCAGGGAATCAAACATATGCATCTCGTCTTGGCTCATATTCCGATCTGGATGCCGATATTTTTTTCTCATGCGATGTTTTCATGGGTCAAACTCGCGAACTGAAGTCTCGCGAGTTTCAAACGTTTGAAAAATTTAATTAGGATAAATAAAAAGCGACTCTTCAACGGAATAAGATTAAAAAAACTCTGTCGTATATCTTGTGGGTGTGTTTCAACGATATCTTAATCGAAATAGACACGAAGAGACTCTCATTAATTCTCTCAAAGAAAGCTATGAATAATTACAATTGAAAAACAAAAGTCTAAAGTCTCTAGATAAATATCTAATGAAAAAGTATGCTTTCATAAAGGACTTAATTTTCAAACCGAATGCATCCCAACGCAACATCTCATTTGCCACACAACATTTGTCGTAGTCTATCAATCGAGCAGCAAATCTATCTCGCCCATCAAAACAATCCTGACACTTCGACCCATGAAAAACTCCATCTTTCGTGAAATAAATAAAGTTTTATTTAAACAACAAAATCCTTTAACATTACCGAGATATCAAATCGGTAATATTTACCATTAAATTGGAACTACTTAAATATAGTTTAATATAATATAATAATAATGATAATAATAATAATAATAAGAAAACGATATCGTGACAATGCCAGGAATGAAATTATAAAAATTTTGCTAAGAGTCAAGGTCAAATAATCGAATTAATTTGTTGTGACATACGTTCTTTTTCAATTAGTTTATCAGTTAGTTTAGTAAGTAAGATTTAGGCTTTAAGCTAATTCTATTTATTCGATTCTGAATCCTCTTTCCGCTCTCTCCGATTAGTCGGCATCGCTGTTTATCGAGGAACTGGAGATTAATGTCGGGCTCTGCGAGCAACTGTTTGAGGAGCTAGATATCTTTGAACTGGTCGATGGCACCGATAAATCTTCAGGCTCGCTATCAAAATAGCTGTCGTTGGAAATATCGCTGGCACCCATTCGTTTTCCGCGAAGCAAGTGTGAAGTGGAATTCCCATTCGCAAGATGTTTGAGCAGGATATTATCGGGAAAACTCTCTTGATTATCCTTTCCGCACAAGTTTTCATTCGTTGCGAAACCCGCAGCAACATTATGCTGTAGAGCTGCAGCTGCGGCAGAAAGGGCCAAATAATGCAGGCTGGCATTAAATAATTTACACCAATCCATTAATGCGTTATTAGCGCTTTCAGTGCTTCGCGGAGAATTCAAAACGGCCGTAGGATTTGTTGGAATTATATGAGGCATTAGTGGAACCTCTGGCATTATTCCCGATAAAGGAAACTGTCCTTGAGTGACGGGTTTCACATCTCCATTGGTTTTGTTCGCAACGCTTACGCCTGCTCCTTCTTCATTCGATTGAATTATTTTTGATTTTCTTACTGGATCTCGGGCCCAGTTCTTTACGGACAAAACCGGAGAAGTACCCGACCTCTCACAACTGCTTCTTCCGTTGCCAATATCCATTGGATCGTCAACATTGATTGGTTCATCAACATTTGGTTGCTTTAGCTGGCAGCCATCCACCAGTTTATTTGACCCTAATGATGTCGTTGGCGAAGACAAATTTAACAGAGATAAAAAATTGAAATTCTGCAGCATCGCTAACTGTGAGTATTCGGCTGATATGGCACTCTCTCTGGAAGCCGAAGTGACCTGTGGTGATGATAATCTTGCGAGTTCCGGCCGCGAAAGCGAGGCAGTTTTCTGTAAGAATTCTGTAAATGCGATCTTCTCTAAGATATCGCTACCCGCAATAAATTCCCCGCCACCCAAATGCAATCGATTATATTCGAAATCGGTACAATTGTTAGAGCCCATTCCAGTCTTTTGTGAAGCTACATTGCCGCCATCGAATTTGAGGCGCTTCTCCGGTGGCGTGCTTTGACCTCTGACCAGCATTTGATCCGTTCCCAGTTGGCGGCACATGAAGCGCAACTTCTGCTCGTTCTTACACCAGCCGCGTAACGTCGATTCCGGTACACCGATATCGCGCGAGACGGAAGCTTTTGTCTCGCCATTATGAATTCGCTGAATAGCGCGCACTTTATCGCTGGGTGTGAGATTTCGCAACGGCCGTTTACCGCGGGTACTCATGCGTATATTCATGTGCTTGTAGGCCGAAATATCCATTGCATCAATTATCGATCTGCAATGACGAAAAAAAGAGATTACAATAAGTAAAACCACTTATGGGCTTTCAAAACGATCGACATTGTCGGATAACAAACCTCGTATTTCATTAATCCAAACTTTTCTACGAAAAACGCGCGACAGTTTCAGGCGAGGCGATATTCGCACTATTCAACTTTTTTTTCAATTGATTTTTTTAAACGACAACGTATGACAATCACGGCTTTAGCTGTGAAATTTTTCAAAATTTCGAAAAATCACGAATTCGCGTAAAGTATGCTGCTCGCTAGTAGCTTGAAGGAAAATACGTACGTTTTTTGCGGGAAGCGAATTTATTGTGCAAACGCGAATCCGGTATTCTCGTTGTGCACTTCCCGGATTAGCAAAAGGATGTGACTTCAATTACGCGAACTGCCACTTCTTACCGTGTCGTCAGGTCGGCCAAAGAAAGAATACGGCGAAGAGCGTTTTACCTGTATCCTGTTTCTTCGTGCAATTGTCCAAGAGAGCCGCAATATTTTCGCGAAAGAGAAACATCGAAGAGATATAGCGGTCGAAATGGTATTCGAATTATCGAACAAGTTGCAACTCGCTGCGAAATTTACTGCGCAAACGTGCTCTAAATTCAATTCAAACTGAAACACCCAACTAAAACAACAACAACAACAACAGAGGACTCTCTGAACACAAACCCTCTCTCTCTCCCTCTTCCTATCTTTCTTCCTTCACCCACAGCACTCTACTGCTCTGAGAGTGAGAGATGATTGCATTAGAGACTTGCAGTCGCACGTGTTGCATCCCTTGCTAAACTGCCCCGTCCTCAGGCAGCACGACCCAAACTGATCTGCAGAATGAATAAACGGACGGACGTACAAGTTTGACTATTGTTTTCTTTTATTACTTTATCACCCTCTACGGTTCGCCTTAGCCAAAATTCATAGCTGGTGTTGGTTGGTCGTTACCAACAATTTCCATCCGGGATATTAGGATTATGTTCTTATGCAAAGCGACCGCCAACATTTTAGGAAACGACCGTACGAAAGATCATCCCGCGTTAAATTCAACCAATTCGGTGCTCAGGTATTATTTCGTTATTTCGTTATTTATTTTTTCCTCTTGCTTGATCTTTCCTTTTGTTGTCTTTGACATCTTCTGAACGCTGGATTAACCAGAATCCTTCAACAGGTGCTTTGAAAACGGCCTCGACACCCATTTCAGTTTCTGATCCGATCGAAAATCCTAAGCCTTTTTTCTTAATAGTACTCAATCTCGGAAAAAGAAAAACATTTCAATATTGTCCAACATTAATCAGAGAGTTCACAACTACACGTACAAATATATATAAAAATATATAAACGCGTATATGTGTGGATAGTATAAGAGTTGTTAGTTAGTTGTTGTTATTAATTTTTCCTATAGAACCAGAAATGTTTTTGGAAGCAATACAATTTATTATAAATTATATTATAAAAATTATATTTTCAAAATTATTTTTGGAAAAATTAAATAAAAATTATTTTACCAAATTTCAATCAAATATATAATTTCAATAAAAATATATAATTCTTCATAATTAATTTATTTCTCAATTTCAATTGTTTTCCTCCAACACTCGAAAGACCTTCAATGATTGAAGGCCTCTTCTCAAGAAAACCTACTTAATCCGATGAATTATCTGCGAAGAAGACGTGATTAAATTTGTTTTACACCCAGAATAATTTTGCAAATTTCGAATGGCTCTTCAAAGTTCAAAGGATATCAAAAAAGCCACGGGCGTAATTGTTTTTTTGTGAACACTTCAAACTCCATGAAGTCGACGACTCCACTACAAAGTATGACGCTTTCCATTTAATCAAAACATACTTCGGACCTACGATAATTTATCACAAAGTTTATTTCCAGCCTTGATAACCCGTATCGGCGGGTTGTACGAATGCAAAGTAAGCGAAAGATATGACTGGGCCGAAAAGTTTTTATCATCTTCTTCACACGATTAGAAGAAATTGGTCTGGTCATTACATTTTCCACTCTTCCGAAAGGTCACAAAATGTCAGGAGGCGTACTACGGACATGGCACACTACGCTGATGATGTTCTGGTCAAGCGCATGAAGTGAACGGGCGGGCGGACAACAGAAAGGGAAATAAAATTTCTTACTTTAGCGAACAAATATAAAATCGAGCGCTCGCCATCCATAAAACTAAAAACAACTACCATTAAATTGCAAACCCTTAGAGTGCGGAATGGAGGGGGGCGTGGGGGGCGGGGTAAGTGGTACGGTAGCGTGAGATATAATCAGAATTTCTGAGCGAATGCGTGTGCAAGATATGTCGGACATTAAAATGCAAATGAATTTTCAGGAACCCTCCAGGGAGCATCCAACGAAGGTGTAAAAATAACGACAATCCAACTAACGCGGAAAACTGTAAAACTGATCTCAACAGAATACACAAAACTACAAGGTAATCAAACTCTCTACAAGGTAATCAAGGAGTCCTAATGGTGGACAAATGGACAAGTGTTTCCACCATAAGAACTCCTTCCTTATTTCCGTTCATTTGTTTAAATCCACGAATTTACTTAAACTAAATAAATTGCCACGCCCTTTTGTGTATGAAAGGCCAAAATGAAGAAAGGACGTATTAATCATAAAAGACGTTTAATCATAAGGACGTTTTAATCATCAATGTAAAAATTAAAAATAATTTCATAAAAGACGTTTAATCATAAGGACGTTTTAATCATCAATGTAAAAATTAAAAATAATTTCCATTCGGTGAAATTCCAAGGACTAATTTCCGAATGACCTTAAGCTGGGATTATTGTTTTCGCAAAATTCGAAGCGAAGAAGAACACCTACGTGTTCCCTCCATTCGACGAAAAACATAGAAAGGTCGTCCTAGTCATCCAATGCTTTTTATATTTTAATATTTGCTAAGATCTGTTTTTGTAGATTAATCCTTTGCAACTCCCTAAGTCCAAAACGAGTTTTGAGAGAGCAAAAGTCGGAACATCGAATAAAAATGCTTGAATGTCAAGGAAATTTGCAAAAAAAATAATTTGCGTTCAAAAACCTGATTGTCCTTGGTACGCCTAACCAATTTTCCCGACGAACTGATAACCCATAAACCAAAGGTTCAAAACTGAATGTTTTAGCGGTACAAGGTAGAAAATTTCCACGTTTATTCCACAGCCCGTTTTCGAGTTATCTGTGAAATTCTATAAAACACCTTAGGAAAAAATAACGAATCTGTAAATCAAAATTTTTCGCGATTACAGAACTTTCTTCACTCCCCAAATGGTCGCAAAATGATCGGTTCAGGAAACATCAGACATATAAAAGCGTCATTTTACACAGTGTAAACCGTGTGGAAGCACTAACATACAATTATATATTTATTCAAACCTAAGACTGAGCAAAGAACTTCTAGGAACAGAAAAAACATGGTATTCCCTTCACTTCTAATTAAATATTTCTCCTTCGCAAAATATGCGTTTGCAAGTAATTTCAATCTTACGAATATGCATCCATCTCATATATTATAAACTGCAGTATATACGACGTATCTGTATTCTACATATATAGACATAGATTTCGCCTTTACGTATTTCCATGTGCTTTAGACTAAGTTTTCAAAACCAGCTTAAAATCCTTTAGTAATGAGAGGTCATTTCCTTACCTTTCTCTGGGCAGTCCTGGATATGATACGATACCACACGAAGACGCGTCAGTTTGATGGCAAAAGTAAGAGTAAGAATCCAAGAAAGGTTAGAGTCGCAATGTTGTCAGCACTGCATTGATGCACGGACACCAGCATGTCATCTGGACAACTAGCCAGGAATGGCCAAAATAGGGAATCGGATCAGCTCGGAGGTTGCATCTTTCCTCATTTGTCTTGTTGTCTAATTCCTGTTGCTACGCATGAAAAATGTTTGTATGTAAAATGCATTACAAACGCTTCATACAAATTTATCCTGTTAGCGTTCAAATGTGCGTGCGTTGATTTGCGTAAATTTGCACACACACACATACAGAATCATGTAGGCAACAAAAAATTGCTTCGAAGAATCCACATTCCTTGCTCTTGTGGCTACGAAAACCGTATACTAAGATGAATCTGTAACCAACGTCGTTATTATTTCTCTGCGATGAATTCAAATCGACGCTTCTCGGTAAGGTCGACTCCCAACAACAATAATAATACTAACAACAACAGCAACAATCTGAACAACAACACAAAGGCACCCCAATCACTTCGTTGCATCTGTAATTATTTGCAAGCTTCTGATGATGCCGTTGCCCAAAATCGACGCAAAATTTGACCAAGATGGTGAAGACATACTTCGTGAAGGCTTTTACTTCCTTCCTGAAGAGATGGCTTCACAAAATCATGTTGATGATGGTGATGATGGTGATGATCATAGTAATCAGGATGGCAATCCTGATGATTAGAATGATGGTTGCTACGAATGGTGGTGGGCTAATGGATAGATAGAATATCTTATGTATATCTTATGGATAGATCTTTGTTTACAGTGGATCGAATTTTATAGACACGCTGAGATCTGATTCGAGCTTCGATGTTTCTGAAATTCCTGCGCGGTTTAAGCGCGATAATTGTAAGCGTTACGATATTTTACTTATAAAACGCGTTAATCATTAAAACCTTCTAAGAGCCATTCGTAACTAAGAAGCGGCTAAGATGAATTCAGAAATCGTTAAAGACTTTGATTTGGATTTGGAATAAGATTACACTTAGATGTGATAACTTCAATAGAGTTGTTTGGAGGATAATGCACATCAAAATATTGCATCACCTAAGGTCATCTTTACATATTTTTGGGAATATCCTTATTGAGGCGCAAACTTCCCGATAGGCTTTTTTCAGAAAGTTATTTTGGAAATTCCTCCATTTTTCTTCATATAATATTCCACGACAGAAGAAAGTCAGGTGTATCCTTTATCGTACAAGAATATGTCATGTATTGGTGGATAAATGCATAGGTTTCCACCTGGTAAGACAACAAAATTAATTCGGCAACATCAGACTTATATGCATTTAAATGCATATGCACACACATACACATACACACATGCACACAAATAATGATTGACTCGTGTATGTAGATATCAATTGATAATTTAGAAATATATGTTTGAGCATGTATAAGAAAATGTATTAGTTTCTTCTTCTTCTTCACCATAATTACCATCATCATCATCATCATCTTCTTCAGAACTGAACAAATGCGTCAAGAAAATGAAATTTTGTGCAGTTGCGGCAACGTGGCCAAAGAAAATACTGAATCGAGTCTTCAGCTCGATGCATTTAAAATTTTGTGCAATATTATTGTGAAATGTCGGAAAGAGCAGAGGGGTAGGGGCGGGGCAGGGAAAGTCCGAAGCAGAGCTTCTATTATTCCTTAAGGATGTGTCGAGCGCACTCAGCATCTAAAAGTTGCCTGCAGTTCAGGCTCGGGCGACAGTGGCGTTAGGGCGTCACGGGCAGTGGTAAGATTTTGTCAAGACAATAACTGATGGACGAAGCCATTGCGACAAAATGTCAAAGAAGTCCAGCAGCACGTCCAGCAGCGGCAACAACAACAACAATAACGATAATAACAACAACAACAACAGCGACGAAAGCATCATTTATGTTACTTTGCTTCAGCAAAGCATGGACCATTTCTTACCACACATGCTCATACACACGCACACACACATGAACACACACCCGCATTACACACGCGCTTATATAGATTCGTTGCATGCATATATAAATATTTTCCGATTGCAAGTTGCGTCCAGCGTCCGTTGCTAATAAAACTATGTAATTGCATAACCACAGATGAATTTTGTGAAAGTTTTAAGGCGCTCTACACTGATAAAAACTTAGCTATAGATGTCCAAATTAATAATTACATGAAAGGTATTTAAGACGCAACTAAAATCATTCCTAACGTAATAGAAGAATTCTTACAAAATTGTGATTTCTCTCAAAAAAATATTCGACGCATGAAAAATTGCTTCGAAAAGATATGAGACTGCTCACCAAATGTTATAATTATTTAATATGAATCTTTTAACCGTGTACACCAAGGCGTTCATTGTCCTACGATAGTCTCAGCAACTCAAAGAATAAATCTAGATTTAGAGAAGAAATTGTATCCGCAAGTGCAGCAGAAGTGATTTTGCATCCCGTCGTGCCTTTGGTTTCATTTTAGGCAGAAACCATTAAGAGAGATTTTAATTAGAATGACCAAAGAATCAAAGCGTTCATGTATGTATTCAGAATATCGGCAATGGTCGTATAGCCCTCTATTACTGCCACCCCTAAATCTTAGTTATCACCCCCTCCCCCCGCCATCATCATCATTCACTTCTTTCTTTCCTTAAAGGCATTGCAATCCAAAGTCAAAGGATTGTCTTTTATGCATTCTACTGATAAATCTTTCATAAAAACAAAAATATTTGCCTTAGACTGGTTAAAAATATGTTATCCAACAACAGAATGACTCAGGTGACTATCTGAAGATTGCATAGTCCAAAAATTGCTATAGCAATATTATTATTCGAATATAGTATTTAATGAATGTAACCCTCGGGCTCGTTGAAATACTCCATAATCTAAAATCCACATACGATTGTTTACGGACTGGTCAAAAACGAAAGGGAGAACTAAAGCAGATATCTGGTCGCATTCGCTGCGGGTTTAGATATCGTTCAGGTTGAACAGCATTTTCCTGGCAGAATTCTATGCCTTTCAGAAAGTGGCAAAAATGTGCAGTCTTAATATCATAATCCTGTCATAAGAGGTTCCACCATTATCTTCTACGTAGATAGATGGGTAACTTTGAAGTCACTTAAATCCAAACTGGTAAAATCGATAACTGTAATGCGACGTAGGGAACCCTTGAGAAACCTAAATTGGGCAAACTGTGTCCATCTCTGTTGGGTCCCTGGACACTCTGGTATTTCTGGTAATGGCAAAGCCGAAGAGATGACGCGCTTGGGATGCGCAATGGACTCTATGACATTTGACCCATTGGGACTGATGCCTTTCGCTAGTTTTGGAAAAGAAATTGATAGAAAAGTGGCAAAGAGGAAAAGTCGCCTTCGGAATTTCAGAAAGGATTAAAGCATTTCACGCTCACTATGTAAATAACTAAATTTACTAGGAAAGTAATGGAGAAGGAACCGAGTGTACGACTGCAGATTTTCTGATAATGAGGAGGACGAAGAGACTGCATCATATACTCTGACGATACGCAACTCTAGCTCGCCGACGTTTCTCTACTTTAATGGTATGGTTCTGTCCGGAGCTCTCATATATGACATAGCTCCCAGTCTAACGAGGATAGATCAAATTTATACTGAGTGCCAGATCAAGCCCGCTACAAATCAAAATTATTGAAAACGAGGCTGACGACAGGTTCCTCCTATATATGTTGGTCCCATTCATTTTTATCCTTTCTTTTACCCTTTTCTATATACCCCTACCTCGCCTCTTCTACAATCGAACAACAAAAGTTCTAAGAGAAAGTATGAATTAGTCTTATGGGCGTCACCAACCTAACCAAACCTAACCTAAACATTCACACTTTTTGAATTATTAATATGGAATTATTAATATGGATATACTGTACTTATAGCTCACTTTCCCACCATTCACAATGAAGATAAAGCTTTGCACTGAATCTTACGTCTAGGACAAAAAGTATACTACCAAATATAGACGCAGTCTTCTAGATGATAGCAGTAATCACGACTACACCAATATGACATTCTACGTATATATTCTTTGAACACTCCTTCTTAATTTATGCAGCAAATCTGCAGTAGAAAATATGGCTATGAAATCTACCATTTAAGGAAAACTAAATTCCAACAAATGGGTGTGGCTCGCCAATTGCTTTTAGTTCTCGGGGATTAAGGTATAAATTTGTATTACCAAATGTCCTTTGACCAGTCCCAATTTAGTCCTCTTATTAATTCTTGTCCTGAATGGAATTTAATCCTTCCAGGACTCATTTAAGGGCTCGTTTTATTGATGTTTCATTATTTCTTTATTTATTTGATAATTTATATATTTAGGTTATTATTTAATTATTTGTTTATTTATTTATTTAGTTATTTATATATTCGTGAATTTATTTATTAACTTTTTATTAATTTATTTGTTTGCTTGTATATTTATTTATTTATTTCCCTTTTTACTGACTTCATTGCTTATTTATTAATTAATTTATTTATTTGCTCAGTTATATAATTCTTTACTAATTTATGCATTAACTTACTTATTTAATTAATTGTATTATTTGCAATTTTTACTTGTTTTTATTATTTGTATATTTATGTATTTATTTATTTAATTGCTTGTTAATTTATTTATTTTTATTTTTTAATTATTTATTACACTAATTATTCGTTTATTTATTAAATTTTAGCTCTTACTTATTTATTTAATTAATTTCATTTTATGTATTTATATTTATTATTCAGTATTTTTTATTTAACCATTCAATTATCTTTTTTATTATTTTATTTATCTATTCATTTCATTATTTATTCCTTTAAATATTTATTCATAAATCCATTATTTTCTTTATTTGTGTTAATAAAGAAAATAATGTTAATATTTAACGTTAAATTTATTTGAAATTAAATAAAAAAATGAAATTGTGTTAATATTTATTAATTTATTTACTTTTATATTCTTTTACCTTGTAATACTTTTATTTATATATCCAGGAATTTAGTTATTTAATTATTATATTTCATTTCTTAATTAATTTTTTTAATATTTATCTATTTGTTTATTTATTTATCTAACCCAAGCACTGCATCAATAAATGCCAATAATTCCAAACAAATATTTTAATGAATTATATAAAATGTTTAAAAGATTCGTCTAGAACGGCGAAAATAACACAAATTAATTACAGTAAAAACAAAAAATGCTATTCCTTTTTCCTGATCATTCCATGACGAAAGTATGACCAAACGTTAAACCTTCAAAAGGGATACCTATATCGTCTCGCAATGCTGTGAAGCCGAATTTACGAATGCAAAACCGATATGGAAAATCTGTAATGGTATGTGATGGTAGAACTCGAGGCAATAACATTCCATATTACTGATCGTTCGACTGATAAGTTGATAAATTTATAACATGTTCGTAATTTTATCAGTTTTGGTAGAAAAGCATAAGGCGGTAATATCACAGATTCATGCCCTAAAGTGAAAATTACTTTTGTATTAGGTACAATTCGAGAAATGTAACAGTTAGATAGTAATTATATCTCACCAAATACACAATACCCAAAATTCAAAATGATCAGCGAAGTTACTTAGAACTGATTTTCTCAATGAACAGACGAATGTAATTTGTGTGCATTTCATTCAATTTAGATGCATATAGTTTATCTTAGACTACCCAATTAGAACTTCTAAATCCGATAGAAATAATAAAGGTTTTCTTTCATTATTGAAAGATAGGTGGAAGCTTTGCGCAAATGTGTCATACGCAAACATAGAAATGCAATCACTTGAGATCTCATACTCATTTTTTCTTAAAATAAAACAGAGGACTTAGTAGTTTCCTCTCATATAAATTTAGTCATGATAAATTAAGGAGTAATGTCATAAGAAAAGATCCCGTCATTCGTGAATGAATATATGAAACTGATATTTTAATACTAATAATAATTAAATTTTAATAATTCAGTCTATTTACATATTTTATGCATATCCAGCCATATTTAAAAAGGGATTGGTATGTGTTTGTTTTGCCATGTGTTAGTTAACACCAAGAGTGATAGAAAACAAGATGACGCCATGCGCATGTGATGACGTAACTAACGCTTATACTAAGGTTACCACCCAGTATATTTTTCTTGTGCCTTTTATTTTAGTCTTCGGCCTGAGGTTAAATAATAATTTTATAAATGCAGTCAAAAGAATAATAAATCGTTTATAAATGCGTTAAAAATGCATATGTATGGAAATTTATTTGATATTAATAGAAAATTAAGAATTTCATCATTTAGGTATTTCGGCTTAACTTTACCTCCTCCAATGTTTTGGAAATAATTTCTTTTTTTCTTTGAAAAACTTGATTATTTGTCCATATCTTATAAACTATAAAAAGCATAGTTAATGTACTGTTACAAAGAATAGTTACTCATCTTAATGCACTTCAACCGAGAAACTTGTAGATTTCAAGAAAATTTCAGACCTAAATTTTTATTGCTCTTTCATTCTTTTGTGGAGTTTTTGCGTTATAGGCATGGGAATTTTAAGAAAGTTCAGCTATAAGGTATAATTTCCAAAAAATCACGAAGCAACAAAAGTTTGTTTATTGTTGAAATTTATAATAATAACAACAATAATCAAAGCAGTACAAAACCAGATTCAATAACGAATGGTTACCTCAAACCTTGCTTTATACTTCAAATTGCTCTCCCATTGGTTCAAATTATTTTCAATTATTTCTGAAAAGTCCAAAATATTTCCGCTAAGTCGACTAAACCCTTTAACTAGAATCGACCGACAGATAGTTAAGAAGATTTATTAATAAAATTATTTATGTAACGAATTAAAGATAATTCTTCTTTAACATATATAAAAAAACATATATAACAAAATTGATAATCTCTAGAATAATTCTCTCTCTCTCTCTGTAAATAAATCAAAGCTAAGACAACAATCAGTATTGGTTTGTGCATTAACTACTAGACTGTTCCGATTATACCGAATCAATTTGATACCGAATACATTCGATAAAGAGAATAAGCAAATGAATTCAGAGAATTCAACGATGCTCTCTTTCGTTTCTTTATTAAAACAATTTCAGTTACAAAAAAGTAACATATATTTACTAAAAGAAATTTTAAATCATTAATAATAATATTAGTAGCAAATTTTTTACAACCCGATTAAAAAATAGCCATCAACGCTATTTTCCTAATTTTTGATGTCGAGATTTCTTCCAATATGATTATTTTTTTTAATGTGAAAATCATGTAATTACCATCGCAAGAGCCGTAGCCTGATTAATCCTTAAACATGATTTGACAGTCTCTGCATGCTGTAAAAGGGAGTGGGTCCGTGCACACAATAATCACCAGACAAAGGACAGAAGCAAATTACGTTGATAGCTGTAGAAAATTGGAGTCTTGGCGTCTCTGTCCCTTTTTTCAATCAATCGTAAGAATAAACAAAGGAAATAAACCAAAGCCAACCGACGTCACAAAACCGCAACCTCTTACGTTTTGGCAGCGAGATGCTGAGAATTATGTATTATTATTTATGTAGTAAAGAAGAACAAGATATATTTACTGTAATTTTATATTTGGTGTATGATTTTGTTTCGCTTAATATTTCGGCATTAGCTCTAGGTAATCGTAAAATGTAGGGTACTTAAATTAATTGATTTACTTAAGACTAAGTACAATTTATCTTTATTACATTTATTTTCAATAGCATTTATGATTATTGATGAAATATTACTCGAATCGACTAAAATATCGCTTATACAATATACACTGCTGAACCACGAAATATCTGACCGATTTTATATTTAAGTTCTTTTGTAATTATTTTGTGCTTAAAACATTGAAATTTTTTCAAAAAAAATGAGACAGAATTTAACGAAATTTGTTGAAAATTAAAACAATACTAGTCATTAATTACAAATCCTTTTGCCATTTACAGCGTTCTCACAAAATCTGTAAAGCTTTTCGTTTTGGCTACTCATTCCCGGGGAGGCAAAAGAGAGGCAGATGTTTTGGTATAATCAAACCTACCCGTCTATACCCGTCTATACACCGAACAAGATTTCCTATTTCTTAAAAGGTCTATGAATTCACGTGGTGGTGGTACATTATTACGAAACTGAGAGAAAAAAGAGAATTTAAATCGGTCGTCTACTAATTTACAATTTTACATGAATATATCGAGCATTGTTAGTGCTCGACAATTCTTCTCGGCAAAGTAATGAACTCAGCTCTTCTTAATTGTTATTTTTGTTGATAGTAACTAAGTTCCATTGGAGCCAATGATGAGAGGGGGCCAGGGGGGGCAGAGCACTTCTCAGTGTGAGAAAGCCGAATAGCATATTAACCAGACTATATATATCAATGAAAGTCAAAAGTAGTAAAACAATTGTTAATAACTTATTGATAATGATCCTATCTGTCCGATGCACCGCCCCTCTTCGTCAAATGTTGCCAACGTCAAACGCGACAGCTTATTGCACAGCACTCCATTTCCATTATTCTGTATAGGATTTGGTTCTGGAAAAAACAACAAAAAAATGTAAGGCGAAATTTATATTAACGAACCATATAGACCATATAAAAACCATATAGACCTTATAAACCATATAGAAACTCTACATCCTTTAATTGTGTTTCAACTAATTGCTTCTTTAGAGACTCGATAAATTACTTAAAGGCAATAATTTCGGTATCAAGGAGAAAGAAGAAAGTGAAATATTTGTTTCGACTGTTGATTCGTCCTTGGCACGCTTGTTTTATCTTCTTCACATCCTACAAATTTTACTCACCATCATGCAATTGTTCCGGGGCAGCGCCATCTATTCCTTCTTTGCGTTTTCGCATTTGCTCAGCAAAATGGGCGATTAAGGCATCCATCATGGGCGCTTGTCTAGAGAACACTTGCATCAACTTTGAAACCTGAATGCCGTTTTCAAGGACATCAAACTGTAACGAAAAAAACAACAATTTAGAAAAAAACTGAATATTAAATAATAATTAAATAATCAATAATAAAGTTGTTTTCTTAGCGGAAGACTAAGAATACAACTACAGAATCATACATGTAAATCTGCTTCTATCAATTTGTATGACACGTCGCTTTACCTGAATAAATATACAAGTTAGACATTCAGGGTCATCTGTTGAACTCGGTTTAGCAAAGTCCCACGAAAACTCTTCATATCGGAGACCGAGCAGCAGCGTCTAAAAATAAAAGAACGAATGCATATGCCAAACCATAATGTCATCAACTAAATTATGCTTAAGTAAACTTACGCATTTTGCAGGATCGATTATAAAAATGCCTCGCTCATTTATTCCAACGGTGACAATAATGTCTTTGTGATTAACCAGACTCATGAGACCTCTCACAGGCTCCTCCACTTGCGCGTTGAAAAAAGCAGCACTACGGAATTTAAGAAACACGTACAAAAACATTAAATACATTATAACATTAAATACATTCGTTCAGCAAAGTTTTATGAATGGCGTAATATTTTTATATATAAATTACTTAATATTCCCAGAAAACATAAATCTTCATATTTTTTATCCATCACTAACTACCAGTAAGCGGAATCTACTAACGATTTTCTAGTTAAACAATTCCAAAATGTAACATATGCGGTTATTTCATAATTCCGAAGATTTCGTTTCGTCTTGCCTTTTCAGTTGCTTCTCAACTGTTTAATATAGTAATTTTCAACAAGAAGTTACCCACGATAGTATTGAGTAGTTGGTTGACAATCGAAGAGACGAGACTATGCGAGACGTTCTACTACATTATTCACTATGGAATAACCACAATAATATTCGACTACGATGCATCCAATTACAATTAGGATTCTCCGTCGTAATCGAGAAAATAAAAACTGAAATTAGGATTATTCTAAATGTAATTGAGAAAATAACTGAGCTTCATATTTTCTTATACAAGAAAAAGCTTCATATTTCCTTTAACAATTGAAAAAGGAACAACTATATGAGATCATCTAATTGCAATTGATAAAGAAACCATTGAAGTTGACACGAAGCGATATGACTTTAAAACTGCTCAATACTTTTCAATCATCATTAACATTGCTTCTCACTCAATCAGAGTGTGTCGTGTGTAAATGATCAGATTAATAATCCGATCTATTATCAACGTTTAGTGGGAAGTATACGCTTTTATACTTGCAGTTCCCGAGCCACTTATTCGCAGTATTCTACATAGTTCAAATTCTCGAGTGTTCAAATTATGTTTCAATTAAAAGATTTTTGGATATTGAAAATCTCGAAAAGGAAAAAAATAGCAGAAGCAAAACCTTCAAGATCAGTTTCATATCGTGAAGACGTTTTCATAGTTATAATTGTTATGGCTTAAGCCCGCCGTACAACAAAACCAAGCTAGCTAAAAATCATACTAACGCATTATATTAATTATATTAAGCATTTTGTTGATTGAGACTTTTATATGCTTATTCCATCAGCAGTTCGTATCAGCTCGTCTTCTTTCGTCTTTCCGGTCCCCTTTCAAGTGTTTGACATCTCTATAGTTAACGGATTTAACTACGTCAAATTGTTGAAAGGTAACTGGAGAAATGAGAATATGCACATATGCACATTTTTACCGCGACTGAAAGCCGCCACCCGAGAAATCTGTGTTTGTAAAAGAAAACAATTTTTTTTGGTTTTTCGTTTTGAAGAGGTGAATTTCTTAATGACCTAAACGGTAAGTTTCATACGGATGAAATTTGATTGGCTGTATTTAATAGACGTGAAATTGATGATTTTATGGTAATGTATTTCAAGGGAGGTCATTGATTACCCGGCAAGCAATTCACTGTCTTTTAAACAAAACTACCCCTTAAATAATTAGATGACTAACGATTTAATCATCATTAAAATAATTCTCACCCGTAAAAGGGAAGTGCCCAACAAAATTCCAAATACTTCCTCATCAATTTGCGCGTCGTAGCTGTTTGTGGCACTCTTTTATACTGCTCCAGAAGTTTCACTTCCGCTGAATTCTTATAGCTGAGAGGTAGCCACGACCAACTGCTATTTTTGGCAACGTGCTGTGGCAAAAACCGCGCCTGATTTTCTCTGCAATTCAAATTTGAAAATAACAAGAATCCATCCTAGAGATTTATCCGTTTCAGGTTACCTAAAAAACTTCGTAGAATGCGTGTGAGAATTGTATGGGCCAAGTTCAATCCTTGCCTGAATCCCACCGAGCATCACAGAATGAGCTGACTCCATAATATACCTTCCTGACAACACATTACATTTAGCCTCCTCGTACAGCAATTCCAATATCCGATGATCCCTGAAATTGATTTGAATCAGTTTTTAGAAAACAATCAGAAATAAATTCTTTTAATAAAATTTTTAAATAATTATTGATTTACTTGATTTTTTCTTCATCGCGTTTTGAAAAGAATACGCTTCGTCTAAGCACAATCATCGGTTCATCGTAATCCTTCTCTACAGGATTGCCATGACTAAATTTCTCTAATAACGTTGGCCACGCCACGCGGACCACGTAAGGCCGATGATGTGATTTCAATTGGATTTCTAAAAGCGTACTGGTCATCCACAAGCCGAATATACTTTGGGCCAGTAATTTATTTGCTATTCCTAATTCTTCACAGCCCAGAGCAGCAGCCAGCATCACCTGGGAGGGACACTGGGCTGTTCCTTCGATTTCCATATGTACAGCCAAGCGTGACATAAGGTACACGCATGTGGGTATCACCTACAAGCAAAAAAACCGAGAACAAAATGAATAAAGGACACATTAAACCATTAGTTCAAGACACACGTCTTCAAGATTCAAGATTCACGTCTTGTTTCATCTTTTTCAGTTGTCTTTCAACTGTTTAAAACCCCTACGGGCTCCGTCGCAACGAGCCAGCTGTGTCAAACAGTTGAAAGACAACTGAAAAATGATGAAACGAGACGTGAGAGTGACTCATGAAATACGTGAGTACGAATTCTCTAGCAATCAATTTTAGCTTGAGGTATTAAGTTTTCAGACCGATTTTCTAGCAGAAGCTAAATTTTATATTCTAAAACTCGAGTTAGGAACATACATTTTGAAGAGGCCTAGGGACCGACGTGTTGGCAGCACCAGTATATTTTATGTTCGACGAGGAGGGTATAGAGCTGTTACTATAGTTGTTAGTACTATTGTTGTTGTTGTTGCTGTTGCTTGATATCCCTGTTTTCGCCGATTTCTGAGATTCACCACCATATTGATGCTGCTGCGGTGGATAGGAAGTATTTGTATTGAAGCCTAAAAAGGAAAAATAATTTGTTCACAAATTGGTACGACTAGATTACCGACATTCACACTAGCGTTCCTACCCGGTGAACTCAGCAGACTGGCTGCCATCGCACTCGCTCCACCACCTCCCTCAGCGATGGTAGCGGAACTACTTAGCGTATCCGGAGTTGCGTGACTTCCATTCACATCCACACCAATAAAACAATTGTTACTACCACCGACAGTTGATGA
This sequence comes from Physocephala rufipes, assembly GCA_963966595.1. NCBI lineage: Eukaryota > Metazoa > Arthropoda > Insecta > Diptera > Conopidae > Physocephala > Physocephala rufipes. Next base: position 14,800,246 of record OZ016501.1, read on the forward strand.
TGGAACTGCCGCAGCAGCGGTCGTCGCCAAACAATCAGCTTCCTTCCTCACAGCGCTAACAACACTGGAAACGCTGGACGATGCAGCAAACGTGCTGCCAGCTGCCGTCTGGATTTGCGCAGTTGTGACCACACGATGTACGGTGTATAATAAGGGCACAGAAGGGGCAGTCATATCTCCCATAGAGATTGAACTAAGCGCCTGCTCGCAATGAAGGATGCCGCCACTTTGTTGTGTTTGCGTCACGGCCACCAAACGGCTGCTACCCATTACGATACTACTGCAATTCAGAACCTCATCCACGCAGTCTTCTAGATCGTTAACATTACTACTACCATTGCCAACGCCACCGATGGCAATCGTCGTGTTTTCATCGATTGCCGGATGCTGATGATGAAGATGCTGCTGAGACTGAGACTGATGCTGATGCGTATAGTTGTGTAGAGGCTGCAATTGATGATGATGATGGTGTTGATGTTGCGATTGCAACTGCTGAAAATGCAATTGATTTTGCTGATGCTGATGCTGATGCTGCGGCTGCATTTGTTGAGCGTCGACCAGATGTTGTTGATGCTGTTGTTGATGCTGGTGATGTTGTTGATGGAGGTGCTGATGGAGATGCTGGTGCTGTTGGTGGTGCTGATGTTGTTGCTGTTGTTGCTGTTGTTGTTGTGTTTGATGCTGGTGTTGGTGCTGATACTGATGTTGGTGATGGTGATGGTGTGGATGTTGGTGCTGATGCTGATGCTGATGTTGATGCTGCGATTGATGCTGGTGTGGAAGCTGTAAGTGCGGCGATGGTGAATCTGAATTCAATCGGACACTGCCGTGAGGTGAGTAATAGTCCTCGCGACATCTGTAATCGTTCGTATTGAAATGAAGACGTGATCTGCAATAAAATCGAAGAAAGAAAAAATTTATTTATATTTATATATTTATACCACACAATCAACAGATACGTCACTCGCAGTATGGTCACACTACTTGCATTTTATGCCAATTTGTATTCATTGGCTGACTTTCTGGTTGGCTGCCACGCAACCGGAAGCATATCTGACACGCACAACACTATTGTAACACTTTTATAAGCATTACGGCTTCAAAAGGCTACTTCCATTGCGACACTTGAGCAATGTTAAATAATTGCGCGCTTGGCACCGCCGAGTGCCACACATGCCTACGAACACACCACACATTCATACTGCATGATGCACTATTGCGGGCAACAGCATTTACACGAGTATGCAAATGCAAATAAACAGATCTACGCGCGCCAGTGTATTTTCCACAGGAACCCATGAGCCTGCCTGATGCAATGACAGGTGACCCAAAAACCTACTAAGATTTCTGCCACGTAGCGAGAAATTGCAGAAGAAGAAGAAGAAGGAATGAAAGAGGGATGGTAGGGAAGAAGGGATTCTTAAGCGGTATCTTGTAAACCGTGAAACCAAAAAGAAAGAATTCACAAATATTTAAGACTCTAATTCTAAGAGCTTACGGACTTCCCTGGAAGGAACTACAAGGATAATTGTGAGCTTATTAAAATCACACGAACGGTTATGAACCTTCTGTAACGTGCTGATTAGTGAGCAAATCTTGGGGGAAACTTCTGAAGATGCGATATTTTCAACTTTTAATTAGTGTTTTTAATATAAATATTTCCCTATAGGTTTGATGGAGATTTTTGTAAACAAATACTCACTGATATTCTGTGGGCGTGGGCTTACGACGCTGCTGCTGAAGTGTCCCAAGTGGTAACGGCGCAACATTTATGTAACTACCAGCGCCACTCGATACTTCACTGCTCGCGTAACCACCTGCAATCGTATTGTTTCCATTTATTAATCCACCAATCGTATTGGTCCCCCGATTATTACTCTGATCGGCTTTATTGCCGACGATATTTTTTGACTTTAGCTCTCTGCAATCACCTTCGACGGCTGTTCTCCCATTTGTACAATTTATATATTGTTGCTCGGATGTCGCAACGATACCCTTCGATGAGGAAGTTGCTGGCAAATTTGTTGATTGCAATGCCATTGACTGTGAGGAAACATTGCGACAATAGAATTTACTGGCATCCATCCCAACCGGAAATGCCTTTTACTGTTGGGTGGAATGCCTTCCAAAGCTGGCCGCTTATGTCGATCGGGTCAACAATCGTTAAGTCGACTCATTGTGATATCGCGATTAATGCAGTTAATCATGATTATTGGCTTAAAATTCGAACACTTCCGGTTTCTTGACAATTTCCTCCTGAAAATAAATTATCACTGAGTGATCATTGGGCGATATACGTTATATGTACATATATAAAGCACACAAAAACCTAATTCTTTACTACATCACTTTTAAATAAATAATAATATTTTAAAGAAATACGTCTTGCTTTCATTTCATTTCCTTCATAAGAAAATAAAAATTTGTTTTAATTATTTATATAAATATAATTGCAGCCATATCATCTCTAAATGTTTTTATGTTAGTAAATTTTTTCAAAATACATGATCTGGTGGTCAATATGAATTTGTATTCATATATAATTCATATGTACCCAAATTGTGTCCCTTTATGATGCATTATCGTTAAATCCACAAAGACTGTCTAGTTAACATTCGCTCATTATTTCCGACAGGGCTGAATAATGATGAAGTTTGAAGTCAGTTTCCATCATCTTTCTACATAATCCTCTAAAGACAACTGTCAAATAATGTTTGTCAGAATAGTGTCTTGTAAATGCGTCATTTTGACAAGCATTGAGGACTGTCAAGGTAATTGTTTGGTATGAAAATATATTTAATATATTATTATGGAAAAAAAACCTTGAGAGATATTAAAGAAAGAAAAGTCTTTAGGTTAACTTCGGTATTCATAGAGGAATATTCCAACTAGTAATGAATTTCAAAAATTGGGTGTACCCAAAACACAGGGTACATTCCAGTTTGCACCATGACAATAAACCGATAAGACAATCTTGACAATGAGATAACAAGCTCTGAAATTGAATATTAGTCTAACAGATTATATTAATTTATGATTGGGAGAGTAAAATTGATGAAAATCAACCCAGAAAATTTGTATTTCAATAAATTATTCCATTCTTCAATATTTCAAATATAACGCATAATTTAATTGATTGGTAGATTTTCGTATTCATTAATTTTATAGCATTTTAAAAATTATAAATTAAGATACAAATTAAATTATATTCACTATAATATCTTAACCACATATAAAAATGATGAGCATTTAAAACTGTAATTAAAGTATTTACGTATTTCTGATTTTATCACAAATTTTATTACTGAAATGACCGTTAAAACCTAATGGTGACACCTTCGAGGTCATCATACGAGCAGAATTTCTCATTAGTTGTCTAAAATGAGAAGTATTCCCAATATTATTTTAAGTATTACAACCAGAAAACATATGCACAATTAGCTTTTAACCCTTAGTAGTCCGAATTAGATTGTATTTCGAAATCGTTATCAGCTGATATTTCGACACAGTTACCAGCTGTTCTCAATAATTTAAATTGCTCTATTTGAAACGTACTTCACACAACTCTGTCCGCCTCTGTGTCATCTCTCTGCGTGTCTGTCTCTCTGCCTGTCTGTCTGTTTGTCCTTCTGGCGAAATCGTGACTACAGAAGAAGAAAAGGAGATATTGCCATGAAATGTGTCACAAATGTTCTCTGTCACAATAATTTGTTTGACATTGAAAATGTTGAAATCGAATGAAAACCACGCCCTCTGTTAATACCTAATATAAATATATATTTACATGTGTGTGGTTCACTTTTAACGTTTCTAGACGTTAGACGTTGGATGACAAAATTTTATTCTCGAACTCATCCAGGAATACTGAATTCCTTGCGAACAGTGGGCTTGGTTTGGATACAAGAACTACAATTTTAAAGGCCGATTTACGGAAAAGAGAGTATTCGGAGTTATTATAAATTATTTTAAGTAGAAAATTTACGAAATCGGCCTAGTGTCGCGTCCTGTGAAATCCACAAATCTATTAAAGCTGAAATTTTGGCCAAAACGACAATTTTGGACATTTTAAATCCACCAAAACACAGGCTTGGCACGCCCACTATACTATGGGTGGACTTCTTAGGAGGAGTTGTGTGGAAGATGAATTAGTAGACCTAAATTAACCAAGAACAAATGAATGTATTAACAAAATGGGCGTGTACGCCCACAGATAATATGGAATTATAATCCTCGGCCATAAATTTGTTCAAATTTTTCAATTCCTACAAGAATATTTACAATTAGGTAAATAAAAACATCCCCTTCCCCTTTTGTTGTCCATTATTTATTACTTCTAAGAAGATTTGAACTAAACTGAGAAAGCGTCAGAAAGGAAAAAGACAAAAACTTATCAGACATTTTTTTATATACGTAGGAAGGACTCTGCTTCGAAATTTATCTTAAACGTGATCTTATATTTCCATGTCGAATTATAGATGACAACATACCCAAAGGGAAAGCAACGGTTTAATATTTCTCAAAATAGGCAAAATTTTCTCACACAGGCACAAACACATATGCACATACACATATCTATATACGCACATGCATAGCCACATACACACAGATACACATACACTTATACATGTACACATACACACATCTATATACATATACACATAAATACGCGTACAGAAATTCACGCATATACTGACGCACACATACTGATACACACGCACACGCGTTGACACACACGTACGCAAATACACAGCCACACACACACATAGTGGCACACAGCCACACTCATAAGCAAACGCATACCCATAGATATACACACACGTTTACAATATGTAAACTTGCTCGATGAAAATGATGTTTGCTTGGATATGTACGCGTTTCATGTTTCTCATATGGTGTAGTTAAGACGTTCGAGGCAGTGGTGAGATGAATGATAGACAAGTGTGGTAGATAGGGAGCAGGAAAAGGGGGGGGGGGTGGTAGACTACTGATGGCAACAATACGTATTAGAAAAGATTTGTATTGAATCGTTTTCCATCGAGAATGATATATTTCTTATTACCAGAAAGCAAGATTTTATGATATCCAAATACGATGAAATCAACGACATAATCCTTTGTTAATCCTTGACATGCATTTCGCACATTGCACTTAAGTAGAATGAATGAGAATTCTACAGAATTAGCCCACTGAATGCTAAACGGCTTCCTCAGATTTTTCTCATTATTCAAAACGATTTATACGATAATATCAGATTCATTTTCACTTTCTTTTTTTCAATTCGTAAATACGAATATTATCGTATTATTTTGAATATGAAGAATTTAGTTCATATTGCGATCAATCAAACACGTATATACACATAAGCGCCCCAACCTAACGCGCTGGGTGGGACACCGACGGAACGCGAAGTCCTTAAGTTATCCATTAAACTTGAAGCAATCTTCTCTCTTCTCTCTTTTCACTTCTATCGAAATATTTTTACATTTTTCCTTTTTTTAAAAATAAGCAAAGAATGTCTTAACAACAATTTTTCAATTATCATTAATAAGAAATAACATTAACTACATTTAATTATGAACATGTTTAGTTTTTAAAAACTCTTATTCGTGATTTTCGTAAATCCTTTGAGGCAACGATTCTCTTTCAATGATTTTTTCAGTCTTCGACTTCATCCTTTGTAAACCGTTTTGATATTTTTGTATTATTTATATATTTTCGAAATCCATATAGACACGGGGCGTTTTTCTTCCTTTTTTTAGCATGCAAGAGGCGGTTTTCTACCGATTTCAATTATAACTATATAACCTATTTTAAATATAAAACATTTCTGGCTGTTTTTTTTTTATAATTTTTTTTCTATAATACCTCAACGAAACGAACACGACACGAACTTACAAAACTCAGTTGTCAAAACAGCCAAAAGTCAGCCATTTACATTTTCATCTTCATAAAATTTTTGCAAAATAATACCCACACATTCTCATTTGTCACGTGTACATACAATGGGAGAGAGCTTCCTTCAAGAGGTAGCAAGCATAGAATTCAAAAGAATTTAGTATACTCTCTTCAAAGGCCATCGTAAGGCGCATGTGTCCAAAATAAGGATTCATGCACAACACGTTAACCGAGTCCTTGACAAAAGTACTGAATTGATATTACGGAAAAAACTTTTGAAATGAACCATAAGACTCTGTCAAGACAAGTTCACAGGTGTCCAAAATTTCCAATATATATCTCCCAAGTAAGTATTCAGATAAAAAACAAAATCGATTATACTTTTTGTTAAAAACGTTCCGTTATTTTTAATAATAATATTTGCTTATATTTATCATTTCAGTTTCTTTATCGCATCAAACATAAGAGAGAGTAACTCCTGGTGGGATATAATTTTGAAGAATTTGAATAATTATTTATCTTGCCAATCGTAAAACGTTTACTAGAAGCACGTTGATTCTCGAAATATATAAGTGTTAAGCTTATTTAAGTTTATAGAATGCTTTATTTAAAGCTTTATTCAATTTTTTAATAGAAATTCTTAAAAAAAATTTTACTGTTCAAAATATAAGTAAAAATTTTATTGCCCAATAAACCAATGTTTCCCTACAAACAATTAATTTTTACAAAAAATTAAAATTAATTAAAAAAAACTAACCTAAATCGTTAGTTACGTAACCGTCGCATTCATTTTATATCAATTTATTTTAAAATTGATCATTCATATAAAACAATTCAATAATGCCTAAATTCGAACTTTTACTATTTCATACATTCTTTCTGCTTTTTAAAGCGTTGCAAAGTATGAAAAAGTTGAATTAATACCTAAATCGGGGAACCCTTTAATGTGGGCATTATGTTATAGAGCCATCTTTAAAACATATTTGTGGACAAAACGTTCTAAAGAAATATAAATAAGATTATAATTTATAATTATAGAATGAAATTGGAATCAAGCATAGAAAACTTCGAGAAATTGAAATTTTTAAATGAGCCCCAAAGGAAAAGTTTTCTAATGAGGAAACGTTCTTTGGTGAATTTAAGAAGCTACAACTTTGTAGAGATCTTTATAGTGGTTGATTATATAAGATACTTACATATTTTTGTAAATGAAACTTCATTTAAAAATGTAACATCGAAACGAAACTATAATTAATTGATTTCAATTAAATATTTCGTTCTATTTTTCATTGTTTTTACTAAATAAGCCAACATTTTATTATTAAAGCCAAAATTTATTTCCTAAATTTCTGTAATTGAGGTGCGGATATTTTAACTTTGCCTGGTATATTCCGTGCTAGAGTTTCCTCTTTTATTCCCTTTAACAAATCCTTTTCACGCATGGTACAATTTTTATCCTTAGAGAAAATCATTAAGGCCGTCTTTGCCGCGCGTCCTCTCTTTCCGGTTCCTGGAGTTAATTTTACTTTATATCTGAAAACAAAAAAGAAATTTGACTAATTAATAATTCTGTCCGGTTCAAAACATTTCAAAGCTCAAAACGTACTTGAAATTTTGTAAGGCTTGATATGGAGCTACAACGGGTATAGCAAACAGTAATTCATCATCATCATACGGTATCCCAGTCAATGAATCGATCATATCCACATCTGCACCAACAAATTCTTCAATTTCTTCGCTCTTCAATATCTGTTTGTGCGACACATCCTGAAACTTTTCAGTTTTTCCTAAGCCTTCCTTAGCTTTTTCTTGCTCTTCTTCCTGTTCTATTGCTAATTTAGCATTACCAGCTGATTTAAGAATTTGCATGCGTAATTCTCTCTCTTCATCGTCTTGATCTTTGTATTTTGATTTCATTTTTTTAAGTTTACCTCTCTGGCCTCTCTTCATCTGAGTGCGATTATCTTCGTTTCCACCGCATCGATCGTCTTGAAATTGTTTTGTTTCGTTTTTAGTCTTTCGATCTTTCTTCTCTTTTTGCTTTTTACAATTTTTTTGCTGCTTCTTTCGAGATGCGACCGCTGGTATAATTGTCATTTCATCTTTTTCTAAAGACAAGCTCTGTGTGTTTAAGGTGAGCTCTTGTTCCGCCTCTATTGAGCTGCTCTTGGTCAATGCCTCCGAATTGTATTGGACGGTGATATGTCCGGTATCGTGTTCAATCTTAATTTGAGTATTGGGAAAACTCATTTCTTCTTCGCTATCATCTCCAGCTTTCTCCTCTGACAGTTCTGCATCATCCAAAATTTCTCCAGTTGTTTGCTGAGGCTTTAGCCCTTCCTCGTCATCTTCCAACTTTATTTCTTCATCTTCTATTACAGGCTCAAGATTTTCGTTTTCTATAATGACTTCATTTGATTGCGACGTCTGATCATCATCGAATGTGCGAACTCTACGTTCTCCTCGATGTCGTTCTATGAAGCCATCTTCCAATTTGAAAAGCAAACTTAATCCCATTATAAGATGACAAGGTGGGAGGAAATTTTTTTTGCCTCGCACCATGAAACTTCCTGTTCCTAAGAACTCTCCAGTTGGTGCAGTTTTGCTCACTTGTTCACTGTGAACCCAGTAAGCATTTGTCACAACCTTCGCATCCCACGCAACACTGTAAGAAATAGCCATTGTACCCGCCTCAAGAAGAGTTTTAGGAGGAATATCTCCTCCACTCGGATTGCGAATAATAACGCTGGAAGCACCTTGAATCTCTGCGTGGACGTATACATCAGAGGCTCGCATATATCTAAAAATAGTAATCGGTTAAATCCACATTAAATTCATTAAAACCAAACAAAAGAATTAAAATCAAGAACAGAAAACGGAATTTTTATACGAATCTTACCTTTTCACTATTAATTCATTCTGTTGTGCGTCACGTCCTCCAATGACTAGATAATTCTCCGAACTAATAAACCAATAAAACTTTTCAAACCAATAAATTTTCCGCGCCTTCGAAATCGTGGATATGGTTCGAACATCCTTCAGAGTTTGCATTGTTTTCTTTTCAGCTGATTTAAGCGCTTTGGTAGAAGCGTCAATGGTCTTCTGTTGTTTTTGTGCTGCCGAACGTTTCTGGTCGTAATATCTGCGGGCATTCGCCCATGCAGAAAGCGCTAAATCGACATCTACCACCATAGTCGGAATGTAATCGTCATCAGCACTTTCCGAATTAGAATCCGAATCGGAATCAGATGAGGTAGTCTGTCGATAGGGATCTGCCAGAGTTAAAGATATATGATTCACTTCTAATTTTAATTGTTTAATCGTCCGAGCAACAGGATCCATATTTGATTGCGCCGCTTTAACCAATTCATGTATATCCGGCCACGACATTTGATTAGCAATAGCAGATCGAATGGCTAAAATGGCATTATCCACCAAACTTTGATTACGAGTAATTAATTCCGCTTTTTGTTTATCACTCTCTTGTGTTTTTGATAGTTCTTCAAGCCGTTTGGCATGATCTTCTTTAACATTAGAAAGTTTCTTAAGCGCCTCACGTTCCTTCTGTATCGTTTTCATATCAATTTTCTGTCCCTCCATCGTCGAATAGAATTCATCAACAGCCAACATAAAAGAATCATACTTTGCATAAGGACTTGACTTGCAATGATCGAAGAGATATGGATGATATTCAACATTTTGATAGAAATATTTCGATGTTGCGTCATCTGATGAGGGTTTCTCTTCCTGTTTCTGGATAATGTAGCCATTGATGGGTAAAGTGTGCCCTTCTTTTAATATTTCCTCAGATTCCTATGGATAAAATAACACGAAAAAATTATAATTTTAGTCTTACTAAAACACACAATTTTATATTTATACCCTTATGGCCAGCATAAGTCTCTCGAAATCAGTGTCCATCTGAAATAATTTCGAACCGGCTGCTAATTTCTTTTGTTTGCTCGGCTTTTTTACTTTGCTATCCATTTCTTTTCCATTATCGCCTGTATCATTTTTTACGATGCATGAACTTAAATTTTGCTTACTGAGAACATGATCTATAACTGATGGACCACAATCAAGCAATGGCATCAATAAATATTTCAAATTTTCTCCATTTGCAGCGTTTTCTATACGGCTACGAATTTCATTTTCAGTTGGTAAGGTCCTTTTTTCTTTAGCTCTATCTATTGGATATTTCTCTCGCACGGCAAATCGACATTCCTCGCCTTTAGAGTGCGGTCGCAATATGTAAAGAATTATGTATTCATGGTCTGTTAATATGACGTTGCCACGATCATAAAGTTCAAGTATAATATGACACGCAGCTTCACCCGCCCCGAATTGAAAATTCACGACACGATCTATCCCCAGTTGATTCAGGGCCTCCAAGCGCTTATTCTTTAAGTGCTTCCGAAGCTTCATGCTAAATCCTGAAGGTGCAACATTTTTGGGCCATTCAAATGAGGTTGTATGGAAGCGGATACCAGACTCAATTAAGAGCATTATTTTAGTTTCTCCTCCTTGCAAACGGATAAGATACGTCTTATTGTCGACATCATAAATCTGATTTACACGCAATCCTATTAAACTGAATTACAAATAAATTGTGTTCTTACATTGATTAGAATGCAGTTATTTACCTTTGCAGCTCAGTGACACCACAAACGATGTCATATGAATTAAACCGAGTTTTCATGTCGTAAACACCACGCACGCACAAATTATCAATAACAAACCAATAGCAAATATACTACAATATACCTAAATCTCACCAGATATGACGAGAAAATAAGCTACGACTGCACAGTAGCCCACTATTTCTAGGACCTCTAAAATCAGAGATAAAAGATAGGACACTTCGCACTAAAAAACATGCATTTGGTCTATACAATCACAGAATGGTACAAATTTAGCTGGAATTTGGTACTTATTTCCTAGGAAATGCGTACTCGCGTCAACAACAATCAGACACATGGGATTTAAGTAGACGGTGCTTTGGATTTTAAGCGACAAAGGTTGGTGAATTTGGTTGAGCCTTCTGAAAATTCACAAAATTTCACAAAATTTAATCCGTGATTTTTAAAAAATAGCTCAACGTTAAATGGGGACATAATTGTGTGGAAATTGGATATTGTTTTTGGTTTCTCTAGCTTTTAAAACACAATATTTGGTACTGTGTTTGGGGCCGTACAGCTCTATGAGTCCCTGTTACAAACGTTGCAGGAATCACACCAATTTGGTTTATGCACACCAATTTGGTTTTGGTTTGGTGAAACAGGTTGTTGCTTTTTTCTGGAAACTAGATGAAAGCAAACAATAACAAAAAATATAGCACAAATCCACGTATAGTTTACGTGATGTGAATAATGTATAAAAAATAGAAGTTAATCACCTTTTCGCGTGGTGAATTGATCTTGTTATCTCTGATTTGGACAATCAGTTGGAAATCACAACATCTGTTTATATTTGATCGAACAAACAATAATCTTCATATATCATCAAAACCTCAGCGAAATGGGTTTTCTTACGATTTTAAAGAAAATGCGTCAAAAAGAAAAGGAGATGCGCATATTATTACTGTCAGTAAATTAATTAAAATATGCATTAAATAAACTACCCATGTTTTTAATAGAGGCCTTGATAATGCGGGAAAGACAACTTTATTAAAACGTTTTAATGGTGAACCTATCGATTCAATTTCACCGACGTTGGGCTTTAATATAAAAACCATGGAACACAAAGGATATACGTTGAATATGTGGGATGTGGGCGGGCAACGATCTCTGCGTTCATACTGGCGAAACTACTTCGAGTGCACAGATGGGTTAGTGTGGGTTGTGGATAGCGCTGACCGAATGCGTCTAGAGACATGTAAGCATGAGTTGGAGGTACTATTGCAGGAAGAACGTCTTGCCGGTGCCACATTACTTGTATTGGCAAATAAACAGGACTTGCCTGGAGCTTTAACAGCTGAAGATATCAAAGAAGTGAACATTATGTTTATCAAGTTATTTGCATTTTCATTCAGTATATTCTTTACTATCAAAACAGATTCTTCAACTCGAAAATGTTACTACACATCATTGGCTTGTAATGGGAGTAAGCGCAGTGACTGGTGAGAAGTTATTAACTGCAATAGACTGGTTAATCGATGATATTGCCAAACGCATCTTTACCCTGGAGTAATTATTATTAATGTAAATAAGTTTTATATAATTTAAACGTGCCTATAATTTCAAATTATTTTATTTATCAACGAGATATAGTTTGTACAATTCTTCATGCTTAACATCCAGGAATGACATTTTGGGATTAACTCTTATTATCTCTACAAAACCTTCATCAATTGTTGGTTCTTTGTATTTCTTCTTCATGGCATTCATAACCATGTCGTTAACTTTACTATGCTTACTATCGACTAATTTTCTATAAGCAATGTTGTGCTTTATCTGAGGCAGATCTACATTCATAATCATGCAGCGACAGGAGACACGATGAACTTTAGCAAGATCAATGAATTTGCTCCGCGACTCTTTATCAACATTTGTGTTATCTACAACACAAGACCGACCACAACGTAAAGCTTCCTCACATCCCTTAATGCATGCTTGAATACTTCTAAGTGTGTCAGCATTCAGCAATTGGTATCCTAATGGCCTTAAATAACTCTCGGCAAAATGACTTTTACCTGAAAACAAATATTTATTAGTGCTATTTCAATACGGGCTCTTGACTCACCTGAGCCTGGCAACCCAACCAGAATTAAAATTTCGCAAGCATCGGATGGAACTTTCGTGGAATGTGGTTCAAATAAAGGTTTTGCTATGCTATCAATGCTCTTGGGTTCAAATTGAGGTTTAACATATGATTCAAATTCTGCTCCCAAAAAATGCTCTTCTGGAGTGTAGAAAGTTATATTCAAGTTAGCAGCAAATAAACGATCAGCCAGTGAATGATCCTTTCGACGTTTGGTGACTCCAGAGCCAAATTCAGGACGTCCTGCCGCATCACCAACAAAGAAACAATTCTCTATTTTGATTTTTACATCATTATTTTCATGTCGTTCCATGTGTTGCCACATACCCGGGGCCGGCTTTCGATAGAAATCATCATTTAGTGAGATGAACACTTGTACCGGCACTTCAATTTGTTTTAATATGTTTTCAATTTTCTGTTTGAATTCACCAGCGTTTACCTTCCCTTTCCCAATTCCGGCTTGATTCGAAAAGAAGCAAATCTTATAGCCCTTGTCATACAAATCTTTCAGTTTACGACGCACTTGAGGGTATAAAATCTGCCAATCTCCACAGTTCTTTGGAAACACATTTCCAGATTTAGTGCATATTATGGTTCCGTCAATGTCGTAGCCCGCTATTTTGTCTGATGCTTTTAAACCTGGACTGGTGTAAATCATTACGCTTTCTTCAATAACTTTCCATCCAAAACATTGATCTATTACTTCGCTTGATCTATTGATTTCTCTACGAGATGATTCTGCATGCTCTTTAGCTGAGGATTTAAATACAACTTTAAATACATGCCGACCATAAACGACTTCTAAGACGTCACCGTGCATTATATCACATTCGGTGTCCTTCATGGCCATGAATCCGTTCACTCCACACGGGTTTATTCCAAGAACTTTCAGCCTAATCGCACATGTTTCCAGGCTAACATTCAACTGTAATTGCTGCTTCGAACAGCGTACATCACGTATGCCGATTTCTTTTGAACGTCCAATAATGTTCACTCCTTGTTTAAGATGAATTTTGGAGAGTTTTCCTTCGAGCGATTTAAGTACGCATATATGTTTCATACTAAAGCCTGTCTGAGTAATGTCCTAGCATATACAGCTCTTCTTTCTAATTAATTTGCATAAATAGAAAATACTCCATCAGTCATCAAATTACAAATATGCAAAAATTAGCTGCGCTACTACCATGATTTCATAATTATGACCGGCTTGTTTACATAATTGATTTCTGTATATATAATATCACAACCAGCGATAAGGTTTCAAAAATCAGAAGCAGGGATAAAAAGACGGCACACATCGCACTAATCCACATACATTTGCTCTATACAATCACAGAATGGTACAAATTTAACTGGAATTTGGTACTTATTTCTTAGGAAACGCGTACGCGCGTCAACAGCAATCAAAATCATGGTCTTTCAGAGGGTCATTGTGATTTAAGCGTCAAAAGTTTGGTGAATATGGTTAAGCCTTCTACGGATTTTGACTAATTTTTTCATAAAATTTACTTCGTGATTATGAAAAAACAATACGAGATAATTGTACGGGATTTGAATATTTTTGTTGGTCTCAATTTTTCAAAACGTAATATTTTGCACTGAGTTGAAGTACGTACTGCTCTATGATACACCGTTACAATCGTTACAGAAATCACACCACTTTTGTTTAAGCGCGGTGAAGCATGTTGTTTCTTTTCTGGAAACTGGATGAAAGCAAACAGTAACAACATATGCCACAAGTTCACGCATAGTGTACGTGATGTAAACAATGCATAAATAATAGAACTCAATAATAGACAAACATTTTTCACATCGCCTATAAAATTAACAAGGGCTCTTTCAAGTGTCTCACTAGAACGTGACATTAATTACGAGCAAGTCAGTAAAAAATTTGCCAACGACAATCTAATGTATGTTTAGAGCCCTAAAATTTTTTATTTTCCAGTACCTGGTATCTCACTAAATAGTGTAATTTTTTTATTCAATATACGTTTCTATTTGGAATTTTCTCTGCGCTTATAGCATTCCAATTATTTTAAAATTAACGTGAATTAAAGAAAATTCGCACCGAACTTTCAAATAATCTGGACTCTCATATGTCAATACAACGAAAACAAGAAAAGCAGTCAATGTCGTCAAACATGATTTTCGGTGTTTACATCATTATACAGAATAATTCGGGTGAAAGTATAACTCTCCCCATAATTGGGTATTGAGCCTAATTTTCCTGATCAGCTGATTGTCGCATAATTTTAGTCGTAGAGGCTTTTAATCAAAGATTTTCGCAAAAGACTTTCTAAAGTATCTATATTTTGGCGAACATGAGTTTTTCTAGAGTAAGTGGAAAATATTTGTTGATAATTTTTTACTAGTAGCTACGTAAAGAAATTGAAGTAATTTCATTTAGAATTTGTATTAATTACTCTCATGGCATGTGTGCGGTTATGTAATAAACTAATGGGCTGATTTATTTGCAGGTACTTCTCCGTCGACTTGGAACCTCCAGTGTTCAACGATCTAGTGTCGCCGATAAGGCTAACATTGACAAAGGATATTTTGAACTAAAGAAACTACAAGAGCATTTCCAGAAGAATGATGGCAAACCGGTTTTCTTGAAGGGTTCCTTTATGGACCAAGTGCTATATCGTTTTACTGTGGCGCTTTGTTTGGTAGGCATTGGAGGAATGGGCAAGCTTTTCTATGAACTAAGTTTTCCAAAGCAATAATTATGCTGGAAATAATTTGTAAAGTGAATTTCCATTGTGACGTCACATTCTAACGTTTCAATGTATTATTAATATAAAATGTTACCAAAATTCTTGATTTGTGCATTTGTGTGTCTCCTTTCCCAAATTTAACAATTGTTAGAAAGCCCTCACTAAACGGAGAATCCTCAACCTTTTTGATTGAGGTGCCGAAGGGAGATGTAATTATTTGCCAAAGCCTCAGCTATATGCCAGCATTAAGTTCGATTACAAGGCTATATACGATTCTATTTCGATTAGTGCTTTTCTTCGACCTCCTTTCTTCACTTGAAAATGTTTTTCCTTAAGGGTTTGAACAGATTTTATTGTAATTGCATCGATTGCCATTGCACATTAAGCCGTACCCATTTGTGATTACAATTTTTTAACTTTGATAATTCTGTCATTTCCCACATTTCGTATATTGATCAATTTTTTATATTAATTCACCAGATTTGAAAATTTCTTCTATATAGAAAAAACCAATATGATTTTCTTAAGCAGGGTAAGACCGAGTTCGCATTTTCTTATTTGGCGCATAATCACAAAATTCCGGGATCTTTTCAGTCACTTTACAGTATACGGAGTGTTTATGCAATACCCAATGTCAGGTATCCGGCTAAAATCAATTCTATTAGTTCCATCATTCGATACAAAAGCGATGATAAAAAACCTCCTGCGCCTGATAAAGGTAATAAAATCGGCGAAAAAGCAAAAGCTGCCACAAAGGAAGTACCGAAAGTAGCATCAAAAGACGCGGCGAAATCAACGACAAAAGAAGCACCGAAAACAGTACCAAAGGAAGCCCCAAAATTAGTTCAGGAGCCACCACTTTCGGATTTGGAAAAAATGCGTAAATTACAGGCTCTCTTCCAACAAGATAATGGGTTGCCGGTGTTTTTAAAGGGCGGAGCAAAGGATCAACTTTTGTATCGCGGCACGCTTGGTCTATGCCTTCTTGGTTTGATATTAGTGCTGAAATTATTTGTGGGAATGATTTTCTCCAAATAATATACAAAATAAAAATGATAAATTTGACTGTAATTAAAATTCCGCTATTGATCAAATATTCATTTTATCAACTACAGTTAAGATTAATGATTACGAAAGAGATGATCGAATTTCCTTCTCGTTAAACATATTTATGAAGTAGGAAAACTCATTTATTTTTTCAAAAAATCGGCAAAATTCTGTGCTGATTCAATTACGGATTAGAAAACCATTAATTTTCCAATTAAAAATATTAATATAATTAAAAATATTCAATTAGATTTAGATTTTTCAAATTATTTATTATATTACATATTTACATTCATAAAAACTTTATTCTAAGAAAGTTTTTAGAAACGATAAACAGATAAAACATTAATAATAGAACTGATTTTGTTGGTATTATTCGACCATACAAAATCACGTGAAAGGAAATAATTTTTCGAACGAACTAACAAAAAAAATCACTTTCAAACTTTTCATTTAATTTAAGGGCGCATTAGAATATTATTAATATTGTTAATACTACATATTCATTATATTAATAGTTTCATGATTGTCATTTCATTTAGGACATAGATTCCTAGATATATCTCTTTTGTGCATTAAAACCTTTCTCTTCCGTGATGGTCTTTAAGTGGCTTGAACTTTATTAGTATCGATTTTACGCAAATCGTTTAAATCTTTATCAGTAGTTGAACTTTTATTACGATAGTGATCTTCGATAATTTTTCGTAATTTCTGCTTCGTTCTTTTTATTTTCTCTTTGGCCTGACTCACAGAAGGGTCAAAATTTAGGTTGGATGAAGCATCCTCTAATTTCTGTTCAGAGTTATTTGTATACGAAATATTGCTACCATTATTTACACCAACAATATCCAATGAGTCATTATCCATCGACTTTATTTCCGAATTTGTTTCTTTTGGAGTCGACGTTGTGGATACGAAGATCTTCCTTTTTAAAATGCATAAACACGGCTTGGTCTTAATACGAATAGGTATTAAGGTTTTGTATTGAATTCCAATATTGCTAAAACAATCTACAACGTCGACAACATCGAAGTCATGCAATAGATTACGCCACGATTGCGTATTATGTTTTAATTTAGTCTCAACTAGCAGATGCGTAAATCTGGCCACATCATCGGGATCATAATTCAAGCTCTCATTCTTACAATACCTAAGTAATAGTGAAAGGATTAGCTTCAGGAAATATTATTTTCTTGGTTGTTTCTTTTAAATTTTTCGTTCTCACCTCCAGTCCTTACGACTCTCCATAAATCTGGTAACTCCCGTTTGTGCGGCTAAATTCGTAATGTGCACAGAAACATTAGAACTATTTGCCTCCAAATTATGTAACTGTTGAAATGCTATGCCACCGGGATAATTTGTTTTAGCCACTAATGCTAAAAACAATGTTAGCGTTGCATTAACACCAATATGTCCAACAGCGCAAAAGGCAAGAAATTTCTGGAATTTTGATTTGTTGCTATTAATCCAACTAGAAATAAAAATTCCCCACTGAATAGGAAGTAATACAGAGAAAATATAATTATTCAAAACTTACAATCGATGGCAAGCACACGCAGTAGCCAAGTTCAGAAAAGGAAATACGTAAATAATAAAACGTAATTCTTTATGTGGTAGTAAGGAATAGATTAATACAAAACCCAAACTCGAAAAAACAATTGGACGTATACGTGGCTCGAAATATATGCCCAAAGGAACAAACAAAAATGAAGTGCCCATAGCTCGCGGTAGTGCTGAATAAAAATACCAAAGGAATGGTGACGTCTAGAATTTTAAACAAAAAATATTATAGGTCTTAAATAAAATACATTTTACCCACCCCCCAGTTGGAGCTTTTATTCAAAATAGTATTGTACCAGACAACTTCTCCTTCGGGCCACAATAAACGTCTCCAAAAGAATGAATCTACAGTAATTGTCACGATTAAACAAACAATTCCTGTAGGAATGCAGATTTTTATGACTCTGAAACGAGAGAACCCGAAATGAATAAAACTATCTTAGAAAGAACTACAAAATATTTACAAATTCGAAATCTGGATAATCAAAATTCAATCATTGGCTTACCTCCAGAATTCCACTTTTCTGGCTAGAACATAATAAATTAAGAGTAAACCCAGAAATATCGCCACTTCTGAACGGAATATTATTATGACGATACCAGAGAATACGATAAATGGTTTCAATTTATTCCTTAACCAGTATGAAACAGCAAGGAGCACTAAGGATGGAAATTCGTTAGAATCCAATTCGAAATTCATTGATAATCTCACCTAATGGTAAAGCCATAATATTGGGTAATGTTCGGCTCATGTAAAACATAAAGTGGAATTGTGATATAGTTATCAAAGTTAGCCATCTGTAAACTTTGAAGTGAAATAGCTTTACAATAATCTTGCATAAATGATTCCAGGCAATTGAAACGGTTGCAGCCAATACAAGACGAACTTTAAAGCAAACAAAACAATTATATAAAATATATGTTGGTTAATTTTTTAAGATTACGTCTTACCAACGTACTGCGTCCAAAATTTATTTATCTGAAGGTAATCAAAAAGAATAACGAACGGTATCGATAAAGTGGAGATCCATAACGGGCCCAAGAAAGTCCGGGGCACGACACCGGGATATTCATGATGATCATACTAAACATATTCAAATGAAATTATTAATACTCATTAAAACTATTAATACTCATTAGAAGAATTATAAAACACCGGCAGATATCAAAAATGAGTAATTATTTAATGTTATGAATAAATGAAGATTACCTGCGTAATATTGCCCCGCCAGTACAATAAATCGTGAATAGCTTGCAAATTGAAACTCTCTTCAACTTTCGTAAAGGGCGAATGGAAGAGGTGAACAGCGGCAACCAAAAACAGCAATATTTGCATTCTTTTATTTACTTAGGAACGACCAGTTTGAAAAGGAATTAAACAGCTGATTATCTTATTTTCAAGGATAAAACAGCTGAGAGAGAAAATTTTATCAGCTGGTTGAAAACTTTAGAAATGTCATTTTCAGTGTCAGTAAAGCTGATTGCATACCACCTGTGTGAGATTGCATAAACACAACACGAAAAATTGGATTTTAAAGAGTTAATTTTTTGTATACAGTAAATCTGGAAACAAAACGGATTAAACATAAAATTTTTGTTTGGTAGTTTAAGAAAATGGTTATTAATCCGATACATGCCGAGAAGAAACAATGATAATAATAATATGATAAATGATAAAAATAAATACTATGTTTTTAATTGGTGTTCACTGACATTTAGTGTTGAATTTGCTAATTACTTTTTAGTGATTACGGACAGGTGGAGTGTAATGAGCGGTTTTCTTTCATAAAACCCACTATTTCCCTCCTTCTTAATTTCGTTATTCTTTCATAACTGAGTTTATTGGCTTTCATATATCCGCAGTGGTGTTTTTTGCGTATGATAATATGTTTTATACATTTCTCGATTGAAATACAACAGCAAACATCTTTTGTTATTATAGAGAAACTGGCTGGACAGAACACGTGTTTTGTTTTGATTTTCCGTTTCGTCCAAAGTGTTTAATGTTATGCAAGAAGTAGATACAAAATCTCTCGCGATTCCGATCACAACGATATGTCAAAATTCTGCTGTCGATAAAGTCCATGAAGAGAGGGAAAGAGTGAATTTATTCGAGTAATGACACACGTCCAATTTGAATTTCAAGAGTAGAGAAGAATAAGACGAGTAACCACGACAAATATATAACATTTTGACATATCGCCGCGACCGAAATCACAAGAGATTTTCTAGCAATACACTATAAGAAAATTATCGACGACAACAACCCCCAACGTGAAGAGGGTTTCGGTGTGAGCTGGTTTTTGCAATGTCTTGAATTATCGACAATTCTCCATCAGACAAAAATGTTTAATGTCCATCAGACAAAATGCAAATTGCTATGCTTCGCTTACTTCGTCGTATGATCTCATAAGAGTCAACGCAATATCGTTTCACCATGCAAAACAAAATGTTTTTCTGATTCGGTATAGTTCCAGCATAATTTAGAAGGAGTATCAAGTATTAAAAAGGTTTGCCGTGAATTTAAAAAATGCTTTCGTATAAAAAAAGAATCGATACAAATTGCTGAGACTGAGCTGATTTTCCATGTTTTAAAATTATTAATTTTGATCAAGAATTCATTAATAATTAACTTATATAAATTTATTTATTAATATTCACGAAAGTATTTTTATTTTGCAATATATTATAAATATTTCCATAACAAGTCTTCGGCAGATCCGACTTTCTAAAACCACTAATTGATTAAATTATTTGTTAATTAACAAAATTATTTGTAAATTAGAACCTAACAAGTTTTTCCAAATTCTCTGAGTGTTTAGTTCAGATTAATTTCTAGCGCACTTTTTATAAACTTCACTGTCGCAGACTTTAGAAAAAAGCCCATAAATTTTTTTAAAAAAACCTAAAATTCTCCAACTTCGGATCCATTCTGGAATTCTCTGAAATTCTCTGTTGTCTGAGGGTCGCTTTCTCGTCGTCTATATTGCAAATCGTGGAGTACAAGGTATTTACTGAATTTTAATGTCTTCTCACTAAAAGCAATTGCTGAAGATCATCAAAAGCAATTTTCTGTTCAGAGTATGTTTTTTTGCTAATGCTTCTGTTGTTGCGGATCGCATCGGCACAGAGTGTTAATAGCGAATTGAAGTTAACTTTAATGGCTTGGTGCGCATTTCAAAACTAAATGTTCCGTTACGGTGTAAGAGTGAAAATGATTTTGAGAAAGTGTTAAAATGCGTAGAAGCAAGGAATTTTCAAATGAAATAAAACAAACTGAAGAAAAGAAAAACATGAAGCCACCTCGAGTTTAAATGGAAATTTGCAGACTGCTGCAATTCTTTTTAATGCCCTACACTCGTTTGGGAAAAGTGTAGAATGCATAAATGATTATATCCACCCGTGGAGGTGTGGTGAATTATTAAAAGTTTTTAACTGCAAGAGCTTTTCAAAGTATCTATCCGTCTATTATAATTACATGTCAGTGAGAATTACGATTACAAAAGAAATATAGAGGAATCGTGCGGGAAAAGTTAATGAAATTGAATTTATAATTTAGGACCATCTGACTTTCACAAGGCAATACATTACAGCTCTGGCTGTGTCATAACTTACTAGTTCATAAGTTGTATGCACTTTGTAAAGGAATGAAATTGTCTTTGACTCAATAAGACTTACTTACCTACTTTCAACTAACTGAAATTGACCAGCCTGCTTACCATTAATACCAAATCATATGTTTTGTCGGTACAATTTTCTCTGCCTTAGTTCATATCTCGAAAACTGAACTTTCGAATTATTTTTTCTGAATTTAATTTGCGAATTTCATTTTAAAATAATTTCTCTGAAAATATGGCCTAATCTTGTAAAATTATTGAGTTCTGACATTTCTTTATGGACTTATTTCCTTACATGAATTTGTCCAACACTAACACAATGAACGTTTCGGTTAAAGGACGATCGATTTCATAGCTGCGACTGTAGAGTTCACGAGCTTCGACCAAGCTCGACAGGGTTAACATTCCAAATTCGTTGCTTTCATTTCATCCTCAAATAGTATTTGTATTTATAAAATGATCGAAATGTTCAAATATGAAAAAAATAGAAAACAGAAAATTATTTCAACAAAATATTACCAGTAAATATCTTTTTTTATAATGACAAAGAAAAGTCAGAATAAGAGTGTTTTTATTTAGCATTATTTTAGATGCAATTACATAAATAAAGAATACTCTGATCTCCTCTGCGTTTGCCTTATTCTGTTTTATATCATTTCAAAAATCAGTCAAAGATAATTTACGAATAAATTTATTCTTGAATTTTGTGTAAAGCTTCAGCGCTTCAAGATACGAGACACATCTACAAAATATAGTAGGAAAGGCCCTAAAAAGTAATGGGTCACGGTAAAGCACATATTTCTTTAAAAATTACCATATAAATATATGTAAACGACATAGACACGCATATACATATGTAAATATAAAAGAAATTATGACTTTCAGTGTGACAAAAATGACGAAAGGTAAAATATGTTTGCAGTTCAAAGAAATTATGATCTACGAATTCAAACACAATTTGTTAAAAAAAAATAAATTAATTCTCTTTATTTGTTTCGAGGTTTCAATTTTTATAAATATTGCATGCATGCAGACGACTTGGCCTCTTCTAAACACGTTGCATCTCTACGAATTGCCATCAGGGTGGCTGACTGGGCTGCGTATGCCGCTGCTCCTACGCCACTCGCTCGCATTTGTAGCCACAAATCAGAATTTCGTCGAAGCGTTCATTCATTCAAGCGCATCGAGCGTGAAGAGAACTCGCTGCATGCCACGGAGTCAATGCAAGCGCGATCCCGACAATCTTCATCGTTGCAGTTGTGTCGATTGGCAGTCAGTCGTCGCCGTGAATCGCCGTAGATTGACTCTATGTTTCCTGAAAGTAAAACGTGGCAACTTGGGAGAATGTACGTCATGGCACTAGGATGGCATTCGAGATGCTATGGAATGGTATCGATTCGCATTATATTTACTTTCGTCGAATACACACTCACATTTTCATACGCACATCTATTGATAGTTTGTTTAACAGTATTATTTTGGAAGGGCGGGGAGTAAACAAACAATTGCGAAAAAATTGTTGATTTGATTTCTAATTTAATTTTTGAAAATAAACAGGAATTAAATCTCAGCAAACGCCAATCCTGCGGATAAAAAATTTGAATTCAAATAAATTATACTTTATTTTAAAACTATGTAGAAATGCCTTTTTAGAGTCGGCCATTTTTGATAGACGATATTCCATGATCTTTTCCATATATTTTTCGTTGAGGAAGAACGGCTTATGATGCCCAATGACCCTCGAACCCCTGGGGACCGTTCTTATTTAGTCGTAGTTCATTTTAGGAACTACTACTAATACTACTACTACTACTACTACTATTTTAAGAGTAATTCTGTTCCTTTGGCAATCAGCACTCTAAAGCACTTCAGTGGTGACCAAGCATTGCAAAAGACATTATCGGAACAAGATATCAATTAAACATAATCGATATAGAAGCTATTTATAGCATCGATATTAGGCCGATACTGTAAATACCTCTACAAGACTGTTTGCAAGGATATGTGGTATAGACACTCTACTTCTCCGATTTTTTGATATACCAAAATTCAGACACAAGATGTGAAATATGCTAAACGAACTGCATTTTCGTAACGGTTTTAAATTTGCTAGACTGATTAGTTCTCAAAGTCTATACGAGATGACAAAACGAGAAAATTGATTGCATTAAACTACACTTTAATAATTTTTTAATGACTACAACTCTCATAATCTCAAAAAAAAGAATCTTTTTAAAAAAGTGTTAACCATTTGATTATTAGTAATTATTTATCAAGATTTCGTTATATTTCATTCCGAACAGATTTATCCATAAATCGAAAAGTGAGAATAAATTTAATGCAGGCACTCGACAGATACATCACCAAATACACATCGGCAGATACATTACCAAGAGGGAGGGAGGGGGTAAATACCAACGATGAGATGCGAATGAAAGATTGTCGCGTACCCATAACAAATTAGTTGACAGCCTGTGATCATGCCGACAAAACTCCAGACGGAATATAATAGTCATGCTTGACAAATGAAAAAATATTATTGGGGAAGTTGTGAAAACAACACCCAATGTCGCGGCGGCAGCAGCGATGGATTGTGATCGGTGAAGGATGCTGCCGCGTGGGTGGGGACTAAGACAGAGATGAAATGCAACGATGCGACGGTTATATCAATCGCTTTTGTATTCGTTATGACACTTTGAATAAGGCGTCCTAAGGAATCAAATATCAAATAGCCCTTATTCGATGAATGAAGAGGGGGGAGGTGAGGGAGGGTCAGATGGAAATCTATCTTTTTGGGGAAAAAACTATGACGCAATTGCTAAGAAAATACAATGTCGTTTAACAGCATACAATAATGCCTCTTCAACATCAATAACGCCTCATTATAGTATTGTCATTACAGGATCACACTTAAGGAGTATAAAGTCATAGATCAACATCTTATTTAACGGTTCAATTTGCACACTACAAACACTTCAAAAGCGAGAGCCACTTAAAGTCCGATTGAAAAGACGTAACATCTTTATATTCTTCAACTACTTGACCCTTCCCACTTTATTCAAATTCTAATCCTGAACCAGAAATCTTCTCTTGAACCGGTCAGCACCTGACACCATTGTCAAACCATCGTCTATGGTGTGAAAACTTATGACTAGAAAAAACAAAAAAAAAACACACAAACGCACACGCATACGAATACAAGGAACGATATTCTAAAGAATATCCGTTTGAAATCAACACATGTTTTGACTTCTTTACGGAGGCTTGAATATTCCTTCCTTGCTCTTTTGATGATCGTCGTTCCTTCAATTTCAATTCTGAGACTTCAGCTCTGTGTCGATCTTTAGATTATGTATATATATATATAACGTAATATTTGGTAGCGTATCAAATGCTAAATAAATATATATTTCAGCGGTATCTTTGAAGAATAAATAAAGTGACTTTTACGAAAGAAAGTCGAGCGGTTTTGTAAAATTGACCAAGCCCAAGATGAAGAGATTTTAATGGGATTCCTTTATATGATTTTTTTCTCAATAATATCATCTGCAAGATCACTTCAGTTGTTTAAGGACACGTACTTCCGCAATTTTAATATTACGCTTCAGGATTCGAGAGACAGAGTGTCGTCCTTATGGGTATTAGTTTTAATCGGAGTTTTGTAACTAAAATATCGTTTTAATGCATTACATCTTTCCTTCTTTTTGTGAATGATCGGTTTTATACGTCATCATTCTGACGCAGTTCATAAAAAGAGACCAACAATTAGTGACCAATGGTAACTCAATCTAGATATCAGTGTTATGACTCCTTTGTTAATGATTTTATTAATAATCATGCGATAAATTAAATTGTGTTTAAATTGAATTTAAGTTTGATGGCAATGACATGACAATCAAATGTTAATTAAATGTCAATCAAATGTCAATTAAATGCCAATTAAATGTCAAATAAATCTCGATAGAATATATTAACTAAATTTTAGTTTTGTTTTGGCAATATTTACATAATCCAGATTTTGATCTTCTTTAAATTAGTCTCGCAGTTCTGAAAAAAAATTTTGGTTTGGGCTTTAGCGAAATAAGGCATACTGAAAGCCCGACATCATAATGATTATCCTACAACATCATAAAATAGATTTATTTGTTACTTTATTTACTTGAAGATTAATCATAAAAGCTATAAATGGTTTTAATATGATAAAATAGTCTACAAAAATTCACATTTTATTTACTTTTACAAAAAAAATTATCACCAATATTTGATTTTCATTTTGTAATATTTTCTGTAACCTTATTTCGTTTTTCTTCCAAGTTAAAAACCTCCAGGTGTTTAAAACAAGAACGGGATATATCTATTTATGATAATTATTGACGACATTTTATCGAAAATAGCGCCATTTACTAGAACTATCGCCGATCTAAAGATAAGCAGAAGGCGTGCCTTATAATCGCTTTCTAAGATCTGTCTCACCCAAAGATGAACGTCCTCTGACTTCACAAATCACATCATTCACAAAATCTTGTATAATTTATATACTCGTGCGTGTGCATAGTGTCGTGAAATTCAGGTATGCGATCGAAAAAAAAAGATCGAATGTATCAGCCATTAAATCACCTCCATTTCCATCTCCACCTCTATCCACCTCGATCCACCTCTAAAGCGATCTTGCCACTGCTGTCGGGTCAAATTTAGATTGAATTAAGACGGTGGAGGGGGTGAGGGCAAGGAGAGGTGTAGAGAAGGTGCTCATCTCATTTTTAGTTTTTTAATTAAAACCAACCAACCGCAACGCTTCGCCTCAACAGATTCGGTAATGCAGCATTAAGATTATGTATTGCGGCCCAACAACATATTGCTCGAATGCCTCAATGAACCAACAATCATCATCATTAGCTATATTACGATGTGGTGTTTTTATATACCATACGATATAATTCTAAGATGATATCTTCCGTCGGCAGCATTCAAAAATAACTCTCAGGTGATCTCGTGCATTGCTTTCACCGCGTTGGGGGAGCATCACTAAGTGATTGTGTGTTGTGATGTTGGGTTGCGGGGGTGAGCGTCGGGGTAGGTCGGGGTGGTTTTGAGGTAGCACGTTCACAAAATCGGGTTTCTGCTCCGCCTACAGAGCGTCATCATAGCCGACGATCGTAGGCAACGTTGCGCAGGCAATGATGCGAAGAAGTCATGACATCGCGCACGGTGCGTGACGCCACGGATATGCTTACTTGCATCAGATTGGCCATTCAAGCATTCAAGAATTAACTCCGCCCGGTTGCGTACGGTTAGTAGACAAACTACACCAAGCGTATACGAGGTGGAAAGAACGAGAGAGGGAGAGTGAGTGTGAGAAAGAGAAAATAAGGCAGTGACAGGAATAGTTGAGAGCAAGAGTAAAATTGGTACAGTATAAAGCAAAGGAGCGCGGCTAACCAAGCAAAGCAACAACTAGACGTAATCATTACACACACAAACACACGAACACACCGTCTCGAATGGCAGATGCCAAACGAGAATGGTTTGAGTGGATTTACGACGATGCGATTTGGAGGACGCTTTGGTAAGACTGAAGTTAGTTCAAAAACATTTTGAAAATTTATTCAGAAATATTTACAAAAAGTATAAAAATAATTTAAATAATAAAAATAATTTAAATAATAATAATAATTTAAATAATAATAATAATAATAATAATAATTAATGTTAGAATGGCGCAGGTAATTTGCATTTTCTCACACACCTCCTTCTCACCTCACCTACCCCTCCCATTGAAGGTCTTTCTAATAACTTGTACTAGCGTTTGTTAATTTTCATTTAGAAAATTTTTGATTTTGGTAGCACTAAATCATCAACATATTTAAAACGATGGATGCAAACCGCTTGATGGTGGATAATGGAATATCATAAAAATCGGTTAAGAAACAAAAATATGCAGATTTTATCAATATTGAGAATTTATTTTTATTTGTATTTACTATTTTGTCAGTCACGTAGAGGCGTTTAGGAGTAAGAATTGACCTCACCGAGGTTTGCACAGAGGTGGATTATGTTATGAAGGGGAGTTTGAAAGTTGAACTTATTTAAGAATAATTTGAATGCTGGAAAATTTAGGAAAATATATGAAAATAATTCAATATTTTGAGGAAACCTTGAATATTTGTGAGCTAAAATTTTTACATATACAATTTTTGATCCAGCACAAACTATCTAGCGTAACGTCAAACCGTCAAAAGCGTCATAATGCCATAACGAAAATACTTTTTTAAAAAATTTCAAAATATATTAAAAGTTATAAAATATATACTAATTGAAAAAAAATACTATTGCCATTTCGAAAATAAAAAATCCAATTTCACTTAATTGAAGAACTATTCTCTCTCTTGAATGGATTTTTCAGTTTTTTTCTACCCTACTCTCGAAAGGAATAGGGTATAATTCACGCTATGTCTCTACGTTTGTAACGCATTGAAGGAAACATGGCATACACACAAAAGTTTATCCACTCCGACTCGGATTAAGCGCCTGAATCGATTTAGCCATGTCCGTGCGTTTGACAGTCGTGGCTGAAATCCGTACGCTGGCGAAAAAAAAACGAAATCACATTTACAAGGGTGTGAATCAAGACATCATCGTGAAATATTGCCAATGCATTTTTCGTCCTCTGGGGCTTTTTGGTATGGAAAGTGATGAAAAATCAAACCAACGTCGCAACCACTTCTTTTAAACGTAATGTGAGGAGACTATTGACGTCAGTAGTAGTCACAGTTTTTCGGCTTCTTACTAGAATTCAATTATACTTTTATAAAGCGTAATTGGAAGATATAAACTAGTTGGGCTAAAACTTTTATTTCTGAATTTTTGACGTTCATTCATGATTTCATTTTGGTATAACGTGACCGTCCTTGAAAATGGAGAATCCTACGAGAAACGTCTTGAACTCCTTAAATTTTTCAACCAATCTCATTTCAATCCATTCGTTTTAAGAGGTCTCTAGGGGTTTCATTAGTCTCTAAGTAAGCTTTAGAGCGTTCATAAATGACCTTAACTGACTAAAACAAACCGTCAACAAAAAAGAAAAGAAAAAACAAAAAGAAAACAACACGACCTCGCATCTGATCAAAAAAGGCCGCTTAAAAACTCCGACAAATGAATAATTTCTGTGTGCCCTGGGAGTAATCGAAGCACTCAATGGTTTCAATTGTTTATAAATTCTGCTCTTCATTTTCATTGTTTACCGAAATTACGATTTTTCTCTAGCCCTCAATTGGTTCTCTTCCTTGATGACTCGACTGGCGACTACGACTAATCGAGAGAATGTGTTCTCGTTCTTTTGTCCGGGTTGTCCCAAAAGCCGCCGTTGAACGTTCCTCCGAGCTGGTCAACTAACTCACACTCTCTCTCTCCCTGCTCGGTCGTCTGTCTGTGGGTAGGGGTGACAATGATGAGCAAACAAAATCGAAAACCGAACTAACAAACTTATATATTTCGCACACAGTAGTATAGTAGTCCGTTCGAGGCTAAGGCTGAGAGATGCCATTAAGCCCTCGGCGGCTTAGATCAGCTCAGCAGTGATCCCTTCGCGTTTACATGCTTCGCTTCCGAAAAGAACTTAACAACGAAAACAATACCGCACAAGAACAAGAATAATAACAAATAATAACCACCACCACACAACAAACAAACTCGGACTCGAGCAGACCGACTACTGTTGAAGATCAGCGCCGCGCGATCGTTATTGTTATTGTTGTTGTTGTTGTTGTCGTAGTCGTCGTCATCGTCGTCATCATCGTCATCATCATCGTGGTCGTAGTCATTGTTGTGTTTGTTCGTGTTGATGAACGGCGTTCTGCTAGTTGGCTGCAGAACGAGTGACGAACAACAGGTTCGATGAAAATCGCGCGTGCGGCACAAAGAAAAAGTCAGTCTCCAGTCCGATCGGATCGACCTTGCCTTATTCATATTTAGTTGGTGATGGTTGCTCATTGTTCAGATGGCAATACTACAATTGATTAATAGTTGCCGTCTGCACGTGACGTAAATTATCACGACTTTTTTACAATTAGCAAAATTACATTGAACGAGAGTGATCTTATTTATCGTGGTATTTCCGTTACAACACCTGGCGCAACAACATTGTATTAAATTAATCGTCCATTTAATTGAAAACAAAACTGATCGCAACTATCGAATAAGTCCTAATACATTCCGATCATCCATAAAAAAGACGCGAATTGAAGTGAGATAATGACGAGTCGATAATCCGAGACGTGTTTTATTAAATTTTTCTTGTTCTCGAAAAAAATCGAGCCTTGATTAATCCATGCAAAGTTTATAACACACGGGTGGTCCTCAAGGGTAGAAGACTCTTAGGGCCTTAATTAAATTAGATAGAGAGTGCGAGCCAGAATCACTTTGCAGACAACCAAAAAGTGTTAATTCGTATTCAAAACAAAAGTAATGAACGTTGTGGCCCGAACTCCCTCACAGTATTTTGATCGCTTTTAAAAACAAAATGCTATCATAAAACCAAAAAAAAAAATAACAACAATTTTCAACCGTCGTGGGAGCACCGAAAACATTGCTGCGTACAACGGAATACGTAATTTGGGCAGCAACCATTTTGTTTATAATTCTTTTTTTTATTAATATTTCCTGTTTTGAAAGAACATTAAATTTTCCCCCCAAGGCCTCGCGGAAATGGAACCAGGTGAGTAAAATTTGTCGTTTTGTTTTTGTTGGAAATAGAGACGTTAGAAGATTTAAGAGTCTCAACGTATGACCATGGATTCTTATCTACGGCTTATAAACCATTTTATTCGATTTTAAAGAAATAAATTCTATTTGAATTTTTCCTGGTTTTTCTGTGAAAAATCGAGCTCTAGTTTTATAGCTTGTAAATATATTGTATATAAAATTTTGTTGTTTCCTCTCTAGTAACGTCTGCTATTGATGGCCACCTGTTACCGTCACTCAATCGTACACAATCCCGCCTGAACATTGTTGCGTTCCGCCCTCAAGCAGTATCGATGTTTTTCCGTTCGACAATTATTAACAAAATTACATTATTACATTTTTTTAAAGCAATTCTACCCCTTTTTAATCTATATATATGTATATATATAGATAGAGATTGTATATATATACATTCGATTTTGTAGAGTAATCATGTTGTAGCTCCGCATCGAATTTTGTTTTCTTTGAAATGGCTTTAGCCCGAAACGACCGTAATCTCGAAATGATCCAAAATTTCTAAAACACGAAAAAACAACAAAATCGTGCAAGAAAAACTTCCCAAAAATGTTTCAATTCCTAAATGCAAAATCCCTAAGTGCAAAACCGTTTCAAACAGACACACGAGTCGACAGACGGACGTAAAGGGCAATAATCGAATCGGGGGTTGATTCTAAGTCGGAGGAATAGCATTCTCTGTATGTCATGTCTCCCTCAATGCGTTACAAACAAAAGCAAGAAGTGAATAAGCCCTTCCGAGTGTAGAGTTTTATTAACAAGTAAAACGTTTCACATCGACCTGATCGACGTCAATATACCCTACGCACGTGTTACAAGTTATTAGTTGGCATCGGAAAAAGTGGTGGGGAGGACACGGCCATTACTTGGAGTGGATTTCTTTTTTCATAGACGGGGTGTATTGGAATCATCAATCTTAGTTTCAAATTTACCCTACAATGTGAGAAATCTCGATGTGAACGCGTATGAAACGAAATCAATTTCTAAATGTGGGCGTGGTACTTGCACTAGTTCGCCACTATTCAAATACCAAACAGTCAAGAAGAAGACAGGAATATTTATTAAAAATTCTATGGCATAACTTCTGCTGTAATCACAATTTTAGCCGACAGACCGACCAAGAGATTGACGAACAGCACTAAAACGAATCATGAGCTGATTCTGAATCGAAATATATATATACTCTTTTAGGTCCATTATGTCTCTTTTAACGCGTTACAAACGGAAGCACATGGTGAATGCATTCCGATTAATTCGAGTGTAGGGTGTAAAAACGTTGGTATCTCCTCTAGACAGAGGGGAAACACATAAAAGAGGAAATTAAAATTTCAATTCCAAATGCAGGCTATAACGTAAATATATTGAGGGTAATCGGCACCAGAGACTTTGCATCGAACCGTTACTGCGGCCGCAAAGTACAACAAGTTATAACGCTTACTTCGATACTGGCCGAAATCCATATACCCTACTCCGGCAATTTAAATTTCAGTTTAATTCGAATAAACAACGAGCATTTTATTAGAGAATAAATTTGCCCACATCGAGTGTGTGACCTAATGGCACAGAACATATATATAAAAACAATACATGCATGCCATTATGGATAGTGAGGTTGACTATTTAAAGGATATTGTCACGTTATCTGTTGTCAAGTTTGGTTTGAAGACAAACCGGTTTTGACGGTATTTCGACGATGATTCATTTCGAATGGATATCGTTTGTCATGTTTTCTTTTGAAACGAATATTGGCCATTCCTTTTGGGTGTAGGGTATAAAAGCCTAAGTCGGTTACTGCGGGATTTTGTGGCAGCGGAAATTTGGCTTTAGAAAATTTTCTCATTACGAAGTAATGACGTTCCTCTTGTCTTTTTTGATTCTTTGTCTTTTTTGTCGAGACTTTGTCGCTTTGCAATGTTGTAATTTCGCCATTTTGTTACGGATCCAAGCTAAATTAATGCTGACTAGTCCTATGACATCGACCTAACGACTTGACCAAAACCTTGTTTTATATGAAACGTCATCTATAAATTTCGATCATATGGGCCCTTTAAGATCTTATCAGTTATGACTATTCATAAAATTCTTTCTACTTTGAGAAATTCACACTAAGTAATCTAATCCAATACTTTCTTTGGAAATTGGTGTGCTTATAAATAATTCCATTTATTCATTATTTCTATAGGAAAAATCTAGAAAAAGTTCTCTTGAGACATTGGCAAATCTGGGCGGACACTTGGTTAATTTCTCTTCCAAGAAAATTCTAATGAATTTATTGAATATTTCATAAAAAAATGAATGAACAAGACTTTTCTTTAGTGACAGAATCGCTTTCGTATTTTGCATTAATAATGACATCGATATCCGACGCAATCTCGAAAAATATTAAAGATTTATTGAACGGACAAAATTACACAAATTAGAAAAAATGGTTCTGACTTAGAGAATAGTATTATACATTGGATGTATCTTAAAATTGTGTTCGCGATCCTTCGTCTGCGTTATAAAATTTTAAACATAATTTTTATTATCAGTAGTAAAAAACTGATGATGAATTACTAGCGCAAAAAATATTTTAGAATAATAAAATTACTTCATTATTGATTTTTTTTTGTTCTTGTAAAACCAACAGCCATTCATTAGCTGCCCGCGATTTTATTAACGAAATTTGATTTCATCATTCGTTGATTCATTTTAAAAAAGTCTCAAAGTTTTACAACTTCATTTCGATTAACCCTTAAATGCCCTCACGGTACTCACAAGGGCGTCAAGTTGTGACCTACTGTTTCTGAATGGTGTTCAATTTTATAAGACCCGAATCCCGAATATTCATTTATGATGAATTTTGTTTCGTACCTCCTCCTGGAATCTACTACGATGGAGTAGAACTTTTTTTTAATTCAGTTTCACAAAAACAGAAATTATTTTTCATTTTTAAATGAAAACTTTAAAATCGAAGTTAAACAAAAAACAAAAAAGCAAATTGTCGCCAAGTGTTTGGCGTCTTTTGAGAAGCCATTTAACCCTTTTAATGGAGCCCAAGATGCGATCGTCTGGTATAAGTAAGGATTGTTTGCCGTTAAGCCGGAATAAGAGGCGACGCTTATACGCCGTCCTCGAGTGTTTGCTCACTTTTGCTTCAACATCAATTTGTGTTTGCCGGACAACTCGGTAACGTGCCTTTACACTAACATCGGCATTGACATCGGCACCGAAATCGTCATCGGTATCGGTGCTACAACTGTGCTACTGTGCAGAAGACGAATGAAGTGAACATGATTCGGTCAATAATAGTCGATCGATCGGTAGCCGACGTTAGTCACGCATGTCTGCGTTTTTTTACTGAACTGCCGAATACTCTGGCGACTCTACCGAATCGGTAGCCACCGGCAAGTAAGCCACAAGTCAATATTATTGCACCAACGGGCAAACAAACACACAGGCACATACATCGTAAGATATAGGTTTGTGCGCATTTACTACTGCTATTTTGCCTCGAATCACTTATTGCTACTGCGTCTTCCGGTGTTCCATCTGAACCATCTAAAAACAATGCAAATAAAAGCAGAATCCCAGTCACTGAAACGTCTCTCCTCGGTCAAAATAAATATTAAAGAACTAAATGCGAACGTAAACACACACACACACACAAATACAAGGCAAACGAAGTTTTATAACGCATTATCGTTATAGCTACCGTACCAGTATTGTTGTTGTAGTTGTTATTGTTGTTATTGGTGTTGTTGTTGTTGTTATTATTGCTCTTGTAGTGCACCTCTTCTCTCACCGAGTTGTGGTCAGTCTAGGATGCTTTTAATGGCTTTAATGCAACTAAATCTTTAATTTACTTCTTCAGTTTCGTTAATTGATTAGTGCTCTTTAAGCTGAAGAAATATTCGATAAACTAAAGAAAGGATAATTAAGATAATTAAGAAGTTTTAATTATGCTGAAGGTGCGATATGTTCATAATTCGAATTATGCAAGCAAACACATTCAGATTTTATGTTAATTACAATAATTTAAGGACTTTCATAAATGACATGCTTTCCAAAAACGGTAGCGATATCTTTCAGAATTACCGCAGAATAAATAACTTGTCTGACGTTGTTCGATTCGTTCTGACGAAAATCGAAATCATGTTTGAAAATCTTGGGTTTTGAGATCTTTTAAGCGCTTATACCCGATATCTCGGTCTCATATTCTTTACCATCTTTTAATTAGCAAACCTGATATCTTCTAAACTGAACTGAACTTTTGAATTTAAATCTGGAATTACAATGAATCGGAAGAAATAGTTTTTATTTATGACTAAAAATAATATTTTCCCTACCGCACACCAAGCCAAATAGAATGGAACAAACCAAATAATTTTATACTCTTTCGTATTCCTTGCCTATTTTTAATTAGCGAACCTGGGTATTCCCCAAATTAATTCAAACTTTTGAGGACATTGAATTGGCAAAACAATTTTTTTTGACCCAACACACAATCCTAACCATCTGACCTAAACACACCAGTCGAAATAGAATGAAAGAAAGCGAATAGTTTTATATTCTTCCATATTTTTAACCAATTTTATTTTTAATTACCGGATCCGATATCTTCTAATCTAAATTGACCTTTCGTGTTTAAGTCTGGAAGCTACGTTGAATAAAAAAACGGTTCTTATAAGAAGGCACGCACCGAAAAAGTGTAATAAAATCATTCTTTCGTTTCCTGTGAGTGAGAGTTTGCCGATAACATCATGGAATTGCATACGGCCAATTCACACCGAATGAAACAAGTTGGTTTATAAATTGTGCCGTTGTCGCTAACTGCGCACTTTCTTTGGCGTAAGCCAAAATGTATTAGACCAAAATAAAAAATCATATAGGACAGAGAAGAATGTTCCGTTGACGGTGGGTGACCAATAGTTTTTCGAGTATAAAACTTTGTTACTTTTTGTATCGTTATTATTTGAATATCGTTATTTTTTTAATAGAGAAAATCATACCGGAGCTCATAAATATTCATGAATTTATAAATAATGACGCTCTTTGAAAACAACAAACCTGTTGAACTCGGTGAGGGTTGGCCGTATGCAATATTGTGGTTTCTAACAAAGGCAACCCTGACATATATAAATGACATATTAATACACAGTCTTACAACTATTTACAGGAACAACTCAATATTATTCCAATAATATTTTGAGTCAGTAAATAGATCCATAAATAAATCTTTTAATTAAAATGAGAAAAATTCTAAATTTAAAAATAATAAAATGGAAATATAAAACGATCGAATTGAAACGAAATGCTCGCTTGGAATTTATTCCGCGCTTTAAAGACATCCCGTCGGATTTTCCATTATTTTATCAACGATTTTTATCCCAAATATTCAAAGTTCATAAGTTTGATTTTTTTAGAAAATGTTTACTTTCCAAAAAAATAATAAAAATTGAAAGGATGCTAACAAAAATCTCTTCAAAAAACTGGATTGCTTGTTCTTAGATATTTTGATGTATTTTCATAAAATCACCAATTCTCATCGATAATTTTCTCATTATTTGAATGATTCACATATTGATGAGAATAAATGAGTAAGCATGGATTTTGGAAGGGAGGAATCTAGTTGAACAAAAACATTATTAACCTTATCATACCGTTCTGATACCCTTAACAACTTAAGGGTTGATTTGAGCACTTCATTATTTCAGCATAAGTGCTATCTATTATGTCCCGGTTTTGTATTCATCTTCCCTCCCCTTTATTCAATCTTTTCTATTATTCGACAGCATGTAAAATTGGAAAGCTAAACCACCCCTTCGTCACCAATTTAATCCCATTGTAAATACCTTTTTTCTTACGCGAAAAAGCAGGTCAATAACAATTGCATGGTCAAGAAGAGCAATTTTCCCCGCGGAGCCCTTTATGATAGCCTGTAAATTCCCAACGAATTCCTCCGAGATTTTCCGGCAATATCACCACGAATTCCCTACGAATACCCACGAATTCCCTACGAATTCTCAAACAGTTCGTTAGCAATGAATTGAAGAAATTCGTTTAAAAATATCAACAAATCTTCTTTCTCCTGTTGATTCAAATATGACAATTTAATACGTTATCAAACAGATTTGTGCCACACAAAAACCCGACATAAACATCAGACGACAACCGAGCAACTAAGTCGCTCTGACACAAGTGCAACTACATCAACATCAATCTTATTCATATAGATCACAATCTGTCAGTCGGAGGTTCTTTTTAGGAGCCATTGGCTGACTAGATGGTTAACTGGCTGACTGGCTGACTGGCTGAATACTGGCTGACTGTGTTGAATGTGAAGACCCCGGGGGACTACGCGTAGGGTAGGGTGCGCGTTGTAGTTTTGGAACCGAGGATACCGCGAAGCGAGGAAGTACGGAGATGAGGGAGAAAAGAAGACATTGACATTGATGAGTGCGCACATTTCAAGTTTTAGTCACCTCTTCCTCTTTTTTTTTTGGTACGGTCTTCATGTGCACTTACCTACTACCCCTTTTCTATTCATAACCATATATTTAATGAGATTCTAATAGATGCGCGGTGAAATGCCAGAAAGCAAACGGCAGCCAACCGGTGGGTATCGCACACACACAATATCTTTTGAGGCACGCGCTTGCTCGTTTGACTTGGTCGCTCGTTGCGCCAACTCAACTTTCACTTCAGCGGGAGATTCATTCTTCTTTCTCTCATTAATAATTTATGCCCTCAACCACAATTTTCCAACTGTCTCCGGCAGATGTCTGACCGGAACTTAAAGTGCTGCTTCTTCGTCTTCTAGAAGTTGTCTAGTGATTAGTGGAAGTGATTTCTTCGCATGCAGGCATAGACATATTTAATAATTATATGTGTGGGTGTATCGACGACAGGCCTGCCTGTCCTCCTCCTCCTCCTCCTTTTGAATATATACCGTATGAATTGTTGCAAGCAGCAATGAAGAAGGATTGCTTATGTTCACCCTGGCATATTGCGATCGCACAAATCTACTCCGTTAATTAGGTGCCCTTTAGCCCACTAATGTGTCATATGCCACTCATGTGTGCACCATGCTCACATACGATGCCCTTCGTCAAAGCATATCCTTATTGCATTCCCCCAAACAGTTAACATTGTTGATTGGACTGATCCTTGTTCAACAGATCTGCGATCATACTTGCAGTAATCAGTCCCCTCGATAATTCTCCTTATTCCAAAAGATTGACTAATTAAAATCATTTTAGAATAATTTTTCAATAAGGTTTACTCTTGTTTGAATGAGAAGTTTCATAGCCGGCCTCAAAACCTTAGAGAAAATTGATAGCGAAGTCGCAAACCCCAAAGTCGTTTTAAAGCCATTATAAAACATTAACTACCTGATTATGGTCTAATATAATCAATACTCCATATCATCTTTTTTCTCGTTGGGAAAAGCCTAACAAATTAATAAACACACTAATTCGTAACTAACCGAATGATCATCTAACTGATGAGTCATCTAACTGAATGATCACTGCATTTAATCAAACAACTGAAGGTACCGACGGCATCTTAAGAGATCGAGAAATGCAAAAATTGATTTTGAGATTGAGAACATTCGTATACTTTATAATCGAAAGTCTTCCGAAGGTAACAATTGATAAGCCCTAAGGAAATCTTTCACAAAGGTTTGTTCACACTGAGAAAATTAAAACTTTTATTCTCCAAAAAAGCAATCACTTTCTGGTCATTTTTGCACAAACTCTGATACGAAAATTAAGTTACCGAATATCACATACGGGTAGCATTTTATTAAAAATAAACGCCAGAGGGCAGACGGAAAAACCAAATGGTTTGTCATCGTATTGCAGACACTCAATCAGAGAATGGCTCGATCTTAAAGTGATCGAGACAAATGACGAGACTGTCGTTTGTGCCGCCCGCTAGATTTCGATTGTTCTCAATTTATTTATAAAATCGTTATCATGACCCGTTAAACATTATCGAGACCCTGGAACATTATTCATCGGACTGTTTGAATTTGTTGAGTTTATTTTCTTCTCAACGAAGAAATGTTGTAAAAAAATGAACAAAAATAAAATATTAAAAAAACAAGCAGAGACGGTAATGAAGATCAAAAGAAGAAGAAGAAGAAGAAGAAGAGGGGGACTTTCTGATAACACATGAACTTTCGTATGATTCCGCGAAGAAGAGTGCAAGTTTTCTGTACTTTTATATGAGTTTGTTGGTCCATCCCCGATAGCAATTGATTGCAATTCATGGGATTATTTAATACTAGCGCGTGTATAAAAATCTGACCATAAAACTGAACGACAACGAATTTGTAAGAGAAAGCCCTTTTAATTTCTAGTTCGAATATATTTCCATATTTTTGAAAATATCAAAGAATTAGCATAATTAATAATAATTACATCACCACACATGACTGTATGAGAAATACACGATCACTAGAATGCTATTTGCTATTTCAAATCTCTCCCAGTTAACCCTCCGAGAGCTGACCATGTAGCTTACCTTAAGACACGAAAACGCACACCAAAAATAAAACCTATGAAGGTTAAAAAATATGAGAAGGATATACCAGAAAACTCATAGAAACGTTCAACATAAAGTCAAAGATTAAGAGAGTTGTTCTAACTAAACCCGCTGTTACAGATATTTTAATCAGTTTAAGTTTTAGCTTACATTTTAAATTGAAGTGGTATAAGATCGATATTAAAAGACATACGTTTTATTCGGCTTCCTCATATCCCGAATTTCTAAAATGACTTCAGTTTGCAGGGTGTAAAATTTCAATAGGAAATTTCTTGAGAAATACAACTCTTCGTCTGTGATTAGTTTGTGTTGCTTGTGATTAGCAGTAGTCTCTCGTTCACACTTTGTCGGAGATGATAAATGTCGATTATCCGCTTTCATATTTCTCAAGCAGATGTGGCTTCGTTATTCCCTTCATCCCACTTCTCTCTTCCCTCTAGCCGCCCTTGTAAATGCCAATGGTGCTCGGTGAGACCATTTCATCTTGTCAATGTCTACGAGATCATGTGTCGTCTAATAAGAAGCCTTTTTTAGCAGAAAACTGTTTTGCGTTCATCGTTGGATCAAAGGCTTCAAAGAAGGCATGTAATTGATCGCATACCTTTGAAAGGTTTTGATAGTTTTTTCAAAATCCAACAGAGCCTCAAAGCGGTTTTTTTTAATTAAAAAGATTTTAATGCATTAATCGTCTTCAGCTGACCAACTTGTTGTTTTTTTTTGAATTAAAGCTCATAGAATTTTGGGTATAAATTTTCTAATTACGATAAATTCTATTCTCTTTGAAAGACTGTGATGCATGTAGGACGTAAGGCGTCACTTGTACGACTAACTTATAGTAGTACTGAATATTTTTAAAATTTAACGTTAAAATTCAAAGTGAATTATCGAGATGACCGTTATAACTAAGCCTATAGGTTGGACTTATATGTTAAAGCATCGCAGAATACAAAAATTCAACCTTCAAAAAAATTTCTTGAAGCAATTTTGAAGGCAAAATTCTACAAAACCCCACAAGAATTATTAACTCTCTAACAACCCATTGTGGCCATAAAGGAAAGTGCACAACTAGATGTTAAGACAATCTTATAAACACTAATTATCTCAAAATTTTAACAGCTAGCCATTCTTGAGTTACGCAAGATACACGTACGAACGGCGAGTCTAGTTAAAACGGATTAGTCAGGTGTGGTCTAAGTATACGCTTCTGTTGAAATCTGAATGAAGGAGGCAAAAATCGTGACACTAGATAAATATATAATCGCGCATTACATAAATCTTTAAATTTATAATTCATCCTACCCCACCTTACTCCCACTACACATTGACCTCTACACGATAAACCGAATATGCCTGCGTCTATATGCCTTACATTTAATAAATTTAAATTGAATTCTTTTTTTCTGGTAGTCACATTTTTTACCTCAAATTTTTGAATTGAATAAATTTTGATAGCACGAGTCGCGGCTAATGAAATGTAAACAACAGAAATTTATGCATAAACCATCTCTAACTAAGATTCATAACACTTCAACAGAAATTATAGAATGATTTGACGGTGAAGTGTATATTCTCTCTGTACCTTACACCCGAATTAAGTGAATTGATATAGTCCGATTAGCAATCAACGCTTGTCTTTCTGTTTGTGCGTGGAAATCACGACTACAGAAGAACGCAAAATGACTTCGTAGTGAAATTTTTCATGAACATCATCAGAAATTGAATTGTAGTAAAAATAGGTAAAATCGAAACAAGGCCACACCTACTTCCAAAAGCTAATATGTGTTCATCTGTCTTAAGAATTATTTCGTAACTTGTAGAATTAATTGAAAACTAAATTTTATCAATAGAGTTTAGCTTCTGAGTCAACGATATACTCGATAAACGATTAGACCGAAATTCTCTATAGTGGAACTGAAAATTCATCACATCATACCACTGTCACGCCTACTTTTTGAATTTGATATTAATTAATTTATCCTCATGAAATTAATTTCTCAGCTCTAACACTGATTTCAATTCAATTTACATTACTAATAAAAATATGTGTTCGCAACAATCAGTGTAGGGTATATAATTTTCACCGTGACAGATGTTAGACTTCTAACTTGTTTTGCTATTGTTTTCTGGCAATGAATTTCATTGAGACGAAGCAGTGCGATAACTTCTGTTAGGATGACTTTGTTGTGGCTGGCAAGAATTGCAGAATGACTTAGACACGCATTTCGTCGGGCAGAGATTTCATTCGTATGGAGTTAGAGTACATGCAATAATTGAAAAAATCTTTTCACTTGTAATATATTTCATATTGATTGAAGTATTGATGTTTTTTACTGTAAAAATGTACAAGTTAATTTTAATTTTCTAAAAAAAATTAAAAGATTGTCGTTTAAATCAAATACTCGTTTAAATAAACTCCAAATGAAATTTAGTTAGAATTTAACTTAAGGATACGTACTATAATCTTTCTATCCATATTCTATCCATTACCGATGGTAGATCGATGGTAAAAAACACTGTACTTATTTAATTAATTATTAATATTTTTATTATTAATTATTATTTACTTGGTTCCAATTGAGTTCGTTCGTTTGGCCCTTCTTCAAACGTTTTTCGTGTGGCATCACTGCATTAACGCAATCTTTTTGAAATCGAGCAGGAATAGTCGATTATGCGGCGTAATAATTCTAGAGGTAGTGCTGATTCGCGATTCATGCCAAATTTCTATTCAATTTAGTTTTGCCTCAAATCGAAAATTAACTATAAATATATTTCCTCTCAACCGTCATCATCGCGCTTTTCAACTTCACTTGCAGTTCTAATAATAATTATGTATTAAAAGCAATAATAATAATAATGATCGACTGACCGACCGACCGACCGACTGACTTTCAAGAACTACTGCGTTTTGAGAAGTGCATTAGACGAACATTAACGTTTCGGTCCACAGAAATGATACAGTGTATCGAGACAGGGGCGCATCTAGGGATTGACTAAAGGGATAAGATTAATAATCAGTTGCCCTTCCGAACGGGCAAGATGTAATGAAATTTAGGAATAATGCTTTCCATATTGATGGACATCATTTTCTCCAAATCCAAATAAAATTTTGAGAAGTGACCCAAATTCGGCTCATCATCATTGACCGTCATGATTTTAAAAGTTTGCAAATTTTATTTAAGTGACTTCTATTACAATCAACATTTAAATTATTTAAGACTCCGAAAGTTAACGTAATTATAAATAATCATCACGATAATTGATAATGGATAATAACAATTACTATACAAGATCTCATACATTTTGCTTCTGCAGCCTGAGATTCATGGCAAAAATGCGCCTCTGTACGATTTTGCTAAATTAAGTTATTTAAATTGTACTTTTAATGCCAGATTAAGAGCGGAACGTGTTAATTAGAAAATCACGAACTATTTTGTCGTTGCATTGACTGCATTCAGGCATGCTTAATCGGAACTATCGTCTATAGATCCATACATTTATACATATTTCAATACATACATACATTCATACTTACTTTCACACACGCAAACATATTCGTATAATATGCACGCACGCAATGGCTAAATCTATTCAAGAAAAGCTAGACATACATTTCTTGTTATTTTCCGGAAGTATTTTTAACGCAAAGATAAAACAGCATGAGCGTGCTCTAGAGCATACTCGAGGAAAAACCACGAAACACTTTTGTGTTTAGTTGAATATTGGTTATGACTGCGCGACGGTGTGACAAAATGTGAGAAGCTGAAAATTATTGATGTGCGTAGGTTTAAAATAAACGGATTCAAATAAAAACCGAGTTCAAATTAAACGAGAATGTTAACATTTTGACCAAGGCACCTAATTCTAAATTCATTTTTCAAAAAAAATCGTATGGTTTTGGAGAGATATGTGGTTTTATGAGGAGGGAACAACGAACACCGTTAAGGCCATCGTAATCGCTTTGATGTCAAAAAAAATTTTTTTCACAAAATGAATTCTCCAAATTGCAAGATACAACATTTCTCAGTTGGGAATGATTAGTGCAGTTTATACGAGTAGTAGAAGGACTAAAAGAGAAAGGATGCTTTACTTATTTTTTGCAAAATTAA
This sequence comes from Physocephala rufipes, assembly GCA_963966595.1. NCBI lineage: Eukaryota > Metazoa > Arthropoda > Insecta > Diptera > Conopidae > Physocephala > Physocephala rufipes. Next base: position 14,843,233 of record OZ016501.1, read on the forward strand.
TATTATATAATTTTTCAAATTTTTACTTAAACTCAATTAGACATTTTTGATATACGGTGGGGCCTAACGAACAGAATTATCAGCAGTGTTTCTTTCAGGTACTTCTCCGGAGGGGCTCAGCTCCCCCGGAGAGGACCTAGCGCCCCCCCCCCCGAAGAAACCCGAACCCATTATTTAAATGTTATTTAAACTATCATTTTATTCAGTCTGCCCCCCCCCCCGAATCTCCGTAGCTCCCCCGCCGAAGTGCAGGTGTCTGAAAGAAACACTGATTATCAGTGTCCGGCCGTTGTTACGGCGGCAAATTGAATGACTACGGCAATGATGTGAAAAAATATTCTTTTATTTTCTGCAAACCAACAAAGTAGGTTAATAGCCACTCCCACTTTTCTCAAAATAAAATCAATTATTCAAAATTTCTTTCTTAAAAAAGGATCTACTTTCTCCTTCTTGGGCGTTTTTTTTTAGTGATCAACTCAAAACAAACATATTTCCTTGTCTCGTAATCTTAAAAGACACGATATTGATATAAAGAGTGTTGGCCATTAGCCAGTTTTTATTTTTTGAAAAAAATATTAAGTTAAAGTTTTCCATTGTTTTTTATTATAAAATTAGTTAATTTAATAAATGATTTATTGACAAAAATTGCTACTTGCACCGGCTCAAAAATAACTCGCATCCCCAAAACATCAAAATTTTTACGTCATTTTACGACTGGTTTCAGCTTTCGTTTCGTTTATTTTAATTTTATTTTTACAATAATTATATTATGAAAATAATTTCAAATTTCGTTTCAATCTTATTTATTTTTATCTTATTAATCAAAACAAACAAAATTCCTAAAAGAATATTTGATTTTTTCAACAGAAAGCACTGCATTTTAAAAGCTCGTAAGGCTTTAAATATTGATTGGCTCTTAAGATCATGCCAACTTATTTCTCAAACTCTCTGCAGACCGGTTTGGGGGCTACGCCATTTTAATTAATGTGTTAGTGCCTTCTGCATCGCTTTTAATACGCGCGCGATCGGCTTTAGGAAGATTATGTTGATTTTCTATCTGTCTGTTAGCCGCTGAAGAAGGTGTTACCTGAATGACCAAATGTAGGTGGTGATGTTTAGGGAGGTGTGTGTGAATGAGTGTGAAAGGAAGTTGAAAAATTTTAAACTTATCGTTTATGGGAGGGGAGGATCGGAAGAAACAATAGCTATAAAAGCAACACGAAATTAATTTAAACAGTTTTAGACAACGTATTATTTTATTTTCTTGATAAAATTATACCCAATCGAAATTAAAATTAGTATTTGAAATGCTTGGCAAGAAAGAAAAATATGTTATGAATTATTACGAAAGTGAAAAATCGTGGAAATCTTCTTTTTATCTGCGTCTGCACGAGATAAAAGACTCTTGCATTTCGGCTTTATTTCTTTTACAGCGTTCAAAACTTTATTATTATCTCGTAATTTCGCTTTCGAAATGCAAATTATTTCTGATAAATCTAGTTGATTCAAAGACAGAGATTAATAATTATAGATTGCTTTAAAGGAGACGAAACGAGAATCGATAATTATTGTGATTTTTATCTGAGAGTCTGAGATCTCGAGATAAGACCGATCTTGACAAAAGCCTGACAAAAACAAAAGAAAAACCTGATAAATCGAATTAATAATAAAATCTATTGCTTAATTTTATGTATTTTATTAATTTTGTATAATTTATTTAATTTTTGGGAAAATCTCGAAAATTAATTTTAAGAAAAGTTGATGATTTTTTTTTATGAATTGTAAAAATAGAGGTTTGTATTTAAAGGTCGCCTGGATACTAGATAAAGCCGAAGTAAGGCGTATGCGTGAATATATTCCGATCTACATAGATACAAATTCTAAGAGAAGTTTTTTAAAAAAAAGTGATCATAAAAAGGCTAATTAAAAATCGTTTTGAGACAAAACTACGAGTTTGAAAATAATTCTGGGAAATTGATTCGAACAACGGGTCCTATTGTTTCTTGCTAAATCAACCAATTCATAATAACTCATAAAGAAGAAGCACGCATCCATACCGAATGGCCCCAGAAGCCTATACAGATAGGGCACATACATATATTCGTATGTAAATACATACGTACGTACACACACATACACATGCAAGCTTAGAAGAGAACGCATATCGCTGAAAGGAAAATATTGACGAGATCAGGAATTCCAAGAAAATTCATTTTGCCTTGACTGCTCGATGAACGAAAGTTTGCAAGCACGTTCACTGAAGTCATGAAAAGTATGTAGTTGAGATAGAAGGAACTGCCAGCAGGCTGACCCGCCGCACAAGACGTTGACAATGATCCAACTCCGTCCCGGACGGAGCATTCTCAACTCACATCGCGCCATTGGGGATATATAATGCCACAGCGCCGTCTCGCGGGAATTCCTTGATGCTTTCCTCGTCGCTTCCATCGATCCAATTCCAAGGCTGAATTCGAGTAGCTGCTGACACTACGCGTACTCGATCAAGGAAACGATGTTGAAAAGCCTTTCTAATAATTTTTCAAACAGAAAACTTTTATATAAAAAATTACCAATAAATTGCAAAATTCAAAATCGTGATTTTTTTTTATAGAAAATTGTTATATAAAATTCCTTCAGGGATATGAATGAAAATTTGTCACCTTATCATTTTGAAAAACAATCTCGCGTCTAGATTTTATTCAATAAATGTCTTTTAAAGTATCTGAAAATTGTAGATTTCTTGAAAGAAGAACCCTTTCGATCTTCCTTACAAATAATTACGCTTTTGGAGTAGTCGTGACAGCTCCGGTTGCTTGTACCGTGGTTCCTTTTTTCCCCTCACTCGCTGTCGTGGTTTTACCAGTCATCGGTGTTGTTGTATCGGAGCTCGATGATTTCGCTGTGTCAACTTTCCTTTGTGTTTCCAAAGGAGTTGTTTCCTTTGTGTCAACTTTGGATCCTGCAGGCTCGGGAATTTTTGTATTAGTTGATTGTCTTGCTATCTCATTCGCAACTGTAGCCTGAGAAGTGGCTTCAATACTTTGAATCGTTGAACGATCTTCTGTCGCTTTACCCAAAATCACCGTACAATTTCGACAAATCACTGCGTTCAAACAAAAATCTTAAAATGATCTCTTTCAAATACGAATTTCAATTTTTTCGATAAAAGGTTTGATTTGTAAACTAAACGGTATGTTATAAATCTCACTGAACCGCTAGTTTACCCATCGAAATCTCAGATAGAACGAAACTCCTTCGAAAATATTCAAACATTTTTATTATCCGTTTACTTACAATAGGTTTCTTTTGATTCACTTGAGTCACTATCATTAATATCATCGATATAAAACGCAGAATAAAACAAATCCGAAAGCTATTTTCAAATAGAAAAGATGAATTAATTTCGAAGTTTACTCTAAACACCAAAAATTGTTTTTTTTTTGTTTACCGCTGTTAAATAATCCCCCTCTACCTCTTCACTGGAAAAATCATAACTAATAGGATTTGCAGCCATCCTATTGGGAATGACTATGAATACTCCCAAGAAAAGTATCAAATAGTTTGCAGGCCACATTTTTTTAAAAAAGAATTCCTTTCAACTTTTACGTTAACCCTTCACGTTTTGTAATCTTACTACGCTTTGCAACGGGCTTCTGTAAGGAGCTTGTTTAAATAGACATCCACCGCCTACTACGAAGGCATGGCGTTACCTGCAAGTGGACGCAAACTATTTATGGATCTTCTTTGGCGACCGATTAAGGCTCTACTATTTATTTCGAAAAGAGACAGATCCTGTGGTGATTTATTTGATTCAGACACAAACCGTTCTGAGTAATAAAAGATCATTATAAGTTTCCATAAAACATCTTTTAAACATCTTTAGAAACATCCTTAAAAGCATTCTATATATTTTAACGCAAATACCCGAAGTTTCCGAAGAATACGAAGTAAAGCCAAGATTAGAAATTCCGGAAGAAATAAATGCCTCCAAGCAAACTTCTATTCCTCTGAATAGGGTTTAAAGGTTTAATTTTGTTTTAATTTTAATTTAAAGAACGTAAACAGTGTATTAATTCTTCTCAACCAATAAACAAGTTCAAAAAATTAATAATGAAAATTGTGAATGTCGGAAAAGACACGACGAACTTTGTAGGGTATCAATCGATTTATTAATTACCACCTAAAAATATATTGCATTTATGCACCAGCATGCAAAATTCTGTTTTATCTGGCGAATCAATCTCAAGTCTAAGGCTACCTAGACAATACGAAATTTATTTTTATACCTTTAAAATTTCTGTTCTAAAAAACATTTCTAAATATTTGATTTGTCACGTACAAAATTGTATTGAAAAAATGCTATGCGTACAAAATCTTATTGAAAAATCTATTTCATAATGAAATTTATATTTTGCTATTTAGTTATTATTATGAAATGACTTTCATTTGCGGTGATCCTATTTTTCCAATTCGATGACTGAAAACTTTAACCGTGATAACTCCGTTTAATAAATAAATGAACGATAGTTTTCAAAGTATGACACAAAACAATCTTTAAAAGATGCAATAAATTTGAATTAGGAAAAACCGGAAACATTAAATTATCAATAACTTCCGCACTTTTCAAAATTCGAATTAAATTAAAATCGGTTTTTTTAACTAATACTTGTAATTTCATTTGGACTTCAAAAGTGAGCGTAGAATATCCGCTGATAACATTTTCTAACGGTACGAATCATTTGCAAAGACGGGCATGCCTCTAGTAATTCGTTGGAAAGGCAACATTGCAAAAAGAACATTAAGACTAAATGCTTCCTTCTAACTAAACGCTCCATTAAATACCATTTCCTTAAACCATTACCGAGATTAATTCTTAATTAACTGGTGGTTAGAACAATATCGACGAAAAGGTCGATCGTCGGAACTGACTGACTGATATAATGAATAAGCGATTGACAAATTAATTAACTTCTGAGATATGGGATGAGCACATTGTTACATACAAATAAATAATGAATATTTAGACGATACACAAACCTTTCAACTCTTGCTTGTCAAGTAGAAAAGGATTGACGAAACAAATCATTTTAATATCCTACACCCGAAAGGATAGGGCATATACACTTCGTACTAACTTTTGTAATGCATTAAAGAAACGTGGCAGGTTAAGAAATGATACTGAATAACCTCCAGAGTATATTTAATCAATGCCGTCCGTCGATCTGTCTGTCTGTCTGCCTGCCGTGTGTTCCTCTGTCTGTGGTTGCATTCGAACGAAAGGAAATGCCGACATGAGATTTGGCACGAATAGCATTGTCATCATAGGCTGTTTAGGATTGAAAATGGGATAAATCGGACCTACGGTTTCAAACCTACCTTATATACAAAATATCCTTTTAAAAGCCGATTTATCAGTTTCTGTACGTTTTCCGGCCAGAATTTTATAGCCGAGGTGTTGGTATTAGATATTGCCCCTTCACCAAAAATGGGCGGGACACGCCCCCTTCACCATGAGTGAACTTTTTACAAAAATTGTGATGAGGATAAGTTAGCAGTTCGAAATTAATCGAAAAATAATAAATGTGTCACTAAAAGGGGCGTGCACACTTCACTAATTATTAGGATCAGAATACAAATGTATATTACGGGTGTAGGGTATATAAGCTTCGACCAGGCCGATGTTCTTTCTTCTTAATTTACAATTTTATAAATTCATTATGAAAAGATCGTTATGAAACTGGTCACATTATTTCGTTTGTGATTCGTAATTTCTCTTTTTTTCTATTTTTGTTTTCTTACAGAAAACCAATGCCCGCAATACGGTGAAGTCAATCAATTGGGCGGTGTCTTTGTGAACGGCCGCCCCTTACCAAATGCAACACGGATGCGTATTGTGGAATTAGCCCGTCTGGGCATTCGACCTTGTGACATATCGCGTCAACTTCGCGTTAGTCACGGATGCGTTTCGAAAATCCTAGCGCGCTATCATGAAACGGGATCAATATTGCCGGGTGCAATAGGTGGTTCCAAACCGCGTGTAACCACGCCTAAAGTTGTTAATTATATACGCGATCTTAAACAGCGCGATCCGGGTATATTTGCTTGGGAAATACGTGATCGGCTCCTGAGTGAGGGTATATGCGATAAAACGAACGTACCCAGCGTTAGTTCAATCTCTCGTATACTTCGAAATAAGCTTGGATCAATGAGCCATCACCATCATCCGAATCCGTCGCCAGTAATGACTTCGGTCAATAATAATAATACGCCGTCTCACCATCATCACTCGCATCACAATCTCCATCAACAGCATCATTCAGTGTCAGCAGCCGCCGCTGCAGTTCATCATACACATGCCGCCGCTGCAGCAGCACATGCTCATCCTCATCTCTATAACACAATCTATCAGCCATACAATCCTTATAGTATGAAATCAGTAGTCTCCTGCGGGAGTCCTTCCCCCCCGCAGGCGACACAAACACAGCATCAACTTCGTTCAGCTGCGGCGGCAGCAGTACATTGTTGGCCTTCATCGCATTCAGTAACGGATATATTGGCTCATCATCAGGCGGTAGCGTTGCGAGCCAGTTGTCAGGTTAGCACAAATGTCGGGCCTCTCGCAACAGCACTGCCCCCCATGACCCCCTCTCCAGTAGGCCCTACCGGCCAACAATTGCTCGATTGTGAAGATAATGCACCAACATCGATGGCGACCACGCAGATGGCAGTGGCTGCAGCAGCCGTTACGCAGCAACCCTACAATTATTATATGTATTTCCAAAATGGTGGCATGCACCATCACCCAAGTGGTATGATGACAGCTAGTGCAACTGGTTTATGAGACAGTGATGTGATGCTAGACTTTCCATAATCCAGTGATTTAGACGAACAGTTGCAGACGAACAGTTGCAGACGAACAGTTGCAGACGAACAATAAACGAATCGAGCAACGAGCCTGACTCTGAACCTTGCTGAAATCTGGCCAATCTGATTGGGTTTCAATGATTCACAAAATTCAAATCCGGGTCGATGCCATCTGTAGAAAATGCTATTAATTAATTAATTATTATTATTATTATTATTAATTAATTATTAAAATTAAGCTCTAAATTAAATAATAGTTCAATATTATAAACATTTGAGAATGATCGTAAGTATAAGATTACAAAACTCTCTCTCGTATTGAAGCTTTTAGTGAAAAGCTTTTAAAAAACACCCTGTAAAAGTATTGACGAAAAGTGCCTCCTTAAATCGTTTTCAGAAATAAATTCATATTTATATAATTTCTTAAAAATTAATTGTATAAAAGATTTCGAAATATTATATAGATATATATATTCATAGAATATTATGAAATTTTCACAAAAATAGTATTAAATTTTTCTTATGTTTATTCAGAATAAAATCGTTATCGTTAAGTGCAAAACAGTTTTGTGGTTTTTAATGAAAGTTCGAACGTTCCTTCGGTGAACTGTTCATCATTATCATCATTATCGTATTAGATGCCGTTTTTATTCCAGTTATATATTCTGTAATTTTTTTTTTTCGTTAATTATAAATCATACTTCTACCATAAATTAAATCTCAACGAGGTCCTTTAATGGCAAATTCAATTTTAATCAGAGAATTTTATGACGAGATTTTATTATCATTTCCAAGCATTAACTAAATAAGAATTTCAAATTCATATAGAACAATTCGTTATAATTTAATTAAAAAATAATTGATTTATTTGCAATAAATTAAGTGAGAGGATTTAAGATATTATAGATAATAACTAACAAATAATAACAATAATTGAATACATTAAATTGTTTTTATTTTAATTTTTCCTAAATCATCTTCAAAATCGATTATACCAGCTGGATATCTGCGAATGTTTCCGTATTGAAAAAGCATCGAAACGGCGAAGATTTCGTTTGTGAAATTTGTTTAACCCTGACGGGACTGACAGTTTGAAAATAAATCTATTTTGATCTCGTAAACTAATTTTTAGAATTAATTTTGTGGAATATTTTAACGATCGCTATTCGGTATATAAAATGCTCTGTAAGCATACATATATTTTAGTACGACGTAAAACGGTTCACATTTTCTTAGGGTTTAAATTACTTCAAAATATATGTCAATATTTCTGCAGATCCTTTTTCAATTATATTTCTGTTGTGATATTCGCTTTTAGTTCTTTGGACAGAGCGAAAGAAGCATTGAATAATAAATAATAATTTCGAATAATTTCGAAAGTCAAATTTCAATCAAAAAAATTAATTTTGACCATCCATGCTGAAACTGTTTTCAGCAGTTTCGCCGCGACGCCCATACATATCAATGTACGAATGTATAACTCAAAAACCTTTATCCGTAGATAGTTGAAATTTTGTACTCAGATTTATTTTAACACCCAATAATGCTTCTGCCTTTTTGGTAACATTTGATTGTGCCAAAATATTATTTTTCTTGCAGCGATCTGAAGAATTGTGCTTATAACTCAAAAACTGAACTGTAGAAGGTATATCTTTTATGTTTTATACCGTCACAACATCCAGTTCTGATTCTCTTTCTTAATTGCAATCGATTAGTCATGAAATGGAGTCTTCTGTACCACGCAACACATTTTTTGGTTTGATTTTAGGTAAACAATTCATTTATTTGCTGTACTTTTAATACTTTCTGATAAAGGCTTCATAAAAGCGTTTATATTTCTAGTATATAAAATATTTTTTTAAAAAAATAAACATGATACAAAATATTTCGAAACCTCATTGTTATGAGAAATCGTTATGTTTACCCCGTGTTAATTAAAAATCAAACTATGATTTAAAAATCGAGAATTACTGGCGGTAGATAAAACATAATGACTTATTACTTATTATAATTTTCTTTTATCTAAACGTAGTGTTTTTTTGAAAATTATTTAAATGTTTAATTTGGAATATTTCAATTGAAATCATCTAAAATTAAAAATCATAAATAGGATAATTTCAGAGATAATTATCGATGCCATCCTACATATTATATTAATATACGTTTCTCACAAGAAGATTATATTTATATAAAATTATAACTAAGTATTTGTAAGTATATTAAAATTGTACCACAATCGAGAAGTCCAAGAGCGTTGCGTCCCATCATCCACTCATTGACAACACTCGATTTCATAGGGGTTCCTTTTAACCCAACCGAAGCAAAAGTAACCCAAGGTGAGACCCAAAATTACCGACAGACAAAGCCAATAATTGAATGTCATAAATACTAACATCAACAAATACGAGACGGTTACTTGAATTAAATTAAGTATGCTCTGCGTTAGATGTTGACCAGCAAACATTTGTTGGATATACGATTTGGAGAAGTCCACTTTCCCGCATAAAGCCGCCCTTCCTTGCGGATAACTTTCTGGAGACGTGCGATCTGTTTCGACTTGTGCACTACGATAAAGTAAGAATTCTCGAAAGAACTTTAACCCTTCATAGATAAAAGCAATTAAGAAAATTGCCAGGCAGGATAGAGTCAGCTCCATCACAGTGGTGACAACCCAACCTTTCCATAGAATACGTTCGCAATAACCGGAATGAAACTAAAAATTTAAATATATTAGAGATTTGTTTAAATAAATATCCTTCATCGGAATTATAATTAGAATAAGTGCGACTAAATTAATTATTTTCATGATTTTTATTATTATAGTTTAAAACGCGGCGTAAACGAGCCTAACTCAAAGGGAGGAAGCATATTTCAAAAAGTTTATTAAACCTGGTGGTTGTTCATAATTCAATAAAGTCGCTTTGGATAAGCGAAGACAACAACCATTGCTTAAATAAGTCAGCTGATTGTGATCTGCTGCGTAATATAAAAAACGAATGTTAACCATTTCTTCACTTTAAAACAATTCATTAATAAATAATTATAGAGATTAATCAGCTTTATCGGACGACAAATCAATCGAAATATAATAAACATTATGTGATACAAAGCTGAAAATAAATATTAATAAATATATAAAAGCGCAAAAAGGGTAAATCTGCGTAAAACATTTTCCCCTTCTTTTTTATTTCTTTTAAATAAATCTTTTCATTTCTGGATACTTTAATAAAATACAAAAATGTTACCTAAACAATTAAATAAAGCCAAATCTTTCAACAAAAACCATGCAAGAGAATGTCAGTGTTTATGTGTGTGTTTGTGTGTGTGCGTGTGTGTGTGTGATTTGAATTATAAATTCAAAAATAAAAATGATAACTTCGACCTGACTAAAGTTTAGAACCAATAATAAATTGTTGTGTTGCTTTTGGGCTTTTGCTTTGGGCAGACCACCACCTCCATCTTAGGCAATAAACGCATCCTTAGATGGATAATTGGGAATACAAATCTAGCTTGGGGAAATGTGCGACGTGTTAAGAAATTCAGTAATCGGTGTTGATCAATTAATCGCTGCTTTAACTGATACTGTCTTTAGGAAGCGTTGGAATTTCATCACCAAAAAACGTAGAAAGGAAAAATCAGTGGGCAAATATGCAATAGTGAGCCATGCTCATTACCTCGGTATTAATTACCCAACACTGTCATCCAGCCCCTAAAATTCCAGTTTAAAAATTCCAATAAGGATTGTAAAACCCGACTTTAAAAATTTATTTCGTACAAAGTAGGCGTAACACTGGTCCTATTTTGCCCATGTTCAATACCAATTAGTTTGTGAAGACAGAGAATAATCATTCTCTCTCCTGCAAACGTGATTTCCAGACAGGCGGGCAGAAGAAAGACTAATTGGATTCTTAGCATAAATATATATACTTTTCTACACCTGCCACGCCTCCTTTAATGTGATACAAACCGAATAACAATGTTACGGCATAAAAACATTAATGGCAATAATTTTATTCGTTTACTGTAATTGTCACCTTTGCCACTAGAGGGCGTACTGTCGATTTCGACCACATTCGATGCCAAGCAGCCTTGAATGAAATGAAATATTTGCACAATATTTCATGACAATACCTTTATTCGTTCTCCTATAACCATTATTTCAACTGACAAACAGTCAGACAAAGAGACGGGCAAGGTTAACTCGAACTCAGGGGCTTAGACGGGATATGCAAACTTTTCAACACCTACCATGTATCGTACATTACTCTCGAAACATAAGCAAAAAAGTGATTCTACTTTATTTCGTTCGGGTGTTTAATAAAGTTTTTACTTGAAATTTTTTAATAGGAAGGCTTACGAATACTGAATCGAATACTAAATATTACACATATTAAATTTTAACAAATAATCCATCTTTGACTTGTCGTTTCGTCGCCTATAAAAATTCGTCTCGTGGTGAAATACAAAACTCTTTATATTTGACCTTATAATCCAGACTCACAATGATCTTCAACGGATATTTTTTAAAAACTTCATTTCGTGCGCGCTTTCCGAAATTAAAAAGGCAAGAGAAAGGCCGGAAGCCTCACAAAAATTGGCCCATTCCGTTCCTAAAAAATGTACCTTCTCATAATTCTGCTTAAGCTCACCATTTTAAAGAAGTTCAACGTCCCTCTAGTGGTAACTTTATTAAAACTTTAAATAGCCTATATATCGAATGCTAAGAATCTAAATACAATTAACAAAATGCTCTCGATTTAGCGGTACTTATAAAAATTACATTCAAATGTACAAACAAATTTATGTTAACTTTTATTAAAGAATATTAATGATTTGAAGATTAATATGTAATATAATCTTAATTGCAATACTTACCATCATAATCATTGGACATGTACTTGGAGAATGACTATTATGATCGTTATGATCCATTTAGGATTACTTAATATTTTGTGTTAAATGAAAAATAACTAACAACAGAACTTTTCAAACGCAATCTTGTTACTAAAGATCGCTTCACCAAGTTTTAAACGAAGTAGACAAACCGTCTGTGTGTGTGTGTGTTGGTGGGTGTATGTGTGTGTTGGTGTGTGTTGGTGTGTGTATGTGTGCGTTGGTGTATGTGTGTGTGCGTACGTGCGTGTTGTTAGAGGATTTTCAATGAGTTCGCTATCATTCGCGAGCCCAATGAACCAAAATTTTATCAGCATTTCTTCACAGGTAGCGGAGAAAAGAAAAATGATTAGATTACCTTACCTAAGGCATAGTCGACTCTAATGAAAGCATGCCGTAGTGTTTTTTCTCAAAAACAAAACAATTTTTCTTTTGCCGGGAAGGGGTTTTTATGTTTTAGAGGATTAAAAATCATGTAACACATAATCAATTTTTTTAATTGTATCCTTTAATTTAATCCGAGATTGAAGATATCTGTAAAAAAATCAAGTGTTTGACTCGATTCCGGAGGAAAAATAAAAATTTCAATATTATTCATTTTCAATACGATCTTATGCGATAATATTTCTTGTGAAAATTTCTAAAAAAAAAAGAATAAGAATAAATATAGCGTGCTCTTCGAGTTGTACGACACCAATAAAATTCTTGCGTAGGTTTTATTTTGAAATTCATTGATTAACTAATTGTCACTGATAAGTTAAGTATCGTTATTTTCTAGGCTGTCTATGAATTTTTTGATGAATTGATTTTCTAGTCAGAGCAATAACAACACAAATTGTAGCAATCTTAAGGCAATGATCGTTAGTTGAACGTTTCGGTCGAATCTGAGCAAACCTCATCTACCAGTTGGCATAGTATAGTCACTTCAAAAGATATTGCCATAGACAAATACACCTCAGCTTCGCATTAAAGCCGTGTGCAAAACGATATCTCTAAATTCGAATTTGCAAAAACTTCGAGCGGAGTGCAAAGCGTGGTGGATTCTTTGGCTCTTTACTGAAATATGACAAAATTTTTTATTATATTTTAAGAAAATAGGTGGACCGTCAGTTAGTTTCCTATGACAATATTCACAAAAAGCTTATACAATATTTTTGAATAAATTTTATTATATTTTATGTTTAATTAAACCACATAAATAAATAAATTGTTTTGGAACTAAATCCATCTGAAGGCCAGATCCTAGAGTACATTTATTTGTATATTTATGAAATTTCATAAAATTCAAAGAGAACATTTTATTTGAATATTTATGATTAATTGCTGAGAGGAATTAGCATCACTGCTCTTTTCAACCATTCTCTTAATATTTAATTCTCTTCTCTATTTATCGCTGCATTATTTGACTCATTCTTTGTCAACTCCAACCCAAGCACGTTATAATTCACCACAAGAAGTTGAATAGCAGTTCAAAAGAGAACAAGAAATCATGTGTGCGATACCTGTCATATTTTCAACCCTCAGAGCTACCTTTCTAAAGCTCTTTCGCGCTAAGGTCATTGTTAATGTTATGATCGAGAAACTGTTTGAATCCGTGGATAGTAGTGGAAATTATATTAAAAGGAATATTTTGTGATAAAAGTTTTGAAATTGAAAATTAATACGTATGAATATAATTTGAAAGTATTGAATGGTTAATAGCCTTCAGTAAGTAGACGGCCTCCACAATCATGTTGCGCCTTTTATGTGGGCCTTCTACATACCAATTTGTAAAAAATTTTCAGACGGTGGAAGTGAAAATTTCTAACGCCAACCTGCAAAGAATCAGCCGCAGATTCTTTAAAAAAATTACTCGAACCGACTTGGCCAGTCATGACCGAGTAACAAAACAGCCGCCGATAGACCAAGTGTTAAAAACGTTATCACCATATGCTCGCCTAATGCGACTTAATCGACCTATCGGTAATGCTAACCCGAAATAATATTGATGTATTTTTATATTCATCTGATACTATTTACAGGAGCTTGCTTACTATTCTGGCCCAGCGCTTGGAGCATATCACTCGGTGCAAATGCTGGATGTTTGCCGGATTTAACAATGCTCGGAATATTTGCCACTGGTGCCATAATTATGAGAGGGGCGGGCTGTACAATTAATGATCTCTGGGACAAGGATATAGACGCGAAGGTAGAACGGACACGATTGCGACCGCTAGTGTCTGGCGAAATCTCAAAAACCGATGCAATCGTATTCCTATCCACGCAATTGAGTCTGGGATTGCTAGTATTACTTCAACTAAATATTGAATCTATAATACTGGGTGCCGGCTCATTGGGCCCAGTTATAGCTTATCCTCTAATGAAGCGTATCACATACTGGCCACAAATGATGCTTGGAATGACTTTCAATTGGGGAGCATTGCTTGGTTGGTGTGCTCTTCATGGAAATGTTTATTGGCCAGCATGTCTCCCACTTTATTTATCGTGTGTTTGTTGGACAGTTGTCTACGACACCATCTACGCTCATCAGGATAAATTAGATGATCAACGAATTGGCATCAAATCCACAGCGTTGAGATTTGGCGAAAACACGAAATATTGGCTAAGTGGTTTTTCGGGATTAATGCTAACTGGTTTAACCCTAGCGGGCATTGCTGTCAACCAAACTTTACCTTATTACCTATCTGTAGCTACGGTGGGAGTACACTTAACGCATCAGGTAAACTGAACAAATCTTCCGTTGTGTTTGTTACTAATAATTTGCTTTTCCTAGATTTACTGTTTAAACCTGCATAATCCAGCTGATTGTGAAAAAACATTTATTTCAAACCATCAAGTTGGTTTGATATTATTTTTGGGAATAATTTTGGGAACTTTATTCAAATCAAAGGAATTTACGAACACTAATAGTAGAAATAATATTGAATCACCGTCGCTCCAGGTAACCACAAACACGGAGCAAGGGAACCACCTATGATTACAGGAATAAATCAGCCTAATGGAAATTTTTTAGACACCAAAGCATATAATTAGATGGTTTTCGTATAATTTTCTTTTGTAGATAAAAAGTAATATGTATGGAAATCTAGTTTTAATCGGCCTAAATTGAATGTATTAAATTGTTAAATTTTAAACAAATAAAAGGAATTTTCCTTCTCTTTATTAAACGGAATTTCAGGAGTTATTACAATGACAAAAATGCATAGAAATCAATATTAAACAATGTTCACTATATCAAATATTGATATACAAAATCTTTATGTTAATTAAATTAAATCTGCAACATTCATTGGCATTTCGTCGATCTGTGTTGAATAATATTGTTCAATATCGCGTAAAATACGAATATCATCAGACTTGACAAAATTGATAGCAACACCCTTGCGACCGAAACGGCCAGAACGACCAATACGATGAATGTACAATTCACGATTATTGGGCAAGTCGTAGTTAATGACCAATGAAACTTGTTGCACATCAATACCGCGTGCCCAGACATCTGTAGTAATTAGAACCCGTGACTGTCCAGCACGAAATTCTTTCATAATCTCATCACGCTCCTTTTGAGGCATGTCACCATGCATAGAGCTAACGGTGAAGTTGGCTTCGCGCATTTTTTCAGTTAACCAATCTACTTTACGTTTGGTATTGCAGAATATGACGGCTTGTGTTATCGTCAAAGTGTCGTAAAGATCACACAGGGTATCAAATTTCCATTCTTCTCTTTCGACGGCGACGAAAAACTGTTTAATACCCTCGAGCGTCAATTCATCTCTAAAATATGCGTATGTAGACAAAAGTGATTATTTAAATAAATATTTGTTTACCTCTTTACCAATATTCGGATTGGATCAGTCATAAATTTAGATGTCATCTCAAGAATTTCATGTGGTAAAGTTGCAGAAATGAGAACAACTTGAGTAGCTGGTGGCAAATAACGATAAACATCATATATTTGCTCCTTGAACCCTTTGTTTAGCATTTCGTCCGCCTCGTCAAGAACAAGCATTCTTATAGCTCTACACAAAAATAAAAGTAGTTGTTCAAATAGAAGCAAACTATATGGTACATATGTTTCTATACATTTACCTTGTCCTTAGTACACGTCGCTTGATCATATCAAAAACACGCCCAGGAGTTCCGCTTACAATGTGTTGGCCGTAGTCTAGCTTACGAATATCTTCGCCTAAATTTGTTCCTCCAATGCAGACATGACACTGAACGTTCATGAAATCACCCAAAGCAAGAATAACCTTCTGTATCTGCACGGCTAATTCGCGAGTTGGTGACAAACAGAGCACTTGCGTTTCACGTAGAGACGTGTCCAGACTTTGGAGTATTGCAATTGAAAACGTCGCGGTCTTACCTGTGCCAGATTGTGCTTGCGCTATAACATCTCTGCCCTTCACTATAGGCTTAATACTGCGCTGTTGGATTGCAGAGGGCTTTTCAAATCCTATGAATTGTTTACTTTAGATATATATGTAATTATATTCTTAAAACAGGCTGCCACTAACCGTAGGCATATATTCCTCGCAAAAGCTCTTCATTAAGATGCATTGAATTGAACGTGGGTATAACTTCAACATCTTCGCTTGTCTCGAATTCGACATTTGAAAGATCTTCCGCTGGCGCTCCCCGAAGAGACATGATTATTATACTATACTAATAGTTTATTCACTTATTAAAGCTCTCCAATGCCGTAAAAAACACCGACTCTAATAATTTCCTCATAAAAGTCAAAAATTGAAGATTACACTTTAGTTCTGATTAGTGAAATTTGTGACATAATTTACTTCTCCCCAGATACTGTTGAAACCGAGATGAAACTTTCATTCTAATGTCAAACTTACGAGGGGACGTTAGAAACACAGCTATACTAACCAATTTTATCATAAACGTGAAAATCTGTCGGCTAGAACTGTTCATTTCGGCAACAAACAAAACACAACAAAAATAACACAATCTTATAAATAATACAATATAATTAAGGTTGGATTTCTACGACTTATTTTGTTAGATTATGAATAATTAGTTTATCATCCGCCAAGTTACTTCAACATAATTCAACGTCACAAACGATCGTCGACGAATTAAACATCGTTAGAGTTTAACCAACGAATGACAGAAAGCTATGACAACAACCATGTTGATTTTAACCTTGAACCTCAAACAGCCAATTCACCCCACTGTGACAACTCGAATATCGAACGCAATTCAACCATTCGAAATTGAAAATTCACCATGCTTGGGGATTTTTTTCACATGTCAAAGGTAGTATTATATTTCAAAATACGAAACAACATCCGAATGATTTACTTCTATTAGATTAATTAATAAATTAATTTAATTTAATTAATTAATCACCACAGTCGTTTTGAATTCCAGTTCTTAAATAACAGTCGTTTTCCCATCAATTATACAAATGTCGAAACCTGATCTGCCGGTAATAATACATATAAACAGGTTTCATTTGACAGATATCAAAAAGGCGTACATTTTTCTCTACGAACAGAAGCTATGTAAAATATCAACAACCATACGTGTTGCTGGCATCTCTTCTTCCAATGAGAGAGAATGAAGAATCTCTTGGAACATAAAAATTGTTTTGAAGTTATACGAATATAGTGACAATACGGTTTTTATCAGAATTGACTCATAAATAGTGTGTAAACAACCTCAATCATTAACTGACTTCTGTGTTTTATTCTGTGGCCATAATTTTTAAACATAGAAAATGTTAAATATATTTCAGAGAAGTTAATGCAAAAATTTTATCTTATATAACGAGAGCAAGATGTTAGTGAATTAATAGATCTTGAAAAAACAACTAGTGGAAGCTTAGAAAGAATGCACAATTCTAGAAGCTCGGCTTCAAATCCTCACTCTAGAAGTGAGATTGATTTAAGCAGAGGGCCAAATAAAAAACAATCATTTACAGTGCCTAGCCTTCCACGAAAAATAACAAAAATTAATTATGAACTTATTGAAGAGTGCAAACATTCAACAGAGACTTCCGTGTTGAGCTCGGGGTTACAGCAAGAGTTGGAAAGGTAAGCATAGAATTTTTAATCACTATGAATCTTAGCTCTAAGGCGATTATCTCTAGGAATCCTGAGGGTAAAATTTTACATATTGTGTTTTCAAAATGAAACATTTAAATCCTTCGGTATTTGTTGAATAAATAGCAAACATTTATTTCTCTTTTCAAGTTTACCTCGGGACATAAGAGCGGAAATCGTAAATAAAGTACGCAATGGATGTGCTCCCCTTTTCATTGCTTGTAAACGTGGTTGTGTTCCAATCGCCGAATATTTAATTACAGTTTGTAAAGCTGATATTGAGCAACGCGGCCTCTACGAAGTAACGGAGGATCGTACTTTTCACTATGCCACCCCTCTATGGTCTGCCGTTGTTTCGGGAAAATTGCCTATGGTTAAATATTTAATACGAATCGGATGTGATATAAATGCAACATCCGATTCAGGCTCTACTCCCGTACGCAGCGCTTGCTTTATGACTCACATCGACATCGGTAAATGAACACAAACCATTTGTTTCATAACTGATATAAATTTTGTTGGATGTAATTTATTTAGTGCATTGCTTAGTGGAAAATGGTGCCGATATAAAGAAGCCTAACATCAATGGTGGCACTTGCTTAATTAATTCTGTGCAATCTGTTGAATTATGTTTGTACTTAATTAGAAATGGTGCTGACGTGAATGCCAAAGATATACAAGAGAAGACTGCACTTCATTATGCAATACAAGAACACCGGTACACTTGATTTATATTGAAACCTAAAGAGATAATGTGACCAGATGTGCATTAATAGATTCAATTTTCTTTAAGTTTAGATTTGAAACTGCTAAAATTCTTCTAGAAAATGGCGCAAATCCTTACGCAAAAAGTCGTTACGGCGATGATGCCCTACGAACTGCATGCCTTAAAGGAGCTCATCAAATATTTGATTATTTAAAAACACATCTCGAATATCCAGCCGCCAGAATTGCAGAAGCCCACGAATTGATGGGTAAAGTTTTCCAAAATGAATTGATTGCATTTAATATTGTCACTCCATAGGTTCCACTTTTCTGGATGAACACAATGAAACAAGAGTAGCTTTATTGCATTGGCGTCTAGCGCTTCATATACGCTCTTCATATTCACCTGAAATTGGTACCTTCTACTCTCCATAAATGATCCACATTTACAAATTAATTTCAATTTTAGAAAAACTGCCAAAAGTGCCCGTTCGTGAAGCTTTTGCTAATGCTGTTGAATTTTCAACTTTAGAAGAACTTGACAATATAGCTGTCGATATTGACGCTATGCGTATTCAGAGTTTATTAATTTGTGAACGCATCCTGGGAATCCAACATAAGGACATGTTATATCGTTTAATGTTTAGGGGTGCATCCTATGCGGATTCGTTACGGCTGCAACGTTGCATTGATCTATGGCGTTTGTTGCTGGAAGTACGCGTTGAACATTCTTCTATTTTACATACGGACACATGCTTTGCTGCGCAAGCTCTAGTCCGACTTATGCTTGATTTACATGAACGGAATAGCAGCAGTTATGAGTATTCTAGTGATCATAATCCCCATCGAGATAATATGGGCAATGCAGAAGATACACCCAACTTCGATGATATATTTGGAATATTTACAACTCTCACAAAAACAATTAGTGAAGCCGAAGCTTTGTTGCAATTGCGTCCGGTTTATCGTAAACAACAAGAGAACTTCGATCGTATACTCAAATGTATTGCTCACTTAATTTATTTGCTAATAAACAGAGCTGGTACACATGAGGAGAAAAAGATGGTTTTCCAAGCGGTGCGGGAACTAGTACGAATTAATTTGCGTAGTGCCTGTACCAGTGATACACTTCTACATATATGTGTATCACGTTTAAATGTAATCAGAAGCGGTTACTTTGGTGATGATAGTAATCTAAAGGTTGTTTATCGCAATACTGCTAGTTAGCTGATCAAATATTTAAAAAGTTGTTTTTTTAATTTCGTCTAGATTGTGTTTCCGGACGCTAAGGTCATTAAATTGTTAGTCGACTGTGGTATAAATATAAATTCAAAAAATGAAGCAAAATCCACGCCTCTACACGTTGCTTCACTACCATACAACTATAATAGTAATGTAAGTAATATAAACACAAATGATTTCAAATTGAATTGCTAAACAGATTGCTACAGATTTTATCAAAAGATATAGAATAACGAATAAATCTCTTTTTTACGTTAAAAATTAAAAGTTATTTCCAAACAGTGCTTAAGGATAACCCATATTTTTGTTATTCAAAGAATTAAACAATGTTCTCAAGGAGACGTATATACCGAATGTTAAATGCCTGTGGCAATTATGTTATATTTTTGGTGTATAATAAATCTGTTATTAATAAAATTTCTCCCTTCTATTAATAATATTCTATTTTTTTTCTATTTCCACAGATAATTTTATTGCTCTTGGAAAATGGTGCTGACTTAGATCAGCCGAATAAATCCAACGAACGGCCACTCAATGTTATTCTAAATAATCCTATTAACACCATACCGCTAATAAATTTTATAAGTCTGAAATGTTTAGCTGCTACCACAATTAGTATATATAAAATACCGTATCACAATCAGATTCCTAAACTCCTAGAATTTTTCGTTGCTCAACACGAACCATAAAGTAGTTTCGTTGCTCAACACGAATAGAAATGACCAGGAATTAGTGCGTAGCTCTCTAGATATCGCCCCATTAATCTAATAAATTTCAAGGCAATTAATGATATTATTAAATTACGAGTGCATATATTATATATTTTTAATGAACTAGTATAAATTATTCACACACACATATATATATTATTCTATTGTAGTTATATATATAATTAATCAAAAATAAATAAATAAAATTCATAATTCATTTCATAAAATGTCATCATATAGAAAATATTATATTTTATCATGCATTATACACTTATTTTCAACATAAACCGAAAATATATAAAAATTTACATATTTATGTAATGTTATAATTCGTTTTCATATTTATATTACTAATATGAAATTACTTCAAATTATGAGTTATCTAAATAAAAACAAACAAATTTAACATACGTGGCTTTTCTGTTCTTCATTTCTTTCCTTATGGGAAATTTTAAATAAAGCTGTTTAAAATTCTGTTGAAAAGCTGTTTTAATTTCTTAAACATTTTGAATTTCTTGAAATAGTGCCAGAGGCTTTGAAAATTTAATTTTTTTAATTATAATTTGCTCAAATATAAATAATGTAAACATTCTTGAATTGTTTTTTTAAATTTTAGAATTAATAATTTATGTTGCGAATGATAATTTCGATTTTATTATCTTTCCATTTGGCTAAAAGTATAAAATTAGACAAACTTTTTAAAAATAAAATTTTACAAAAAGACTTGTAGGCAAAACAAACAATTGCTTTGAAATCTAGAATATTTTTTAATAGTTTTTTTAAAGAATGCAAATAATTTCACTGAATTTGGATCCGATGGCACGCATGTCACAGTGGGCACACAAAAGAAAACACGGTCTTTTTCATTGGTGAAATATAAACTTTATTATAGAAATTATAATTCAATAATCGGATGGAAGAGAATTGTGTATATATAGAAAACACAACGAAATAATAAACGTAAAAATTTGATCTGCCACCTTCAGAGTCCATCTTCGTCGAATAACTACGAAGGGTTCATTTCAGAACAAGTTTTGTGGTACATTTCTGGAATTTCTTCAACTGAAACTTTATTCTTCGCCAATTAACCGGAAAACGTTCATCCGGGGGTTGGAAAAATATCCGATAACCTTTCGGGAAGTATTTAACTACGAAGGACTTCAATTGCGAATTGCCTTCCCTCTTTTTTGTCTTGCCAAAGTATTCTCAACTAAATCGCCATTAAGGTACCAAAAGCTCTTCCGGTATGGTACGATATTAGGCTTCTAAGGCTTCTAGGAATGCTTCCAGTTTAATTGGATTAATGCAGTACGGTGCCAAGTTGTGCACCCAAAGTCTTATTTTCTACGCCTCATTATTTCATATTTGAATCACCGGGAACACATCGAAGAAGTGTGCTCATATTTCCAATCAATGAGTACAAAGTCAAAGCCAGGGTTCATCTATTGACATTATGAAGATTGTCTCCTTGTATTGATCATTGATGATATGATTATGACCATCATTATTTACAGGGGATATCATCACAGTCGAATTACCTTCCTTCGGAGATTTCTGGGGATTTGATTTTACGGTATAAAATTTTGTTTTTAAGTTTTAGATATATTTTCCTACATTCTAATTATTATTATCTTTGCAAAATGTTTGGTCGAAAATCTAAAAAAGATTTCTTTCAAAATAGTCAAAAATTCTTTAAATGAGCCACTCTCTTCTCATAATTCAATCGACTCGCGGTTTATTATAACTCTTCAAGCTTTTACAAGACGTGATCCCGAGAATAGATATATCCTATTTTGTTCAGTGAGCAATGAGCGTTTTATTATTAAAATGAAGGGAATTTTTTTGCATACTTATTATTATTACTCTTTTCTCATTAATATTAACGGCATACCTATAATTAAGAATGTAAAGGATTACATATTTTTTTAAAGAAATTAGCAAAAACATTTTCAGAAAAAGAAGTTAAAAAATAAACTTAATTTGGAAAATAAAGATGGCACAGACAACAAGAAAGTTAATTTGAAATCAGAATCTTTCTTTCAAAAGAATCTCGAAAACGGTTGGTTCTAAGGATCAATAATGAAAAACAATAAGGAAAATTTAATGATAATTACAAAGGTAATACGTAAATTATAGTTACATTAAGGATCGTAATTGCAATAATGATAATTAGAGTTAGATAATTAGTAATAACTATAATAATCATTAGAGAATTAAACAAGTTTAGCTAAAATTTGTCTTGAAATATAAATAGATTATTGGTAGCCGCAACTGCAATTATATTCTCAAGTGGATGCCAGGCTGTATGCAAAATTTTTTTATTAAAATCGAGACAATCGACACTGATTTCATCCTTTTTCCGTTTGCCGCCAGTGCAAACCCTGCGTGGTTTGAGAACAGTTTTTGGTTTAATGATGTCACGCGAAGCCTCAAGTGTTATATCCTTTTTTGTATTGCGATCGAATAATCGGAAGAAGTTATTATAGCTGCCTGTCATGATCGATGTATCCTTGCCATTCCAACAACATTCGA
Source organism: Physocephala rufipes (assembly GCA_963966595.1). NCBI lineage: Eukaryota > Metazoa > Arthropoda > Insecta > Diptera > Conopidae > Physocephala > Physocephala rufipes. Next base: position 14,866,241 of record OZ016501.1, read on the forward strand.
ATTTATCGAAAATGCAATCATTCTCATAAAGTGAACACAATTTAGCGCGGAGATATTCGTGAACCTTAAAATTATAAATTAATGATTTATTAAAATTAATGAAGAAATAAGCCCACCTCAGAACGTTAAAATTAACCCATCAATCCCGCAACATTTTGTACTTACCGGATGCATTTCAATTGGCTTTGATTCCATATGTAAATCCCATACTTTAATACTTAAATAGTCTCTAGATATCATATATCGCCCTGAGTTACTTAATTTTACATCACTAATCGAGCTGATAATTTCACTAAAGAAACTTCGGTTCGTTGGATTTTCAGGTTCTTCGAATTGCTTGCTGTGACGATCACACAAGGCTGACGATCGCATATCACATAAACGTATTGTGCCTTTAGAGCTAGAATAAACGAAAACGTTGCACTCTGTTGGATGGAATTCAGCAGCAGTTATCACTTCTGTTAACTCTTCCATATTGGTTGGCTTTATATCAACAATATTAAAACTCTGATCGGTTACTTCAAGATTCCATAAATTTATGCGTAAATCATCAGCTGACAAATAGGTCTCCTGATCGGAATTAACACTAATTGAATTAATATGATAGGTATGTGCATTGGCGAAGATTCGACGCGGCGACGCCTCCACCATTAATGGAATTTGTTTAACAGAAGGCACGCGCAGGGCTGTTACGCATTGCGGATCGCGTATAAGGCCATTCTCTTCTTTAGTATTATATCCCTCAAAGGACTTGTCACGTTCACTAACCTTCCACAGCTTTACCGTTTTATCATTGGTTGACAACAGGAAGTGGGCAGGATTTTTACGACGCAGCCATCGGATTTTATTGATTTTTTCCTCGATTTCTAATGATTTGAGGTAATCAAATTCAGGCTCATGCGATTGGAATGTGGAATATACATTATATTCACCACGGCGTGGCACGGCTGTTTTTGATGTGGGATCACGCTGTTTATGAAGACATTCATTAGTTGATGGATTTAATAAAGTAATAAGAATTGTAATCATGTTACTCACCTGAAAGATAACGACCCGACCTCCCTTATCCCCCGTTGCCAATAATTCACCGTCGTGATTAAATTCAACGCAGGATATAATATCAGCATCGGTCACATCGTCATCTAATGCGCCTTTGATTTGTGAGAAACACCAAGCAGTTTCTCCGTTACCTGACGGATTAGAACAAACTATTTAATACTAATTTTTTTCAGTTTAGCCAGCTTTCAGGTTTCAACGAATTCAATCAATTTTAATTTAATTGAGTTTATAAAAAAAAAATTTAGATAAAATAGATAAATTTTACAAACCAATATGCAGGACATAACTATCTATTTAGAACCACTAGGGTCCAACGGACCACCCATCATACCTAACAGCTCATTACTCTCCTATCGACTTCTTTCATAAACAAATTAAGAAACAAGAAAAGCAAATTCATTACTAATGAATTGAAGTTTGTAATGAATTTCTTGTTATGGAATGTAGCTTTTTTCTAATATTGTGTTTCCTACGCCTCTTTGTAACCTGTAGAATTCGCACAGTAAATTTTAAATTTAAATAAAGAACTAAACATTATCGATCCAGCGCATCTCCACACTCGGCCCCTGCCAACAAATACAATTCGTAGTTTCTAAAGTTCTCAATTTTTATTATCGCTTTTTTTTACCAATAAATCTGATATTATTTGCCTAATTTCAATATTTTCCCCATGGAAAACTCAAAAACGATCAAATCACGTTATCAAAACAGTTGGTTTAGAAACCAAATAGAATTCCTATGATAGTTTACAGAATAGAATAGAATAATTATTAAGGTTCTAGCCCTAACCTAGTCACTAGTTCTAGTTGTGACGCCTAGTCCCGATTTAAAACCGAGAAGAGATTATTTATCAATAATTATTGATGATCTAACGCAGGCATGGCTAACAGTTCCTCCTCCGCTCAACGTAAGATCTTTAAGTCTTACTTTTATCCATTTACATTTATTGGAGAAAACGATTTTGATAGAAACCAGTTGGAGGGAGAATTACGAAATATTATTAAGCAACTTTGTACAAATACAAAATTTTCGATTTTACACGAAATTAAATGCTGCTTCAATAGCTCTCATTATTGCAATGATATTCTTGCCAAAATTTAGAAGTTTTTCATGCCATATTTCAGATTTCAGAAATATTAAAAATTTCAATGCGGGCCACATAAGCTGAACCACTCGCGTGCCATACGTTAACCACCTCTGTACAAATAACTCCTGTCATATATACTCGCAATATATTGTCGCCACAAAAACAAATAACTTTAATTGTTATATAATTTGTTTGATTAATAATATTCAATTAGCATCTTTTTATAAAAAATCTGTTAGAATTCATTTTTAAGGAATAAACGAAAACTAATCGAGCTTAGAACTTATTGTATTTAACGAATCTCTTTTCTAAAACCATATTTAGTAACGAGTTAATTATAAACGAATTTCATTTCACAGAAAGTGAGACTTACCAGCCATGACTTAGCGGCTTAGCTTGCTTAATAATGATCAGTTGAGAATAACTTCAAGAGCAATCGCACCACAGACTGAGTGCAAGCAAGCAAACGCTTTTTTTTTGCTTAATTCGTGTTGAAGCAAATTATGAAAGTTTTTTTTTACATTTCCCTTCAGCGATGAAGTGCCGGGGAATGCCGAATATGACTAGGAGATGTTAGAAATGTTAAGATTCTTGTTTTCCTTGAGGTTGTAGATTTCAGGTGATTGATTGTTTTTGGACTAAATGTACCTAAAAAATTACTAATTATATTATGAAGGAATATTTACCAAATTTATACATGAAGATTTGCTGGAGGATATATATATAAAAATTTTATTTTTTTTCGTTTGCTTCAGTCGCGTGACTTACATATTTCTGTAAACGGTATAGACCAAAAAATCAAGCCTTGCAAAATTGAAAAATTTGTCTCACTTTCAATATTAACGTTTGAGAAATTAAATTCTTACTTTCTAGTAAATATCAATCCAAAATCCAGCAATTGATTAAAAAATCACCCTAAATATACGAATAATGGCAAATCATTTTTATCTTTTCGGCTTTTCCTTTTGTTTCCTACTTCACGTTGCTGCGGAAAGCTTGTTCTTCAAATTGATGGCATTTGCAACTTCTTAGCAACTTATTTCAATAGAAAATCTGATCATCGATATAAATCAATTAATCGTGTTTTTCAAAAATTGTTTTCTATTGGCACGTCTTCTCTTAAAATTTCACTGCAATAGTCAATCCTACAATTAAGCAACTTTACGCATGAAAATGAAACGAGCAAAATTTTTGGCTGCTCTTCGTCTGCCTTTTTTTACACATGCTTCTTAAATCTTCCCTGACGTTTCACCAAACACAGGCTCGCTAAAATTTTATTTGTCACAAATTCACTAAAAATTTGCATCTAACTGTTATACATTTCTATCACAAAAGTACCAACTTGTACTGAGCGTATAACAAGTACAATGGTTTTAGCGATAATGGTTTGACATTTGTTAAAGTCGCTTGATTCGACGACAACGACTGTTTTATTTTGGTTTCCCATTGGACCTGATATCATTTTGATAAATCAGCCATCTTGATCATCATTGAAAATTAATTAATAAAAGTGCTATAGGGTTAAGATAAACGTTTTTAATGATATTATTTTAGTCAACCATAACTTAGAATTACCCAACGATGATTGTGGGTATACTCGGAATAATTTACTGTGTATATAAAATAAATGCGTATAGCCTCGCTCTTTGCTTCTCTATCGCAGCGCGATACTGAACTCAACCGTAATAAAAGCTTGGCGCCACCGTTCACCACTCCTCTTTCTATGCATGCATGTTTCCTTTCAACTTCAACTATTTCGCACCTAACTTCACTTCTCAGTTCGTGTCAAAATTTAAAATTAGAATACCTATGCACTGGCAAGTTGCGTTTGTGATTACACTCATAAGATTATGTATTCCAATTTCAATTAGAAACGCGACGCGATACCCTCTTATTTGGGTAGTACAGTTGGTCGTCCTTTGTTTTCATAAACTTTTCAAACACATTTAATTTTCTGTAAATCATGTGCTATATCTCGACAGAAATAATGATGACTTCATTGAATTTCTGTAAGCTCAGGACATGTAAATGTTCTCAGAATTGTAATAACTTCTGACTTTCCATCATCTTCCACAAAACTTAACGAAAACTTAAGATTCAAATCTTTCTGTACCACACCGTATATAGTCGAAACACCACAGCTGATTCGATAAAATAATTTTCTTCCTCTGTTTTCCTAAGATCCTGTAAAACTAGGAGGAAGGCCAGAACTTTGCGAATAAATCGTAACTCATAAGCAACCAAAAATATAAAGAAGGTGAATATAATAAACACGAAAAAACATTCATTAATTTGGCATAAACTTTGTTCGATAACAAGATTATGTCATGTGTCCAATTTTTCTTCGGCTCTGTTAGTTGACAGCTCATATTTCATTGGAAACTGTGAAGTATGTATTGCAAATTGCAATAAAATATATGTTACCAGCGCATTAAAGCATTGTAATAATATTACATTTTAATAAAAACGAAAATATTAATAGTGATAGCAGTGAAAATACAAAATTAATAACATTCATCGGATATAATTACTTTAATTTATCTTCACAGAAAGGAGGTTAGGAAAGGGTTCTGCTAGAAGGAAAAGACAGCATTGTATTTATTATTCCAAATTCTAACTGAGGGAATTGTATTAACATCAAGATGTTCGGCTTTCAAAGTATTAGCAAAATATCAATAAAGTGCTTGCCCTTTTCCTATGCTTCAACATTTCGATTGGCTTCCACCGCACCTTTACATAACTCTGGGGGCGAAGCAGTTATAGATGCATCAACAAAAAAAACAAGGAGTAAGAGCTACATTCAAAATTTAATACTAGCTCTTATCGTAATACGTCATAGATTCTATTGTGGCCGCTGCTTTCGAATCACTTAACACCAGTACAAACCAAACCGAAGGAAATGAACCGGTAAAGGAGGCTAAAAAAGCAGTAGCTGCTCCAAAGCTCAACGAAAATGAACTAGACGAACACATTCTCAGAGCGACAACTGTAAATAGTCTTTTGGCGTTATCAGAAAGAAATGCTACTTTATCGCGTAAGCACGCTCTAAAGATTGTATCTATACTAGCCGAATGGAACGCTTCAAACAAAGTGCAATTAAATGATTTTGAGAACGATGCTCGATTTGTTGGTATTTGTACCATACTTGGGAATACAGAGGCAATTAAGAATAAAAGCTTTGCACAGCCCTTCCCAAATAGCAGAACGAAGAACAATCGTGGTCTGCGAATGGACGATCTTAATACTGTACTTGGCGTTGCAGGAGATGACGAAGCTGCTAAGTTAATTGCTAGCATTAGTTTACCTCAAATGGTAAAAGTACTAGTCATACTAGCGCAAAGAAAACGTCGCAGTACACCACTCTTGCGATCGTTGTCATTTAATATAAGCAGTTCTACTGAAACTCTAGATTTGAAGCAATGCTCTGATATTCTATTTTCCATGGCTGTGCTCAATTTCAAGGATCCAGTTTTAATAACTAAGACCTGTTCTGATATACAAGCATGTCTGCCAAAGAACACTGAACGGTCTGCCGTTATTGGTTCTATTTTAACAAGTCTAGGGATTCTAAAATATCGTAATCTTGGTTAGTAATCTATAATTGTTGCGTTTATGCATATTTCTAAAAAGTTCTATTTTTTACTTTATTTCAGAAATTCTTGAATCATTGACACAGTGGATTCTAACACACAAAGACATTTGTAGATCACAGGATTTAAGCGCTCTAGTTTTTACTTCAGCTACGTTAAATTTTAAAAGCGAAAAAATTGATGATATTCGTTCGAAACTTTTACCGATTATTGGAAGAGAAGACTTGCCAAAGCCTGTTGATTGGCTGAACCATGTACTTGCTTTGGCAATGTTAGGCCTAGCCAATAATTCCCATCTTGAAAGTGTTTTAAGGTAAAAATCTAATGAGAATCATGCCACAAAGTGTAATTTTTAGATTTTTCTGATAATAATTCTTTTTCGTACAGTGAAAGATTTATTAAAGAATTACAAACTGAAAAACTTGACCTGCCTCCAATAACCAAGATGAAGCTTTTGAAAATAAATAGTTTTGCGCAGCTCTTAGCTACAGATTATAGTGGATCGCTTATACCAGCTGATAGCGTCATCCATGATGTTCAAATGGCCCATGTGAAATCAAAACAAATTCTTATTAATGGAATAATTGATGCGTTGAAGACTCTTCTACCGAGTAATCACATTCAGACAGCCGTTGACAGTAAAATGGGCTTTATAATTGGTAAGTCTAAGTAAGCAATTCACCCACATATTAATCTAATTTTTTTATTTCTGCTCTTAGATGCGATATGTTCATTTGATGCTAATTGCAATCCTCTGCCTTTGGATAGAGAGCAAGGAAATGCCATAAAGTACGTAAAGAATACTCTCAGTTGTCTATCCTGCTTTAACGATCCCTTTAATTTAATTTTAGGGTGGCTATAATGGCAATAGATTTCCATGACATTTGCCAAGGTATTAATCGTTCTGTTTGTGGTTTAACAACACTTTCCTTCGAGTTATTGGAGAAAAAGGGTTATGCAGTTTTACCGGTTCCTTATAACGAATTCAACAATAGCGAGAAGCTGTTGAAACGAGTACAATATTTAGATGGTAAAATAAAATCCATCATTCGAAATAAATGAAAACATGGAAATCTTTATACGGGCTTATTAAATTAAATTTCAAGAGTTTCGAGGATAAATTCTCATATTGGTCCACGAAAACGTAGTAGTTTTGAAGAATTTTAATGTGGTTAAGACAATTTCGAAAGCAATAATAAAGGAAAATAAAATGTGGATTTTAATTGTATATAATTCGTTTTCAAATTTAATCTCGGAATTATCCTTAATTAGTTTTTGGGACTTATCCTTAATTAATAGGAAAATTAAAAAGATGTTACTAAATTTTATATGATTTTTTCTTTGCTTTATTTTATTTTCGTTACTTGAACATTTTGATATAAATTAGTATTTTTTATCTCACGCTTTTACCCTTTGCGACAGGATATATCTGTGATGTGTACCTTAGCACAATATGCTCTTCTTGGGTATGTGTTTATAGAGGGATTGAGCGTTGTGCCCAAGTGTGATTAAAAATTACATGAAAGTTCTTGAAAAGATTATGAACAAATCGACGAAAGGAAAGCAAGCTCCTGGGATTACTAAGATATATTCAGAAAAAATATAGAAATAAATTCTATGAAAAAAATAAGTTAAACAAAGTTTCTAAATCGGTTAAGACTGAATTGGGCACGCATCTCTAGCGGAGGAAGATTGCTCGTCAATTTACTCGTTCATTCCAGCCTTCCACCACTGACCGGATTCAACAAATTTAGTAGACATGGCAGTAAGATTGTGAAACGCTGCACGCGCCAATTTGTGATGATTGGCAACTTGAAGTATTATCTTGTGATCATAAATATCAGATAGATTTTCTAATTTATAATGATCACGCGCTTCCGCTTCCGTTAGGCAAACACAATTCCATGGCGACCAATCATCACTTTTGATCCATCGAGGCAACCTGATTATGGAAAAACGAAGATCAAATTAAATATAGACTAATATTCGAATTTAGACACAGGTCCATCCTCCACCACATATGTCATAGAATTATTTACCTTAGACTAACTAATTCATTACTCTTACTCAAAATTGAATGACTATGCCAAATACGTTCCACAATATATCGAATATCATCACCTTGAAGAATAAACGCATACGAAGCATTACATCGTTTCTTACGCTCTTCACGTTGAATAGATCGAAGTATGGCAATATATATAGCCATTTCCTCGGAAACAACCTGGTGATAAAGTCTTTGTGAAATTATATATAATTTTTACTAATAGCGCATTACAAATTACCGTTAGTCGGCTGCACTTCGTGCAGGTATCGGTTTTAATCTGTCTGGTTCGAAGTGAAAACGAATCGGAGGGTTTTACTTCACGACAAACCGAACATAATTTTTTTACAATTTCTTTTAAGAAAATAATATTCGTTATCATTTAAATATAATTCCAATAGATTTATTTTCCTTTTACCGATGGCAAGCCGTCACGACATCAAATCAATTTAAATCAAATTATTGGTTTATAAATAGTTTTTATAATAAAAAATTAATTCAATCCGATATTAATGAGATGTCAGTTTTGTTTGTGGCTGCGATCGGTATTTCAGTTATGAATAAAATGTTTAATTACTTTTTGGTACATAGTCTTTGTTAAATTTGATAAGATCCATGAACGTCATCAGGAGTCGTTTGCGTAAAATTTCGACATTACAATATTTTGAATAAATTAATAAATTTTTCTCGCAATCAATCAGATCCACTAACTAATAGAGAATGATTTTAAATAAATATTGTTTTTTTTTGCTAATTGTAAATATATATGTTTTCTATATATAGTCGAAATTATACCTTTGCAAAGTCTGGAAAATCTTGTTCGTTTGCTAGAACCACCTTAAGCTTTTGCAGCAAATCGAGTCGTTCCTCATTTCCAAGAGGTTTCTTTAAAGCAGTGTAGAATTTTGAAAGGAATCGTATGCGCTGCGTCCGTTGGAGGTCCATGTGTATTACTTGGTCTGCGCGAAGATAAATTTGTATATAATTATCCATAAAACGATTCTTATACACCTAAGAAACGATTCCCATTGTAATATCGATAAATGTATTCCTATGCAAATATCGGTAAATCGATCACTATAGAAATTTCCACATAAATATTGATAAAACGAATCCTCTGTAAAAATCGATTAATCTATTAATTTATAAATGTCTATAAATCCATTTTCATACAATTATCGAAAGATCGATTCTTACATAAATTCGGATATAAATATCGATAGATTCATAAAGAAATACATATATAAATACTGATAAATCTATTTCTATCCATATATAAATATCGCTAAATCTATTCCTATATTAATCTCGATTAAACGATTCCTACGTAAATATCGATAAGTGAATTTTTAAAATTTAATTAAGTTAAGTATCGTGGAAATATAAACCAATGTAAAAATAATAAATATTAAAATATTTAATACAATATAGCTCCCTAAGATTGCATAGACGGCTGTTTTCCGTCTCCCTCCTGAACAACCTCATTCGTTACAGACCCATCCAACTCATACTCCCACCCTCCTCCCTCCCTAACAACCTAGCAACAGTTATTCGTTCTTTAGATTTAATTTGTTATAAAAACATGCTCCTTGTAATGAACTCAAGGTCATTTAGTCACTAACGCTTATGATTTCTTATTTCATCAATACTTTACTTTTATATCCAATCCATTTGACGGGCTTTCCCATTTTGTTTAATAGTTGATCATCATGAATCTCTTTCATTTCTTGAAAAAATAAATTACGTTGACGATTAATTTTATTAAGTAATTGAATTTCTTCGTCAAGCAATAAATTCACTTCAGTAATACGAGCTGCCCCCTCGTATAAGCCGGCAATGCGCTTAAGTTCACCAATTTTCCATCTGTGAACTTCGCTAAATAAATAATCAAAATCGTCCTTCGAGCGCGGAAACTCTTTGGCTCGTTCATTGTTTTCAAATCGTTTTAGGCAAAGATCTTTATAAGCTTCCTCCTCAGCAATACGATTAGCCACAAGTTGCCTATTTTTTGATAAAATTAATTTTATAAAATTAGAAAAAATCCTTAAAGGGGAGAGAGTGTTTTTACCGGTATTCTTTTGCCGCATTTTTCATATAACGCACAGCCAAATAACGTCGCCAATTACGTTGTATTAATTTGATTTTTTCCAATTTATTTTCAAGTCGTTCTTTTTGTGCGAATGTTTGATATTTTTTTGGAATTACAACAACACCA